>CM048745.1:336969257-337587257 GCA_026315105.1 Locusta migratoria
ACAGCAGCCTCACTGTCACCCTCCACTGTGCCTACGAACCAGTCAGTGCAATCCGTACCAGTGGGCTCCCAGGCCCAACAAACTATCCCTGCCCCCTTACCAGCTGGGGGCGCTTCCTCTTCGGTGGCTCCCACACTTTTCACTGTTGGAGCAACACCCACTAAATCATCGGGGACGCGAGTCCCCACCTCTAAGCCGGAGAAGGAGAAGCCTTCTCTGGCTCCTCTCGCCGAGAAGGGGTCCCTCGGGACACCCCCTTCTGCGGCTACTCAGAGCGCTCCGGAGGATACTGGCCACCGGCCTATAGATCCACAACCTGCCGGTCGAAGAGCTTCTTGCTCTTCTTCCGTCCCGGATGCCGCTTCTGGGAAGCCCTCACGGCCCAGCAAACCAAAGGGCCAGCGAGAGGAGGAGAAGAAGAAGAGATACAAGAAAAAAGAATGTTCGGTGGCTTCAAAGCCACAACCACCCACATCCTCTTCTTCAGAGGATGAAGTCGAGATCCTCGCGTCTCCTGAGGATCTCGCAATTACTGATTCCCCAAACAAGATCTCTGGTTCTGTGGACTCAGAGCGCGTGGTAGCAGACGATCCAATGGAGTGATCTGCTCCTTTATTCATCATGGCGGTACAGCCAGGAGATAACATCATCCTCCAGTGGAATTGTGGTGGCTTTTTCCACCACCTGCCTGAGCTACGACAGCTTCTCAGCCAAACACCTGCTTTCTGTATCGCTCTTCAGGAAACGTGGTCCTCTGCCCTTCGAGGCTACCGGGGCTATTTTAAAAATCGCTCTATCTATGGCAGAGTTTCCGGTGGAGTCTGCGTCTATGTCCTAGCCACTGTCCCGAGCGCTGCCGTGCCTCTTCAAACGCCACTAGAGGCGGTTGCTGTTCGGCTCCGGGCAGTGCAAGACATTACCATATGTTCGGTCTACCTACCACCTGATGAGGTTGTCTCTCCTGTAGACCTTGCTGCCTTGGTCGCCCAACTTCCCCCACCCTTCCTTCTTTTGGGGGATTTCAATGCCCACCACACTTTGTGGGGTGGCACACAGACTTCGGCACGGGGTAGAGATGTTGAGACTCTACTGACGCAGCTGAACATCTGCCTCCTGAACGCAGGTGCTGCTACGCACTTTAGCGTGACACACGGTACATTCTCTGCCATAGATCTGTCTGTCTGTAGCCCAAGCCTGCTTCCGCACTTCACTTGAAGGGTCCACGATGACCTGTGTGGCAGCGACCATTTCCCTATCTTCCTGTCGCTCCCACAGTGTCCATCTGCTGACCGTCTGCCTCGCTGGTCCCTCCATAGGGCCGACTGGCCAGCATATTCCATAGCCGCTGTGCTTCCCTCTCCTCTTCTGGCTGATATCGATACCGCTGTGCAGCAGGTCACACATTCCATCATTTCTGCTGCTGAGAACACTATACCCGTCTCACTTGGATCACTCCAACGTAAGTCAGTGCCCTGGTGGACGCCGGAGATAGCTGAGGCCATCCGGGAACGTCGGCGAGCACTACAGCGCCACCGACGCCACCCTTGTGTTGAACATCTTGTTGCCTTCAAGCGTCTCCATGCACGGGCGCGGCGATTGATCCAGCAAAGCAAGAGGGCCTCCTGGGA
This sequence comes from Locusta migratoria, assembly GCA_026315105.1. NCBI lineage: Eukaryota > Metazoa > Arthropoda > Insecta > Orthoptera > Acrididae > Locusta > Locusta migratoria. Next base: position 336,970,886 of record CM048745.1, read on the forward strand.
GCGCTATGTCGCCTCCATTGGCTCCCGAACATCGCCTTCACGGGTATGGTCGCAAGTTGGACGCCTCTTTGGCCACCGCCCACCAGTGGGAATTCCGTGCCTGAGCATTCAGGGTACAATTTGCACTGACCCTCACACAATAGCAGAGCATTTGGCACACCACTATGCTCGCACCTCAGCGACCGCTGCATATGATGCGGATTTCCGCGCCCTTAAGGAGCGCACAGAGCGAAAGCAGATATCCTTTCGAACGCGACGCCATGAAATCTACAACATCCCTTTCACCGAATGGGAGTTCGAAAGTGCACTTGCCGCATGCCCAGCCACGTCCCCGGGACCCGACCGCATTCATAGTCAGTTCCTCCGACATCTGTCAGCAGACTCTAAACGCCAACTTCTCTCCTTGCTGAATCGTCTCTGGGTTGAGGGTGTCTTCCTGTCCCAATGGCGGGATAGCATCATCATCCCAGTGATGAAGCCTGGGGCTGATCCACAGGTGGCTGATAGTAACCGCCCAATCAGCCTCACCAACGTTCCGTGTAAACTCCTCGAACAGATGGTGAGTCGGAGGCTTATGTGGATCCTTGAGGACCGGGGACTCCTGGCCCCACAACAGAGTGGGTTCCGTCGTGGCCGCTCCGCTATCAATAATCTCGTGTCACTGGAGTCGGCCATCCGTACAGCCTTTACACGCCGCGAACATCTGGTTGCTGTATTCTTTGACCTGCGAAAAGCGTACGACACCACCTGGCGCCACCACATACTGTCTACGCTGTACGACTGGGGCTTACGCGGTCCGCTTCCTGTATTCATACAGAATTTTCTCGCGCAACGGTCTTTTCGTGTTCGTATTGGTTCCTGTTTCAGCTCCCCTCACTATCAAGAAAACGGTGTCCCACAGGGATCCGTTCTAAGCGTCCCTTTATTTTTGGTCGCTATCAATGGTCTTGCTACTGCTGTGGGGTCATCGGTTTACACCTCGTTGTATGCCGATGACTTCTGCATGTATTTCAGCTCCACTAGCATCGGCGTTGCTGAACGGCGGTTGCAGATAGCTATTCGAAAGGCGCAGTCGTGGGCTTTTACTCATGGTTTTAAATTTTCCGCTACGAAAACCCGGGTGATGCATTTCTGTCGGCGTCGGGCGGTCCATCCTGACCCCGAACTGTATCTCGCTGAAGACCTGCTGCGTGTCGAAGAGACGCACTGTTTCTTAGGCATGTTATTCGACAACCGTCTCACCTGGGTGCCACACCTTCGCCAGCTCAAACAAAAGTGCTGGCGATACCTTAATATTCTACGTTGTCTAAGCCATACTGTTTGGGGAGCGTCACGCCCAACGCTCCTGCAACTTTATAAGGCGCTCATCCAGTCGCGCCTAGACTATGGCTGCGTAGTATATGATTCGGCTGCACCTTCAGCACTGCAAACATAGACCCAGTCTTACATTCTGGAGTTCGTTTGGCAACAGGGGCTTTCCGCACGAGCCCTGTGACAAGCCTACTGGTTGAAGCTGGGGTCCTTCCTCTGCGGTTCCGCCGGCAGCACCTGCTGGCTTCGTACGTTGCCCATGTTAAGGCCTTGCCACACCATCCGAACCACCGGCTTCTTTTTCCAGGCGCTGCACTCCCTATCCCTCCAAGACGACCTCGGTCGGGTTACCCAATATCGGTCCGCGTTCGTTCTCTACTTTCGTCCCTCGAATCCCAACCACTCCCTGCCACTTTCCACTATTCCTTTCAAACCCCTCCTTGGTCCATCCCCCGATTGCAGCTTTGTCTGGATCTGTCCAATAGATCAAAGGACTCCGTTTCTCCTACACAACTCCGACACCAGTTCCTGGATCTCCTCTTTCTGTGGTGCTGAAGCCATCTATACTGATGGGTCCCTAGCTGATGGTCGTGCTGGGTATGCATGTTTCCATGGTGACCATGTCGAACAACATTCATTGCCCCGTGAAAGTAGTGTCTTCACTGCAGAGCTGGTCGCTATCCTCAAGGCTCTAGAACACCTCCGAACCTGCCCCAGGGGGTCATTTGTCATCTGTAGTGACTCCCTGAGTGGCTTGCAGGCACTCGACCAGTTCTTCCCTCGTCACCCGTTAGTGCAGTCCATTCAAGACACTACTTACTCTCTTGCCCAATCTGGCCGATGTGTGGTCTTTCTGTGGACCCCTGGCCACGTCGGCATACCGGGGAATGAACGTGTTGACCAGTTGGCCAAACAGGCCACCAATGCGCCACCCTTCACCATTGGCATCACGGAATCAGACCTTAGGTTATCATTGCACAAGAAGGTGCGTGATGCTTGGAGTGCCGAATGGTGTACCATGGGTGCCACAAACAAGCTCCGAGCCGTGAAGCTATCCACAACTCTGTGGAAGTCTTCACTGCGGCCCATACGTCGAGAGTCAGTTGTCCTCTGCCGCCTCCGTATTGGGCATACCTGGCTGACCCATGGTCATCTCCTCTGCCGTGAGGCACCACCTGTGTGTCGGTGTGGAGCAGTGCTGACAGTCGTCCATCTTCTGATGGACTGCCCAGTTTTAGCTACATTGTGCCAGTCTTTTAACCTACCAGACGCGCTACCTTTAGTCTTAGGCGACGATGCCTCTATGGCTCATTCTGTTTTAAGTTTTATTCGCGCAGCTGGTTTTTACAACTCCATCTAGTGGTGGGTGCTATAGCCTGATACCTATCCAGCGATTTTAAACCCTTTTAAGACCCTTCTGTAATTTACCGAGGGGTTTTCAGTGTGTGAAGTATGGCTGGCTCATCCTGGTTTTTTTTTCCTGTGATCAGCCAGCCGTGTTTTTCTGCTGTCCAGTTTTAGCTGAGATCTCAACTTCTTTTTTCCATATTGTGTCTCTTCCTTTTGTGTTGTAAGCGATTTCTCCAATGTCTGCTTACCCCATTTGTGAGTTTTCATCTTCGGAGCTGTGTTTTACTTTTTATACTCTTGACAGAGGACTCTTAGCTAGGGACAGGGGACTGATGACCTAGCTGTTTAGTCCCCTTAAAACCAACAACAACAAATTGTCCAAAATCTATGCTATCTCGTAAAGGATATGTACCAATAACTTCTTTCACTAACTGCATTGCTTTCTCCTTGTTACTCATCACAGTTGTTGCCACCTCTCTGTACACAAACGTCCGTAATGTCCATGACAACTTGTGTGTCAATGATGATAAAATTATGATAAGACACAACACCCAATCCCCAAGCAGAGAATCTCCAACCCGACCATGAATCGAATCTGGGTACCCTACAGTAACCCACCACACTGTTCACTAAACTACAGAGGCAGAACTGCACAGATAAGTTATCCTTACAGTTCTTTCTACAGTCCCACAATTATCCAGGCCTCAACCCATGGCAGCCTGTCTTCTGCACACAGTTCCTGCCCCCACCCCCCCCCTCCTATACCTCTTCCAGTGAGTGTGTGTGTGTGTGTGTGTGTGTGTGTGTGTGTGTGTGTTTTCGTTCGTTCATTTGCCTGTCGCGTATTGATGTACATCTTTGTGGTGAGTTGCAAACTATGCTCTTTATATTGTTGGCTTTACAACAGATTTACTTGTGTTAAGTTGCTTGAAACTTGTACATACTGCATCTGCGTCTTCATTATTTTCTTGCTATCTTCTATTGGTGAACAGTTGCTTTTGTTTGTTAGTATGATTTTTGTCAGCTTTGTAACTTAAGAGGTACTGGATCTGGAAGTACAAACACCGGACCATCCAGAAATTTTTCATTGTTTACAATTGTAATTTTTCTGGTAAGAACTTTAGCCTACTACTGCAGAATAATACTGTAACAATAAAACGTAAACAACAGAATAACATGGGAATAAAACTTTAGTTGGGGGGAGGGGGGGTGCGATGTACAACAAAAAAATGTGTGCATAGCCTACAAGCATTGTGCCAAAAGCAGAATGTGTCAAAGCTGTCAGGACAAAGAGTATGCAGTACTTAAAACAAACTGTTGTCAATGAGTTTGATTCATCTGTTTACATTTCTAGCAAGTTGCAGATAAAAGTTACGAATAATGGAGAAGCTAAACTTTAAAAGTAAATTACCTTTTATGTAATAAATATGTTAATAGTGATAATGTGCTATGAATTTATTAAATCGCAAACTGTTTGACTCCTGTTAAAAACACTTTGGGGACCAGCCACATAGAGAAATTTAGGACACAGAGGACAAGCCAGTTATGCCATTACTAAAAATTTTACTGGTGCCTTTGTTTTGATATATCTTAAAGGTTAAGTGCTAAAATAAAAAGACTAAGCTTAAAGGTTAATCATATTTTAGTTCTTTATTAGATTACAAATTATGTAATAATGATGGCAAAAAGTTAAAATGTTTGTGTCATCTTGAAAAAATTGAAATATCTGGGAACTTCATTTATGAAACAGGAGTGAAAAACATTCTCATTGGTTATTTGCACCTGACCCAGGATTGGCCTTTCTTACTGCCCATAAATTCATGCCATTACCAATATCTGTGTGTCATTGGGGGGGGGGGGGGGGGGGGAATACACTGACATTGTAAGTGCATTTTAACACTGGCATCTTCTATGCCGGTGTATAATGCATCAACATTTTAAATGATGAGTTTTATTGCTCCAAGGCAAGTATAACAGAAAAAGCAAAATTCACCCTGGAGAAATTTTACTTTTTAGTTGAGAAACCTGGAAAAAATCTGGGGTTTTGTCTTCTTGTCCATGTATACAGCCTGTGTAGATACCATGTATTTGATTGTTCTTCGTTTGCTCTTTTGTATTTGTTTTAATTTGGTGTCTTGCTTAAAAATGCTAATACTTTGTGGTTTTACATTTAAGAAATTTTGTTGGTTTTTAGTGTTTTTTGCAAGTTTCATTTATGTACACATCAAAAATGTTGTAAGATAACCTAAATAAATAAATAGATCCAAAATATACACTCTTTTTAGGATGACACTTTCATATTATGCTGCTGGCACTGTAATGTGTAAATTGGTGATAAAATATTTGTTCTTTAGCCTCCTGTGTTGAAATTAGTAACAGTGGGTAATTGTATATTGTTTTTTTACACCATTTCGCCAGTTCTGAATTTGTGTAGTCCATTGTCCTATCTTGTGTACATTACACATGTTTTAAAGTTTGCTGAACATGGGTACCAGCTTGGTATTTAAGTGGACATGGGAAATTGCTTGAAGACCATGCTAAAAATGCACTTCAAAAGCTATAGGTAGGCTGGTCAATTCACCATCCCTCATTGTTAACCTCCATTCAATGTACATATAGACTCATAAAAAATGTTGTTCCAGCCATAAGACCCATAACATTTTGTCGTAGTATTGAATTGGATGGTTTGTGTAAATGATAAAAATTTATCTTTGTAGAAATTTAGCAGTGTCATTATTACAGAACACCGTGTGGGTACGTACAGTAGCTAAAAATTGATAAAATATGCATCCATGCTTTGTTAAATGGCAACATATTCTACAGATACAGCTGGTTCTGTTATTCTCATGAGTGCTGTATCAAAATTATCAAACCAGTAATAGCATGTTTTTATGGTACTTTATGTGGGTTATATGATGTGCATATTTATTAAGTGGGCAAAGTAATTAACTGGGAAGACTTGACACACTCTAAACTACAAAAATTCAGCTGTCCAGAACAGTAGGCTGTACTTAAGTCACATTGACATTCTTAGGGTACTTATGCCTTTAAAAATTTAACCATCTGGATTGGTATTACTAATCTAAAATTCCCAGGCAGTCAGCTGTTAAGTTTAACCAGAAATAAAACTGGTGTTAATAGGCACTGTCAAGGTGGTTGTTAAATACTAAACACTTGTCCATCTTGAGTTAGGTACCAGAGAAATCTATAGTGCATTCATCAAGAAGCTGAAGTAAGTAAATCAATACTTTAATGTTAAAATTTGCTGATCTTATTCTTTTCAGGATTTACATCAGTTTTTTGTCTAATTATATTTCTCTTGCTTGTTATGCAAAAAAATTTTTTTTCGGACAAAAGCACTATTGAGTACAGCATTGTTACTAATTTGTGTGTTGCAAAGATACTTGTTTAAAAAGGTGTCTGCAGGTAATGTGAAAGTGCCATGAATGTTAGATGCAACTTCTACAAATTTGACACTGTTAAGAATTGTTAACATTATTATTATTATTATTATTATTATTATTATTATTATTATTGTATTTTTCTTTGCAGTTTCTGCTGATTCTGCTCCAGAACTAGCAATGCGGCCTAGTTTCTTGTCCACCTTTAGCATGGCTACTGAGCAGGGAGGAAAACTAGGGTTGGGGAAAAATAAATCTCTTATTTGCATGTACTCCTCATACCAGGTAATTTTCCATATCTAAATATTAATGACATAAGATTGAATCAGATTTTTGTCCACTTCGTCATTTGTTTGGATAATGCATTGTCAGCAATGATTTATGAACTGTGAAGTGTTATTTTTTGTGTTTAGATATGACTAATGAGTGCAATATGGAATGAAAAAACTAGGAAAATGATTTAATAATTTTATGAAATTTTTATTATGGGGCTAAGGAAAGAATTTGAGTGTTTCAAAGAGCTCAACACTTTCTGCAAAGGTAAGCTAAGGGATTATGGAAGTGGAACAAAGGAGGATATTGGCTGTGACCTCAGGACATCGGAGAGTCATTCACAACTTCAAGTAACTCGTGCGAGTTGCTGAAGTCTTCAGGAGAGCCAATCATTACAAAAGTATTCCACCTGGTTTGCAAGATGCAAGAGGCAAATGAAATACCCTCAGACTTAAAGAAGATTGACCAATATAGGTGCAGAGAGGTGTGAAAATTACATAACTGTGGTTAATAAGACATAGTAGAAAAAAATATCTAACATGAATTATATCCAGATAAATGGAAAAACTGATAGAAGCCAACATCAGGGATTGGGTTTAGGAGAAATGTATGAACACATGATGTAATACTAACCTTAAGACTTCTTGGATGATGGAGGAAAGGAAAACCTACATTCTAGCTTTTGTAGATTGGAGAAAGCTTTTTATATACTCTAAAATTCTAAAGGTGGCAGGGGTTAAATATTCGGAACAAAAAAGTTATTAAACTTGTACAAAAATCCAGACAGTAGTTAGTCATTGGGACATGAAAGCGGTGCAATGGTGGGGAAGGGAGTAAGATAGGGTTGTAGTGTTTGAGGAAAGCAAGAAAAAATTAGGTGAAGGAACTAAAGTAGTCCAGGAAGAAGAAATAAAAACTTAGATTTGCCTATGACATTGTAATTGTCACAGCAAAGGACCTGGCAGCGCAATTGAAATGGAAGAGACTAGTTTCTTGAAAGGAGGGTATAAAATGAACATTAACAAGAGTAAAAGAAGGGTAATGGAATGTAGTCTAAGAAAATCAGGCAATGCCGGAGAAATTAAATTAGGTAACAAAAGTCGCTACTCTCCACAGATGTCTGATGAGCTGCAGAAAAGCACAAATAATAGGGAATAAATGCGAAGCTTACAGGGAGGGGAGAGTTGTGGGGGCAAGAACTAGCGAATTAATTTTCATCTTATGGTCTCTAAATTTTTATAATTCAATTAATGTTGCAACATTAAATATTTATTATGGCTTTCTTATCACAAAGATGCTCTTATCAATTACACAGTCTAGATTACTGATTTACAAAAGTGATAATCGGTACTCTCAAATCAGTTTGCTTCATCGGATAATTTTTGAGGGGTTTTTATATGGACAAAGCATAAAACACATTAAATCATTCAGTAAGTACGTAACAAACTGGAAAATGTAGATTTTGACTACACAAATTGTATGCATATTTTGTCAGAATGTCTTTTTTATTTACAGGTTGTGCAGATAAACAAATTGCCACTGGTAATAAGTTTCATTGCTACAAGCTCATGCAACACAGGGCATTTGCTTTCCTTGGAACACTCAATTGAACCATTATTGGGGGACCTGAAATGTGCTGTAGCGGACTGAGTATCAAATAAAAAGTGACTGTGTGATAAATGTATGCGTGTGGCATGTATTGTGTACAGCATTTTATGATAATGAAATGTTATGTTCCTTGTCCTAAAATTTATTTACACTGTTTAAAATCAATATATGTTTTTAAAATAAATATTTCCCAATTTTCATAGTAAACAGAAATCTGTAAATACTTTTCATAAAGTGACCCACACGATTGTGCTAGTTAAGTTTTATGCCATACCAAATAATGTACATTGGGTTATTGGAAATGTGCTTTTATTGACTTTTTTCAGTCACATTAAATACAAAATTTTAACAATTCTGGAATCAAAACTGTTGTATTGTCGCGTTGAAATGGAAACAGGCTTGACTTCGAAGGCAACTGAACACAGCACTTACACTGAAAGCACGTTTATTACGAACTTTACACACAGCACTGACTGCCTCTCGGGCAGAGTGCTCTATTTATACACACACAGGATTTACCAGAAATTAGAACAGTTAACATATGAAACAAGTAGAATTTACAAGAGAACATAAGAAAGATTTAGAACATTCTAGAATTGTTAATTACAAAGAAATAAATATTTGACAGTGAGTGGGATTGAACCGGCAACCTTCGTCACCGCAGTCAGTGACGCTATACCCTGCGCCACGCCGGCAGTCAGTTCAAATGGTGTCTTGCGGCATTGCTCCCTCTCCTGGAGAAACAGCGACCCGCTGTTATGTTCCCTGTGGAGCCAGCTGCAATGTCCTGGATCTTGACCTTGTCATGGGTCCTCTGTATGGCAGTTCAAGAGAATCCTTCCCTTCTCCACGATTATCGACGACAGACGTTCCTGTTGTGGCTTCATCTGTAACCTTAACATCCTTAAAGTCCTTGAACAAGAAGCCATTGTCGCCTACCTGTTCTTCAGGATTGTGGTAAGGTTCATGTGCAGGACGTGAACGATTGTCTCTTCGTTTTTGTCATTTCGACGACAGCTCATAATACTCAACTTTGTATGTGACGTCTGACAGGTGGCGTATGACACGATACGGTCCAAAGTATCGCTTCAATAACTTTTCTGACAGTCCAACCTTCCGTACAGGGGTAAAAATCCATACCAGATCTCCTGGACTGTACACAACAGGTCGATGCTTGTCATTATACCGCTGACGGTCCTTCTCCTGGGCGTCCAGTGTCCGTATGCGAGCCAGCTTTCTTGCTTCTTCGACCCTGGTGATGAGCTGTTTAACATAGTCATCCTGAGCGTCATCCGGTTGGAAAGGAAACAGCGTATCAATTGTCGTCTCAGCTTCACGGCCATGGAGCTGGATAAACGGCGTGAAGCCTGTGGTGTCTTGTCTTGCGGTATTGTAAGCAAATGTCACGACTGGGAGAATTGTATCCCAATCCTTCTGCTCAACTTTGACATACTTCGACAGCACATCGGCTAATGTCTTGTTAAAACATTATGTAAGACCATTTGTCTGAGGATGGTATGCAGTTGTCATTCAGTGGACAATGTCGCACTGTGACATTACCTCTGATACTAGTTTTGACTGGAATACTTTTCCACGATCAGATATCATGACACGTGGTGCTCCATACTTCAAAATAATGTCTTCTACAAGGAATTTTGCAATCTATGGAGCATCTACAGCTGGCGTAGTTTAGGTGACAGCGTAACGTGTGAGGTAGTCAGTGCAGACTATCGTACATCGATTACCGGTTGTTGACTTCGGGGACCTCCCTAAAAGATCGATCCCAACTCGATGGAATGGAGCTGCTGCCGGCGGAATCGGTACGAGATGCCCTGGAGATAATTGCAGGACATGCTTCCATTGCTGGCACTCTTTACAGTGACTCACATAGTGCTTGACAGATCGGTAGAGGCCTTTCCAGTAATACCTGTGTCTGATTCTGTCTAGTCTTCATGAATCCCAGATGACCGGATATTGGAGCATCGTGAAAATACTTGAGAATAGCCATTACACCAGTAGCCATTTGGGGCCCAGTGGATAGTAGTTGCTCTTACACAATGTTCTGTTAATAAGTTGGAACTCTAGATTGGTTGGTTCTCCTTTCTCCAAGGCCTCTATGGATTTTTAATAGTGCTGGATATTCCCTTTGTTCAGCTGTAATGTGACCTAATTCAGTGAGGGCTGAAATTTCATTCATGCTGTTGTGTTCCACTAATGGATTCCTCGAAAGGCAGTTGACATCCTTGTGTTTGCGGCCGTTCTTAAATACCATTGTGACATCCTACTCTTGGAGTCTTAGTGCCCATCTTGCTAGTCAAACTGATGGATCTTTCGAGCTAGTCAGCCAACATAAAGAATGGTGGTCTGTCATGACGGTGAATGGTTTGCCGAATAAATACGGCCGTAACTTGTTGACAGCCCAGATAACTGCGAGACATTCTTTCTCAGTTGTAGAGTAGTTTATCTCGGACTTTGAGAGTACTCTTGATGCATACGTTATCACTTTTTCAGCACCTTCCTGAACTTGTACAAGCACTGCACCAATCCCATAACCACTGGTGTCTGTGTGTTCAGTTTCTGCATTCTCGTAGTACAAGGCTAGCACTGGTGCGGAAGTTAGAGCCTCCTTAAGTGCCCGGAAACCTCTTTCTTTTGCCTCATCCCAGTAAAACTTGGTGTCTCCCTGCAGAAGTTCTTGTAGTGGACGTGCCTTGTTACAAAATCCTTTTATGAAATGTTGATAGTATGAGCACAGCCCGAGAAAATTTCTCGCATCACAAATGTGCTGAAGAGTTGGAAATTCTGTGACTGCCCTTACTTTATCTGGATCAAGGTTGAACACCATCTCCGTTAACTAAGTGCCCAAGGATTTTTATCTCTTTTGCAATGAAGAGGCACTTCTTTGGATTGAGTCGGAGTCCTGCAGCCTGAACACACTTCCACACAGTTTACAGGTGACTCAAATGTTCTCCAAATGTTTTAGAGAAAATAACAAAGACAAATCGTCCACTTAAGCAAGTTGTCCATCATGCGTTCAAATGTGGCCGGAGCATTACATAATCCAAATGGCATTAATTTAAATTCGTAGTTGCCAGGGAAGTTGATGGTGGCCGCATCGGCCGGTTCATGCGCTGCCGTTTGGCGGCTGCAGCGTAAGTCATAGCAGGACAGTGCCATTCTTCATGTCGGATGCGATTGGCAGTCCAGGCAGGAGCTACTGCCTGAAATACCTCTTCCTCAGTGGCTTTGGCTCCCTCGTCACTTACAGGGCTTACATCCATGGCCATGATCTGATGCTCTCTCGGTCTAATAGTACCGAATGCTATAAATTATTGTAATTCTTCTCTCACAATTTGTCCTATGAGAGAAGTGAATTCATGCTGATCTTGCACAACGGCCATAGGGACTACATTGGGGTGTCTGTCATACTTCTTTCGCCCAACTCTCCTTTGTTGCATCTTAAATACACTGGCACCACTTGATGAACTCTTCCGTCATAACAACATCTTTTATCAGAAGGGCTTGGTATGTCTTCTGCTATACCCTTAATCAGATGCGTTATTTTGTCTGCCTCAATCATATTTGGATTCACTATGTTACACAGGGCCAAAACATTCTGTATGTACGATTGTGTTGGTTCACCATGTCGTTGGGCCCGGTCCTTCAGTTGTTCTTCCGCCGAGCGGATTTGTCGCTGGCAGTCTCCAAACGTCTTCTTAAGTTCTTTGTTGTTTTCGAACCATTGCTGGGCTGTTCCGTCCAGGTAGAAATAAATGTTGGCCAAGCACATCGTATGATCCCAACTGTTGTACTTGGCGACTTGGTCGAACCGTTTTAGCCATTTGTTGGGGTCCTGTCCAGCGTCTCCAGAGAACGACGATGGGTGTCTGATGTGCAGCTGGCTTACCACTGGTTACGTGTCCATCGTTCTTCTGATGATACGGACTTTTGGAAGGATGTACTCGGTAAATCCCTTGTATTCCAGTTCCAGTCCGTGTGAGCGCCGGCTCTTACGTTGCCTAATCGGAGCCATGGTGATGCAGCTATTGCACATGGTACCCGGCGCCTTCAACAAACAATGTCTTGTTGAAATGGAAGTGGGCTTGACTTCGAAGACAACTGAACACAGCACTTATACTGAAAGCACGTTTATTACGAACTTAACATACACGCAGCACTGACTACCTCTCGGCTAGAGTGCTCTGCTATTTATACACAGACAGAATGTACCAGAAATTAGAACAGCAGTTAACATATGAAACAAGTAGAATTTAAAATAGAACATAAGAAAGACGTAAAACATTCTAGAATTGTTAATTACAAAGAAATAAATTATTGCTGGTGGGCGGGATTGAACCAGCGACCTTCAGTATCGCATTCGGTGACGCTATCCCCTGGCATCGTGAGTCGTGTCAGGATAGCACAGCCGGTAGTGCACTTGCCTATGAAAGGCAAAGGTCCCAGCTTAGAGTCCTGGTTCTGGCACACAATTTTTATCTGCCAGGAAGTTTCATATCATCGCACACTCCACTGCAGAGCGAAAGATTCATTCTAGAGTTTCTTCTGTATCATTGCCTATCTTGTCTTTGTTGTTCCTCATAACTTGTTATATGGTCGTGTTGCTGTATCCATGCTCATGGAATGTTGTTTTCAGTTCTCTCAACTCTCTTTTTAAGTCGTCAGCATCACAAAACCTGTGAGCTAATGCTGTCTGCATATGTAATGCAGTGTTTTTCTGTGTTGGATGATGATGATCGACGTGCAGGTTTCTATTGATGTTTGTCGGTTTCCTGTCAACTGTGTCCTAGTGTACCGTTAGATGTTCTGTACACTTACACATCCAGAAAAGAAATACATCCTGTAGTTTCCATCATAAACTCTGTTCTTGTGCAAGCTGTTGAGGTGCTGGAGGAATCTATGTAGTTCTGCTTCTCCATGCGGCCATATAACGAATGTGTTGTCCACTTACCCCAGCCAGCAGCATGGGTGTAGTGGCACAGTGTTTAGTGCTGACTTTTCAAAGGCTTCCATAAATATGTCAGCTGCTACACGTGAAAGGAGAGAACCCATTGCCACTCCATCTATCTGTTGATAAAATTTTCCCTGCCAACTAAAATATGTTGAAGATGAACACAATTGTACCAGATCACAGATGTCTGGCAGTATTTGGTCCTGGAGATTCTTGATGGTTTCCGATACAGGCACATTGGTAAACAAGTTTTTTTTATGTCAAAGCTAACCATAAGATCTGTAGGTAGCATGTGAGCATCCATGTGACCAACCTGTCTTTGTAATTTGTGGGCCAAATGTTTAGTCAGATAATGTGTGGGTGAGTTCACAATCGGTCTCAGAAGACACTCATTCTTATGTACCTACTGTGGATGCAACAAGGCAAAATAAGAGAAGCCATTGAAATAAACGACCTAACAACATGAATGGGGAGGACGACTACAAGTTACTTTCGACATGGCTTACAGCAATCCCTGCCCAGTGGTCTGTGTGTGTGCACCAGTCAGTGGCACCACTTGATCAGAGTTCTGCAGTATAAACAGCGGCCACGGAAGAAACTGGCAAGCAACCTGAACTTCCGCAACAGGAAACACCATCTCCTGGGTGCTTTTTGCCTATTGGCTGTTGACTTCCAATCAGATAAGATTTTGCCTACCATTGGACTTACCAGAGTAGCAAATGTAAGAGCCTATTGATATGCTACTGCCAACAAATCAACATATTAGATGTAAGATGTCTGTATCAGGTAACCGAAAAACCTCACAGTGTATAGGGGTATATAATTGACAGCATCCAACAGTTAACCGCCCTGAAAAGGACCACTGCACAGTGGTAATAATAATAATAATAATAATAATAATAATAATAATAATAATAATAATAATAATAATAATAATATGTGGCCTAATACCCAGAATAGTTTTATTCAAAATATGTATTTACATTTTACCTCTGAAACTTTTATTCTGTTAGAAGGTGCATGCTTTTTAAATAATGTCATTTACTAGTGATACAAATTACATGAATACTTACATTGATCCTGATGTCCTAAAATTTTATTGAACAAAGAAACTGAATACTTCAAATTTTCCCTTGATAAATTAGATTTATATCTGTGAATAGGTTCAAGGTATCTCTTTAAGTTTTAACAAATTTATATTTTTCCAAACCAATATTGGTTACATTATTTAACCTTCCTTTCTTCAAATGTTTCTATATGTCATTGATTTGGTTAATGAAAGAGAATGACAGAATATATCACTCAGGGAGTAGGGGGGAAAAACTTTTGTTATTTTTCTCCTACCTTGACAATCAACTGGAGACAAACTTGGGGTAGATTTTCAGGTCAGCAGATTCAAGGTTATAAGTAGTACAAGTTACTAAGAATATATCCAATATCCTTACTGTGTTAGGTACAAAAAAAGTCCTCCTGTGAGGTGAAAGAAACTCAAAGCTAAAATAAAAACTGACAAACATCCAAATACAAGACTCACTTCTATTTTTTCCACCCCATTACAGCTTTTATAGTTGTTGGTGGGATAAAAGAAAGTGGCATTAGTCATTTACATAAAACTCTATTCCATATCTCCTTGCTATGGCAAAAACGACTGCAGATGTAATCCCCCACTACCCTTCAGAAGATTCAAAGGAACTGTGTCCAAAATATGATTTGAAGTAAATTTGTTTCAATAAGGAAGAAAAACTTTGATGGTGATGTTACTGCCATCATGCACAATGGTGATAAACTCATTGACTGCCATGGGGCATTCAGCAATAATAGAACCTAATGCTGTTTGGATGCAAGACAACAGTCTAATGCCATGTACCTGGCCTGATGGTGAAATGTCCATCTCTTAAGGTACGGTATAGCAGTCAGTGTTGAATCAGTGTGTGGCATCCAGAGATGATGGTTGTGTGTCTGTAAAGTGTGATTGTGAGTGACGTCTTTTCTGACAAAGGCTAATGGCCAAAAGGTTAAATTGTAAGAGTATATGTTTTATGTGCCTGTCACAGCTAGATTTAACTCACTAAGGTGATAGTTTCCAATCTTCATAATTTTTAATTCCAACCTGGACTTTCCATTGTTAGATATCTCTCTGAGACTAATACAACAACCTCTGTACAAAAAAGTACAAATCCAAATTAATGAATAATTGCCAAGTTACTATGTTACACAATTTTACAAAAATGTTTGTCTACACCTGAGGTGCATTGATAATAGAAATGTCACGATTTTCACCATACACTTGTACTTAGGTTGAATGCATCATGTGAGACAAAATAGTTATCTTTACACCTGCAAAGTATATAAGGGGCAGTCAAATTAAAATGACAACACCATAACTGATGATAAACATGGCACTATGAAACAAATTCATCAGTGCCTTCATGGAAAATATTTGCACTTGCCTACAGAACCACAATTGTACCCTGAATGATAACTCTCCTACCAAAGCAAAATCCAAAAAATGTCTTCTTCAGGGTTCCAAAAATATTTAAATTGCATGAGAGAGCCTTGGTTTGTATATAGGATATCTAAGGGTTTTACAGTTACATTTCTGTTGCCAAATAATACCTGGCACTCCCTCCTCCACACATGTTGTCAAAGTAGTTTTGATGACACTGCATAACTTTTGTTGTGAAGCCCTTAGTCTCCACACAATTCTGTGCTTTCCAAGTACAGTCAAACCCTCTTAAGACGTTTTCTCAGGGACCAACAACTCTAGGCTTATTAAGCGGGAAAACTTATTAAAAGGGTTAACCAGTTTATTGATACTGTATTAGGTCACTGGGCATAGTGATGATTATGACTGGGCAATATTACAATATATGCACATGAAAATGTTGAGAAAAACAGGTGACTGCAAAGATAAAGAATTATAGCTACAACAAAACTTACCAATCTTAGACCTATAAATTTTCAGTGTAGGCCTAGTACATTTATTAACAGTCCAGGTTCTCAGGAATTTCTCAAGAAAACACAGCACACAAAATTAGTTCAACTTTTAAAACATATTTACGTTTATTTAATTCACTAAATAAAACAAATAAAATTGTCAAAATTGTCACAAGTGCTGAAAATAAATGTTCACTTTCACATAAAAAATTTACATTACAGCCTTTTGAAATATTGGTCTATGGTAGTTTGTTTTACACGTTTTTCGAACAAACTTGTGGTGTACTGTTCCAGATTCCACAGACTCTTCACAACATTTTCACGAACGTCTGTATTACTGTACAAAAAACGTCCAAACTTGTCCAGAAGATCAATAGCCTCAGAGCACGTTGGGACAGGTTTGCCCTCATCACTGTGTACATCGTCTATTGTATCAACACTTTCAGCAGGAACCATTGCAATACACAAATCATCTAACTCTAATTCAGGGCATGGCTCAAGAAAGTCATCAGCTTTCACAAAGTCTTGAAAGGACGTGTCAATGCTAAATTTTTCCTGAACAGTTGGCCAGATATCACAACTCTCTTCAATCTCTTCAAGTATTTTTGCTGAATCTGATGGGAATCCAGCTTTTCTGAAGCAATTGGCAATGGTTTCTTGCTTAACTGAATCCCAAGACATTGCCAGCATTGACATAGCTTCCAACAAGGAAAGCTTGTACATATTCTCAGGCGACTGGATTCTTTGTAGTAGCCTGAGAACAAGACTGTGACGAAATTTATGCTTAATGTTTTTAATAACTCCCTGATCCATTGGTTGCAGCACACTTGTCGCGTTTGCAGGGAAAAATTCCACTTTAAGATTCTTCAATTCTGGAAGAACTTTAGGATGAGCAGGGCACTGATCAAGGAACAGAATAATCTTCCTATTTTTTGATGCCATTCGACGATCAAATGCAATCAAATACTCTGTGAATATTTTTGAAGTCATCCATGCGGTGTTGTTGTGTTTGTATGTGCAGGGCAGGGTCTTGATGTTCTTGAAACAACGAGGCTTTCCTGCTTTTCCTATGACCAATAATGGCAACTTTTCTGTGCCATCCATATTAGAACACACAAGTGCTGTGATTCTGTCTTTCCGAACTTTAATTCCTTTACAGCCATCTCCCTTGAAAGCATAAGTTTTATCCGGGATCACATTATAAAAAAGTCCAAATTCATCCGCATTGAAAATGTCTTTGGGAGAATAATCAGCTATTAACTGAGGAAGAACTGTTTCTCTCCAAACATCAACTTCTTCCATATTTGCACTTTTTTCCTCACCACACACTTTTCTATACGTAAGCCCCGCACGCTTTTTAAATCTATCAAGCCAGCCATTGCTTGGTTTGAAATCAATGTTCAGTTTTAGGGCTATTTCTTCCGCTTTTTTTCGTAGAATGTTTCCATCAATCGGTAGATTGAGAGCACGTTTTTGGCGAAACCATTCCAAAAGAACAACTTCTACTTGCTCATATTTCCCCGTTTTGAGTTTCTTCCTACTCGACTGTTCCGTAACTGACTTTTCTAAAAGTTTTTGTCGGTTTGCCATAATCGTATTTAAAGTAGATACTGGAATGTTTAGTTCAGCTGCAATCTGAACACGCGTAACGTTTTTCCGGCTATCTACCTTTTTAATTATCTCCAATTTTTCAGCAAGCGAAATCGGTTTTCTCTTAATGCCTTCCATTTTAACAACACAGATAACCAAGTAACACACTAAATCACTGTCTCACTCAAACAAAAAACATTTACTTTAACAACCCAAAACAAAACGACTGTATTTCGAATTTCGATCAAAGAGGTTAGAATACAACAACCTTTACAGAATTGCCAACACCCGAAAATATTAGACAAAGTGATTACCAATACTCGAATAATCTATTACATTTAAAAGATGTAGTGAAATTTATAACATGTTGTTTTTACACGTTATGTACATTATTTTTCGTGTCAGTTTGAAAAATTGTATCATTCAGTTTTATAGATAAGACGATACTCGCGTTCGAACAGGCTTGAGATTTCCCGATGCAGCGCAGGAACTGGCATACAGTATCGAACTGTTCGAACTATCAAGTGACAACTTGTGCGCCGTATATGCGATCTATATGCGGCAGTAAGTACCTTGAAAACACGGTTAAACGTGATTTAGTAAGAAAATAATTAGATGTACATAATAAAGGAAATAAGTCATATTAAAATAAATCGTTACAGCGACCACGGAAATAAACCAAAAAGTTAAAAAAAATTCGTTACAGTTATTACTTCTGCTCCATAGAAGCTACAACAGTCGCCCTTTAAACTTATTATTATTGCTGTTCTCCGTAGTAAATTTATGAGACTGTTTCCACTTTCCTCTATCAATAGTTTACTTCACAGCGGAGGAAAGATTTGTTAACGAGTGAACATCGCTGTAGGTCGTGAGATTAGTACCTTTTGACGTCGCTAGGTGGCGTCGTGATCAAAAGTTCCAACATATTCCGAACTGTGACGTAAATTGTTCGCACAGTTAAGAGTTGTGTGCAAACCAAGCTGTACGAGGGAATCACTAGTGTCGACCAATCAGCTTAGTGGAAAGTGGCGGGCTGCTATTACGTTTAAAATAAAGAGTGGGCGTGTAAGAGTAGCATTAAAACGTATTACAAGTGTTAATAAAATGAGCTTCTTATGCGGGAAAACGTTATAAACGAAAACGTATTAAAAGGGGGAAAAATACATTACAGATATAGGGAACATACTTGGGACCTAATGAAACAGGCGTTATAGGCGGGAAAACGTATTAGGCGGAGTCGTTTTAAATGGGTTCCACTCTCCTACCAAAGCAAAATCCAAAAAATGTCTTCTTCAGGGTTCCAAAAATATTTAAATTGCATGAGAGAGCCTTGGTTTGTATATAGGATATCTAAGGGTTTTACAGTTACATTTCTGTTGCCAAATAATACCTGGCACTCCCTCCTCCACACATGTTGTCAAAGTAGTTTTGATGACACTGCATAACTTTTGTTGTGAAGCCCTTAGTCTCCACACAATTCTGTGCTTTCCAAGTATGATTTCCATATTTTTTGAGACTTGAATAGACAGACATTCATGGCTATCAGTATGCTTTAGATAAAAAAGTGCATACCTGGTATAACCTGCTTCAGTGTCCAAGCATGTTGCTATTTTATTCCATGACAGGTAGATCTTCCTGTCCAGCCACAGCAAGTATATTCCACAAGGCTGCACTCCCCTGCTCTTGAGTATCTGTGCACACAAGTGCACGGCACACAGTATCTGTTCACCTTTATTTTAAACTAATTTCAGGCGAATCTGCCCATTGGAAGGTGGGATACAGATGCAGTGTAACTTCACACTGTTTGTTACACTACAAACTTCAGCGTCTTAGAAAATAACCTATTTTTTCTGTAAAACAGCAGCTTTGAAATTAATAATTCTTAATTGTAACTAATAATTTAATAATGATTGCTCATATATCCTAATTGTCACTATAGTCAACATAATTGAGCTGAGGATTTCCACACCTATACCATGGTGCTTAAAACTATTCTCATTTAATGTCAGCAGTTGCACAACATTTACAACTGTTGATGGACAATAAATTAGAATTCTTTTAAATCAATTATTGTTACACAGCAACATTGGGCTATTTGGGGATTCCTGAAAAGTCTTTGCATAGGACGTCAGACTTATGAGAGCTGTAATTCTGCAAACCAAGAGCAGTGTATTGCTTAGCTATTTATTAAAAGTGTGAAATGATCTAGAAAGTCTGCCAATTTGTCTCTTTTGAAAAATAATTTTATCATCTCTGTGGAGAATTTCCATCATTAATCAATAATGACAATTTTGACAAGTCAACACCTTTATTTTGTGTACCAAATGTACCCTACTTGGTTGATGTTACTTACCTTTGAGGGAACTCAAAAAATAAACTTTAAATGAATGAACAACAGACAATGTTGAGGTGGGATGGCTTGTGTGTCTCAGTGATGCAGACAGTGGTGCAGCAAACAGTAGAGGGGTATTTATGGATAAAACAGAAAAATATGTTGTTTCCAAAGAAAAGTAGCAGCCATTTCAGTAATTGCAAGGTAATAGCCTGGCTGACTGTAGGTCTTGTAACTTCAACCAATGTGGTGTTGACATACAATTACCATGAGTGACTGATACCAAGGGGAAATAACATTGATTAATGTTCAAACAACTTACGGGTATGCTGCCGGGTGACGTCGTCGACAACCGCCGATATTTCGGCAGGAGAACACCCTGCCATTCTCAAGGCACAACTGCACTTAAGGAAGCAATCTGCAAGCGTATTTAATACCTCGGTTTGCAAAGTGTAAACAAGGAAGATAACATACACAGTACAAGTCACAGCAGTGTCAACACAACCAAAGGTGACCAAACATCAAAAATATCGATAGTGACTTAATCAACAGGTGAGGCAGCATTAATTTTATCCCTCTGTTTTTTGACGAGAGACAGTGCCGGATTCCAAGCAGAATTTAAACAAAAACCACCATCTCTGTTTATAAGGTCGCTTGCTAGTTTAATTTCAACAGCTTCCTTAATAACACTATCCCAATGGGTGGAGGTGCATGCCAGGATCTCCGTGTATTCCATAGGATGACCGGTGTCAAGACAGTGTTCTGCAACAGCGGATTTGTTGGGCTGTTGTAAGCGCGTGTAACGTTTATGTTCAATACACCGGTCTTCCACAGTCCTGATTGTCTGACCAATATATGACATGCCACAACTGCAAGGAATACGATATACACCTGCCTTACGCAAACCAAGATCATCCTTTATGGACCCCAACAGGGCCTTTATCTTAGAAGGTGGTCGAAAAACACATTTCACATCATATTTCCGTAAAATACGACCAATCTTGTTGGAAATACTTCCTGCGTAAGGCAAAAAGGCCATAGATTTAGGTGCCACTTCATTACTATCGTCACTCACCCGTTGCACAGAAGGCTGATAGCGCAATGCACGTTTTATCAGTCTCTCACTATAACCATTCTGACGAAAGGTCACCTCGAGATGGGACAACTCAGCTGACAAACTTTCAGGGTCTGAAATGACATGTGCCCTGTGAACCGAAGTACGAAGTACTCCTTCACGCTGAGCTGGATGGTGACAACTATCAGCTCGCAGATACAAATCTGTGTAAGTAGGCTTCCTATAAACAGAATGTCCCAATGTACCATCAACTTTCCTTCTGACCAACACATCAAGGAAAGGAAGGCAGCCATTCTGTTCCACCTCCATTGTGAACTGAATATTCGGGTGGATTGAATTTAGGTGTTCCAAAAAACCATTTAAATTCTCACTACCATGAGGCCAAACAACAAAAGTGTCGTCTACATATCTGAGAAAACACGCAGGTTTCAGAGTCGCTGACGCTAAAGCACGTTCCTCAAAATCCTCCATAAACAAATTGGCCACAATAGGTGACAACGGGCTTCCCATTGCAACTCCATCAGTTTGTTCATAGTACTGACCATTGAATAAAAAGTAAGTGGAAGTCAGCACATGTCGAAAAAGGTTTGTTAACTTGACACCAAACTTAACCTCAATTAGGTGCAACGAATCTGACAGAGGAACGCGAGTGAAGAGAGACACAACATCAAAACTCACTAAAATATCAGATTCATTCAAACGCAATTCCTGCAATCGACGTAAGAAATCCGCCGAGTTCTTAATGTGGTGTTCACACCTGCCCACCATTGGACTCAACAAACTAGCAAGATGTTTAGCTACACGATATGTCGGAGCACCAATGTTAGACACTATAGGCCTCAGAGGAATGTTCTGTTTGTGAACCTTAGGAAGGCCATACAACCTAGGTGGAACAGCACAATAAGAATTAAGACTTTTGATGGTCTCCGGTGAGAAAGGACTTTTCTTCAGGAGGTTATTAGTCTTTCTCTCAACACTCTTTGTGGGGTCAGCACCGATCCTACGATATGTTGAATCAGAAAGTAGAAATTGCATCTTTTGAATGTAATCATCTTTATTCATCAAAACTGTGGCTTTTCCCTTGTCCGCAGGCAAGATAACAATATCAGGATCCATTCTGAGAGACCGTAAAGCAGACGCCTCAGCTGCTGTTATATTACACTTGGTTGGACGGGCCCCAGTCAACACACGACAAGCTTCCCTCCTAGCCTCTTCTGCAGAATCGGAAGGTAGTTTGGAAACAGCCTGTTCAATAGAACTTATGAAATCAATGACCGGCAAACGCTTAGGTGTCGGTGCGAAATTCAAACCCTTCCCCAACACAGATAAAGCTGCATCGTCATAAGTTTTCTCCGTGAGATTGATCACAGATCGTTGTGAAACTAAATTGGAATCAGACTCTGAGCCAAGGAAACGTTCAAATTTCGCCGAATGCCGTGCCGTTACAGATTGAAATTCCCAATCAGACTGTGTCGAAGAGGCACCGTCCAACCAATCCCAAGAAAATTGAGACACATTAGCAGCAATCATCAAATGAAGCCGAAATAACTCTTTCGAAACAAAATCTAATTGACGACGAAAACAAACTGATATTCAACAGATGAGAGTATGGAAAGTTAAATCCCTTAGTAAGAAAGGTACAGTAGAAATTTTGAAAAGGGAAATGGATAGGTCATATTTAGATTTAGCAAGGATTAGTGAAGGTCTTTGGCAGGATAATGGCACTTCTGGTCAAGTGAGTACAGGGTTACAAGTACAAAATCAGGGCATAATATTACGACACAATTCCACCCGTGTGCTTTGACCCATGATGTCATATACATATTGGAAAACCTGTATTTCAGCCATAGCCAACTGCATATAATCAATGTTTCAATTAATTAGTGTTTTTAATTAAATCACAGGGCTCATTTATATTTTACTTGTAATTTGGAAGAAGAGTTGCATATCACATTGCGGGCTATTTTGAATGTGCGAGCATCACTGTGCCATCATTGCTTGTTCACTGACAACAATTTTAAACTCTCTTATGTTCCTGCCTAACCACATTTAATATTTCTTTATGAATATCTCAATTTTAAAATACAATAATGGAAAGTCCAGGTTGGAATAAATAATATAGTGAGGACAGTTTAGAACTCACCGCAAAGACGTGGCGACGAGCTGCGACAGGCACATACAAAAGACACACACATACAACACATTCAGCTATCGGCCATGGCCTTCTTCAGAAAATAGAGCACTCACGCAGTCACACAGGCACACAACAGAGTCATACAACCATCACCTCCGACTCCGACTGTCGGAGGTGATGGTTGTATGACTGTGTTGTGTGCCTGTGTGACTGCGTGAGTGCTCTATTTTCTAAAGAAGGCCATGGCCGATAGCTGAATGTGTTGTATGTGTGTGTCTTTTGTATGTGCCTGTCGCAGCTCGTCGCCACGTCTTTGCGGTGAGTTGTAAACTGTCCTCAATATATTATCAATTTTAAAATACTTTTGTCAATCAGAATAGACATCTATGGTCTAGATTGTCAAAAGTACTTTGCCTACTACACAACACACTAATACCATGGTTCAAAGGCAACAAGTGGAATTGTGTCCTATAAATAACCCAAAAAGGCATGTAAGAAAGACATCAGAGTCACACAACTTAATTTTTCAGCGACAGCATTAATCAGAAAAAAAAAAAAAAAAATAAAATTGATCAATACATTTACACAATGTGTCAGGCACAATCCATGCATTCGTAGCCACCATCTCTGGCTGCTGCAGCTTTCCAGTTTGCATGCACATACATGATGGAGCCATTAAACAAGACATTTATATTCCTTCAAACTGACTTGATTGCAAATTATTTTATTAATTAATGATGCATTTCGTCCTTTAGCAGGGCATCTTCAGATATCTGCGTGACAGAATTTACACAAAATTACAAGGCGGAATTACAAATGGGTATAATGGTACATGGGCTTATTTTGTGTTAAGAAGACAGTATAAATGGTAAACAAAGCTTACAATGCGCTCCTGTGGTGTGACACCGTAAGTTGTTATTGCAGAGTTTCTATTTTTTGGAATTTTTGGATTTCCTTGTCGCCCTACAAATGATAGGGTAACAATGAATTACAGTTGGAACATACTCAGTAAAGATGTGAGAAACATAAAACTGATTTTTAAGATTACCTTAATAGAAGCGGTGGTCTCTGGTGATACAAGATAAACCTATGTTTACAATTGCGCTCACGGGCAGTGGGCGGGCATGGTGTGCTGCTCCGCCGACTTGTACAGACTAACTAAGGGAATGTGGGTAGGAAGTGACATAGGAAGCTGATGTATAAGACGGGACGGGTGAAATCTACCTATCTGAATACAAATTTAATGAAAGGGAGGTCATTAAGCAGGACAGAAGTTTATAATTTATGTTGGTATTTATAAATGAGAGGAATTTTATTTGAACAGACATCAGAATATCTAGGAATGTTTGATCTTTGCATGCCGACTGATAATTTAGGAGGTGTGGGTGTCCAAAGTAAGTGTGCTTCGCTATCTCAAACTGTTCCAGTAAATTTAACTTACGCCCTTTCTGCGCAATATGTAAAATTTGCATGTTGTCAATGGTAGGTTGTTGATGATCGGATGCTTTAGTGTGTTCCGCAAAAGGGGAATGTTTTTTGAGTTGGCTTTTTTTTGTAAGAAGATGCTCATTATAACGTACTTTAAAGGTCCGGCCTGTCTGTCCTATATATTCAGCTGGGCATTCAGGACATTGTAGTTTGTAGACTCCTGGGGAAAGGTATGTGTCCTTATTGGCTTGTTCGTTGTGTGGGAGAATTTGCTGGATGCTCAAAGGGATTCTAAATATGACTTGTACATTTGTGCCACGAAAAGCTTTAGCCAAGTCATAAGAAAAATATCCCATGAAAGGAATGGGGATACGTTTAACTTCATTGTCAGGTGTTACTGAGTGAAGCTGTGATACATCTTTAGAACGTTATTTATTGTACATTTTGCAAACCAAGGACGGGTTGTAACTGTTCATTTCAGCGATGTATTCCGGATTATTTATTTCTTTATTGACGGAAGTTTCAGAAAGGGGAATCTCAAAAATTCTGTTAATAATTGATTTTAAAAAGCTCATTTTGTATTGCCATGTATGGCATGAAGATGCATGTATGACTGAGTCACTTGTGGTCGGTTTCCTATAGATTTGGAATAAAACTTTGTTTTCAGCTAACTGTAACTGTAGGTCCAAAAAATTTAAGACATTGGAGGAGTTCATTATTTCATGTGTAAAGGTTAGTTTCGGGTGTAAGTTGTTGAATTCATAAACTAGAACTGCTACATCAGCTAGGGTACCATTGAAAATAATCAGGATGTCATCAACATATCTCTTGTAGAATAGTATTTTTCTGCTTATTGGAGTTTTTTGTTGGAAGTATTGAGATTCTACGTGATTGACAAATATATCGGCAAGGAAACCTGACAGACAACTACCCATGGCTAAACCGTCGTTTTGTTTATAAAAGGAGTTGTTAAAAGAAAAGTAGTTGTATGTGGTAAGTAGTCGTAATAGTGACACAATTTCAGCAATTTTGTCTGGAAGAAGGTTTTCTTTCATGGAGAGGTTTTGCTGGATGATGTCGATCGGTTGTTCCAGAGGTACATTGTTATATAAATTTTTATGTCCAATGACAAGAGATAGCAACTATCCAGAAACATTTGGTTATGCAATAAATCCACTAATTGTTTTCTGTTGCGCAAAGTAAAACTGTCTTCAGGGAGCAGTAGCTTCTTCAACAAACATAACAGAAATTTAGAGGCAGGTTCTCCTGGATTTCGGATTTCATTAATGACAGGTCATATAGGATAGTTTATTTTGTGGGTCTTAATTTGGGCTCTTAATGTAGGAGCTCTAGAGTTCATAACCTTTAGTTTGAAGAGTTCTTCAGGGGTGATGATGTAGAGGCACGATTCAAAGTAATTTTTTAGTTCTCTCGAGTTGTTTGCAGTGGTGTCAGAATCTATCATTTCTATGCCATTCTCGTAAGAAAACGAAGGTCTTATTAATATAATCTGCTTTGTGTATTACGACTTCTATGTTGCCTTTATTGGCCCGCACGATTATTGCATTTTCGTCTCTGAGTTTTTTCGTAATTGATTTTAAAATGATTGAATCAGAGAACGGTGGACGTTTTGTTAATGCCTTCTGGATGATGTCACTAGCCTTACACGATAATTTGAGTTCGGATTGCTTTAAACAATTAGAACTGTCTAGTGCGATTTTAACATCTGCAGCTAAAGCAGAAGAAGTTGATCACAACGAATAAGACAATAAGGACAGATACCTTTCCTCAGGTCCCGAATGCCCAGCTGAATATATAGGACAGGCAGGCTAGACCTATAAAGTATGTTTTACTAAGCACCTTCTTACAAAAAAAGGCCAACTCAAAAAACATTCCCCTTTTGCGGAACACACTAAAGCATCCGATCATCAACAACCTACCATTGACAACATGCAAATTTTACATATTGCGCAGTTAAATTTACTGGAACAGATTGAGATAGCGAAGCACACTTACTTTGGACACCCACACCTTCTAAATGATCAGTTGGCATGCAAAGATCAAACATTCCTAGATATTCTGATGTCTGTTCAAATAAAATTCCTCTCATTTATAAATACCAACATAAATTATAAACTTCTGTCCTGCTTAATGACCCCCCTTTCGTTAAATTTGTATTCAGATAGGTAGATTTCACCCGTCCCGTCTTATACATCACCTTCCTATGTCACTCCCTACCCACATTCCCTTAGTTAGTCTGTACAAATTGGCGGAGCAGCACACCTAGGGTTGCCAGATCTCCGGGCGCCACCGGGAGTGTCCGGGTTTGGAATGAATTCTCTGGGTCTACGGGCCAACGACTCTCATCTCCGGGCTTGAATGTAACCTTCTTCTTAACTTTTTTTTCTTTCTTTTTTTTTTTAAATTTTTTTTTCTTTTTTTTTTGCGACGCTTTTTAAGTAGTATGCTGATGTAGCGACGATCTATATCGAACTTAATATAACTTAAACTAAGGATGAACACAACATCCTTGCCCTATGGGAGGAGTCGAACCTCTGGCGGGAGCAGCCTCGCGCACTGTGGCAAGACGCCTCAGTGCGATAGGCCATTCCCGGCCGGCTCCTCTTTAGTAATTATGAATAACTTTATATAAATGTCAATTTCTTACTGCTACAAAACGCTACTTTTCTATTCTTCCTCTGAAAACTTTTCATTGTTGCGTCGGTAGTAATCGGCTAGCGCATTATTAAGCAAACACTGTTGCGGCAACGTGTCAACTGGCGACGTCTATTATTTGTGTTTGTTCGTTCATTGTTTATCAGTTTACTTGCAATTTTTGGAATACTCGGATCGTGTATGATCAGACAAGCTTACATTAACTCAGATTAGTGAGTAATAACAGTGAAATGAAGAGACGATATCTAAGTTCATTCCGTGAAGAATGGTTGCAGGAAGAAAATTATAAAGAATGGCTACAAAAAGTCAATACTGATGAGTGTATGTGTAAGTGCAGAATATGCAATATCTCATTTACTGTTAAGGACGACGGAGTGAAAGCTATGAATAAACATTTACAATCAGAAAGACACAAAGCAAATATTACCACACAAAAGAAGAATCAGTTGCTTCTTAATTTCTTGCCGAAACAATTTTCTGCAGAAGACAACAATCCTGGTTGGGTTGGGGTGGGGGGGGGGGGAGTTGGTCGCAGTTGGGTGGGGGGCAGGGTGAGTCATTGTCCAAGGGGCAAGGAGCACGTCTGGTCTCCGTGCCTGCCTCGAGTTCAATCTGGCAACCCTAAGCACACCACGCCTGCCCATCACCCGTGAGCGCAATTGTAAACATAGGGTTATCTTGTATCAGCAGAGACCACTGCTTCTATTAAGGTAATCTTAAAAATCAGTTTTATGTTTCTCACATCTTTACTGTAATTCATTGTTACCTGATCATTTGTAGGGCGACAAAGAAATCCAAAAATTTCAAAAAATAGAAACACCGCAATAACAACTTATGGTGTCACACCACGGAGAGCGCATTGTAAGCTTTGTTTACCATTTATACTATCTTCTTAACTCAGAATAAGCCCATGTACCACTATACCCGTTTGTAATTCCGCCTTGCAATTTTGTGTAAATTCTGTCACGCAGATAATCTGAAGATGACCTGTTAAAGGGCAAAACATGTCATTAATTAATAAAATAATTTGCAATCAAGATGGTTTGAAGGAATATTTATTCTCACTGATTGCTGTACACCATGGATTGGAAATCATTTTACACGACATTTATTCACAAATTCTGAATAAGTTTAAATATAGCCCTCTCACCACTACAGTAAACTATGATTCAACTTTAATTCACGTCACCAGAAATAGATTATAAAATACCACTGAGCATGTGCCATGAATAATAAATAAACTAGCCAAGGAAATTTTTTATTTGAATCAGGTGACTTTCAGATGTGTAGAAACAAGACTTTTTAGTACCATTTACCATGTTTATTGCATTTCATTTCATTACTGTTTTTTACACAATGTGCTTACAGACACACTTCTCAGTTTAGTTACACTTGGATGATGACTGCATTAGACAGGACAAGGCAACGGTTTCCCATCCAATGCAGCAAATATATTTTGTACTGTAAGAAGTGCCATGTTTGTTCGAGTCTTCAGTGTTGCGCTGCCCAGATGTGGTATCAGCACTGGAAAAATAATAATTAAATCTCATTTATGTGTTTCCTACAAATTAAGAAAAAAGATTAAATCAAAGACTTTTGAGCCATAGTATGACCCTGGGATGAAAAGGAGATAAACTTGAGTTATAGTTCAAGAAGTTGTCATAATTTTCTACACTGTGTTCAGTTTTTGCCTATTTTCTGATATCCTGTTTCCTATTAAACAATTTTCTAAACTCTTTAATGATGCCGACTTTCAGTGAATGTAGCAATAAACACTACATGTCTGTAAAGATTCTGTTAATTCATTCTGTGACAACTGAGCTTCCTAATAATACTTATTCATTTTCTGGTGATTTCCCTCTTCTTGAAAAGTCTAAGTCCCTTAGAAGTGTCAGTCCTTTTCAATTGCCTTACCTTTTGCCCAAGTGCAAAATTCAACCATGCTGGGCTTGTTAAGGATCTTCTCTCCTTCTTTTGATCCTTACAATGGAGACACTATTTCACTACCAACCCTAACAATTCAGATGTTCACTCCTCCATTCATTTGAGTCCACACACTCTGCCCCCAAATCATCCCCTTCTAACTGTTCAGAATTTCCTAATGTCTAAACTGACCTCACCATCTTTCCCCAAATCCCTCAAAATGTGTGCAAACCTCACACCCTCAGGAAGGAATGCTATCCACCACCTAAAAACATATCCTGACCTTATGATCCTACCTACTGACAAAGGCTTCACCACTATGGCTGTAGACTGCAAGGACTACGTCACAGAGCGACTCCACCAACTGTCTATTTTTTCCACCTACACACCCTGCCTCAATAATACCATCCCAAAAACCCAACAGAATGTCCAGTCCTCTCCCCAGAGTCAATCCTCACCTCACCCATTCTACACCATGCACCCCCATCTTCTACATGCTCCCTAAAGTTCACAAACCCAACCGCCCTGGATATCCCATTGTGGCCAGTTATGGTGTCCCCACTGAGAGAATCTCTGCTCTTGTGGAGAAACACTTTCAGCATATTACCCACAACCTACCCTCCTATATAAAAGGATACCAACTATTTCCACCATTGACTCTCCACAGTTCTTGTTCCTTTACCACCCGGTACCATGCTTATTGCAAGACCAACATTCCCAATCCCCATGGCCTTGCCACTGTTTAACACTGTTTCACAACAACCAACCGATTGCAAGCCTGCATCCTCCTACCTAGTTACCTTGAACAACTACATCCTCATCCACAATTACTTCTCCTTCCCGACTACCCAGAATCCCAAACCCCTCATTTGGTTCAGATTCATTGATGATATCCGATCTAAAGGTGAGGATACACTATCCACATTCCTTCAAAACCTCAACACCTTTTCCTCCATTCACTTCATCTGGTCCTACTCAACACAATGAGCCACCTTCCTCGACGTTGACCTACTCCTTAAAGATGCCCTTTCAGTACCTCCATCCATATCAGACCTACCAACCATCAACAATAGCCCCATTTTGACAGCCCTCACAGCTGTGGTGACACCTTCATGCCCTAGCCAACGTCTCATGCTTCCCACATTCAGTTGTGTGGAGCATCTGTTTATCTAAGCTACTTTATGAAGTCCACCTACAGCTGTTACCTAACATCTGTGTGTCTAAGTTACTTCCCGAAGACACTTTCAGCTGTTATCTATGTCGACAGCCCCCACTCGACAAGCACCTTACTCATGCAGACCATGTGTCTGAAATACTGTGCCACTCAATGAGTCCTTAAGCTGGTTTTATGCAAGCCAGTGGAGCAACGACCATGCTGCCACCTGTCAGGAGCCAGGTAGCACTACTTGCACTGCTGACTCCCCCCCTGCATGCCTTCTGCTTTGAACACTGTAAGCAGCAGGAAATCACTGGAATGCGGCATGGCAAACAGTCCCCCCCCCCCCCCGCCCCACTCTGCCTATTCACGCTGCTGGTACCATATGACCTTTGGTACCTCTACTCACAAATTTTACCTGCCCTGTGAGCTGTGAGACTCCACATGCGATGGCACATTAGGTGTTGTCCCCAACACGACATCCTGCAGATGCCACCAAGTAAGTAAGTAAGTACGTCAGTCAGTCATTATCCACACCACAGACCACATTGGGCGGACTCGATGCCCTGAATGAGATGACCAACACCTGCTTCCTTGTCAACACCGGCGCAGAAGGCAGTGTGATTTCATGATGAATTCTTCACGGGTTATCAGCCGAGTCAGGGTGTCGTTTTGTGGCCACAAATACGCCCTAACTCAGCTAAAAACTGGAGAAGACTTCATCATCAAGATGCACCAAGAAAATCTAAATTTGCATATAGTATGATTTCATGCCACCTTGCTCCATCGAGCCTACTGTTGGTTACAGGCATCTACAAATTGACAAACATCTGTCTTTAGCTTTCAAAAGATCTCTTCTCCCCCTGGACTTTTCACATGGTATACATGGACTCCCACATCCTGGGTACCGACTTTCTCAGGCAGTAAAGCTTGTCACTGGATATTCAGTCTGCCACTTTCTTCCATCACACTTTGGGCGCACCCTCAATGGGACCTATGCACCCTCACCAACCCCACCACGACCTGTTAATGAACTCATCACAACCTCTGCCGATGTACTTGACTC
The DNA here is from genome assembly GCA_026315105.1 of Locusta migratoria. Classification (NCBI taxonomy): domain Eukaryota; kingdom Metazoa; phylum Arthropoda; class Insecta; order Orthoptera; family Acrididae; genus Locusta; species Locusta migratoria. The sequence goes on from CM048745.1 coordinate 337,002,115, forward strand.
ACCACATATCTTAACAAAACTATTACCATAATTGACCATGTTAATTGAAAATCTGACTCTCTTGCATCAAGAAAAATTCTCTGCACTACCTGTTGGTCGATGCAGCACACATTCTGGCAGGTGCCCACTAGTTGATCAATGCGTATGTAGCCACCACGCCCACCATCACTCCACAACAATACCAGGTGGTCCCACTAGGCAGTGAGGACATTAACAAGCATTACACATGTGCAAGCTGGTGCACAAATAGCCACCACACCCTGTGCTACACCACAACCAATGCTGCTTCACATAGAGGACAATAGTCAGATCTGTGACTCCATCGCATATTGTATACAAAGTGTTATCCACTGCCTTCACATTATCACAATTATGAATGGAACTTGTCACTGATTAAATACTACTGAAGGTCCCCATGTCTTCCACAAGGCCCGACATCTCACTACAGATAAGTTATGTACCGCAAATGCCATGATACAGGAACTTCTTGACACAAGTAACATCTGCCTGTCTTCTAGCAACTGGTCCTTATCTATCCACTTAGCAGGCAAGAAGCATGGTTTGTACAGATTATGCAGACTACCATAAACTTAATGCATGAACTCTCACAGACAATTATCTGATCCCTCACATTCAGGATTTTTCAAAGCAGCTGCGTAGTACATGAGTATTTAATGTGATTGACTGCTATAAGGCCTACAATCAGATTCCCATGGATGCTGAAGTCATACACAAAAACTGCAATCATTACTCCGCTTGGACTTTTCAAATACCATTTCATGCCATTGGGCCTCAAAAAACATAGCACAGACATGTCTATGCTTTACAGATTCCTTACTATTGCCATTACTGTTATACTACACCTACCTTGACAACATTTTAATTTTCTCTGCAGCAGAAACTGAACAGCATGTAGTATAGATGCTGCAGGACAATGATGCAAAAATTAATCATGATAAATCTCAACTTTGCCACTTGAAGGTTACCTTCCTTGATCATGAGATTACAGCTGACAGAATCTGTCCCACATCATATTGCATGGCTTTAATTATAGACCTACCTCTCCCAGAGACCTACAAAGACTAAACATGTAACTCAGAATGGTACATTTTTTCTACAGGTATATCCCCCATGGACCAGCACTCGATAATCTGCTCCAGATGCCCTAGCCAGTAACAACACATCCAGTGCACATAAAGTTCCTTGGCCAAAAACCATGATAACCGCCTTCAATAATTGGAAAACAGTGCTGTCCTAGGCCTTAACACTCGCTCACCCAACTGCAGATGTCCAAATATCAATCACTATTAATGCTAGCAACATCTGCACCAGTGTCCTGTTGCTGTGGCATATCAGCAATATTTCACAACCCCTCCATTTCTTCTTCAAGAAACTCTCTGCTGCGCAAATGAAGTAGTCAGCCTTGGACTGCGAACTATTAGCAATGTATGAAGCTATGATACACTTTAGGCAGGACATCGAATGCCGACTAGTAACAATATATACCAACAACTGCCTGGTCACAGATGCTACCTGCAACCCAGCCACTGACCTTCCCTCACGGCGATGGCACCATATGGGCATCATTTGTCAATACACCACTGACATCCACTACATCAAAGGGACAGACAATGTTTTTGTGGATTATATGTCTTAAATTGGTACCAACTCCTCCCATGTGGACCCAGAAGAGCTGGCTGAACTGCAACAAATGGACGAGGAGATACAATTCCTTTTGACACATATAACACGTCCTCGTTACCCATTGAATTGTGCTTGCTACCAGGCACGAACATTCTGGATCTTTGTGACATATCCTTGAGCACTCGTGCAAGCCACAATATGCTGCAACTTCTATAAATGAATCCATGATTTGGCAACATACCTGGCATCAGGACAATGATACAATTAATCACTGAGTAATTCATCTGGCCCAACATTAAACGTAACTGCTGTGAGTAGGTACAAGCTTATGCCCCTGTTAACGCAGCAAAATGAGAATATGCCCAACTCCCTTTTGGTACGTTACTTCCACCGTTCCCATATCAGTCTCACAGGGCTACTTTCCCCATCTGAGAGCCATAAGTATATACTTTCAGCCACTGACCACACTAGGTAGAAGCAGTACCCCTACCAAACATTTCCACAGACATGGTTACTTGGGCTTTTATCAGTTGCTGGATTTCGAGGTTCAGTTGCCCGACATCGATTACTACTGATCAAAGTAGGCAGTACTAATATACCATTTTTGTTAACTTCTGTCCACTTTGTGACATGAACAAATTCCACATGACAGCTTAACACCCACAAATTAATGTCCTTGTGGAATGTTGCATGGCACCCTCAAGATGACTTTGACATGCCACAAATATAAATGGACCAAAGCACTACCGTGGGGTTACCTATGGCAGTTAAGGACGATTTCAGATCATCAATGACTGTGGTGGTTTATGGTGAACCCCTCATCCTGCCTTCGGTTTGTCTAAGAGCAGTCTCTTCTCCCCCAGTCAGACCTTCTGACACTTCTCATATGTGTCCTTTTCTACATCAGTCACGAACACCGCCCCATCCCTGTGCACACAGTGATAAATGCATCTTCATTCATAAGGATTTGCACACATGCAACTATGTGATGCTCCTCAATGACACAGTGCATGCACCCATCCAACCTCCTTATTTGGGCCCCCACAAGGCTATTGAATGAAGTTTCCACACTTTCATCCTTTCACTTAACAGCTGTCAGCAGACAGTTTCTCTTAATAGACTCAAACCAGCCTGGTGCCTCACTGATGACATTCCACTGAAGTACACATACTTCCACATCCCTCCTGCCCCCTGCCTGTCAAGTCATCACTGTGACCCCTCAACCAAGCAAGAAGACAAAAAATTGCATGTGACAATGCCAATTTATGTGTGTGTGATGAGCTCCCATGATGTTCAGGTGCATGTGTCCTCAGTGACAAGAGTGTGAGAAGTGAACTGTGCGATATCATCGCCTCTCTGCTCACACAAGCGGCACCCTGCCTCTCCAACGATGAGACTGTCTCATTCTCAATCACCGCCCTGCCTTCTTGCTGGGTGACTTTCCATCCAGTTCCAGAAGAATGCTCTACTCATTCATTTTATATTGCCCACTACATTTCTTAGATGACTTTGCTGCTCACAGTGTTATACTTGTAAACTCCCTCCCCCCAAACTGCAACCTAGACCTAAAACGAGGCTTCCTTGACACATACAGCACACTGAACACCTCTGTCCCCCTCCTCCCTCATCATCCCTTTTCTCCTCCCATCACCCCTGTTCATCATTCCTGCCACCTCTTCCATTACGGGTGTACTCATTGCACTCACCCTAATGCCAACCATGTCTACTGATGCACCTCCTTCCCTGTGCTCTGCATTGCCAAGCGGGGCTCTGTGGTGACCACCAATGCGATTGACAGAAACATATCCACATACCAATTATTAAATTTCATTACAGTTCTACTGCTTTACAGATAGTATTGGCAGTTAATAAAGTTATTTTAGTCAGAATTCTGATATCTGGCAAATAATCTCACAATAAACTTGAAAGCAATGTGGAGAAAGAAAAATTACATAGATATGACATGGAAAATGTGATACTTTGAGAATGATGTGACAGAGCACTCAAAGAACACTATTGAACAAGACATATGCATGTTTGGGAGAGCCTACTACATAGAAACTATTCCAGCTGGTATGCAAGAGATATGAAGTTAGCGAAAGACCTAAGATTTCAAGAAAAAATAACATTTCTAATGTCAAAGAAGTTGTGCAATGGTAAGTTTGAATATTACTGAGCTGCCACTTTAATATGTCATGGTTACAAAATATCAACATGAATTATTTAGAAGAGAATGAAAAAAATAAAACTGTTACAAAACTCATTAAATAGATTCAGTATATAATGTTTAGCAATAATTAAGTTTTCTTTAAAGTGTTTCTTACCACAGTTAGATAAAGACAAAAGGCGGTGGTTGCTGGGCAGTGGTTCTGGAGTCATAACATCAAGTCCTGCCCCCCATATCTTGCGACTTTCAAGGGCTTCAATCAAAGCTTCTTGGTCAATAACACCTAAAAGAATGAATGAGTTGGACTTAATTAATATTCCAAATAGATTATTTGAAATAAAATAGCATCTAGCTGTACTGTTAAATGGGGAAGAATTAGTCTATTTTGAACTTTGAACTAAAATATTTTGAAAACAAACCAAATTGATATAATGACTTCAAATATTATTGACCTCAAACAATAACTGAAAAATAAATCTTGCATAGTAATAAAATAGTAATCCTATTTTCCGACTAATATATAAAGAAACTTTTAAGTAATAAAAATGTGATAAAGTTTTTGCTTATGAAATTCCAAAGGAACACAAACAAAAATTTGTTCAATGTAATAGATCCCCATGGTGTCAACTTCCAACAATTGGTTTTGGCAATGTTTTTACATCTGAATCTCATAAGTGTCTATTTAATAAGTTCTAGATTATATAAAATGAGACCCATTTCTAGGAAGGAATTTAACCAATTCTTGGAATTACAGAACAAGTTCCTATCATGAAAATTCATTGCTATATATGTAGAAGTCCTTGTTTTCACATTTGAGAACTGCCATCACTAGAACCCCCTTTTCTTCTTTAGCATACAAAACTGGCTGACCACTTTGATTTTTAAAGATCATGTAATAATATCATACAGAAGTTGATAGATATGTCATGGGGAGCAAGAGCTACAACACTGTGACACTCTTCCTTGTCTATTCTGCTGCCAAGTATTTTGCTCCCGTGTGGCTTAGTAGCTGACATGTGAGAAAAATTGAAGTAGAACTGAATGCAGCAATGAGGACAATAACTGGTTGCATAAAAACTACCCCTGTTCCGTGGTTACCATCTCCAAGTCACATTGAGCCGCCAGATCTTAGAAAAAAAAAAAAAAAAAATACTGAAAATCCCCAAGTTCCCAATGCACTCTGATGTGCTCACTATCTGAATGAGATGATAAAAATCTATGTGGCCATCTATCCTATTAGTAGAATCACTGCAGGCAGTTAGATTCAACATTAACAGAAAGTGGACAGAAATGTGTAACAATATTGCCCGTGTTGAATATCAGAACCCCCAAAGACCTGACACAAGACCAACCACAATGGAATTATCGCAATTTTCCTAGGAAACACTTAACAGGATCCGCACAGACCATGGCATGTGCTGAAAACCTCCACCACTGGGGAAAGGCTTCATCCGCTCAGTGTGATTGTGAAAAGAAACACCAGACCATTAAACATATTGTAAGAAGGCAAAGCATGGAAATCTAGAGGATGTCTTTGAAGTGACAGAGGCAGCCCCTGAAGGGATTGAGAACACTTAGATATAAATTCGTAGATTTAGTTGTTTACCTCTTTTTGTTAGTAAAATGACACAATTAATGTATTTTTTGTAAATTTTGTAAAATCATACAACTCATTGTTGTTAGCTGCAGTTCATCTGTATTGCCATAAGCTAAATGCATCAATCTTCAATTCACATTTGAACAAATACTGTATATTCACAAACAAAGCTGCAATTTACTTGAGAAATTCATAAGTTATTAAACAGACATATGCAATAATGATATCATTACTCCACCATTAGACTCTAACAGATAATTATTGCTGCATCACATTGTTGCTGCATTCATGATGTCACATTCTAACCATTTTCACAAATATTTGTCAATAGGAAAACTGATTGAGAAAATATTGTCAGCTTAACCTCAGGTCTGTGGTGGTCAACTTCACTGTGATTTGATTAAGAATTTACAAATTTTACTTTTGTTTCTATAAATAAGGAAGTAGGCTATGATGCATCAGTATATAATATACACAAGAAGAGACATATGAGTAGTTTTATGCCAGCCACAAGAATACAATTCTAATTCATAAAGAAAGAAAGTTAAAAAAGAATAGTCCTTAGATGATTCAGAGTGAGTTTTGAAAAGTATATGCTACATTTAAAACTGTCACAAATCAAGAACTTTCCAACAGTAAACATAATAATTAAAATAAAAGAAACATCATTACCAATTTATAGTTATTTAACATACAATGTTTTTGAATTTTTTGATCAACAACACAGCTATGGTCTACTTGGACCACAAATGATGGCACATTGCTTGAACAAAAGAATACACAGCTTAACTAATACTCTCACTCTCCTTTCAACAATACCTGAGAATATTTTTCCCACAATGCAACTCTTCAACATATTCCCTCCATTGCTCAAGGCAACAAGTCCAAAACACTTGTCAATTCCTTCTTCCTTCCCTTTCAAAGACTGCTAATTACACTCCAGACCATCACTAATGAACGCTGTTGATGGGGTGTTAAACTGTAAGCTTCCTCGTCCTCCTTTCGACACTCCAGAATGGTTTTTATTGCAACTTGACACAAAGTTTCTAACCTATTTCCAAAGTCTTCTCATGATTTCTGCATGGATTCTGCAATTATCTGTTTGTTTTTATTTCTCTTTCCAATATAACTTTCTCTGTCTACCTGAGTTCTAGCATGGAGAGATTTTTGAGACACCTTTGAGGCAGCCTTGACTGTTTCATTCCACCAAGGTGTCTGCTTCTTCCTGCTTTTCCAAAACATTTTCTAGCTACTTCTAGTAGTGTGTCTCTGTACCTTTCCATTCCTCTTACAATGATTGTAAATGACTACACTCAACTAACTGATACCTTTCTGAGATTAGTATTATTTATTTGTGACTGATTCCTTGTCCTGAAGCTTCTCCATGATTAGTGTCATCAAAGAACCCTTTGAAAACATGTGTGTTCCTGACTGCCTTACTGAATCCCCAATCTGTAATTATATAGTCAATGACAGATCAGATTTCCCTGCCTTCCCAAGTATACTGGTGAACATTATCATGCTTAGAAAAGGAGTTTCTGGTAAGTAAGCCCATACTGGCACAGAAATCCAAGAGATGTTTTCCATTCCTGTTGGCCTCCATATCCTCTCTAAATTTACCCCTAACATTTTCATACCCTTCTGTTCAATTTCCCATCCTAGCATTGAAGTCACCCCTGAGCAAAAGACTGTCCTTGTCCTTCACTCTAACAACTACATTACTGAGTGCATCATAAACTCTGCCCATCACATTTAATCTATTCCTTCACAGGACAAATACATTGACACAAACCTAATATTCTTGCTGGAGACTGCCAAATCTATCCACATCAGTTGTTGATTCACATACCTTACTGCAATTATGTTGGGTTCAGTTGCTTTCCTGATTTAAAACCTTACACCCCACTGTGTTCTTACTGCTTTGACACCTGACAGGTAAACCTTACATTCTCTCACCTTGTCTTCTTTCTCTCCGCTTACCCAAACACCACTAACAGCTAAAAATCTAACCCCATCATACTTGCAGCCTGTACCAGCTCTAATTTCTTCCCCCTTGTAGCTCAAATTGATATTAATACAGTAGCTCCTCATCTCATTTCAGATCATTTGCCACATCATATCTGAGGAGACCCTGGTTGTCAATTGGAGATGGGACTCCATCATCTCCAAAGGTGTGAGGCATTTTGCTCTGATTGATGCCAGTGTCAGATCAAAGTACCTGGAAAGCATGTTGCTAGCCTTACTTGTGCAGGATCCAATTGAGTTTCACCCTTAATGGTTAAGGGACTAACCAGTGGATTTGACAGACTTTGCCATCTGAGCTTGAAGGTGGCCATGACTCAGAATATGTCCGGCATGCCCAACCTTATTCCAGAGTAAGTGGTATCTGGTCTGTCAGAACCAACTTACTTGGTCATTCATATGTTGCCCATGGTTCATGAACTAGAACATGCATACAAAAAAACCCAAGAAAATTATTTACAGAAGGAAAGAAAAACTGGAACAAGCTGATTTGGGGATGATCAGTTTGGATTCAGGAAAAATATAGGAACAAATGTGGCAAAACTCACCCTATGACTTATCTTAGAAGAAAGATTAAGGACCGTCAAACCTACATTTCCAGCTTTTGTAGATTGGCGAAAGCTTTTGACAATATTGACTGGAATACAATCTTTCAAATTCTCAAGTCAGCAGGAGTAAAATATATGGAACAGGATGTTATTTACATCTGGAACAGAAACCAGCGCAATAGTAAGAATTGAATGGTGTGAAAGAGATGCAGTGGTTTGAAGGAGTGTAAGACAGGGTTGTAGGCTTTTCCCAATGTTATTCAATATGTACATTGAGCAAGCTGTGAAGGAAAGGAAGGAAAAATTTGGAGGAGGGATTAAAGTTCACGGAGAAAAAATTAAAACCTTGCAGTTTTCTTATGAGAAGAGAAGAACAGTTGAATGGAATGGATAATATTTTGATACAAGAGTATAAGATGAGCATTAACAAGGGAAAGGTAAAGCTATGGCATGTCATCTTCAAAAATCAGGCAATGCTGATGAAATGAGTTTAGGCAACAAGACAATAAAGGTCGTAGATGAGTTTTGTTACTTAAGCAGTAAAATAACATGACAGTCACAGTACAGGCAATATACACTGCAGAAGAGAAATTTTTTAACATCGAATATTAATTTAAATGTTAGGAAGTCTTTACTGAAGGCATATGTGAAGGATGTAGCCTTGTACGGGAGTGACAGATAGACAAATAGACAGATGAGAAGAGGATAGATGTTAGAGACAAATTCTGAAAATTAAGCTGGTACATCATGTAACTGAATAGAATTGGAGAGGAAATAACTTTCTGGCATACCTTGAGTAAAAGAAACTACATTACTTGGTAGCATACATTCAAAGACATCAAGGAATTTAAAATTTAGCATTGGAGGGAAGTATATGGGGTGACCACAAAAGGAGTATAGTAAGCAGGTTGAAAAGGATGTATATTGTCGTTCTTACTTGGAGAGGAAGAGGTTTGACAGATAGTGTAGGGAGTACAGCTACATCAGTCCAGTCTCTGGAATGAAGACCATAACACAAAAACTTTTACTGGCTGTACTACATTGATATGTAATATAAATACAGGCTGACTTCCCATAGTGAATCAGAGGCAATTATTCTCTTTCAGTGACTCATGAATTATTGGTGGGCAGAATGCTCAATGGAAACCACTATGGAGGTTGAAAGCCCATTTACCATGATCCAGGGTTGACTCAAACTTTTACCTCAGTCCCCAAAATCATAGAAGTTATTAAACACACCAACTATTTGTAAATGTGACATTTGTTGGTCAACCTGTGACCAATGATTAATACATTTGTAAATGAACTAGCTTCACCTGACCACACTTAACTGTGGCTCAGTCTCATGAAATGAACAGGAAATTAAATGAAATTATTCTTGTGAACGTAGACTCTCCAAGAAAAGTCATAAATATAAACAATATGTACCCTGTGTCTATGTAGAATGAAAAGAAAAAGTTCTTATCAGAAAATTATTATTTTTGTAAAGCCAACTAAAATTTTTATTGGACATTTTCTGCATAAACATACAGATCAGATGGTTTACCAACTATGGAGCATGTGACATATAAGTGTCCTTTTGAAAATCAGTTTTTTCTATATTTGATCCATCTACTTCCACCCCTACTCTTTATTCATCTCCTCCTCCTCCTCCTCCTCCACTACCACCATCTACCAACCTCCTCCTCCACTACCACCATCTACCAACCTCCTCCCCTTCCAATCCATTCCTTGTCTCTGTCCCTATTCCCCCTTCTTTCCTTCTGTATTCCATCTCCTTCTCCTCTCTGTCCATTTTGTCCATCTCTCTGTTCATTTCCTCCTTCCCTTATACTACCTATTCAAAATGAAGAAATTCAAAATTCAGCTACAAACTTCTGTAACAGTGGAACAGGACTACATAGTCAATCTTACAGAAAAGCAAATGAAATGCAGTAAAACCTCGTTTTTACATTCTCGGTTTTTACTTTTTCCCACCATTTACACCATTTTTTGTTGGTCCCATCAAATTTCCTATCTTTACAATGTTAATTCGCCCTTGTTTTTGCATTAACATATTTACGCTTTTCCCGCGTTTTACATTTTTTGAAAGCATGTTCGTGAAGAAAAATGACATAATGTACATAAATTGACACTAGCATGGCTTTCCCCTTAAAGTATAGCGTTTAAAAATTATTCGCATTCTAGTTTCTTGACACTTTGCGTTTATTCAAACGTATATTTCGCATTTCGTTGTTGACTTAAAGATGCGCCGATTTGTGGCAATGTAGTTCTTCTTTTCACCAGCTTCTTTGGCAGAGCGCCTTGCGTGTACTCAGACAAAAGAAAGGTTTGTTAACGAGAGAATAATGCTGATTTGTGGCGGTGTAGTTCGTCTTTCCGCTAGCGTCTTTGCCAGGGCGGCTGGTGTGTACTCAAACAATCAGAACCAGTTGCTTTGTTGAAGTGAGAATAAATAGTTGCGTTGTTTTTGTGATACATATTTCTGATTAATAAAGAACTTTATCTGTCAAAGTTGGGTATCATAATACCCACAACCTCAAAAAAGCGATAATAGTGAGAGATGCCGATCCTATGCAAACGTCACAAAAATACTTATGCATATGTTTGTACTCGAGAACGCGAATAAATTCTCTAATATTGTTGTGTGAAACATCAAAAAATACAAAAAGAACAGAACTGTAGGAGTTTTACTATGTAAATAATTAATTCCGGTAAAAGGCAGTAATTTTGAAGATGTGTTATAGCCCAGCAGTGGCGTCCTCAATTATAATGAATGAAATTACCTAAAAAATTTCTACTTCCCATAAAATCACCAGTTTGCCTGGCGCTTAAAATAGTAAAAATTTGGATAACCTTTATTGTATAATCAACTCCCTGACGAGTATTTAGATGTCTATTATTTACATATATCACACATAAACTACGAAAATGCAAGGCTGATTTAGTAAGCATATTTTACCATTTATAACATTATTTCCTTCATTTTACATTTTCTTGCATTTTACACCAATTCACTGAAGTCCCCTGAAAAGCGTAAAAACGAGGTTCTACTGTAACATTATCAATGAATAATGTTTCTACAGACTTAATAACTAAGATGTTTTAATTTCCACTGTTGACAACTTCAATAATCTAGTAGTTGTGGAATAGTAGTTGCCCGGTATGCATGTCTTTCTGAAAATGAATCATTTAAACATTGATGTTCCTACAGGCAATTTCAGAAAACATTACTTTTATGTGGAATTTTTACCATGACACAGAGAAGATGTTGGCAGCACTTTAATTTTCAATGTTCACTTATAATAACAGTAAAAGACTTTAATATATGATAGAAAAGGTAGCATCAGAGTTATAAATATGAAAACATCTGCTTTCTTCTACCACTCTTAACAGTTACATTCACAAACGATTTTTGTTTTCTGCACATCTATAAGCACATTTTGTAATATATCTATAAATTCCATTGGCCTCCTAGCATAATTAATATTAAAATTGGTACTTCAGTTTTAGTGTTTATGTACAAACACAATTATTTTCTTTTCTTTGAGATGAGTTACTAAATTGCAAATTTTCTTCATTTGAGGAAGAAAAAAAAAAAAAAAAAAAAAAAAAAAAAAAAAAAAAAAAAAAAAAAAAAAAAAAAAAAAAACGTGTGGCATCTTGACTACTTTCTATGCAATGAAAGGTAAAACTTTTAATATGTGCTAGAGTTAATGTGGACTGGATATAAAAGCAATGACAACTTGTTTTAATTTTCTTTAGAAAATGTTGCTCAGCATGCAGTACTGTTAAGGGAATCAGAAAGATCTGACAAAGCATGTTTTAGGTATCATCCGTCTTGCTCGACATACGGGTTTTACTGTTTTACAATGTGGGGAAAATTATTAGTATTGATATTCTTCAAAAATCACTATAAGACATGCAAAATACTCCATTTTGACAACTTCCACATTAGTAATCCCTTATCTACTTTGTTAAAATGGGTAAGTTAACACCAAACTAGGACTTATGTTATACATATTAAAGGCATGATTATTTTAGCAGAAAAATGAAAGAAAATCATTGTTACCACAAGTATATACAATAAAGATAGTTGGTATGTTGACTTGAAAATTATATATTTATATCGAAAGACACTATATAAAAAAATATAAAAAACATACCTCCACGACTAACATTAACTAAAATTGCATTGGATTTCATTTTTCCTAATGCCTCTTTATTTATAAGATTTGCAGTTTCATTATTCAGAGAACATGCCAAAAAGACAAAATCACTCTGTTTAAGTAGTTCATCGAGGGAGACAAACTCTGCATTTAATGCTGCCCCTGTAAACAAATGAAATACAAGTATCAAGCAGTAGAGAATTCATTGTATGTTAAAAGCTTAATTTTAGAATGAAGATAACATTGCAGCTATGTTTCAGTTACATGATTCAAAACACTGCATCTATAATTTAGTTATTTATTTGTGAAATAATACTATGAGTTTAATATCATCTTAATACAGTCAATAGTTTCTGCTATGTGTTAACTAATACTGTGGTTGATTTCCTTTGACTACTATTACAGCAGTGGCGGCGCCACTGAACCTTCACTGGTTCATTGAAACCCGGAAAAAAGCTCGTGGTGAAAAGAAAAAAAAAGATTAAAAACACTTTTTATTTTATTTACTTATAATTTGTTATTTCATTCTTCTATCAGATCATTTTATATGCACATTCAAAATATTTTTATTGCACAAGAAACATTTTATGTCACTGATACAGCACTTATATGAGCCATAGCGCGACTGGTTAAAATAGGTGGCACTGGCTGCAGCGTTGCAGTGTGCATGCGCAGCTGAGGTTCAACTTGTCTTATGAACCGCCAAACCACCAGTCATCTGAAGCACCAGCCAGCCGCCACAGTATTACAGCATCTTAACCTTCAAGGTAGTTCTTCAGCTAAGTTCTGGCATAAAAATGTGGAATTTCTTTTCTCCACTGAAGAGGAGTTACCATATTTTCAAGGAAATGGATCTAAAACACTACTTCATTATAAAATGTTCAATGGGGTTCAGGTGAGAAAAGTAAATACATTAGATTTTATTCAAAAAACTAATGTGTCTTCCTTTGTGTATAAAGGTATAGTAAATAAAATATATAAAAGGTCTGATTCCAAACTACTGTCACTGTTTAAGGTGACTGGTTTTATTTCAAATGTAAACATAATTGGTACTCCAATGCAAATGAATAATTTTTTAGATGTCAAGATTTCATTGTTTATGTGCTAGCAGAATGCAAACATAATACTATGATAAAAGCATAATGGTGCTTGTGATTAAGTGCAAAAGTTAGGGGATGCATCTTACCAAGAAGCATAATTATTTCTTGGGTTAGACACTGAAGATTGTATACATCACCAAAAACAACCTAATATTCATCACCATTAAGATGTTTTCTCTATTGGACATTAAGATGATCATGTCTTTTTGAGTCTTTTAGCTGTTGATAAAATAATTATCATACATAAAATAGACCATGGAAAGTCCAGGTAGTGCACTCTATCCCCCATATCTACATTAATGATTAAGCATCATGTTCAAAATTTTAATCAATACTATTGCCAAAAAATACACAAATAGACTAAAGTTATTGTTTTCATTGTTTGGAAAACATTAATCAAGGATGCCAGAGCCTTATTAGTTGCTTTTTGTGGCCATTTAATTAAATTTTATTAGGGAGTTGCAATTTTTACCAATCAAACCCAGGTCTTCTGTTTACTAGGCAGATGCTCTATAAATTAAGCTATCTGGACACAGTGAATATCACAGCTGCAGAAAGTACCCTGGCATTCTCTCAATCAAACACAAGTTCTTAACTTATATCCTACAATAAAATCATAGTGTCCCTTGTCCATTATTCTTGTTTACTCTGGCCATGGTTAGCTGAATTCAGTAAAGTGAATGAGCCTTTTGTGTGTGGAAATAATAAAGGCAGCTGGATCAATGGGACTACAGTGGTTATATAGATTGCTAAGATGCATACGAGCTCAGAAGTGTGTACTTGAAGAATGGAAAAAGAGCATAATATTTCCACAGGTTAAGAAAGGTGACAGAACAGTATGTAATAACTATTAACCCTTTCATTCCTAGTGTTGTTTCTTGACAACAACATTTTAAAAGCTGATTTATATTGTATTTCGTGTATCAGTCCTTAAAGTTGCATTCTTGTTGATGAACAACATGCTTCTAGTACGACATTTTGCCACTTGGTATGGCGTGTAGCGATTTTTGAGGCATTAATCTATCTGTCTTGGAGGTTGTGTTACATTCCCATCTTTATGTGGTTATGAGTGTGGTTCATATTATTTTATTTCAGCCGTGAATTGTCTTGCCTTTGCTGCTATGGCAAAGATTATGCTAGCATTATTAATCTGTCAATGTTAACTCTCAAAAAAATAACGTCCCAAGTAACAAAATACCTTAACACAAATATCTGTGTTGTGAATAATACAGAAAACACTGAATTTTAATTTTTTCAAAGCTGAATTCATAATGTGGCAATGAAAGGGTTAAGGGATCATAATCTTATCACATGTAACAAAAGTGATAAAGATACTAGAAAGAAGACTGATAGACAAGCAATGGACCCAATATTTATTGTATGCGAGACAATTGATAGAAAGGCACTGAGAGTATGGGAAACATCTGGTGATGACATTTCTCTACTTACTGAAGGCATGACAGTGTGTGACAATATGGACATTCTCAGAGAGAAATGTAGTTGGTAGAAAAAAATCCAGTTATTCAAACAATGTGTATTGCTAGTGACATTGTGGTGTGGTGAACCAGCAGTAAAGAGATCCAACAACAAATAGATATCTTAAATGATAAGATCAAGAATTATGGACTGAAATGTAGTTTAGATGAAAGCAAGTTGATGGTGGTAACCAGAGGGAACAAAGATGGCAAGAAATAAATTTATATTAAAAGAAAGGATATCAAAATATTGGTAAACTTCAAATATCTAGGAAATGTGATAATGGAGAGTACACATACGAATGCAGAAATTACCAAAAGGTTACAACTGAGTTATGCAATTGACCAACATGTGAGTGGCTTAGATTGGGGAAGGAAGATGCCAATGAAGTTTAAGGAAGTGCTGTACAATAAATACTTTACACTTAGAAATGACTATAAGACAGGAGACTATAATCCAAGCCAGTGAAACAAAATTTCTAAGAAGTGAGTATGGTACCACCATTCTTTGTAATTTTAATTAGCAAATTGTATAATTACTTTTTATTCTCATATTTTACTACTATTCTTAATTCTCACCTTCAGATTTAGGTGAATGGCCAGTGTACAAAATGCGTGCAATATCAAATCCCTTAACTCTTCGAGCTATAGCTTGCCCAATTCCTCCGAGACCAACAATACCTACTGTTGATTCCTGAAAGTCTTGACCAAGCATCCATTGTGGTTGACCAGTCTCCCATTGGTTGCTGTAGAAACATAACACATTAAAAATAAAATTGTTCAATACATGCAGAAGTATGAACTTTAAAGAAGTCCAGAATTGTATGAGATACATTAGATTGCATTATATACTCCTGGTCATTAAAATTGCCACACCACGAAGATGACGTGCTGCAGGAAGAAGATGCTGTGATATGCAAATGACTAGCTTTTCAGAGAATTCACACAAGGTGGGCACCGGTGGTGACATCTACAACGTGTTGACATGAGGAAAGTTTCCAACCGATTTCTCATACACAAACAGCAGTTAACCAGCATTGCCTGGTGAAACGTTCTTGTGATGCCTCGTGTAAGGAGGAGAAATGCATACCATCATGTTTCCGACTTTGATAAAGGTTGCATTGTCGCCTATCGCGATTGCGGTTTATCGTATCGTGACATTGCTGCTCGCATTGGTCGCGATCCAATGACTGTTATTAGAATATGGAATTGGTGGATTCAGGAGGGCAATACGGGACGCTGTGCTGGACCCAATGGCCTCATATCACTAGCAATTGAGATGACAGGCATTTTATCCAGTAACAGATTGTGCAGCCGTGTCTCGATCCCTGAGTCAACAGATGGGGACGTTTGGAAGGCAACAACCATCTGCACGAACAGTTCGACGATGTTTGCAGCAGCATGGGCTATCAGCTTGGAGACCATGGCTGTGGTTAACCTTGATGCTACATCACAGACAGGAGCACCTGCAATGGTGTACACAATGATGAACCTTGGTTCACAAATGGGAAAACGTCTTTTTTTTTTTTGTTTGTTGATGAATCCAATTTCTGTTTACAGCATCTTGATGGTCGCATCTGTGTTTGGCGACATCATGGTGAATGCACATTGGAAGCATGTATTCATCATCGACATACTGGCATATCACCCAGCGTGATGGTATGGGGTGCCATTGGTTACATGTCTTGATCACCTCTTGTTTACATCGACGATGTTCACATCAGATGTGTTACGTCTCGTGGCTCTACCCTTCATTTGATCCCTGCAAAACCCTGCATTTCAACAGGATAATGCACGACCACATGTTGCAGGTTCTGTATGGGCCTTTTGGATACGGAAAATGTTCGACTGCTGACCTGGTCAGCACATTCTCCATATTTCTCATCAATTGAAAATGTTTGGTCAATGGTGGCCGAGCAACTGGATCGTCACAATACACCAGTCACTACACGTATTTCTCATCAATTGAAAATGTTTGGTCAATGGTGGCCAAGCAACGGGCTCGTCACAATACACCAGTCACTACTCTTGACGAACTGTGGTATTGTGTTGAAGCTGCATGGGCATCTGTAGCTGTACACGCCATCCAAGCTCTCACTCAATGTCCAGGCATATCTAAGCCATTATTATGGCCAGAGGTGGTTGATTTCTCAGGACCTATGCACCCAAATTGCATGAAAATGTAATCAAATGTCAGTTTTAGTATAATATATTTGTCCAATGAATGCCCGTTTATCATCTGCATTTCTTCTTGGTGTAGCAGTTTTAATGGCCAGTAGTGTAAATTGATAAAAATCACAAAGAGTGCTAAATGTATATATTTAATTTTCAAAATAAAATGTATGCGGTGTTCAAAGAAAATATTTGAATAAATAGGAAGTACTTGTCCTACAATTCCAAACTTTAGTAACAATTAAAACAGAAACAAGCTCCTCATAATCTCATTAATAACTACAAAGAGGTGACATGTTCAGTTTTTTTCAGTGATAATCTCGGGTCCTGTTTACTAATTCTAAATGTACTTGGTATTGATATTTATTTAATAATTTACATGTGGAATTTATTACCAAATTCTTGAGGTACTTTAACTTTTAATCTTCTTTTCAGTTTAAATTATTCCACTTGTAACAGGATGGCCTACACTTTTTTCATGTTGGATACTCTAAGCAACCAGCTTAGATGGAGATATTTGTAGCCTCTCACACTACAGTAGATGTGTCAATATTTCTACAATAATGTAGGGAGAGTGACTAATGTTAAAACTCATCTCTGATATAGCACAAGCAGAATTATAATGTGTATTCAAAATATTGAAACATTTCAACCATTGAAATAAATTAAACAGCATAGTTGAAAATTCATGCTGGATTGCGATTTACCCTGGATTTTGCACTTCAGGCCAGCAGTTGCCTTAACTAATTAGGCTCTCCAAGTATGCTTCCCTTCCTGTCAAAATTCTCAACTTGTAGCATACTATGATCGTAGTGCCCCCTGACCTAGTTCCTCCTGCTTGCAGCCTATACTGGATTCCTGCAAGTAATTGAGCAAACTTGTGCAGCTGCACACTAAATACCAATTGGCTTTTGGTGCATGTATACAATTATTGATATTATTGCATATATACATTTACTGACATGTCCAAAAGAACAGACACCATATCAATAAAAGAATTATAACAGCTGAATGCTGTTGATGGCAGCAGTAAGGTAAAGAAGAGGGTAGGTGAATAGGCTATGTCAAACCTGGAAGATAAGGCAAGAGATACAAGATATACATTAAGTTTGTTAGCTTTAGAGCAGACATTTCAAGATTCATGCCATTTAGTTGGTGGTGACTTTAACCTACCTAGTATAGACTGGGATGCCTAAGGTGTTATTGCAGTCTTTATCATCTATGTCAGTGTAGATAAATGAGTTAGTGATCATGTTGTCATCATAGTTATCATGGTTGCTAAAGTTAATAAATCAACCAATAAGGCTGGAAGAATGTTTTTGTTAGAGCTGATAATTAGTAGCATCCCACTTAGACTATGAATGGATGTCATTTAGTTCTGGTACCATGGATAAAGAGGAATTACAGGCAAAGTTTAAAACCATTGTTAACAGTGAACTACAGAAGTGTCTTGCGACTGTGTGACCTAAGGATGGAAAAGACCCACCGTGCTGCATTTTTGTCAGGTATACACAAATGAAACACATATTCTGCACAGTTATCAATGTCACAATCTATTTTGCACTTTGGCCAAAACAGATTGTGTAGGCTTTGTTAGTGTCTATAAACCTCTGGTCTCGATCAGTTCATTGAGGCTACTTTCATGATTTGGACTCTGGGCCAGGACACCCTATCCTCATTCCTTCGCAACCTCAACTCCTTCTCCACCATCAGTTTCATTTGGTCCTTCTCAACCCAACAAGTTACCTTTCTGGATGTTAACTTCTAACTCACTGACAGCTCCATCCAAACCTCCATCCACATTAAACCTACTAATTACCAACAGTACCTACACTTTGACAACTGCCATCCATTCCACATAAAAATAAATAATAATAATAATAAACCTCCCATACAACCTTGCCACCCATGGTCGATGAATCTGCAGTGCTGAGGAGTCAGTCCCTTACCCAATATGCCAAAGGCCTTTGCAGACAGACATTACCCTCCTGGCCTAGTCTGCAAACAGATTTCCCATGCCATATCCCCACACACCACCAATCTTCCCTCTAACCCCAATAACCAGTCACAAAGGAGTGTCCTTTTTGTCACTCAATACCACCCCGTATTGGAACAACTAAATCACATCCTTTGTCAGAGGTTTGATATCTGTCATCATGCCTTGAAATGAGAGACACCCTATCCAAGATCCTTCTGACCACTCCTAAAGTGGTGTTCTGTTACCCATCCTACCTCCACAACTTCCTGGTCCATCCCTATGCAACACCCAATCCCAACCTCTAATCACAGGGATCATATCCCATTGTATTCAATGCCACATCTCTAATTCCCACCTATCAGAGCCTTTAAATTCCATTTCCAACCTCAGGGTTAATTAGAGCCGGCACCGGGCCCAGAGACAGATGTGCAACTAGGCCTCATCTCCAAACCTGTAAAGCTAATTTTACTGTTATTTCGAAGACAGTCCGACATGCTTTAAACGTCACTTATTTTGGCACATATTGGAAATACACAAAAATACTCACTGGGTTGAGATATAGGGTAAAATAAAAATTCTTATTAAACAGAAAAGATAGGTTCATAAATGGAATTATACGATGATAATATATGTTGCCATAAGAAATAGACCAAACCAATTGTTGTTTATGGACCAGTAGGTTGAGTTCTCAGTCTTTTAGTATATATGCATATATTGTTGATGCAATATTAATAGCACTAACTTTGACTGTATGTCGGATGCAGTGATATGCTATATTTGCAGAGCCTGTAAACATTTGAGGAAATTATGCAGATTGTGATGTCATTGCGTTATATTTAAAAAACAGGAGCCATGAAGTAAATGTGCAGTATTTTGACACAGAATACTAATTTTATATAGAGGTCTATCAGAATAACTGCTCCTACACTGAAGACCAAAGACACTAGTACTCCTACCTCCTATCATGTAGGGCTGCTGCGAACATGCAGAGGCACTGCAACATGACGTGGCATGGATTCAACTAATGCCTGAAATAGGGCTGGAGGGAATTGACACCATGCATCCTGTAAGGCTGTTCATAAATCCACAAGAGTACGAGAGGGTAGGGAATCTCTTCAGAAAAGCATGTTCTAAGGCATCCAAAATATGCTCAATAATGTTCATGTCTGGGGAGTTTGGTGGGCAGCGGAGATGTTTGAACTCAAAAGAGTGTTCCTGGAGCTTCTCTGCAGTAACTCTGGATGTGTGGGGTGTCACATTGTCCTGCTGGAACTACCCAAGTTGGTTGAAATGCACAATGGACATTAATGGATACAAGTGATGACCAGGATGCATTCATACCTGTCAGAGTCACACCTAGATGTATCAGGAGTCCCGCATCATCTGCACATGCCCCACATCATTACATAGTCTCCATCAACTTGAACAGTCCCCTGCTCGTGCTAAGATTCGTGGGTTCAAGAGGCTGTCTCCATACTCATACACATCCAAATGCTCAATACAATAGAAAATTAGTCATATCAGGCCAGGAAACATGTTTACAGTCATCATCCTTCAAATGTCAGTGTTGACAGGCCTAGGCAAGGCATCAAGCTTTGTGTTATGCAATCACCAAAGGTACATGAGTGGGCCTTCGGCTCTGAAATCCCATATCAAAGATATAGTAAAGCCTCATTTTTATATTCTCGGTTTTTACGTTTTCCCACCATTTACACCATTTTTTGTCGGTCCTGTCAAATTTCCTATGTTTACAATGTTAATTCGCCCTCATTTTTGCATTAACATATTTACGCTTTTCCCGCGTTGAAAGCATGTTCGTGAAGAAAAATGACGTAATGTACATAAATTGACACTAGCATGGCTTTCCCCTTAAAGTATAGCGTTTAAAAATTATTCACATTCGAGTTTCTTGACACTTTGCGTTTATTCAAACGTATATTTCGCGTTTCGTTGTTGACTTAAAGACGTGCTGATTTGTGGCAATGTAGTTCTTCTTTTCACCAGCTTCTTTGGCAGAGTGCCTGGCATGTACTCAGACAAACAGAACGGTTTGTTAATGAGAGAATAACACTGATTTGTGGCGGTGTAGTTCGTTTTTCCGTTAGCTGCTTTGCCTGAGCGGCTGGCGAGTACTCAATCAGAACCAGTTGCTTTGTTGAAGTGAGAATAAATAGTTGCGTTGTTTTTATGATACATATTTCTGGTTAATAAAGAACTTTATCTGTCACAGTTGGGTATCGTAATACCCACAACCTCAAAAAAGTGATAATAGTGAGAGATGCCGATCCTATCCAAACGTCACAAAAATACTTATGCATATGTTTGTACTCGAGAACACGAATAAATTTTTGAATATTGTCGTGTGAAACATCGAAAAATACAAAACGAACGGAACTGTAAGAGTTTTACTATGTAAATAATTAATTCCGGTAAAAGGCAGTAATTTTGAAGATGAGTTACATAGCCTGGCAGCGGCGTCCAAATGATATCTATCGAAGCGGTTCAGGTAATTTTGAACATGTGTTGTAGCCCAGCAGTGGCATCCTCGATTATAATGAATGAAATTACGTAAAAAATTTCTACTTCCCATAAAATTACCAGTTTTTCCTGGCGCTTAAAATAGTAAAAATTTGGATAACCTTTATTGTATAATCAACTCCCTGGCAAGTATTTAGATGTCTATTATGTACATATATCACACATAAACTACAAAAATGCAAGGCTGATCCAGTAAGCATATTTTATCATTTAAAACATTATTTCCTGCATTTTACATTTTCCTGCATTTTACACTATTTCACTGAAGTCCCCTGAAAAGCGTAAAAACGAGGTTCTACTGTATTTCATTGAAGGGTTTGCACTCTGGCATGTGTTGAAATCTGCGGCAATTTGCAGAAGGGTTGCACTTCTGTTACTTTGAATGACTCTTTTCTGTCAACGTTAGTCCTGTTCAAATGTTTGTAAACCTATTCAACCAAATTGCTATGGCCATCATTCCCTAGACTTACATCTATGGCTGAGGGAGGACTCGAACCTCCAGTTAGAATGGTCGCCCAGTCCAGAGCATGGCGCTTTACCCCACACAGCCATTCCATACAATGGTTATGCTTAGCTTTTGCACACTAGTGTATATCAGAACAGTTTTTGTCATACCCTTTCTAAAATATTGTATTGCAATCAAAATAATATAGAATGTACTGAAACAAGAAAATAGTGCTAAACCATGTCTCATATTTCTGTCTGTGGCTCTGAAGGAACTAACACACCAACAGGATTAATGAGTGTGAGAATAATAACAATAATAATAATAATAATAATAATCACAATAACAATCAAGAAAGAATACCACTACTATAAATCCTTCATGGAATAGAAGGAGGAGGCATAGTTGTAATTATTTCTTTGGGAAGTAGCAAGGAAAACAATTATCAGGAACCTTCGATTACCACAGTGAGGAAATTGGATTATATCTCGACTGTGGCCGATACGGCAAGAGATAAAACTGATATGATTTATGGGTTTTTCGAGTTTTACTTCATGTGCTACTCAGTAATGACTTATTGTAACATATTGCACCCTGACAAGAAAAGTAACAATTCAAAATATACCTCACCTTATGACTGATTCATTAACACAGACCAGTAGCAATCCTGAAGTGCCACTGTTTTTGCCTGCAATAAAACTATCACAAATGCCCCCAGGTGAATATATGGTGGCATGGAGATGAAGATTTTCCAACACACTGGGGCATTTCATAAATATTTTTCAAGAAACGCCACAATTGCCCAGTTTTAACCTGTGTCACTTTTCCCACTGGGGTGATATATGTCCAGTCCCCTTAATATTATTATTTGATAAATTCATTTAATTTACTTTCATATCACTTTCAATGATTTGTATGTTGACAAGTGTCTGTCAGTATGTTACAATGTGAAATGTTCCATCCTTGCTCATTTCTTGGTATGATAACACTTTTTTTAGAACAACAATCAGTCAGCAGATGCACATCCAAACTGTGATGGGACATGCAATGGGTAGAATACAGCACTTCATCTGCCTACAGCACTGTCAATGGCACTTTGTGAGCTTTTCATTCAGAAAATATTTGAATTACATCATATAAGTCCAGTTGTCTTGCCAATCAGATCCAATTGCCAAAGTCCCCAAATCTGTGATATGTTCTTGATGAATAGTTAATTTCAGATCATGTTTTACATGAGTAAAAGTGCTGAATGATCTTTCTGTTTACTGCTGCTTAACACTAAGCAATTACTGCCTGCAGTACAGGTGCAGCAGACAGTGAAGCATGGGAAAACATTACGGTGTGTCGCTGGCACTGATTGGCACCAGTCTGTCCTGTGCCTTACAAACACCAGGCCACCATTCCTCTGCATCTTCAGTGTGCAATATGATATAAAATTTATTTTCAATAGCAGTCTGATAGTTTACATTCTGATATTTTGCACCTCAACACCCCAGAGGGCCCGAATCCTTGACTGTCTTGAGGACGCCATGAGGCCTTGGCTATGGGGATTTTGCTCCCCTGCCCCTCCTCCCTCATCAGGACTTACCACCCTTACCCAGCACCTTCCCCCTCCACTCCCCACATCACTCACAGTCAAGATGCTTGTGGCACTGGATTGGCTAGACATGATGGTTGTATGTATATAGTTGTCTGAGTGATTGTGATAATGTATGTGTTTCTTTTTCTGATGAAGGCCATGGCCGAAAATTTAAGTTGTATGAATGTGATTATCTATTTTCGTGTGTGTCAGCATATCAGCAAGCCTCTTAACAGTTAGTTATTACCTATCCACCATTCTTGATATGAGTACATAAAAAAATATACAGACTGATGCTGCTAACTAACCCACACCTATCCAATCAACAACTATCACCACATACTTCACTACACCACTGGACAGGTTATGGACAACATTTTTGGTGCATCCATTGAGCCTCTGTGTGTTTTTTTTTTTTTTTTTTTTTTTTTTTTTTTTTTTTTTTTTTTCCACCAAAGGCCACTTAGACCACTGCTCAGTTGTGAGTTTACTGACACACTATAGCAGTACTGGTTTGCTACTGGAACACTACATTTACACTGTATCTGTCAGTACTAAACATCTAATGCTACCTGTTGTAGGTAGACAGGCAATTAAAAAATCTTTATTCGCCTTTCATCAGACAAGGTGAAATAGGATATGCCTAGAGTAAATGTCTAAAAAATTCCTTACATTATGTAGTCAATAGTTAATACACAAGTACTTTGTAAATAACATAAAATTATGTCATTGGATTTAGTCTAAAATCCACATTACTTAAAAAAAGTGCTAAATACACTTTCTATAACACATATTAATGAAGGAGTACAGTGTGACATTACAGATAAAGGGGGAAGCTGATCGTTTCCATGTGAAAAGCTCGTTTTGACCAACTGTTGGATTCCCCAGCCAGCTGGATAATAGTTTAGACCTAGTGAATGGAATATGTGTCATTAGGAAAACCCTAATCCACTCGGAAACAGAGAATGGCAGTCTTGGATGAGCGAGGGTGGCTATCCCAGATTGCAACTGAAATACAATATAGCCACACATTATTCTAAAAATCCATGCAGGAATTTGTAAATATTAATTATTATTACTTTAGCATAACAGTGTACAGTTTAGTCACAGACCATTAATTTTTACTTTTAGTTTGTTGTACACAAAGGGAAACAAAAGGAGACATTGAAAGAAAGAGAACAAAAAATTGTTTTGACTGCACTGGTTGGCATATCACTATACCTTTGGATTATGCACTGCTCTTCGACACACACTGACACTGATTGTTGAACAACGTGCACATCCATGCTGTCTTCGCCTACCATGGCAAATTCACGAGGTGGAACTTGGGCATATGGTCGATAGTGTCCTCTCTGATAGAACTGTGCCCGCGATCCCAGGACTGGTGACATCTCCGCTGGTTGAGGGCGCAGCAATGGAAATGAGGGGGGCACTGGAGTCTGTGGGGCTTCTTGCACTGGCAGCGAGGTACTGCTCAGCAGCACGGCATCCCTACTGACGCAGGGGGCCTGGGAAGATGCTGATGAAGGCCACGGTGGCGGGAGAATGTCGACATCAACAACCATTGGTTCCTGGCTTGGTCGGGGGAAGTCTTCGGGTGATGACGGTACTCTTGATCGTACCTGGTCTACGTGACAAGCCACATCCCCATCCCCCGTCTGTAGTCAGTACATGTGGCTGCCCTGTTGTTGGATTACACTTCCCTGGATCCATTTTTGCTGGTGGCCATAACTGCACACCCATACTGGTGCCCCAATCTTGAATTTTTCTGGTGGGGTCGGTTGTATGGTATTACTAGGTGGACGGATAAGGTGAAGTAGGGTGCGTGTTTGGTGTCCGTGAAGCAGTTCTGCCAGACTATTATTTCTGGCTGGTGTAAACCAGTAGGTTTGGAGAAAGGTAGTTCTTTCTTTTCTTTTCTTTTCTTTTTTTCTTTTCTTTTTTTTTTTTCGTTTTTTGTTTTAGGGGTCAAAACTACTTAGGTCATTAGTGCCCAACACTGCCCATAGTAAAATCGAACTGGGGTTAGAACTTGAATGGCTTTTGCCATATGTGCACGATGTATAAAAAGTAAAACTCGGTCAGCAGAATATGGATCATCAGCAAAAATATCAGACATTTCAAATGGTAAACACAGATCATGACGTAGACGATTAAAAAATGGACATTGCACGAAATCGTGGTACACAGTAAAAGGTTCATCACAGTGCTCACATAAGGGAGCAGGATCACCATGAAGAAAATGCTGGTGGCTATAACGGCAGTGGCCAATACAAAGCCAGGCCAGAGCAATCTCCTCTCGGTGAGAGGGTCGAGATGATGTTGACCACAGATCAGGCACAGGTTTAATGGCTCGCAATTTGTTCCCCGACAGGAATGACCAATGTAAAAACCAATGTGAGATGATACACCGGGAGACGCCAGCACGAAGGTCATCAGAGGTAGTGGAAAAGGTAGACTGCCGAGGGAGGAGAACTGCCTCCTTGGCAGCCGTATTCGTAAACTCGTTCCCCAATACTCCCACGTGGCCAGGAACCCACAGAAACATCACAGTAGTTCTGCTCGCTGAAAGAGAGGTAAGACAATTGTGGATGCTTTGTACCAGGGTATGGACAGGATATAGTGTGCAGAGGCTCAAAATAGCACTCAATGAGTCCGAGAAAATGATACTCTTATTGATCGAGTTGCGCCAGATGTGTTGGGTGGCTTGATATAATGCATACAGCTCAGCTGTAAAATTGGAACTCCACTCAAGAAGACGATATTTAAACGAGGCATTGCCAAGCACAAAGGCACACCCAACACCCTGGTCTGTCTTTGAGCCATCAGTGTAGATGAACAAATTGTCATCAAATTTGAACTGGAGTGCAAGAAATTCTATCTGGTAAACGAAACTAGGTGTGGAGTCCTTTGGAAGAGAATGAAGGTCCGTGTTAACATGGACTTCGGGACTTAGCCATGGTGGAGAGGTGCTCTCTCCAGTCGAGAAACAGCAGGCATTGTAACGTTGAGAGTAACAAACACAAGCGAACTCCCAGTGGTAGCAGAGCAGACAGGTGCATGACAAAGAGACCATCAAGTGAGTCATTAAAGAAAACAGCATACGTTGGGTGTCCTCGCATGGATGACAAATGGCTAGCATAACATCTAAGCGATGATAAGAAAGAGGTATTATGGCGGCCTCGACAGAGAGACTCTCAACAGGACTAGTATAAAAAGCACCCATCACCAGACGGATCCCTTGGTGGTGGATTGTGTTAAGGCGGCACAGTATGGACAGTCGAGCCAAAGAATAGACAATGCTTCCATAGTCCACTTTGGACCAAACTATGATGCGGTACAGATGGAGGAGAGTACACCAATCAGCTCCCCACGAGGTGCCACTTAACACCCACAGCACATTGAGAGAGTGGGTACAGCAAGCAGCCAAACGAGATATGTGGGGAAACCAACATAGCTTCCTGCCGAAAACAAGTCCCAAGAACATTGAGGTCTCTACAAATGGGAGTACTATGGGGCCCAGGCAAAGGGACGGGGGAAGAAACTCCTTCCGCCACCAGAAATTCATGCAAACTGTCTTGTCAGCCAAGAATCGAAAGCCAGTGTCCATACTCCACATGTGGAGAATGTCTAGGCACCACTGAAGGCGCCGCTCCAGGAGGCCCGTTTGCTCAGAGCTGCTGTAGATCACGAAGTCGTCAACAAAGAGGGACGCCGACACTCCCGGTGGTAGATGATCAGCTATAGAATTGATTGCCACTGCAAATAAAACAACGCTTAGGACTGAACCCTGGGGGACCCCGAATAAAAGTGCTCGATAAAACTGAACCAACACGCACTTCAAACACATGGTCTGTTAAAAATTCCTGGATAAAAATTGGTAGACGAACCTGAAAACCCCACGTATGCAGAGTGCAGAGGATGTCCATCCTCCAGCAGGTGTCATATGCTTTTCCCAAATCAAAGAACACCACTACTGTCTGGCACTTTCATAAAAAGTTATTCATTACTGAAGTAGATAGGGCGACGAGATGATCCACCACAGAACAGTGCTTGCGAAACTCACATCGGACATTAGAATGGAGATGTCGCATTTCAAGCCACCATACCAGGCGCCCATGAATCAAGTGTTCCATCACCTTGCATACGTTACTGCTGAGGGAAATGGGGCGGTAGCGGGAAGGGAGAAATTTGTCCTTCTCCGGCTTTGGTATGGGAATGACTATGGCTTTATGCCAGCATGGCCGAAAGGTGCCTTCTATCCATATGTGGTTGTAGGTGGCCAGTAGGAAGTGCAAGCCCCTAGGTGAAAGGTGTTGCAACATCGCTATGTGAATGCCATCTGGTCCTGGAGTGGTGGACCGCGAAGATGAGAGTGCGTGGTGGAGCTCTTGCACAGTAAACTCGGCATTATAGTGTTCACAGTTCTGAGAGGTAAAGGGCAATGGAGTCACCTCCACTGTCCGTTTCCTAGTGAGGACAGCGTCATTGTAGTGAGAAGAACTAAGGACCTCTGCAAAATGTCAACCAAGTGCATTGGATATTTGTGGAGGGTTGACGATGGTGTCAGTTGTGACACAGAGACCGGGAATCGGGGAAATTGACACTAAATAAAGAAAAGTGTCAAGTAATACACATGACCGCTAAAAGAAATCCACTGAACTTCAATTACGCGATAAATCAGTCAAACCTTAAGGTCGTAAATTCTACCAAATACCTAGGAGTTACAATTACAAACAACTTTGACTGGAGAGAACACATAGAAAATACTGTGGGGAAGGCGAACCAAAGGTTACGTTTCATTGGCAGAACGCTTCAAAGATGCACCAGCTCCACCAAAGAGATTGCCTACATCACACTTGTGCGTCCTCTCCTGGAGTACTGTTGCCCCTTGTGGGACCCTCAACAGGTAGGACTGACGGAAGACATTGAGAAGGTTCAGAGAAGGGCAACTCCGCTTTGTTTTATCACATTACAGCGGGGAAAGTGTCACAGAAATGTTGCACGAATTGGGGTGGAAATCATTAAAAGAAAGACGTTATTCATTGTGGTGTGATCTGTTTGCGAAGTTTCAATCGCCGACTTTTACTTCTGAATGTAAAAATATTTTGCTAGCACCCACCTACTTAGGGAGACATGACCATCCCAATAAAATAAGAGAAATCAGATCGAATACGGAACGATTTAGGTGTTCTTTCTTCCCGTGCGCTATTAGAGAATGGAACGGTAAAGAAAGGTTATGAAAGTGGTTAATGAACCCTCTGCCAGGCACTTAAATGTGATTTGCAGAGTATCTATGTAGATGTATATGAATGAGCCATAAAGCCTGACATTTTTCTGAGGTTACCCCAAACGATAGGGGAAGGGGTAGACCTATTAAAAGAGCTCATAAATGAGCACCAACTGGTGCATTTACTGTCGCAAAAGAGGCGAAGACAATAGGCTCGCAGCCGTTTGTATAGGATGCAGTTGTCGAGCGTGGGTGGTTGTTTAAAGGTTCTGAGGGCACGTCGCTGTACTCGCAGAGCGTCATGGCATTCCACAGTCCACCATGGGACAAGGGGATGACGTGCTTGGGTAGTCTTACAGGGGATGGAACATTTCGCGGCTGTGAGAATAACTGTGGTAAGGTGTTTCACTTGGTATTCTATACTGGGAAATTGATGAGTACCAAAATCCGCCACTGACAAATAGAGCTCCCAATCCACTTTGGTTATCTGCCAGCGGTGTGGATGCTCAAGTGTGTCAGGCATCATTAGGTGAATTACACATGGAAAATGACCGCTCGAATGTGTGTTTGAGAGAGCAGACCATTTAAGATGCTGTGCCAGCTGAGCTGTGCAGATAGATAGATCTATGTGGCTGAAAGTGTTTGTGGAGTCCGAAAGATAAGTTGGTTCACCAGTGTTTAGGCAGATGAGCTGAAGGTGTTTCAGTGTATCTGCCAGGAGGGAGCCCAGTGGACATGATCGTGGAGAGCCCCAAAGGGGGTGGTGGGAGTTGAAATCACCCACCAACAAAAATGGATGTGGAAGCTGGTCAATAAGATCTACGAGATCAGATCTAGTGACTGGAAAGGAGGAAGGAGTGTAAATATTGCACAGTGTGAAGATAAATCCAGGCAGGTTTATCCAGACAGCGACAGCTTGTAGTGGAGTACACAAAGGCACAAAGGGACGGGTGTACTATGTACGTCATCCCGAAGGAGCAACATTACACCCCCGTGAGCTGGAATTCCTGCCACAGGGGAAAGGTCAAAGCAAACAGCAGTGTAGCGTGGGAAAGTAATTCGAGTACCAGGGAACAATTTCGTCTCCTGTATAGAGAAGATAATTGGGTGATATGTTCACATGAGAAGTTGCAGGTCTGCCCAATTTTACCGGATACCATGAATGTTCCATTGAAGAATATCCATAGTGGGATAAAACGATATAGAGGTGGACGTCAGCCCAATGAAGGCGGCAGGCTACGATGCGAATGTTTGCAACTGGTGGTGTCTGAGACGGGAGGGTCTAGCTCCATGTTCTCAGAGGTGACCACAGCAGCCGCATGAGGGTGGTCGGCAGCCCCATGTTTGGCTGATGCACCTGGAGAGACTATAGGCTTCCAAGGGATGCCATCATCGCATTGTGAGGTTGAAGGGAGGGAAGTTTTGCCCTTACTTGACTTCTTGGAGCCCTTGTGAAGTAGACTCAGATGTTTTGGAAGGGGTGCGGAGGAAATCCTATCGTGAATACTCCTTCTTAGACTTATGTTTCTCAATCTGTGGTTTCACAGCTGAATATGAAGATTTGGAAGAGGTATTCACATTTTTTGTTGAACTTGACGCCTTTGTTGATGTAAACTGTTTGACGAGTACAGTAGTAAACTGTAGGTCACACGTCTGTGTGGCCATGTCCCGCATTGGTGGAGGCGCTGCAACTGCAGTACTGTAGTTACCATGCGGTGGAGTATTAGGCATACATCTTACGTGCAACTTGTATAGAAACTTTTTCCTTGACTCTTATTTCCTGTATGGCCCATTAATCGGCAAATAGGGACATTCCTGGGAGGAGGCAGCATGACTCTCGTTACAGTTTACGCAATGGTGTTCCCTTCATGTGCATCTTTACCACAGGTGACACATGTTACCGGGTTCTTGCATGACTGACTTGTATTATTAAAGTTATGGCACTGGTACCACTGAGTAGGGTTAGAGGTATCAGGTTGTACTGTGACTACCTCATATCCTGCCTCAATCTTTGGTGGAAGAGCCACTCGATCAAAGGTCAAGAACACTGTACGAGTGGGCACTGAAACATTGTTCTCCTTTTTCATCACTTGGTGCACTGCAATGACGCCTTGCGCTGCCAGATAGCCGTTTAATTCATCCTAAGTCAGACCGTCCAAACAGGCTGAGTAGACTACCCCTCGGGAATAATTGAGGGTTGGATGAAGCTCAACACAAACCGGGTAACTAAGGAGGAAATTAGCCTTAAGCATCCATTGCGCATGGGAGCCACTTTCTGTTTCCATTAGTAGTGTCCCATTATGCAAACGGGTGCAGGATTTAACTGGGCCAGCAATGGCATCAACCCCTTTCTGAATTATAAATGGCTTTATCGACGAGAAGGATTGTCCTTCCTCAGTACGGGTAACCACAAGCAACTTAGGTGTTGCTGGTAAAGGCATCTGTTCAGGTACACTATTATCCAGTATGTCTTTAACCTCGTGAAACTCTTTGCATTTACTTTTTCTGTGGGAAACCATCACGGATGTATCCCCCACGATTGCCAGTGTCTTCAATGGCATGCTCCTTCCTGCTTGGGGCCCCCAACGGAAGCACACCCACCTTGGGTGATTGTTCCCACCCCAGGTCACACCTCCCGATCTACAGATGGAGGGACCAATTGGCAAATCGGGAAGGTATCAGTGCAGGCAATCGCCCCTCGCCGGGCCTGGCCTTCACCAGGGGGTACGCACGCACCCTACATGCCAGCCCGGGGCTGGGACTTACATATTACCCAATCACCCAGATGGGTAGCCTACAGGTGCATATAGGGAGGAAGAAGGAAGAAGTAGTAGGAGGTAAAGCCTCAAATGCTGATGCGGAGGCAAATAAAGAGGTGAAAGAAGAGCACAAACAAGCAAACAAACAAAAATAGATCTTTGGTTCCCTTTTGGATGCACAAAACTCGGTCCTCAAGAGAGAGGAAAAGAACAGTAGGAGAAGCGTCGTGTAGCACGGTAAGGAAAGAGTGCCACAAAGGCTGGGGCCCTGTGCTCACCACGCACGTACTCGCCAAAGTGCGGAGAGCCCCCGGGGGGAGGTAGTGAGTGCACCTTCATTAGAGGATGAGGTTAGGAGCTTCTTCATCTGATTTTTGAAAGGGCGGGCTTGTCTTTCCACCTGAACATTGGATTGTGGGTGGAATGGGGATGACGTGACATGCTTTATGCCATGTAGTAAAAAGAATTGGGAGTATTCAGTGGATGTGAACTGTGGGCCATTGTCAGAGACAATGGTGTTTGGCAGCCCTTTAAGGGTGAATATTTTAGTTTGAGCTTGTATAGTAGATTCAGATGAGGGTGATGAGATACGGGTTACACAAGGAAAGTTTGAATAAGCATCGATTACTAGAAGCCATAAGGCACCAAGAAACCTTCCAGTGTAGTCAATGTGTATCCGTTCCCAAGGAAGACTGGTTTTGACCAGGTGGTGGTGGATGATTTTCGCACTGGCGCCTGTTGGGCACATGCAGTGCAGGAGGCAACCATGTGACAGATCGCCAAGTCGATGCCCGGCCAGTAGACGTGTCGACGGGTAAGGTTTCTGGTTCTAGTGATGCCCCACAGTCCTTGGTGAAGTAGTCACAGCACCTCATGGTGGATCCAGCTGGTGTGACGACTCGAGGCATGGTGTAGTACGTAGCAAACAGAACAATGCCTTTATGAGCCGTAAGTCTGTAGCGTAAGTGGAAATAGTTGTGAAGGAGTCAGAGGCTTTGCCAGGAGGACGTTCAGGCCATCCTATGTTGAAGTATCTTACAAAGCACTGTATCGGCTTCTGTAGCAGCGGCAATGCTCTCACTGGTAATGGGGAAACCTTCAACGTTTTTTTTTTTTTTTTTTCCTCCATCGTCAAGATGGAAGCATAATAGTTCATCTCTATCGAAAATCGGATTGGGGCCATGTGGGAGTCACAACAGGACATCAGCATTTGCATGTTGGGATGTTGGTCTGAAATGAATTTCATAGTGGAACTGTGAAAGATAAAGAGCTCAGTGATGAAGGCAATGTGCTGCCTTGTCAGGGAGTGATAAATTGGTATTGAATAAAGATAACAAAGGTTTATGGTCAGTAATGAGATGGAACTTACTTATGAATCCAGTAAAACATCAAATCTCTGACATCACTGTGACCAGAAAAAGTCTATTTTCTACACTTTTGTAGAAAAACAATGTAATGTGTTTCAATATTGAAACAAGTTCAGCAAACAAAGTCTTTGAATCATACTTACAAACTATCTTCGGTAGTTCATTGTCTCTATGACAAGAGGAACAATTGGTACAAGTCAGAGTGATTAGAACAGCCTTTGCATAGAAAATCAAGCACTTGCAGATACAATATTATTGAGAAGTAATGATTATAATTGTAACTCCATGACAACAGAAAATTAGGAACAGTTATTCTGATACACATCTACATGAATATTTACAGGCTCTGTAACACATAATATCACTGCATCCAATATAAAGTTAAAGTTAGTGCTATTAATAGTGGATTGACAATACGTGTGTGTACTACCAGTCTGTGGATTCAATCAACTGTGCTGTAAACAACTGTTAGTTTGCTCAATTTCTGTCAGCAATATCTAGTACAAAGTTCATTACCATAGTATAAATTGTATTTTGAACATATCTGTTTAATAGGAAATTAGGGTCAATTCGAGCAGGGGATACCACTCGTCGGCTTTGACCCGTGACGTAGCCATGTTGTGCTGTATGACGTCATTGTGTCGCTGATGTTTCGAATATAAGTAGATAACATCTTTGGAAATTTGTTATTAATTTAATTTCTTCGGATAAATTTTACTGCATGTAAATGTCACTTCTAAGTACTTTTCCTCAGGATACTTTGTCTTAAAATGCGTGTTTTGGAAATATCTTTAATGCGAGGTTTCATTTTCCCTCTAAATTTTTGTACTAAGTAAGATTAAATACGAAATCCGTCAAATACGGTACAGTACCTCAAATAAAGGTTACACTACGCTATGTTTCTTTGTTACGCTAACTGAGCACAGGCCACGTGATGTAGGCAGCCAACCACAGCTCAATGTAATAGCATTAATCAGCGAATAGTAGTCATTCAATACTACACTTTCCCGCCGCAGTAACATGCAAATACGACTGCCCGAACATTAATCTGGGCAATCCTGTGATTGCAGTGAAATATAGATAGGTTTTTTTTTTTTTTTTTTTTTTTTTTTTTTTTTTTTTTTTTTTTTTTCCTGAACTGAAACATAAAGATTCATACTGTATTTAAAAGCACACGGTTTTGGAAGCGGTTGAAATTCTATCAAATTTATGGTTTTCCGAGGGCAGTGTTATACGAGGGTTAAATTGTACAACGCTTCTCGCCGGGCTGTAGTGGTTATGTTGGCACTAAAGGTATTGACGGCAACTCAGATGATCAATAAATGTTTTTTCGTGACAACTGCAATTAAAACGAACATTATTATTTTCTGAATGGACAAGGGTACATACAAGAAACTGTCGGCCATAGAGCAGGTACAGTATTGAATTTGCTGCGAGTGAAATGAGCAGCAATAACATTTACTATGTTGCTCGTGAAAAATATTAACGCAATTCTACACTTCATTGTTCATCTGTTGCCAACATAAGCACTGGAGCCTGACGAGAAGTGTCGTAAAATTTTACCGAAGAGTGTACAGTAAGCCAGTTTAGTTTATCGAGAAGTAGACGCATTTGTCCAAAACCAGATACAGTGTCACATCGATGTTCCATATTTCTCGGCTTTAGTTGACAGCCAGCCTTCACAAAGAAAGAGATAATTTCGTAAAAAGAGACAATGAAGTGGTATGCAGAGTAGAATGCTCTTATTAATTGTGATACTAACCTGTAACAGTGCACTAAGTGTATTTTTTGCCGTGAGCTATATAGGTCAATTCGAGTGTATGATACCGATCACATATTATCTATCCCGTCAATTATTATTATTTGATTTAAAAAAAAAAAAAAAAAAACAACGATTTCTATGAAACAATTTAAATAACCTACTACTGGTATCCTCTTCTCCAATTGAGCAATATAGGTCAATTCGAGTTCACGATACCATTTTGTTCGGCATTTCTCTTTACTTTTTCGCAGTGGTACCCTGCCTGTAAGTGAGCTATATAGGTCAATTCGAGTGTCCGACACCGATCACATATTATCTATCCTGTCAATTATTATTATTTGATTTTAAAAAACATCCATTTCCATGAAACAATTTAAATAACTAAATAAACTACAACTGGTATCATCTTCTCCAATTGAGCTATATAGGTCAATTCGAGTTCACGATACCATTTTACTTGGCATTTTCCTTTACTTTTTCGCAGTGGTATCCCTGCCTGTAAGTGAGCTATATAGGTAATTCGAGTGTCCGATACCGATCACATATTATCTATCGTGTCAATTATTATTATTTGATTTTAAAAAAACATCGATTTCTATGAAACAATTTAAATAACCTACTACTGGTATCCTCTTCTCCAATTGAGCAATATAGGTTAATTCGAGTTCACCATACCATTTTACTTGGCATTTTCCTTTACTTTTTCGCAGTGGTATCCCTGCCTGTAAGTGAGCTATATAGGTCAATTCGAGTGTCCGATACCGATCACATATTATCTATCGTGTCAGTTATTATTATTTGATTTTAAAAAACATCGATTTCTATGAAACAATTTAAATAACTAAATAATCACTACTAGTATCCTCTTCTCCAATTGAGCCATATAGGTCAATTCCAGTTCACAATACCATTTTACAACTGGTAGCCTCTTCTCCAATTGAGCTACATAGGTCAATTCGAGTTCACCAAACCATTTTACTTGGCATTTTCCTTTACTTTTTCGCAGTGGTATCCCTGCCTGTAAGTGAGCTATATAGGTCAATTCGAGTTTTTGATGCTTTTTTTAATTATTTTCGGTAGCAGTACCCCTGTCTGTAATTCAGGTATATAGATCTTTTTGACTATCCGATACCCTTTTAATCGATTTTTACGCCATTGCAGCATTATTTTTATCTTAACCCTTTTTTATAATTTATATTCTCTTGGTATTAGTTTATTTATATCGTCAGTTTACCTATTAGAATGTCCCCGCCCAAAACCCCCATATTCCCGCGGTAGTCCCGTTAGTGTCATTTTCTTCATCATCCACAATGTATAGTGTGTTTAAATGTGTGCGTGATTTTGTTTTTCATGGGTTTTTTTATTATTTATCTCCACATCCAAAACACCGATTTTATTGCGATATATTTGACACAGTGATTTAATTTTTTTTCCGGGTGATATTTATTTTGCACAATTTCATCATATGAATATCTACAATAAATTCATTGTATATATTGCGTATGTAATTTTAGCTTATAAAATTACGTTATTTCCAGAGATATTTATATATCTTTGGTTTCATCAATACTCAACTGTTCCGAACCACATACATACATTAATTTATGTCTTTCATTTACCTCCGTGATGTCTTTGTTCCTAAGAGCATATATTAATTTCTTTGGTATATGTGCGATAGCCACGAATATAACGCCTCTGAATAATGACGTCATTGATCAAAGCTGACGGGTGGTATCCCCATCCCGAATTATGCCGGAAATTAAATTTTACTCTATTGGGTGATCAAAAAGTCAGTATAAATCTGAAAACTTAATAAATCACGGAATAATGTAGATAGAGGGGTAAAAATTGACACACATGCTTGGAATGACATGAGGTTTTATGCAGGATGGCACTCCACCTCATATTACTAGACGCGTCGTTTGGTGATGATCGTGTGCTCAGCTGCTACCTTCATCATGCTTGGTCTCTCAGGTCCCTAGACCTCAGTCCATGCGATTATTGGCTTTGGGGTTACCTGACATTGCAAGTGTATCATGATCGACCAACATTTCTAGGGATGCTGAAAGACAACATCTGACGCCAATGCCTCATCGTAACTCCGGACATGCTTTAAAGTGCTATTCACAACATTAATCCTTGACTACAGCTATTGTTGAGGAATGATGGTGAACATATTGAGCATTTCCTGTAAAGAACACCATCTTTGCTTTGTCTTAATTTGTTATGCTAATTATTGCTTTTCTGACCAGATGAAGATCTGTCGGACATTTTTGAACTTTTTTTTTCTAATAAAACCCCATGTTATTCCAAGCATGTGTGCCAATTTTTACCTCTCTATCTACATTATTCTGTGTTTTATTAAATTTTTAAATTTATACTGACTTTTTGATTACCCAGTATATCTCAATCCAGTGAGTATAATTGTATATTTCCAATATTCACTGAATTATGTGATATTTCAAACATGTTAGACCATCTTAAAAATAGCAGTAAAACTGGATTTATATGTTTGAGGCTGGAGCTCATTCGCACATCCAGTCCCAGGACTAGTGTTGGCTCTCAGCATCCCTGCATGCTACTGGTTTTTACATGTATACATACATAAGTTGGTAACAGTCAATAGTCTGAGCCTGGTAAAGAGAGGATTATAGTGCTACCTGGGACATCTTCTACATATTGTGTGTAGTGTTCTATTCTGAATTTCTAGAACTCTGGCAATGTAAGGGGTGTGTACCCAAATTAAAAGACCTTCAGTTAAATGTGACTGGAACAGTCAAAAGTACCTAAGAAAGTCAATACTAATCACATCACTAAGTTTTCAAAGGAGATACAGTACACATTTCTGATAGTTGTACTTACTTATTTTCAGTGGTCTTGGGCAACCCTAGGAGAAGCTGTTGTGCTTTCTCTGGATTAGAGAGTAATTAATTTGATGATAACCAGTGGAGGACAGATTTGAATGATTGCTTGTGCTATTATCCAAGGCTGTGATGTTCTGATGTATGGTGAGAGGAGTTGTGTCATCAGCATAGCATGACTGTATTGTTTATGTATCAAATCAGGTGACAAATTGTGATGATGAAGAAGAAGACTCAAAGTTACACCAATGTATTAACTTGGTTTATCCAGAAATTACAAAAATTCCTAGACTGCAACGAACTTATGATAGCTATTGCAGGCAAGATGAGCGATAATATGTAATTTCATACTAGTCCCACATCAGATTGTACAGTAGTAATAGTTGCATATCTTTTAGATGTTGTCACATGCCCAATAGTTAGTCCAAACCAGAGTTCTTCATTCCAGCATACTGGTCAGATGTAAAGTATAATGCTCTTCCTGCCAACATTAAATCTAGTATCAATGAATTAAATAAAACATTGGAAACAGAATCTTCGTGATTCATTTATGTATTGTTTATATGTATGTGATGCAATGTAATACATTCTAAACTGATACAAAAATATTTGCATTGTCTGGTAGTCTATTTATGCATATATAAGTCTCTATACATACAAGATAAATGTCACTGTTATTTCTGTTTATCTTTCAAATGAAAAATTTTATGTGTGACTTAATTTGTTAAAATATTTTGAATAGATTTATTGTTATTGTTTGACACATTATACACTCCTGGAGTAAGTTAACTTATAATTTGCATATCATGAGTCAATAAGAAAAGGGACATTTTTTAGAAAACTAGTAATTAATGTCAATAAATTTCAGTCTGACCTTTCAATTTTTTGACGTCCTTCAGGCATCCTTCGTGCCACAGCCAGAGCAAGTGCCATTGCAATATCAGCTACAGCAGAATCTAAGACTTTTGGGGTATTTCCTAGTTTAATTCCACGAGACTTTACTTCTTTCACATCTATGTGATCATATCCAGCAGACATTGTTGCTACAACTTTCAGATTAGGACCTGGAGAACAAAGAATTTGTAAAAATCTTTCAGTGAGTTAATAAAAATTGAGAAACAATATAAAATAAAAATGAACAAACAAGAGTACAAAAATCTGTTGTGGGCAAACTGTATCTGTATCTCAAAGATTTCAAACCAACGGTTTATAATAATGTATGGCGTATATTCTCATGGAAACCATCCTATTTTTGTTTACATTTACTAACTAGAATATTACTGTAGTTTAAAGTAATATTCATTTCAGTTTATCTGACAAGCTACACCTTTCATGCAGCTAAAACAATACATTTAGTTTTTTATCATTAGCAAATCAGGTAACTGAATTAAGTTATGTAGTTGAGAGCACCATTAGTTCTACACAGCAATGTACATTTTGTCCAATAGTTATCCATATTCTTTAGCAGAGAACTCCAAAGTTCATAGGGGAAAGAATACAAACTTCCACTGTTGAGCCAGTATATATTACCACTGCCTTATGTAGCAATGAAAGCTACCTGATGCTGTTGCAGGCTTGTGACATGGTAAGGAAAATACATAAGTAGAGCAGAGATTATGGGGAATTGTTTTCACATTGATAAGGGCCACAAATGGGTGATTCACTTGCATAAGTAACTGACAAAGGACAGACTATTATTGTCCAGCACCTGGGATTCAACTTTGTGAGAAACTGCATAACTGTTTGTTTGATACTACTGTGAGCATCTGTGGAAAGTGGTGGAGGAATGTGAAACCATGATTAGGTGGCTCGGTGTTGGACATCAACATATTGCTGCAAGACCACAAGTTATCTGACTGCCAGTGTGGCGCAATGGACAGCGTCACGAATTGCGGTGCAAATCAAAGTGCGGCAGCCGGAGGTGATGGTTGTATGACTGTGTTGTGTGCCTGTGTGATTGCGTGAGTGTCCTTGCAATGTAAAAGCTGTCACTTACACAGACTAGAACTGGAATATAAGGGATATACTGAGTACATCTTTCTGAAAGTCCGTATCTTCAGAAGACCCATGGACAGGAAACCAGCGGTAAGCCAGCTGCACATCGGACACCTGTCAGTATTCTATGAAGATGCTGGACGGGGCCCCAACAAATGCCTAAAAAATTTGAGCGAGTCGCCAAGTACAAGAGTGTACAATGTGCTTGGCCAACGTTTATTTCTACTTGGACAGAACAGCCCAGCAATGGTTTGAAAACAACAAAGAAGCTGAATGACTGGGAAATGTTCCAGATGGAACTTAAGAAGAAGATGTTTGAAGACCGCCAGCACCAAAGCCACTCAGTGGAAGAACAACAGAAGAGCCAGGCCCAATGACATGGTGAGCTGACACAGTCGTACATACAGAATGTTTTGGCCCTATATAACATAGTTAAACCGGATATGACTGAGGCCGATAAAATCACATACCTGATGAAGGGCATTGCAAAAGACATGTACCAAGCTCTTCTTATAAAAGATGTCTCTACGATGGAAGAGTTCATCAAGTGGTGCCTGCGGATTGAAGAGATGCGAAAGAAGAGGGTTGGACGAAAGAAGTATCACAGACTCCCCAATGTAGTCCCTAAGGCCGTTGTGGAAGACCAGCATGACTTTGCTTCTCTCATATGACAAATTGTGAAAGGAGACTTGCAACAGTTTATGACACCTGGGACTGTTGGACCAAGTGAGCATCAGATTATGGCCATGGATGTAAATCATGAGGAAGCCAATGCCACTGAGGAATTGGTATTTCAGACCTTAGCTGCTGTATGCCCCAGCAATTGCACCCGACATAAAGAATGGGGTTGCCCTACTATGACTTGCGCTGCAGCCGCCAAATGACAGCCTAGAAACCAGCCCAAGCAGCCACAACCAATTCCCCCGGCAACTATGACATCCTGCAGAAGAACAGACATCTGGAGGACAGAAGACAACATGCCAATGTGTTTCTACTGTGGGCATCCTGGACATGTCATACACTACTGCAGAGAGAGAATGTGATTATTCAATGATTATTTTGCCACAAGACGTCAGCCATTAGAGCAGTTCTATCCCAGGCAGTCACCTGCTGATAAGTTCAGTCGACCTATGGGAAGAAGACCATTGCCGTACCCTGGACGAGATTGCTCCCGATGCACCGCGGCCATCCACTGTCACTGTACAGAGGTACCAGCCGCTCCCCTAGCCGCCGCACCCAGGAAAACTAAGCGAGGCGACCATCTAAGGAGGTGAGGCCGCCGCAAATGAAAATCCTCCATGGACAACAGTCGCTAAGATGTTGGGAAATCTCATTGATGTCATAATCGATAGCCAACCTGTCTGGGCACTGGGTGCTTCAGTTCTTTTTCTGTATTGCCTCCGCACATTTAAGAAGACAATGTTTTGTGATATGGAAGCAACTGTGCTGAAGGTCGCAAATGGGAAGTACGTCCAGCCAGCAGGAAGTTGTGTCACAAGAATAACCATCAACAACAGGATCCAGCCATTTGAATTTGTCGTTTTAACTCATAATGTCATCCTCGGATGGGACTTCCTTCAGGCAGCCCAAGCTATCTTTGACTGTGGAAGATCTGAGCTGCAAATTGAGGAAGTCATTCCGACAGGTACACATAATACAGAATTTTCTGGGAAGTGATTTGCCGTTGACAATGTGATGATCCCACTATTGACAAGAGAAGAGTTGCAGCCACAAAAACAGATGTCTGGTTGAACTATGAAGTGCTTGTTGATTGTAAAACGTTTATTAGGCTCACAAAAGAAATTTACATACCAGCAGCTATCATAAGCATTACCGGTGGTCGAGGAGCGATTTGGATCACAAATTGTCACAACTTATCCCAAAAGGAATGTGTAGTGGAACAGCTGAACCAATCAAGGACGGTGAGCTCAATGTCATCAACAAAGACCCTTGCTTTGCTGTTAGTACAGACAACACACTGGAGGAAACAACTGTGGAACTGCCAATAGGGCCTGGACTGATCAAGGACTAATGTCAGCGGGTGTTAGCTATACTAAGCCAATTTTTGGGTGTATTCACACCCCAGCAGGAGAAAAGTCAGATGAAATGGCCCATGATAAGGCACTGTATCTATACTGGGGATCATCCATCAATCAGCCAGTGTTTGTATAGAGTGTCCCCAGCTGAAAGATGGATAATTTGGGATGAAGTGGGGAAGATGTTGCACAATGACATTATTCAACCTTCGGAGAGTCCTTGGTCATCTCCGGTGGTCCTCGTAAAGAAGAAGGATGGCATGTGGCGATTGTGTGTCGACTATCGGTGACTGAACAAAATCACAAAGAAAAATGTCTACCCATTTCCACACACTGGCGACACCTTAGACTGCTTGAAAGTATTGCCATTTGGATTATGTAATGCTCGTGCCACATTTGAATGCATGATGAACAACTTGCTTCGACGCCTTATGTGGACGACATGTCTTTGCTATTTAGTACTTCTGCAGGGAGATGCCAAGTTTTATTGGGATGACACAAAAGGAATGGCTTTCCGGGCACTTAAGAAGGCTCTAACTTCTGCACCAGTTCTAGCCTTGTACGATGAGAATGCAGGAACTGAACTTCACTTGAAAGTGGTTATGGGATTGGTGCAGTGCTTGTACAAGTTCAGGAAGGTGCTGAAAAGGTGATGGGCTACACATCAAGAGTACTCTCAAAGTCCGAGATAAACTACTCTATTAATGAGAAAGAATGTCTTGCAGTTATCTGGGCTATCAACAAGTTTCATCCATATTTATTCGGCAAGCCATTAATCGTCGGGACAGACCACCACTCTTTGTGTTGGCTGACTAGCTTGAAGGATTGATCAGGTCGTCTAGCGAGATGGGCACTAAGACTCTAGGAGTACGACGTCACAGTGGTATTCAAGAACTGGCGCAAACACAAGGATGCCGACTGCTTTTTGAGGAATCCATTACTAGAACACAACAGCATGAATGAAATTTCAGGCCTCTCTGAATTAGGTGACATTATAGCTGAACAGAGGAATGATACAGCACTATTAAAAACCACAGAGGCCTTGGAGAAATGAGAAGCGACCAATGGAAAGTTCCAACTTATAAATGGGACATTGTATAAGAGCAACTACCATCCACTGTTCCCCAAATGGTACCAGTCATTCCAGCTCATCTCCAGCCAGCTATTCTTAAGTATTTCCCCAGTGCTACAATACCCGGTCACCTGGGATTCATGAAGACCTTAGACAGAATCAAACACAGGTATTACTGGAAAGGTCTCTACCGATCTGTCAAGCACTATGTGAGTCGTTGTGAAGAGTGCCAGTTACAGAAGCATGTGCCACAAATACCTCCAGGGCATCTCTTACCAATTCCACCTGCAGCAGCTCCATTCCACTGAATTGGAATCAACCTTTCAGGGAGGTTCCTGACATTGACAACCAGTAACCGATGGATAATATTTTGCACTGACTACCTCACACATTACGCTGTCACCGAGCCTGTGCCGACTGCAGAAGCTCCAGAGATCACAAAATTCCTCGCAGAAGACATTATTTTGAAGCATGGAGCACCATGTGTGATGATATCTAATTGTGGAAAAATATTCCAGTCAAAACTAGTATCAGAGATAATGTAAGGTTGTGACATTGTCCACAGAATGATAATTGCATACTGTCCTCAAACAAATGTTCTTACAGAACGTTTTAACAGCATGCTAGCAGATATGCTGTCAATGTACAGCAAAGCTGAGCAGAAGGATTGGGATACAATACTGCCAGTCATGACATTTGCTTATAATACCACAAGATAAGACACCACAGGCTTCATGCCATTTTTTTCTGCTCCATGGCCCTGAAGATGAGATGACAATGGATAAGCTGTTCCCTTCCCAGCCAGACAACACTCAGGATGACTATGTGAAACAGCTCATCATCAGAGTCAAAGAAGCTGGTTCGCATATGGACACTGGATGCCCAGGAGAAGGACTATCAGTGGTATAACAACAAGCATCGACCTGTTGTGGTATGGATTTTTACCCATGTATGGAAAATTGGGCTGTCAGAAAAGTTATTGAAGTGATACTTTTGCCTGTACTGTGTCATACACTGCCTGTCAGACGTTACATATGAAGTCGAGGATTATGAGCCGTCGTCAAAACAACAAAAATG
Organism: Locusta migratoria; assembly: GCA_026315105.1. NCBI lineage: Eukaryota > Metazoa > Arthropoda > Insecta > Orthoptera > Acrididae > Locusta > Locusta migratoria. The sequence continues at coordinate 337,045,708 of CM048745.1, forward strand.
AAGAGACATTATTCATGTCCTTCTCATGAAGCCTTACTACTATCCTGAAGAACAGATAGGCGAACATGGCTTCTTGTTCAAGGACTCTAAGGACGGAAATGATACTGACAAAGCCACTACAGGAATGTCTTTCATTGGCAATCATGCAGAAGGGAAGGATTCTGCAGAATTGCCATACAAAGGACCCATGACAAGATCAAATCCAGGACATAGCAGCTGGCTCCAAAGGAAACCTAACAGCGGGTCGCTGTTTTTTCAGGAAAGGGAGCAATGCCACAAGACCACAAGTTATCTGACTGCCAGTGTGGCACAATGGACAGTATCACCGATTGTGGTGCTGAAGGTCACCAGTTCAATCCCATCCACCGCCAAAAATTTATTTCTTTGTATTTATCATTTCCAGAATGTTATACATGTTTCTTTTGTTAACTTGTAATTTCTACATGTGTCTTATGTTAACTATTCTTCTAATTTCTGGTACATTCTATCTGTGTATAAATAGCAGAGCACTCTGCCCAAGAGGCAGTTAGTGCTGCGTGTATGGTTCGCAATAAACCTGCTAGTATAAGTGCTGTGTTCAGTTGACATACCTGCCTTCGAAGTCAATCAAGCCTACTTCCATTTCAAAGCGACAATATAATTACAGAATGTGTCTGTTGGAAGCTTGCAAATTTTCCTCTTCAAAGTACAAACCCCTCAATTTTCCCTTCATCAACACATTCTCATGAGCAAGTGCATGTCCTGATGAAAGATAATTTATTTTCTTCTGTAAGCTGGGTCTGCTTTCATAAATTTTTGCATCTAGATTTTTTAGAGTTGTATTCTCCATTTATTATTTTAGCTCTTACAAGATAGTCAATAAATAAAATTCCTTGTGCACCCCAATTCATTTACACTATGACCTTTCGCACCAATGACACTGTCTTTGGCTTCTAAGCTGAAGTACTGGGCTCTGTACAGCGCACAGACTGTTACTTTGATTCTGACATAGAATGGTGAATCCATGTTTCATTGATTGCCACACAGTGATATAGAAAACATGTTCTGTTCTTCATCAAATGTGACAAGCACTCTTTGGAGAATTTTACATGTATGTGTCTTTGATCCACAGTTAGCACATGCAGCACCCACATTACACAAAACTTTCTCATCTAATTAATTGTGCAAAATGTAACCTAACCATTTATTTGATGTCCCTATAGAAGTAGCAATTTCATGCACTTCTGTATGCTGTTCTTCCTAACCCATATCATATATTTTTCAATAACTTCCTTTGTGGTTATACTTTTTGGCCATCCTACCCTTGCTTCATTTTGGCCATGTTTAAACTTGGACTTCCATTGATTCTCAGGGAAAATTGAAGGATAGGAGTCTCCATACAAATTTATGATCCTAAAATGAATTTTGGTTAGCATTAATCCTTCTATAAAGAAGAATTTTTTTCATTGCATGATACTTGATTTTTTGCACAAAACTGCCTACTGATGGGTGGAAGGGCTTACAATTTTTTGTGATGTCTACTGAAGGTTGTAAGATGAGGAAGGGGGGGGGGGGGGATTAGAATAATCCCGCCTCCCTAAGGGCAAGGCTGAGAAATGTTCAAACCTTCCTCTTATCTAGGATGCTATCAGGTACCACTAGCAAGTAAGTTACAAGAATTGTGTGGCCTGTACATAAATATTTTGTGCCTCATACCTCCAGAAACCCATTGGTAAAACTCTCAATCACATATATAATTTGAATTATATCATTTCACACATTTCATTGTTCTCTAATATTAAAGTGTTGTATTGAAGTGGTGATAGAATAGATTAGTGCTATGAAGAGGATCCAGGTAAGGATACTTGTAGTGAACAGAGTCAGCAGCAAGTACAAATAATGTATGCTTTATTTGCCAATTCTGTGGCATAAGAGAGAAAATGTGCATGCACAGCTAAACTGCCCATCAAAGATAGAATCACAGAAGAGTTCTTTCTATTGAACGAAGATTTTGCCAAGGCAGTCAGTGGTTGAGTTTTACTGCCCTTCCTTCCTGGAATTACTAAGCCTAGGAAGGTGGAGGGGAGAGAGGTATCCTTATATTCATCTACATCAACATCTACATACTCTGCATATCACATTTAAATACATGGCAGAGGATTCATTGAACCACTGTTATGATATTTCTCTATCGTTCCATTCTCTAGCAGCAGCTACATTTATCCAGTTTTATCTGATTTCTCTAATTTTATAATGATGATCATGTCTCCCTATGTAGGCAGGTGCTAACAAAATATTTTTGCATTTGGAAGAATAAAGATGGTGAAAGAAATTTCACAAATAACGCCTTTCTTTTACCGATTTCCACCCTAACTCATGACACTCTTGCCCCCCCTCCCCTATAACACAATAATATGTAATGAGCTGCCCTTCTCTGAACTTTCTCTATATCCTTTGTTAGACCCAATTGTTGGAGATTCCACAAAGAATGGCAATACTCCAAAATAGGATGCACGAGTGTAGTGTAAGCATTTTATTTAGTAGAATTGTTGCATCTTCCGCCAATAAAACATAGCCTTTGGTTCTCCTTCCCTACAATATTTTCTGTATGTTTTTTCCAATTTAAGTTGTTTGTAATTGATGTTCCTAGTCATTTAATTGAATTTACACCCTGTAGATGGCAAGGTTCTTGTCAGCAGATAACAATGAGATGTTCATGTCTGGACAGATGTCACGGGGAAATCACTCAGGATAACACAGCTGCAGTCTTTCTGGTGTAAATGAACCAAGATTTTGTGTAATCCATATGCCTTCAGGGTGGTATTATGATGTGTATAATATGCTACTTGTGCTTCTGGACAAGCGTAGGAAGTTCTTTGCCCATTGACAGTTGCATTGGTGTTCTGAAATTTGATGGTGGTGTGATAAGAGGTTCATCATACAAGGAGACACAGAAGTGTTCCTTATATACTGAATGCATGCCTAAGGACACACACATGAAGAATTTCAGCCATTCACCTGCCTGACATGTCAGCACCATTTTAAGTGTGTGGTGCCAATGGTCCACTACGCAATTCCTTTAAGGGTGATATGCTGTGGATTGGAATTGATGACAACTGCATAAGTTGTACCATTTGGTGAAGAATGCTGATTCAAATATGTGGTTTTGATCAGACATCAGCAGTGATAGAGGCAGAGCAGCCAAAACATGAATTCCATGAGCGAACTACTGCCCTCACCATAGATTCTTCTACACTGTCAGAATTTGGCGTGACTTCCATTCTTTGGACATTCATTTTTCTAGCTCAGTTGTTATGTTACGCAGGCAGTCAAGTAATTGTAAATCTTGTAGCTGTGTTAAAAGACAGTTTATCATAATCTGAGAGTGCATTTATCCAGGAGAGATACTCTGGAATAATATTGTCTGTACAGTGGAATGCCAAAGTAACTCTGCTGCAAAAACAACAAGTCATCACAATGTTTATTATGCAATATGGCATTTGCTCTTTGTACTTTTATTGTATCAGTAGCTAAGCATGCAAGCAATATGGTCCTATTCTTGATGAATGTATACAGCTGCTTAAATTTTACATGCACTGTCATCTCTTTTAAAATATGTAACACGTGTAATGGCAAGATTTAATTACTACTACCTGAGTGTGTGTATCTGAGAGTGACAATTTATAATGCTAAAACTAGTAAGAAATGAGTAAGATACAGTAATCGTGATGAGAAATTAAAGTTCTTGTAAGAAAGCTTCAACAAAAATATTATTAAATCATTTCCTGTACTGACTGTGATGTCAGGTAGTCATAAATAATTGTGTGTCTACTCCATGCATAAATACATATATCATAAAATAAGTAAGTTGGGTCAGAATAGTGTAGTAGTAAAACAGCTTCTGTGTACATAACAAAAATTTATTTTCTGCCAGTCACACCAGAATGGACAATAAATGTAATGAGAAAATGTTAAGGAATTATAATTCATGCAAGTTTATACTTCATACATAAACAAGATAATATAGCGTTTATTTATTTAAACACAAGTAACTCACAATAGACTACAAAAAGATTGATATAGTAATTACCAGCTTTGTCAAGAAGTTCCTTGTCAACTTTATTGTGAGAAAACCAAAACAATCCATCTACTCCATTAATTTTATCCAGCACCTCCTCTCTTTTAGGGTAAGGCTGCCCAGTGCAAATAATGGTATCACATCTGCAATGAAAAATTAAATACATAATTATTAATAGCAGTACTGACTGTCACTTTTATTTGGCCCCTGGGTGGAGAATGTGGAAGCAGAAGCTTGCAGTCAGCTCATAGCAAACTGGTTGCTGAGTCAAGCTCCACCACTCCTCCTCCAACCTATAGTTTGTACATCGCAAAGGTGACACAAAAATTGATAGCGAGTTGCTAGAAGGTCTAAATACAACCTCTTTGCTCATTTTTGTAATTAATGTTAACCACTATGCACAATGATGCACATGAATCAAGAAGATATTCATAATTGGAAAGTCAGTTATGGAGGATAGATAACAACTCACCATAAAAAGGCTCGCTATGCTGCTGACCGGCATGAAAAATAGACAATCACATTCACACAACGTAAATTTTTAGCCATGGACTTCATCAGAAAAAGAAACACATACATTCACACAATCACTCAGACAACTGTATACACAGCTCCATCTCTGGCTGTTCCAGTGCCACATGTGTCTTGACAGTGGGTGAGGAGGGGAGTGGAGGGGGCAGGATACCGGATAAGGATGGGCATGGAAAGTTCTGTTGTATTCACAATTGTTACACTGTACAAAACTGTTATATAGGCTACTAAGGTAGGTCAAAGATGTAAAACTTGCCAAGTGGTACAAAGTCAGCAGGTGGTGCATGATCTGAATAAATGCATTCTCAGTGGCATAAATAGCCAATAAGTGCAATTTAATTGAATGTACTACAATATTAAAATGGAACAGGAGAATAAAAAGGGAGATTAAGGGAAGTTGACCATTGAATTATTAAAAGGGGCTATTGCAATAAAATGTGTGTCTTATAAGTTAGCATACTGTATTGCAATAATCCTCTATTAAAAGTTCATTCAACACCTTCCCTAAACCCTCCTCTTCTCTTGTTCCATATCATGTAGGATTCCCATCCATCCTAATTTTCCGGGACAGTCCCGGATTTTAGTAGAATGTCCCGGTGTTCCCAAGACCTCTCAGGGGACAGCTAAATGTCCCAGATTTTTGTCATATTGCCACAAGACCCCAAGTTAACCGACTGCCGGTGTAGCGCACGGGGTTGCATCACCAATTGTGGTTCTGAAGGTCACCGATTCAATCCCATCTACCGGCAAAAATTTATTTCTTTGTAATTATTATTTCCAGAATGTTTTACATATTTCTTATGTTCACTTGTAATTTCTATGTTTCTTATGTTAAGCATTCTTCTAATTTCTGGTATATTCTGTCTGTGTATAAATAGCAAAGCACTCCACCCTAGGGGCAGTCAGTGCTGTGCGTATGTTTCAGTTTGCAATAAACCTGCTTTCAGTACAAGTGCTGTGTTCAGTTGACAACCCTTCCAAAAGTCCATGTCATCAGAAGAACCATGGACATGAAACCAGCAGTAATCCAGCTGCACATCAGACACCTGTCGGTGTTCTCTGGAGATGCTGGACAGGACCCCAACAAATGGCTAAAAGGGTTCGACCCAGTGGTCAAGTATTAACAGGCGGAATCATACAATGTGCTTGTCCAACGTTTCTTTCTGCCTGAATGGAACAGCCGAGCAATGCTTTGAGAACAACGAAGAGAAGCTGAAATGACTGGGAAATGTTCCAGATGGAACTTAAGAAGACTTTAGGAGACCGCCAGAGACAAATCCACTCGCCGGAATAACAACTGAAGAACCGGGCCCAACAACATGGTGAGCTGACACAGTTGTACATACAGAATGTTTTGACCCTATGTAACATAGTTAACCTGGATATGACTGAGGCCGATAAAATCACACACCTGATGAAGGGTATTGCAGAAGACATGTACCAAGCTCTTCTGATAAAAGATGTTGCCACGACGGAAGAGTTCATCAAGTGGTGCCAGCATATTGAAGAGATGCAGCAAAGGAGGACTGGACATAAGAAGTATGAAGGACTCCCCAATAGAGACCCTATGGCTATTGTGGAAGACGAGCATGACTTTGCTTCTCTTATATGACAAATTGTGAGAGAAGAACTACAACAATTTATTGCAGCCGGGAATATTACGCTGAGCCCTGTAAGTCATGAGGGAGCCAACGCCGCTGAGGAAGAGGTATTTCAGACATTAGCTCCTGTCTGCCCCGCCAATCACACCCGACATGAAGAATGGGGTTGCCCTACTATGACTTGCGCTGCAGCCGCCAAATGGCAGCCTATGAAACCGGCCGACGCAGCCACAATCAACTCCCCCGGAAACTACGACGGCCAGCAGAAGAACAGACGTCTGGAGGACAGAAGACAACACATACTGTGTTTCCACTGTGGGCACCCTGGACTTGTCATATGCTACTGCAGAGACAGAAGGTGAGTATTTGACGATTATTTTGCTGCAAGAAGTCAGCCATCAGAGCAGTTCTATCCCAGGCAGTCACCTGCTGATGAGTTCATTCGACCTATGGGAAGAAGCCCATCACCACACCCTGGACGAGATCAGTCCCGACGTGCTGCTGCCATTCACCGTCACCGTACAGAAGTACCAGCCGCTCTCCTAGCTGCCGTGCCCAGGAAAACTAAGTGAAGCAGCCAACTAGGGAGGTGAAGCCACCGCAGATGGAAATCCTCCATGGACAACAGTCGCTAAGATGTCGGGAAATCTCAATGATGTCATAATTGATGGCCAACCTGTCTGGGCACTGGTTGATTCAGGAGCTTCTTTCTCTGTATTGTCAGATAATTATTGCTGCACACGACAGTGCTGAAGGTCCCAAATGGGAAATATGTCCAGCCAGCAGGTACTTGTGTCACAAGAACAACCATCAATAACAGGACCCAGCTATTTGAATTTGTCATTTTAACAGAATGTGGTCATAATGTCATCCTTGGATAGGACTTCCTTCAGGCATCCCAAACTATCTTTGACTGTGGAAGATCTGAGCTGCAAATTGAGGAAGTCATTCTGACAGGTACACATAATACAGAATTTTCTGGGAAGTCATTTGCCATTGACAATGTCATGATCCTGCCATTGACAATAAGAGTTGCAGTCACAAACACAGACGACTGGTTAAACTGTGAAGTGCTTGTCGATTGTAAAGCGTGTATTAGGCTCACGAAAGAAATTTACAAACCAGCGGCTATCATAAGCATTACCAGTGGTCGAGGAGAGATTTGGATCTCTAATTGATATGAGCAGTCACAACTAATCCCAAAACGAATGTGTATCAGGACAGCTGAGGCAATCCAGGATGATGAGCTAAACATCATCAATGAAGACCCATTCTCTGCTGTTAGTACAGACAACACGCTGGAGGAAACAGCTGTGGAACTGCCAATAGGGCCCATACTGACCAAGGAACAATGCCAGTGGGTGTTATCTATACTACGCCAATTTTTGTGTGCATTCACACCCCAGCAGGAGAATAATCAAACGAAACGGTCCATGATAAAGCACCATATCAATACTGGAGCTCATCCACCAATTAGCCTGCATTCGCATAGAATGTCGCCAGCTGAAACATGGATAATTCGGGAGGAAGTGGAGAAGATGTTGCACGATGACATTATTCAACCTTCATAGAGTCCTCAGGCGTCTCAGGAAGTCCTCGTAAAGAAGAAGCATGGCTCGTAGCAATTCTGTGTCGACTATCGGCAGCTGAACAAAATCACAAAGGAAGATTTCTACCCATTGCGGTGCACTGATGACACCTTAGACTGCTTGAAAGAAGCTACATATTGCTCAACTATGGACATGCAATCAAAGTTGATGAACCTGATAGGGGAAAGACGTTTTTTATTACACCTGATGGCCTCTATGAATTCAAAGGAATGCTATTTTGATTATGTAATGCTCTGGCCACATTCGAACACATGATGGACAGCTTGCTTAGACACCTTAATTGGACAATGTGTCTTTGCTACTTAGATGACATTGTCGTTTTCTCGAAAACATTTGAGGATATCAAGTCGCCTGTCAAATGTGTTGAAGTGTGTTCATACTGTAGGAGTTTGCCTCAATCCAAAGAAGTGCCTCTTTGTCGCCAAAGAGATGAAAATCCTGGGGCACCTAGTCAACTCTTCTCAGGTCATTAGGGCATCAGGGCATAACCGATCGGAACAGAGATTTGCTAGATCTCGAAAAAATTGATAACTGCCAGAAAGGAGAATATCAAGAGAAAGCTAAGTTGTTGTTGTTATGGTCTTCAGTCCGGAGACTGGTTTGATGCAGCTCTCCACCCTACTCTATCCTGAGCAAGCCTTTTCATCTCGTCATAAGAATGGCAACCCACATCCATTTTAATCTGCTTACTATACACGTCTCTTGGTCTCCCTCTGCGATTTTTCCCCCACACACTTCCCTCCAATGCTAAATTTACGATTCCCCGATGTCTAAGAATGTGTCCTACCAAGCGATCCCTTCTTTTAGCCAGGGTATGCCAAAAATTCCTTTTCTCACCAATTCTGTTCAGTACTTCTTCATTGTTATGTGATCTACCCACCTAATCTTCAGCATTCTTCTGTAACACCACATTTCAAAGGCCTTTATTCTCTTCCTGTCCGCACTGCTTATCGTCCATGTTTCACTCCCGTACAAGGCAACACTCCACACAAATGCCATCAGAAAAGACTTCCTTACACTTAAATTAATATTCGATGTTAGCAAATTTCTCTTTTTCAAAAATGCTTTTCTTCCCATTGCCATTCTGCATTTTATATCCTCTGTACTGCGACCATCACATGTTATTTTACTACCCAAGTAAAAAAACTCATCTACCACCTTCATTGTTTCGTTACCTAATCTAATTCCTTCAGCATCGCCCAATTTTCTAAGACCGCATTCCATTATTTTTGTTTTGCTCTTGTTAATATTCATTTTATATGCTCTCTTCAATACACTGTCCATTCCATTCAACTGCTCTTCCAGGTCCTTTGCTGTCTCTGACAGAATTACAATGTCATCAGCAAAACACAATGTTTTTATTTCTTCCCCCTGTACTTTAATCCCTATTCCAAATTTTTCCTTGCTTTCCTTCACCGCCTGCTCGATGTACAAATTGAATAAAATCGGAGAAAGGCTACAACCCTGTCTTACTCCCTTCCCAACTGACGCTTCCCTTTCATGCCCTTCGAGTCTAATAACTGCAGTCTGGCTTTTGTACAAGTTATAAATAACTCTCCTTTCCCTATATTTTACCCCTTGCTGACTTCAGAATTTGAAAGAGTGTATTCCAGTCAACATTGTCAAATGCTTTCTCCAAATCTACAAAAGCTAAAAATGTAGGTTTGCCTTTCCTTAATCTATCTTCTAACATAAGACGTAAAGTGAGTATTGCCTCCCGGGTTCCTATGTTCCTCCTGTATCCAAACTGATCTTCCCCGATGTCAGCTTCCACCAGCTTTTCCATTCTCCTGTAGATAATTCGTGTTAAAATTTTGCAACCATGACTTATCAAACTGATGCTTCTGTAATTTTCACACCTGTCTGCACCTGATTTCTTTGGAATGGGGATTATTACATTTTTCTTAAAGTCTGAGGGTATTTCGCCTGTCTCATAAATCCTACACACCAGTTCAAATAGTCTTGTCATGGCTGGCTCTCCCAGAGACTTTAGTAGCTCTGAGGGTATGTCATCTACTCCTGGGGCCTTGTTCCGACCTAGGTCTTTCAAGGCTCTGTCAAATTCATCTCTCAGTATAGCATCTCCTATTTCATCTTGATCTACTTCCTCTTCCCTTACTACAACATCGTCTCTAAGTTCATTTTCTTTATAGAGCTCCTCTATGTACTCTTTCCACCTTTCAGCTTTCCCTTCTTTGCTGAGAACCGGCTTTCCATCTGAGTTCTTGATATTCATAGAGTTGCTTTTCTTGTCCCCAAATGTCTCTTTTATTTTCCTGTAGGCGGTATCTACTTTTCCCCTTCTTATACATTCTTCTACAGATTTGCATTTGGCTTCTAGCCACTCCTGCTTAGCCATTTTGCATTTCCTGTCAATCTCATTTTTCAATCGTCTGTACTCCATTTTGCCTGTTTCATTTACTGCATTTTTATATTTTCTCCTTTCATCAATTAAATCTAGTATTTCCTGTGATATCCAAGGATTTTTTGTAGGTCTTGCCTTCCTACCTATTTTGTCCTCTGCTGCCTTCACTATTTCATCTCTCAATGCTACCCATTCCTCTTCTACTGTTTTATTTCCCCCTGTTTGTGTCAATTGTTGCCTAACTCTCCCTCTGAAATTCTCAACAACTTAAGTTTCCTTCAATTTATCTAAGTCCCATCTCCTTATTTTCCTACCTTTCTGCAATTTTTTCAGTTTCAGCCTACAGTTCATGACTAACAAGTTATGGTCAGAGTCTATATCTGCCCCTGGGTACGTCTTGCAGTTTATAACCTGGTTCCGGAATCTATGTCTTACCATTATAAAATCTATCTGATATCTTATGGTGTCTCCTGGTCTCTTCCATGTATACAATCTTCTTTTGTGGTTCTTAAACCAGGTGTTTGTTACGATTAAATCATGTTCCGTGCAAAATTCTACCAGGCGACTTCCTCTTTCATTCCTCCTGCCCAGTCCATATTCACCTACTATTTTTCCTTCTCTTCCTTTTCCTACTACCGAATTCCAGTCTCCCATAACAATTAAGTTTTCCTCTCCCTTAACTGTTTGAATAATTTCCTTTAGCTCCTCATATATTTCTTCGATCTCCTCATCATCGGCAGAGCTGGTTGGCATATAAATCTGTACTACTGTTGTCGGTGTTGGCTTCGTATCTATCTTGACAATGATAATGCGATCACTGTGCTGCTCATAGTAGTTTATCCGCATTCCTATTTTCTTATTCATTATCAGTCCTACTCCTGTGATACCCCCAACTGATTTTGTATTTATAATCCTGTACTCACCTGACCAGAAATCCTGTTCATCCTGCCACCAAACCTCACTAATCCCCACTATATCTAACTTCAACCTATCCATTTCCCTTTTTAAATTTTCTAATTTTCCTACCCGACTAAGGGATCTAACATTCCACGCTCCAATCCATAGAATGCCAGTATTGTCTTTCCTGATGACAACATCCTCCTGAGTAGTCCCCGCCCGGAGATCCGAATGGGGGACTATTTTACCTCCGGAATATTTTACCCGAGAGGATGCCATCATCATATGTTCATACAGTAGAGCTGCATGTCCACGGGAAAAGTAACGGCTGTAGTTTCCCCTTGCTTTCAGCCGTTCACAGTAGCTGTGTGGCAAAGCCACATTAGCTGATGTTAGAAGGCCAGCTCAGTCAATCATCCAGACTGTTGCCCCTGTAACTACTGAAAAGGCTGCTGCCCCTCTTCAGGAAGCACACGTTTGTCTGGCCTCTCCACAGATACCCCTCTGCTGTGGTTGCACCTACGGTACGGCTTTCTGCATCGTTGAGGCACGCAAGCCACCCCACCTCGGCAATGTCTGTGGTTCATGGGGGTAGAAAGCTAAAACAGCTAAAAAAAGCTAAAACAGCTAAAACAGAAGGATAAAAAATATCAAATAGAAAGGTTAAATTTCCTTCGATAAATTAGCCATGTTGATAAAACACAAAACTCGAGCAGTTGCTCGTGTGTCATCAGCTAAAAGTTTCTCCAGAGTAGACAGCGAATTAAGGGCTACACGGAGATGATTAAAATTAAGACAAGACAGTAAAACTTGTCGTACCATCAGCAATTCACCACAGGAGCACAGCGGTGTGGGGTCAGCGGTTAGCAAATGATGGTTGCTGAATCGGCAGTGACCGATCCGCAACCGGGCCAGGATGTCCTCCTTTCAGCCAGAGGGGCGTGAGGAGGTCCTCCAAGCGGTTGGGATCAGTTTTACAGTTCTCAGTTTATTGTTGTGGAGTGAGAACCGTGAACTGTACCAGGACGACAAAATACACCGACAAAGAACCCGTTGAATATCGCCTGATGGGATGCAAAAGGTATCCATGTGAGGCAAAAGAGCTGCTGCCTTGGCCGCAATGTCATCATCTCATTCCCGGGCACACCAACATGGCCAGGGACCCACAGAAAACAAACGTGACAGCCGTTATCTGCTAGCAACTGAAGGGAACATTGGATTCGGTACACGACAGGATGGGTCGAGAAAGGGTCCCAAAGACTCTGGAGGTCACTAACGGAGTCAGAGCAGATGGCATAAAAGGGATGGCAGCAACGGCGGATCCACAAAACAGCCTGGTGGAGGGCAAAAAGGTCAGCCACGAAATTCGAGCACTGATCAGGGAGCTTGTATTGGAACAGGTCGTCCCCGACGACGAAGGCAGATCAGACACCATCAGTGCTCTTGGAACCATCAGTGTAGATAAATATGGCATTATCAAACCGCGTACGGAGTTTGACAAGCCTCGAGCGATATACCAAATCCGGAGTGCTCTCCTTGGGGAGCGAACTAAGTTCAAGGTGGGTGTGAACCTGGGCCTGATGCCATGGTGACAATGGGCTCTCGCTCAACCGAAAGATGGAAGGAAGGGTGAAATCGAGTCGCTGAAGCAGGCGGAAAACCGAACTCCAGGTGGAAGCAAGGCTATTGCTGGCGATCGAGGGAGTCATCAAAGAATAATGGGTAAGATGGATGGTTGGGCATTGACAGCTGTCGTCATGCATACCAACACAAGAGTATGTCACGCCGAGAGGTCAAGGGTAATACAGCAGCTTCAGCATAAAGACTTTCAACAGGGCTGATATAAAATGCACCACTCACCAGGCGTAATCCCTGATGGTGAATGGAGTTGAGACGGCGAACAAGGGACGGCCGTGCAGAAGAGTATACAAAGCTTCTGAGATGGTGCCCGTCTTGATCCAGATAAAGTAAGGGCAGTCTCAGAATTTTGAACTCCTCAGCACATTCGTGATGTGAGAAGTTTTCTCGGCCTGTGCTCATACTCCCGATGTTTCATAAAAGGATTTTGTAACAAGTCACGTCCATTGCAAGAACTTCTGAAGGGAACTGTCAAGTTTTACTGGGATGAGACAAAAGAAAGAGTACTTAAGGAGGCTCTAACTTCCACACTACTTCTAGCCTTGTACGACGAGAATGCAGCAGTTATTTGGGCTATTTATTTGGCAAACCATTCACTGTCGTGAGAGACCACCATTCTTTGTGTTGGGTGACTAGCTTGAAGGATCCATCAGGTTGACTAGCAAGATGGGCACTAAGACTCCAGGAGTACAACGTCACAGTGGTCTTCAAGAACGGGCACAAACACAAGGATGCAGACTGCCTTTCGAGGAATCCATTAGTGGAACACAACAGCATGAATGAAATTCCAGCCCTCACTGAATTAGGTGACGTTACAGCTGAACAGAGGGAAGATCCAGCACTATTAAAAACCACAGAGGCCTTGGAGAAATGAGAACTGACCAATGGAGAGTTCCAACTTATAAACGGGAAATTGTATAAGAGCAACTATGATCCTGAAGAGCAGATAGGTGTAAATGGCTTCTTGTTCAAGTACTCTAAGGACGGTAATGATACTGATGAAGCCATGACAGGAATGTCTGTCGTCATCAGTAATCGTGCAGAAGGAAAGGATTCACCAGAACTGCCATACAGAGGACCCATGACAAGATCAAGATCCAGGACATAGCAGCTGGCTCCAAAGGGAACCTAACAGCAGATCGCTGTTTTTTCAGGAAAGGGAGCAATGCCACAAGACCACAAGTTATCCAACTGCCAGTGTGGCACAATGAATAGTATCACTGATTGTGGTGCTGAAGGTCGCCGGTTCAATCCCATCCACCGCCAAAAATTTATTTCTTTGTATTTATTATTTCCAGAATGTTCTTCATGTTTCTTATGTTCACTTGTAATTTCTACATGTTTCTTATGTTAACTATTCTTCTAATTTCTGGTACATTCTGTCTGTATATAAATAGCAGAGCACTCTGCCCAAGAGGCAATCAGTGCTACATGTATGTTTCAGTTTGCAATAAACCTGCTTTCAGTATAAGTGCTGTGTTCAGTTGACAACCCTGTCTTCGAAGTCAAGCCTGCTTCCATTTCAACATGACAATATATAGATTGGTCTTGTTTTGGTACTGAAATGAAAGTGTGTTATAATACATCGCTTTGTTGTCCATAAGTTTTGGTATGCTAGTATAACGTTACATTCACACGAAAAACCTTATCTTTATTGCTCTTCAAGTTAGAAATATTGTACCATCATCGATTTTTTCTGCAATTGTAAAAACAGTTTACGAGTCAATAGGTGCAAGGTGAATGTTCAGCTGCCTGAAGGCAAAGAACTTCAGCCAGAAACAGTGTCATATATGTGATGTTTATGAAGTATGAGTTGCTCATTGCACAATTGCAGTTTGTTATTTTGAGTGCTCGCAGCAGTGACTAGTGAATTATATTTTAGTTTTAACTGTGCTGACAATGGGAAAGCATATGTGCAAACTCACTAGTAAAGCAAAGCAAGAATTTCAATTTATTAAAGGACATGAAGAGAATGTTGAGTGTGGAATTCGTGTTGTGAAATTTAGCATTGCTTGCGGAGGGCACACTGATATAGTCACTCACATTAATCTATCAAACATAAAGTTGTGCTTCGGGTCTAGTGCTACTTCGTTTCCCTCTGTGCCATGCCCCCGCCTTCACCCCGCTCGAACAGCAGCCACTGCCTCTGCTGTCTAGCTGGCTTCAAGGACTACAATGTACTCTGACACTCTTTCACACCATGAGTGACGCCATCTCATCCAGTCCCCGATGACGCAGAGGATTTACTGGAGATATGCATTCCAGATGAACCATCATCACCCCCGCCCATGGATGGGTACTCCATATTGTGGGGAAGGAGGGGTGGGGGTGTTGAGCTATGTGGCGGTGATCGACTTCTCAGAGATCATGTGATATCTTTGTTCTAAAACTCTGTTAACTTTTTGTATCAGCCATGATAGCCAGTTAATCTGTAGCCTTTGTGTATTAAGCGCTTAGTAAAAGTGAGTTCTATACAATTGTGGACATCATTGTTATATCAACCTCTATACTCCCATAACCTTTTCACTTGCTCAAAAGCTGGAATAGAGTTGATGCTGTCAGGGTACTATTTATTCTGAACCATTCTGTGAGATATTCTGTTTTTGTTACCAATAGAAATGGAAAGACTTCCATGATACCTGTTGACCACCTGAACACCCCCTGCCCCACCCCCCCTCTCCCGGGGGCTCTCTTCTCTTTGGTGAGTATATGCATGGCAAACATGGGGTCCCAGTCTTTGCAGTGCTATTTCCATTCCTCATTGCATGACTAACCTCCCATTGCTCTGCTAGTTCCAAGACCAACAATGGTATTGGGTGTGCCTTTTTACTCGGCGACAAATCTTTCCAATATCGTCTTCCTGATCAGTGCTCAACCTTTACTGCAGAACTCTTTGCCCTCTATCAGGTCATACAGTACCTAAGGAGAACGAGCTCTCTAATAGTGTCCTCTACTTAGATTCTCTGAGTGCTCTCCAGAGCCTTTGCGTGCTGTATGCAGTACACCCCTTGGTGCAAAGAATCCAGGCATGCGTTCACTCCCTCATCGAGAGTGGAGCCAAAGTGAGTTCTTGTGGGTTCCTGGCCACATGGGTGTGTGTCGGGTTATGAGAAGGCAGAGTCTGCTACAGAGGATGCAGCCCTCCTCCCTCAGTTTGCTACCTATTCAGTCGCCTCAGACGGTCTCTGTGTCAGCATCTCTGGGCAAGTGATATCACTCTGGCGCTCCCAATGGTCTTCTCTTGAAGGGAACAAACTTCAGGACATTAAACCTCTTCCAACTGTTTGGCTGACCTCCTCTCGGCCCCTTTGTCAAAAAGAGGTCATTCTCACCACTTACTAAGTGGTGACCCTGCTCCTATTTGTGGTCACTGTTTCCACTGTGGCCACTGTGCACCATCTTCTGGTTGAATGCCCATTTTTAATAGTCTATGCTGTAGTATATGTTTCCCATCCAAGTTTCCTGATATCTTAGCAGATGACATGTGGTCTGTAGATCGTATCTTACTTTTTATCCACTGTAGCAATATGGCGAAGGAAATTTAACATTCCACAGCCGGGGAATCCAGCCATATTTCTACAGTAAATAGAAATCTACTTAGGGATTGCCTTGTTTTTTACATATTCCTTTTAGAAAGATGACTGACTGCAAAGATCCTTCTTCTTTTATTAGCCTTTGCCTTGTTATGTGTTTTAACAGTGTTCTGACTTGGGCACTTATGACTTCAGTAGTTTTGCGCCCTAAAACAATACAAAAAGGCCACCTGAAACTGGCATTCACTGAAATGCACCAGTCACATCAGTGCTTTAAGTGCCAAATGCTCCTTCTTTGCCTCTTGCACCAAATCTTCCTCTCCCAAACAGCTTCTCAGACTCATTCCAGCAGATATATCAAGTGTGTTTGTCTAAACATCTGGATGCTCCAGGTTCTGCTGCGACAATATGTAATAATGTTTCAGTATAGCTCTCCAAAATGGATTGGAAAGGAAAGAGAGGGGGGGGGATGGGTCTATGTACCGATTCATACAACCATGAGTGTTGAAAGCAATAACAATGAAAAATGTTGTACTACCTTTGTATTTATGATTATCATCCATCTTTTCTGGTTCTTACAGTGTGAACCTTATTTAGAATGCTCTAATGTTGTACAACCTAGAACTTAGTGTCCGGATGCAGCATCATGAGAGAAGATCAGTGCCCCTTTATGCCAAAAGCATGGGTTATGTTGTACTAAAGGTAGCATCACACATTTCGTTGTATTCAATAAGGTTATACCCAACATGAAAACCCAAGATACATATAGAGATTGTGTGGTGCCAATTCTTTTGGATATGCTTCTCCAAAAGAATAGATACTACACCATCTATATATGTTTTCCTACAAGATGAAAGTATTTGATTAATTTCTTCGTAGCCAAAGTGGAAATATTATTCGATCTCATTCGGGATTCATGTATGATGAGCATAATGAGGCATGGATGATAGTGACACTATTTCTCTAGAATGCAACTAGTTGGAATTTGGGTAGATGGGAGAACTGCTCGGATGCTCAAGGCATTCTAGGTGACTGCACGCATTCAGCTGGAAATCTGGGTCTAAGTCCTGGTTCAGAACAAATTTTGCTAGTAACCATTGGATTATTTCAATACCCTATTGCAGCCAAAGAAATTCCTTTCCTTCCTCTCATTAAATGCATTAAAATAGAATGTGCCTGTTCTTCCAGCATTGTAATACCTACAGCTATATGATGTAGCTACAAAGTCAAATATATGGCTATTGTGTGAGATGTCAAAATTTGTACTCATCTAGGTTTGTCACACGCAGAAAGATACATATTAGCTGATGACATTGCAAACAAAATTCCATTCCTTGTGGCACTTAACAGAGTTAGATACATGTTATTTGAAACAAAGTTGTAGCAAAGCCACCTGACAAAAGGAAGTTGTATAATAATTTCTGTTTTGGTGTCATGAAACAAAGATGATTTAAGCAGTGAAGAAGCATCGATAAATGAAATCACTGCTAGTGATAACTCTTCTGTTTTGTTGTACAAGCCCCTATACCCATACAAAGAGCCAACATCATTTACTCCCAAGAGGAAAAGAATCCACATTATTATGCATAGCTACTTGACATGAAATTCTCAAGGACTACTGTAGTGTCTGTATTTGCATTGATGGAACACAAGGAACTAATTATTATTGTTCTGTGTTAAATATACTTATTGTGCTTGACAGCATGAAACATGGTTTTCCTTGTGCTTGCCATAATTCAGACAAGTTTGCCCAAGGGGTGTTATCACTATTTTGAATTAAATAAAGCCTGAAGCAGGAAAAATATGTAGGTGTTTGTATAATTAGTGTTTATCTAAGATTTGGGTGAGTCACATTATGATATTTGGCTTTCATTGCTGAAAGTAACAATGAAAAGACTGTAACAAAGCATGAAGAAAATAGACATGTACTGTTCTAATGGTCACTCAGCAGTAACTACCACCTGGTACTTTACTGATGCTGCGAACTGCTTACGCATAGGTCGCAGTGTGCTTTATTTGGAGTGTCGTACACCACGACATTACAGCACTCCTCTCCCCTTAGGGGGGAATGTCGATTGGCACTGAATGTAGTCAGGTCAGATCATTTGATGAAACTTCCTGGCAGATTAAAATTGTGTGCCGGAACTGGGACTCGAACCTGGGACCTTTGAGTCGTGTCGGGGTAGCTCAGTGGTAGAGCGCTTGCCCGCGAAAGGCAAAGGTCCCAGGTTCGAGTCCCGGTTCCGGCACACAATTTTAATCTGCCAGGAAGTTTCATATCAGCGCACACTCCGCTGCAGAGTGAAAGTTTCATTCCAGATCATTTGATATTTTCTCAGTATTAGCTGCATTGGAGGCATCATTGAGCTGGCACGTGGATGTATGGCCTATACTGATTGGGACACGGCAGCCAAAAGCGGTCCATCTGCAATAGGATACTGCCAGCAATGATGGGTAAGCTTGGGACGCACGAGTGCTCCAATATTGAAGAGGGCGGAGCCTCCTTCTCTGACGATGGGTCTGTCCCTTGGGTCACCACAGAGTTGGTCGGTACTGTGCTGGGCCTCACCCTTGCTATCCCTTCGGAGTCAGAGACAGCAATCCAGGGTGTGGAGGTGCCCCCACTGGTTGCAGGCGTCTCTGAAGGAGTAGTGGGTGTCACCGAGGGGGGGCATGCTGCCCCATCTGGTGTGGCAGGGGGACCTGTGCAGGGCACCAGACCCAGATACCCCAGTGCCGGAGAACTCTATTAAGGGGTCGGCAGCAAAGGATGGGTAGTGACAAATGATGGTGGAGTTGAAGAGTGCAGGTCAGCGACAGTGGTGGTAGTGATGGATTCTGTCCAGGACCCGAGGGCGCAACTGATCCCAATGTCGGTGTACCATGCTCCCGAGCATGCGGACTGAGCAGACTCGATGGCCCTGGCAGACTGTGACGATAACCTACAGCCAGTGGGGGCTTTGACCAAACACTGCGCCAAGACCGTGGAGCCGGGAGAGTAACGGTTCAGCGACCGAGCAGAGGGTGCCCGGGCTTGTGGCAAGAGGAGATGTAGTAACGTGTGCAGTTGGCAGCTGCTTTGTGGGGCTGTAATCACCCAATGGAGTGAACCGGTACAAAGAGAGGAACCGGAGGAGAGCCTCATCCACTGAAGAAGATTCAACATATTTGCACATTTGGACTTTGAATGTGTGGACTAACTGTTCTGCCTCGCCATTGGACTGGGGGTGGAAGGATGGGGTTGGGACATGGCAGACCCCCGACTGAGCACAAAAATCTCGAAAAGCCGTAGATGTAAATTGAGGTCCGTTATACAAAACCAAGATACATGGAAGGCCTTCAATGGCACACACTTCAGAAAGAGATTGAGTGGTCATGGCTGTAGACGTTGTATGGCATTGTACGACATAAGGAAAGTTCAAGTATGCACTGATTATTAAAAAAAAAAAAAAAAAAAAAAAAACCACACATAAGAGTGGAGAAAGGGACCAGCATAATCCACATGGATGCATTCCCACAGCTCATTGGGTCAAGGTCAAGGGGAAAGGGATGCCCACAGAGATGGCTACTGAGAGGCGCAAGACGAACAATCCGCCACCAAGTGTGCAATATCCCCGTCCATACCTAGCCAAAATACATGCCGTCAAGGCAAAGTTTAGGTGCACGAGGCCCCCCAGTGTCCCTCATGCAGCAACAACAGGTCTCATCAGCATAGGGCAGAGAAGGCAACAAGAGAACCCCTTCACATTTTGACAAGTGCCATTGGAAGGAAAAATAATTCTATAGAGGATCTGAAGCCCAGTGTGGAGGGAGATCTGGTGAGCATGACAACCATGTGCAGCACTGGATTGGAAGAGACAGCCGCCGATAATTCGGAAGAGGTGATATGGATCCCCTTGACCGTAGCCTTTGCTTCTTTGTCTAAATAAAAACAGAGAGGCTCTTTCCGATCAAGTAGAGGAGAGGCATGACAGAGCTTCAGCATTGGAATGCTGGGTGGTGGGCTGGAAATTAATTTCATGATTGCTTCGGGACAAGAATAGTGCCCAGCGCTGAAGATGATGTGCAGCCTTATCCAGAAATGGCGCGGTAGGCCGAAAAAGTGAGACCAATGGCTTGTGACCCATGATGAGGTGGAATGTGACATCCTAGAGGTACACATGAAAATTTTTAAGAGCATAGACAATAGCCAAAGCCTCTTTCTCAACTTGAGAATAGCGTCAAATTTTTAGAAGCATATGCAATGGGCCGTTCAGAACCATCTGAGTACTTTGTGCTAGCACTGCTCCAAAGCTGTAAATATTGGGACACGTCAGTAGTAAAGACCAGTGTTGTCTCAAAGGTGACTCTAGAAGCTGCTTGAGCTGACAAAACACATGTTCGCAGCCTTCTGACCACTGAAAGGGTACATCCTTATGGATTAGGCAGTGAGGGAGCTACCAATTGTAGTCACATCTGGCAGAAAATGATGGTAGTAGATGACCTTGCCTAAAAATACCTGCAAATCCTTGGCGTAGTAAAGAAGTAACAGCTGCCACGTGATCCGACAAAGGTCAAACCCTTGCAGACGAGTTCTCAAACCCAAGGTAGGGGATTGATGGTTGCAAAAAACGAGATTTTTCAAGACTGCAATAGAGTCCTGCAGCCTGTAAGATTTGAAAAAGGGCCCACAGGTTGCAAAGATGCTCAGCAGTAGTAACCCCCGTAATTTACACAGCCCAGAATGAGGTACAAAATTTGCTCCACTAAACTTTGGAACTTTGGAAGATCACTGGCGCAGTGGCTAAGCCGAATGGTAACCACTGGTAGTGGTAAAGGCCACAGGTGTGTTAACAACCGACAAGTGTTTGGAGTCCTCATCAAGAGGAAGTTGAAGGTATGGCTCCACCAAATCTACCTGAGAAAAAGGCTGGGAGCCTAACAGTAATGCCAACAACTTGTCTGTGCAGGGCAAAGGATAAGAGTTGTCACCAACTGCACATTGACACCTTGAAGTCACTGCAGATTCATAAGGAGCCCGGGGGTTTCTTAACAATGACCAGTGGCATGGCCAATTCACTACAACACATGGAGCACAAAACCTCCTGAGATTGAAGGCGGTCCAGTTTAGCTTTCAATTGGTTGCGCAAAGCCACAGGAACCTGGCAGGAATGAAAAAATCTTGGTTGCGCTGTTGGCTTCATTGTAGTATGGGCCATGCACCTCAATCCGTCAGAAAAGAGTGAAAAAAATTCCTGATAAAGGGATTCCAGCTCTTGGAAAAGCACCGTCTCGGACTCAAGATTAACAGAATCAGAAATAGTAAAGCCAAAAGAAGTAAAGCCATCCAAGCCAAAAATATTTACTGCCATCATATCATCCATCACTAACCAGGTGATTGAACACACCACAGATTTGTAGGCCGAGAGGGCGGTAAATTGACCCACCGGAATATGTTGGTGACTACAGCTGCACAAGGCCCATGCCACCGGAGATAATGGGGGTGACCCCAGCTGTGTATATGTGTGAAAGTTTAGCAAAGAAACTGAGGCCCCCATGTCCACTTGTAAATGCACGGATTTCTCAAAAATTTGCACCTCAACCAATAATTTGGAAGGAGAAGACTTCAAACATTGTATGAGGTTAATCTCCATGTTCATATCTGTAGAAGACTCCTGTGAACAACATACCAAAGCCATAATCCCCTTTTTTTGGCATTTGTTGCACGTTACTCAGCGTCGAGGGCAAGATGCCCCATCATGATCTATGAAACAGTACTGGCAGGAGGGGAGTGAATTAGCTTGACCGTGTGGCATGGACCATTGCCATTGTTTACCCTGTGGTGGCTGGCGGCCACACATGTGGCAAATGAGGCGGTCCTGCACTGTCGTGACATCATCACCATCTACAAACGTTTTCCTTTCCTCTGTGTTGAGAATTGCAGCCACATCCCCCTCAGGCTTCAATTTGGTCCCCCATGACCCGGGCAACTTCAAAGGACTGAGAACATCTACTAAGATTGGGATGTCGAACTGCAGAGCCAACTGATGCACCTCCCTGTCTGGGAAAAGACACAGATTTGCACCCTAAACCATGTCATCTGCATAGGATTCCTTGTGTGTAGTGTGTAGCCATGACGAACAAGCAACGGTGGCTAAGCCCGTGTAACGGTGCCACCCAAGCACAGTAAGACTGGTTTGTTTTTTAGTGACTGATAGAAGTTGACTCTGGCCGCTATGACATGTGTCTGAGGCTGATAGTATGAAGACAGGAGATGGCACATGTCATCAAAGGATAATGGAAGAAAGGAAGGAAGGAATCTTAGTGTTTAACGTCCCATTGACAGCATGGTCATTAGAGACGGAGCTTACGCTCAGATTTTTGGGTGAGGATGGTGGAAGGAAATCAGCAGTGCCCTTTGAAAGAAACCTGGAGTGATTTAGGGAAATCACGTAAAACCTACATCTGGATGGCCGGAGGTGGATTTGAATCACCATCCTTCCGAATTGAGTCCAGTGTGTTACCACTGCGCCACCTAGCTCGGTAAAGGATAATGCCTCGGGTTCCTGCGGGGGGGGAGGGGTAGTGATATCGAAGAGAGAAACAAAACTTTACACACAGAGCAGAGTAGCAACATTCTGTTAGAGACATCATGATTGTAACCAGATTTTGTAGGGAATTAGCCAGAAATAGCACTCAAGGAGGGAGTTGTAAGTCCACGTTGACAGCATGGCCGGGAAACTGTACCCTGCGTAGCAGGCAAGAAACACACGTAAATTCAACACACCTTGTTTCCAATTTTCTAATGGTCATGCAATAGTAACTACAAACCGGTACTGCGAACTGCTCACTTACGATGATAAGCAGCAACTGCCCAAGCGGAGAGCGACCTCGTCCATTCGGGTACCTGTGATTGCTAGTTGGCACACCCATATGTCACAGTGCATGTTACTTGGAGTGTCGTGCACCATAACATTACACCATGTACTATCAATAAAATGAAAGTCTAGCTGGAGCTATAAGCCAGAGAAGAGTTCAATGCAAGAAGGAAGTCGTATAATTTTAGAGCATATTTCTTTAGCTTTGGAGTGACTCATTTTAGATTCTCTTGCAGCAGATTTGTTTGTATCTCCAACTAGGGTTTGGCCATAGTATTATAGAATCTACAGTAGCATCAACACAAACATGCTTGTTGGCAGTATGAACTAGACACTAAAATACATATATCTGCATGGCAAAAATGGGCATAACTAAAGACTGGGATACCACCCCTCAGCTTCGAAGCATGACATTATTTTATGGTGACATACTAAACAGAAAAAAATACAGAAAGCAACAGTGTGAAACTCAATATAATACTCAAAAAGTAAAACTTTCCATTACATCCAAAAAATCTTTCCTTTGCAATAGTGCTCTACCAAGAAGTTGCCATTATGAGTGATCAATGTTTCAAATGAATAGCGTTGAAACATGGGGCTCGAGTAGCTGGATAGGTGAACATAAATTGACAACATTTTGGAAAGGATAGGTTGCTACTCACCACAGAGATGTATGATGAGCCGCAAAAAGGCAGCAAACTGAAGTTTTCAGCTGTTAAGCCTTCATCTGCCACAGAGAATGCGCATACACATTCACCACACACTCACACAAACCCAACTGCTGTCTCCGGCTAGACTCTAAATTGATCAGTTTGTATTGTAAAAGTGATAATACATTCGTAACAGATGGAAAATGATCATTGTTCAGAGTCATACAAGACAACATGCAGATGTCACAGGTCAAAGCCGACAGGTGGTATCTGGATCTTCATTGACCCCAAAAATGTCTTGACAGATCAATTCATGAGCTTTGCCAATGCCAAATTAATTGACAGGCTCGTTTTTCATAAAGGGAAAACTCTTAGGCAAACTCAAAGATGTTCATACAATGCACAAAGGTAGTTATTGAATGTATAGATGAATGTCACTGATATTGTTCACAAAAATTTGGCAGACTGCTTTTTAAAATGTATTTCTAATGCATATCAAGCCTGCAGCCATTAACATATATGGTCACGTATAAATTTCACTATCACACTAACAATACATTTATGCAAATGGCAGAAGCTTTTACACTGTTAATGACGTCACGGAAGATACATTACATATGTATGAAGAAAAGGGAATCAGTAAAATTTCCCTGATAAATTTGAAGAACTTGTATTTGTACAGTGCTATGTTTTTCCCCTCTTTCTTTCAAGTTTTATTTTTGCTATATGCTTACTTACATTAAAAATAATAAAACATGACCTTTGGCTATTCGAGTAACACTGGTATGTAAGAAGCTAATCTGCGAAGGAGGATTTTGAGTTCAGCTTCTGTCACAAGCAGATTATTTTATTTACTTATTGTATTTTTTGCAAGGAGACACCAATTGGTAACTTTTTCAAAAGTCATAATATTTTTACAGACAAAAAATTGATACAAAAAATGAGCATAAATGATTACAGGTGGATGATACAAATATCAGTAGTCTCAATAGCCCAAAACAACACAAATGGTGTTACTTAATAATTATTACATACATTCAGAAGTTGCAAAAAATACAGGAATCAGTTTGTTTCATGTTAATATTCATTTAAATCAGGAATGTATTCCCTTTGTGGCTCCTTATATTGCTTGGCAGTTTGTTGTACCATATCAGACCATTTATATATGGGTTATGGTCTGTTGTTTTTAGTTTGGTTCATTGTCCGTTATAGCAGTCCTTGTTTGTTGTATTATGAATATGAACATCAGAGCATTTCTTTGCTTTATTTTCTTGCGCCATAAAAATGTAATTAATTAATTAAGATATAGTGAGTAAACAGTCAGGTATTTATGTCGTACAAATATTTCTCTGCACAAGTCTGTATATCAAATTCCATGGATAATTCTTACTGCCAGTTTCTGCAGGGTTCATATTCTGTCCATGACTATACAGCACAGTCCTATATTTCTATTTCATAATTCATATGAGGTAATATTGTCCCATAATAAATTCTTTTTAATATTTGATTTGAGACTATTTTGGACAATTGGGTAATTGTGATTGATTGCTATAGTGCACTATGGATTTTATTACATACATAACTGAGGTGATTAACCCAGTGAAGATTGGTAGGCTATCTAGAAATCTACAGTCTTCTGTGTCTACTGCTTCAATTCCACCTATATTACAGCAATTTTGTGTGATTCTGCAAGTTTAAATGACATTACTGTGATTTGCTAATGATGACTTTCAAACCTTGATCCTGAACATAATTTATTTGGCCTAGTCCTCCTGTTGCAACCAATATTAAATCATCAGTTTGCTTGCCAACAAATATCAGTGAGGTATTTATTTATTTCATGTTCCATTGATCCATGATGTGAATCACAGAATATAGAAGTGTCAGTTTTACAAATTTGTTTTCGTTACAAAATGTGCTTTTATGTTAACAATAATACTCAATTATCATATTAAGATGGCTACATCTTAAGTCGTATTACAGAGAAATATGTGCATATGTTACTAACTGGGATTTGCGAGGCGGCTCCATGTCAATTATATACACTAGATAAAAGGACTAAAACAGACCCTGGAATACAGCTTGTGTGATTGTTTCATATCTGGATTGGCAATTTACGACATTATCATTGATTTTGTATGTCAACTTTGTACAGAGTTCAGTACCGGTATGTAATGTAGTAATTAAAAAATATATCCTCTTTATAGATGCGTTTAATTTCAGTGTGTTGATATAAACTTCCAAGAATATTACGGTGTACTGTACGGTGTAAAGATCACGTCACCTTAGCATTGTCCGCTGCGTTACTATTCATATGTCGCGCCAAATCGCGGCTCACATTACTGTTTGGCCACGATAACTTGATGATTCGCGCGGTGGCTGCTGGGAGCTTGCCAGCTTGGCTTTTACATGAACGGAATGCAGCATCGGCTGCTTGCTGCAGTGCTGGAATTGTTACCCTTACAATATTTACAGTGATTCTTCGCATCAAGAACAAGGAGGTATTCTAACCTCCTTGATCAAGAAGCATTGTAACGTTGGCAGCGCATGTAATTTAAAGAATATATTTGAACTTTTGTAGATTTTCTCCACTTGTGGCACCACCAACAAAGTCGTAAAGTTATCGTGGCCAAATCGTATATAGAGCTGTACTTGCATGTCAGGCACTATAAAAGATGACAGCATCGGCGTCTGAGCTTTGAATTGGCCATTTTAGGGAACAGTCTGATAAGGGGTCTTCACGAGTTCAGTACTTTCTGACAATAATATTGTCAAACTCTTAATACGCCTACATTCCAGAAGTCCTCACACCATCAATAATATCGTCATCATTTTCGGTTGGTAGTACGATTATGTGAAGGCAATAACTTTTATCGAACCGTGCTTCGATCAACGGGTTCATTTGCTTGAATCATATCAAAGAGCGCAAGTTCATAAGTCGTAAAACAAAAGGTATGGCTTTTTGCACGTGAACCTGTTGACAGGAATGCGAACCATTGGCCCCAAAAGATTTCTTAAATTATTTTCGAATGAGGTCAGACTCGTTCTACAATTTACTTAATTGACGATATCATGAAACAATATCGAAAAACAAAACACAGACCTGCAATTCAAGCCGATGAAACATTAAGTACGACTTTACGATTTTTGGCCCCATAAGGTCATTTCAGTGCAGTTATGTTCACTAACTGGATTAGCGAAATTATCATTGCAACCGGATGCGATAGATGATAGTGCCTGCTGTAAATACCTGAACACTGAATATTTGTCAAACCGGAAAATATTTTTAGGCCCTTCAATATTGCTCTGTCAATATTACGATGCTGACAATACGTCAACACCCACGCTCAGACGGTGAATATACCAACAATACCGCAGTGTTGAACGTGTGATACTTGAGTTTCCCTTCAAAATGCTCTGACATGGAAATGTTGAAATGCCAATTCGGGAAAAAAAAAGCTTGGGGCGAATATGACCCCTGAATTACGCACGCTGCGCTTATGCAATGGTGAATATAGCATTAGCCTATATTTTCAGGAGGGGGGGGATGAGATCAATTTTTTATTGTTTACATTAATTCATAAAAATACGGGTATTTAAAAAAATACTGGCATGAACGTTGCAGTAATATAAATAATAGCATTATTATCTCGATTAATTTGGCTCTGAAAAATGTCACTTGTGGGAAACGACCGAAATAATCGCTTCCAGTTTATTTCGTGACTGCAATGTTTGGTGTGAAATCGGTGATTTGTATGAAACAGTGATCACCTCTCGTTCTTTAAGCTCATTGTATGAAATCAATACATAACCTTAACTTTCTAAATGCACGTGACTGTTATGAATTGTGTGGTACGGCCAAAAAGACAAGTTACCGTAACGCATTGGGTTACAATAAGATTTTAGTACACGTCACATTCTTTTAAGCTGCGACAACTTAAGCTATCAATATTCTGCATAATCACTATCCGAATTTTAATACTAATTTTGTGTGCGGGGATGATCAAGTTATCGATTTTTGTTTTTGCGTCTTACAGTAAAAGTATGGTACGGTAACGTAAAATTAAATCCACATACCTTTCTTGCAACAGCTGAATTGCCTTCTTGGGGATATCCCAATGGGATACAAGTATTCGTGGTCTAGACATCGCAAAAGACACACTTGTCACTTACTAGTTGCAGAAGTAACCGGCTCTTAATGACAGCCAGACTGACCTCGGGATTTAATTTCTGTTGACTGGGATACGCTATGTAGAATATTGCATAAGTCGAAACGGTGCCTTGGTATGTTACATTCGAGTTTGCCGTGTAATTAAACCTGCACCGTAGATACAATTGTGTAACAGATAAGGAGATAAATGATAACGCAATCTGTAGCAAATTCTGGAATGCGAATGGTTTCAAAAGTTAAGGCTAAATGTTATATTCAGAAGGCGTAATGTAGGATGGTTGAAAGTCCGTAGATTTTTGCGAAACAGCGCCCAGGGTGGAGACGGGAACACTCAAGTATTTGCTATAAACAGATTTCCGAATAAAAAAAAGAATGAAAAATTGAAATTTTATAAGCCGCAAATAGTCGCAAAAAATTGCAGTAGGGCTACCTCACCTGGAATTTTGTTTGTTTTCTTGTGTTTCTAGTTTCTACTGTTCATCAGTAGGCCTACTCTGACATTTCGTACAAACAATGACGATATATTTACTCTTTTAGCTGATAAAAACTTCTATTAAATGCCGAAAAATTATGTATAACGTAAATTTGGAGAAAAACTTTGTATGTAATTTCAAGTATCTCTGCAAGAAAATAAAGTAATCGAATTTGTTGCATAAAATATGTCATATTGTGAAGTTACCAAAGTCCCAGGCATTCTAATTGATGACAAATCTTTACACACTGTTTATTTTGGTAACTTATGTCCTACATAGGTCTATAATTACCCTTGTAGTTGATGATCTCAATACTTATTTTCTTTGAAGTCATTTGTCCCTTAGTAACCATATACTCTATTACATCAACAGTTCATAGCATGGTTACAATTCAAGGTGTTAATTACTCTGCAGTGAAAGTTTTCCAATTTTGATGTAAATACAAATATACAATCCCTGAGATGGATTTTCGTCTCAAATATGTCAAAGACATTGATGATAAATCTGAAGCATTGAATTAAAATTTGTGATGCAACCGGGAATCAAACCCAGACCTCCATGCTTACTAGGCAGATGTCTCACCACTAGACCATCGCATCACTAATTAAAGTTTGTGACGTGAAGGAAATCATGCTTGGACTATTCCGAGGTGCCTTAATCGCTAGTGATGCAGTGGTCTAGTGGTAAGACGTCTGCCTAGTAAGAATGGAGGTCTGGGTTTGATTTCTGGTTGCATCACAAATTTTAATTCAGTGCTTCAGATTTATCGTTAATGTCTTTTCCAATTTTCTTCTGCCACCTATTTAAGTCCCTATTAATACCCAGCTTATATTTCAATCTAAAACAAGACTATGAATAAGCCCTCTTCGTTTTATGGGTGTCTATGCCCAGCAGGTTCATCAGTAATGGTTTTTACAAATTTTTGTTTTTTTATGTTTTGAAGCTGTTTGTATTATGTTAGCTTTCATTTGTGTTTCTTGTTTATTATGTGCAATGTTTAAATACTACTGTTATATTTTTAACATCATGTTATTTTTCAGTAATTTGCCATCTTATTGATTTTACTTCAGTCTGTAAGCTTATAAAGCAATTTGCTACATTTTTGTTACCATATTGTTTATTTAAAAAGATGGAAACCTTACTCCTTCCATATCCTTGTGATACCATTGCAACATGAATTCACAGAACTCATATGTAAAGAAGAATGTCTGTTTGTTTATTCCAATCTTGATGACATTTTGTCCATTTCACCTTCACCGATTTGAAAATGTCGGATGGTACCTCGTAAAAATCTTAAGACAATATTTCATCAATTACTATGAGTTTTGGCAGATAAATATAATTTTTCATAGACAATATAAGAGGAGGAAATGGACAAAGAGAGGTGCAGGGGAAGATGGATAGAGAGAGGAGGCATGGTAGAACAGAGAGGTGATGGGAAGAGAGGACAGAGAGAGAGGAGGCAATGGATACAGGATGGAGGAGTAAATTTACAGAAAGAGATAAAGGAAATGATGGAAAATTGAGAGAAGAAGATGAACAGAGAAAGGAGAAAGAGGGGGAAGTGCAGGTGAATGGAGAGAGATGGAGGAGGAGTTGGTCTAATGGAAGATTGTAATAAATACATAGTGTAGGAAATGATATTCCTAATTACATGTAACATCATTAATACCAGGAGGAGGAGAGGATGATATGTTGAATGGGTAGAAGGGGAGGGGGTTGGAGGAGGAGGAGGAGGAGGAGGAGTAGACAATGGTGGTTTTGATGTGCAACACAAATACACGCATGGTTTCTGATCACTTATTTATTACTTGAAAACACATACATACATTCTGGTACTGACATAATTGAACATAGGGTGGAAACTGATCTATGTGCCTGTGCGCTCACAGTATATCCTTGACTCTGCCCTCCAGGTAGTGTCACTGTGGCCATATGTGTGCAATGGGCTTTGTGGGTAGCCTCGGGGAGACAGCTTGGAAGCATGTGTTGGATGTTCAATTTGCCATGCAATATTGACTTGTGCCTCATCTCAGTACAATTGCATGGAGGTTATAACAGAGGTAGATAGAGGGTGAAGAAGAGATTGTCAACTTAGCATTAGAAATAAGTGTGGGGTAAAAATCATAGAGGGAGACCGAGGAATGAATACAGTAAGCAGATACAAAATGGTGTAAGTTGCCATTCTTGTTCTCAGATGAAGAGACTTGCACAGGACAGGTTAGCATGGAGAGCTACATCAAACTAGTCTGCTGACTGAAGACCACAACAACAACTGTTTAAACAATTCTGACGCCAATAACATTTTTTGCCACTTACAGTAAGAGCCAATACAAGACACCATTACACAACTGTGAGCCACATATTGCTACTAATCTTCCACCGCAGGCAATGTAAAACCATATAAGTACTGTAATAATGTCCAGGACCTCACACTTTTGTGTTTTAGTTCATAATCATTGAATCGACTTTAAGATGATCTGTTAACCCATTAGTATCCTATGCCATTATTCTGTGCAAGGTTCTTTGCAGTTAAAGTGAGATAGTCTGAATGTCCTTGTGAAATAATTTGAGACTTTTTAATAATATTTTATTATGTGTTGGAAGTTTTGTGGCATCACTATTCGCCACAATGCCGGCAGTCCACGCAAGTCACTGTACCAGTTTCACATATAGTAAATTAAAATTTCATAGATCTTGTGGAGAATGACAGAATGGGCCACTACTGATAGTTTTAAAGACTTTATTTCTTATTATGTTAAAGTTTACTGAGTTTCATGTAAGTTACAAGACTAAGTTCATCATATCAGATTCAAGTACCAAAATTTTATGAAGTGTGTCTGTTCTTAAAACAACTTCATTGCTAAAATGTTCCATGAAGATAAGTTAGCACAAAGTAGGCTTATCACAGTAGTTAGAGAATTTGTTAAAATACCTTCAGTTGACATATTTATGAACATTTTGGTACCTGTTGTCATACAAACCAGCTATTTGATTACCTTCATAAAATAGTACAGAAATAGTGATCTGTCCTACTACTTAACTGCAACATTTGAAAGAGATTTGAGAGTTGTCTTTGTAATACTGGTTTTTTGGTTTTACATTTTTATTATAAGTGCTAACATCACCATACAGAGCCTCAGTAGTTTGCTGTAGTTCACCTATGGCAGAATTTTAATTAATGATGCTCAATGCTTAACTTAAATACCATTTGTAATTATACAGTACTGTGATTGCTGTCTGATATCTCCAAAACTGACTGAATTTCCAAGTAGTGTTGCATGTAGTGTTTTTGCCATACCGTATATTTAATGATATTATAGAGGAAAAATTCGTAACAGGAAAAATATACGTAAAAAATAGATGAAGTACACTTACCAGGCGAAGGGGCACAGGCAGTGATAGCAACAAATAAACACACAGACACACACACACACACAAACGCAAGCTTTCGCAGCCTAGCTGCTTCGTCAGGCAGAAGGGAAGGAGAGGGAAAAGG
Organism: Locusta migratoria; assembly: GCA_026315105.1. Classification (NCBI taxonomy): domain Eukaryota; kingdom Metazoa; phylum Arthropoda; class Insecta; order Orthoptera; family Acrididae; genus Locusta; species Locusta migratoria. The sequence continues at coordinate 337,077,590 of CM048745.1, forward strand.
AAATGACGAGGGTTTTAAGGAAGGGGGTAAGGAGCCATTCCAATCCCGGGAGAGGAAAGACTTACCTTGGGGGGAAAAATGGAGGGTAAACAAATGCACACACACCCACACATTCACACAGACACAATTACACCTAGGCAGACATACTGTAGAAAGCAAAGCAGTTAAGAAGCTAGTCTGCCCAGGTGCACCCGCGTCCGTGCAAATGTGCGGGTGTGCGTGCACCTGTCCACCCTCCATTTTTCCCCCCAAGGCAAGACCCTCCCCTTCCGGGACCGGAATGGCCCCTTACCCCCCTCCCCAAAACCCTCATCATTTCCCCCTCCCCCCGATGAAGCAGCCAGGCCGCGAAAGCCTGCGTTTGCGTGTGTGTGTGTTTATTTATTTGTGATGCTGTCACACCCGTGCTCCTTCGCCTGGTGAGTAATCTTCGTCTATTTTCTATATTTAATTTTTCCTGCTAGGAATGTTTCGTCTTAATATTCCTGTATATATAGAGGAAAAATTCCTAACAGGAAAATGATGAGGGTTCCAAGGGAGTGGATAAGGAGTCCTTATCCACTCCCTTGGAAACCTCATCATTTCCTTTTCCCTCTCCTTCCCTTCTGCCTGGCGAGGCGGCTGGGCTGCGAGGGCTTGCGTTTGTGTCTCTGTGTATCTGTGTGTTTATTTGTTGCTATCATTGCCTGTGCCCCTTCGCCTGGTAAGTGTACTTCATCTATTTTTTACGTATATTTTTCCTGTTAGGAATTTTTCCTCTATAATATATATATATATATATATATATATATATATATATATATATATATATATATATATATATATATATATATATATTAGAGGGAAACTTTCCCCGTGGGATAAACAAAAATAAAAAACAGAAAAGAGATGACTTACCAAAAGGACCGGCTCGTCGATAGAAACAAATAAAATCACTCACAAACACACATACACAAGCATTCGCCACCACTGGCAGCCTCTTCAGGAAAAAGAGGAAAAAAGGGGAGGAGAAAGGGAAGGATATGGGTTTTAAGGAAGAGGAAAAGGAGTCATTCCAATCCCAGGAGTGGAAGGACTTACCTTAGGGGAAAAAAAGGAAGGTAAACAAATACACACACACTCAGAGATATCGAAACGCAAACACTAGGTGTCTGTCAAGGTGTGTTTGCGTTTCGATATGTCTGAGTGTGTGTGTATTTGTTACCTTCCTTTTTTTCCCCTAAGGTAAGTCCTTCCACTCCTGGGATATATATATAAATAAAAAATAGAAAAGAGATGACTTACCAAAAGGACCGGCTCGTCGATAGAAACAAATAAAATCACTCACAACCCCACACACACACACACACACACACACACACACACACACACACACATATATATATATATATATATATATATATATACGTAAAAAATAGATGAAGTACACTTACAACAATACGTTCACTTCCTAACCTAACCTTTCAGTACTTTTATATGATTTTTACCACTTCCATTACTCCTTCTTCCGACTGAAATAGGCCGCTCATTAAATTTTCTCGCTATATAACGTAAACATTAATTCACAACTATAGTTTCTCATATTGTTTATAACCATTTTCGGCATTTCCTAGTCACCTCACGTTTGTTTCCATTCCCGTTTTTCCACATTTCCATTCGTTTTTCCTACTTTTCCGATCGTATTTCAGCTACTTTACGTTGGTTTTGACTCTACTATTCCATCATCAGACTATTCTTAGCCTCAATATCGTAATCTTCTACCACTTCACCAATCCTGCTAAGTGTACTTGTGTCTGTGTAAATGTGTGGGTGTATGTGCATTTATTTACCCTCCATTTTTCCCCCAAGGTAAGTCTTTCCTGTCCCGGGATTGGAATTGCTCCTTACCCCCTTCCTTAAAACCCTCATCATTTCCTTTTCCCTCTCCTTCCCTTCTGCCTGATGAAGCAGCTAGGCTGCGAAAGCTATCATTTGTGTGTGTGTGTGTGTCTGTATGTTTATTTGTTGCTATTACTGCCTGTGCCCCTTCGCCTGGTAAGTGTACTTCATCTATTTTTTACATATATTTTTCCTGTTAGGAATTTTTCCTCTATATATATATATATATATATATATATATATATATATATATATTATAGAAGGAGACCTTCCAGGTGGGAAAATGGTATAAAATAAAGATTTTTGACTTACCTAAAGTACAGGTTCGTCGATAGGAACACCAAACACACACAAAAACACACAACCATTCGAGCTTTCGCCACCAGTGGTGGCTTTTTCGGGAAAAAGAGGGAGGAAGGAGAGGAGAAAGGGAAGGATACGGGTTTTAAGGAAGTGGAAAAGGAGCCATTCCAATCCCAGGAGTGGAAGGACTTACCTTAGGGGACAAAAAGGAAGGGATTAGAATGGCTCCTTTTCCACTTCCTTAAAACCCGTATCCTTCCCTTTCTCCTCTCCTTCCTCCCTCTTTTTCCCGAAGAAGCCACCACTGGTGGCGAAAGCTCGAATGGTTGTGTGTTTTTGTGTGTGTTTGGTGTTCCTATTGACGAGCCTGTACTTTAGGTAAGTCAAAGAAAAAAAAAAAAAAAAAAAAAAAAAAAAAAAAAAAATATATATATATATATATATATATATATATATATATATATATATAAAAAATAGAAAAGAGATGACTTACCAAAAGGAACGGCTCGTCGATAGAAACAAATAAATAAATAAAATCACACACAAACACACATACTAGCTTTCGCCACCACTGGCAGCTTCTTCAGGAAAAAAGAGGAAAAAAGGGTAGGAAAAAGGGAAGGATATGGGTTTTAAGGAAGTGGAAAAGGAGTCATTCCAATCCCAGGAGTGGAAGGACTTACCCTAGGGGAAAAAAAGGAAGGTAAATAAATACAAACACACTCAGACATATCGAAACGCAAACACACCTACACAGACATTTGTAAAAACCAAAGAAGTTGGACAGAGATACCAATTGAGGCAGAGGCTCTGTCCACAGAACCAAGGCAAAGATGCTAAGATGGTGGGCGGGAATTTGAATTAGCGGAGATTGAGACCAGGTGGGCAACGGGAGGAGAGAATAAGCTGAAGGGCAAGTTCCCATCTCCGGAGTTCTGAAAGGTTGGTGTCGGTGGGAAGTATCCATATAACCCGGACGGTGTAACACTGCGCCAAGATGTGCTGGCCGTGCACCAAGGCATGTTTAGCCACAGGGTGATCCTCATTACCAACAAACACTGTCTGCCTGTGACCGTTCATGCGAATGGACAGTTTGTTGCTGGTCATTCCCACATAGAACACTTCACAGTGCAGGCATGTCAGTTGGTAAATCACGTGGGTGCTATCGCAAGTGGCTCTGCCCTTGATCGTGTACACCCTCCAGGTTACTGGACTGGAGTAAGTGGTGGTGGAATGGTGCATAGGGCAGGTTTTACAGCGGAGGCGGTTGCATGGGTAGGAGCCAGAGGGTAGGGAAGGTGCTTTGGGGGTTTCATAGGGACGGACTAGGAGGTTACGAAGGTTAGGTGGGCGGCGGAAAGACACTCTTGGTGGAGTGGGAAGGATGTCATTAAGGATGGATCTCATTTCGGGGCAGGATTTAAGGAAGTCGTATCCCTGCTGGAGAGCCACATTCAGAGTCCGCTCCAGTCCCGGAAAGTATCCGGTGACAAAAGGGGCACTTCTGGGATTCTTCGGTGGAAGGTTCTGGATTTGGAGGAATGAGGAGGTGGCTCTGGTAATTTGCTTCTGAACCAGATCAGGGGGATAGCTGCGGGATGTGAAAGCTGTTATTAAGTTATTGGTGTACTGGTTCAGGGATTCGTGACTGGAGCAGACTCGTTTGCCACGAAGACCTAAGCTGTAGGGAAGGGAACGTTTGATATGGAATGGATGGCAGCTGTCATAATGGAGGTACTATTTTCGGCATTTCGTAGCAACTTTGCGATTATTTCCATTCCCGTTTTTTGATATTTCCGTCTGTTTTTCCGACATTTCCAATCTTTTTTCTACTCGTTTTCACTTCTATTCATTCGTTAGATTATATTTACCCTTCAACCTTATTCTACCAACAGAACGAATCCTTATAGTACTCTTTTCTTCCATCCTCACACGGTTTGCAAAACTTTTCCAGATTTTCCTCACCCCACAACCTGTTAGCAGCCCATACAACCGCCACACCCCTGTGCATCACGTTGTTGACTAACTGTGATTGATCACAGTTTCAACAACGTTTCTCTTCTACTACTCTCTCGAACAGCTTTCTCTATTTTTTCCTAACTGAACAATTCCTTTTGCTATCTGATCACATTTTTATTTCTTCACCGTTCAGTATAGACCTTTTTTTTTCTTTTTTTCTTTTTTTTTTTTTTTCGCTCCATACTATACATGTCACCCTACATTGACCCCATCAAATTTTATCTACATTCCCTCCACCACCATGCCTTTGCCCTAGCAAGATTGAGGTCACACATTTTATTCATTCAGGCTTGTTTGACATTTGGCATCACCCCCAAGGGCCTCACACTGAAAGTTCCCATCTCTGGCTGTAACCCATCCTTTCATCCTGCCTTATACCAATTCCAAACAGAACAATCCACAGCCCTCACCCGCCTGATCCTTAACCTATACCTCAACTGCGCCAATGAACACACCTGTCAACTCCTATCCCTGATCAAAATCCTCAACCTTTCCACTCCCACATCGACACCTAGAGTTCAGAACATCCTTTTTCAGGCCAACCGCAAATTGGAACAGCATGCCAGCCTCCACCTCAAAAAACTATCCAAACTCCTGGTCACCCACCTCCAGAAAGGCAATACACTCTCCCTCAACAACCTCTCCAATAAACCACAAGCTCCTCTTATTGCACAGAAACCCAGTCTCTCCCATCTGCTCAATCTCCCACTTCCAGCTCCACTCCCCCCCAAACCTCACAATCCTAATCCACACAATCCTGAACCACAACATCCCAATTCAGTAGTGAACCTCACATCTAAACCTCTCTCCCAACCTGAAACCTCCGTCCTATCCAAAGGCCTCACCTTTAGTCCCACTCCCAAATTCAACCAAACAGCCCTTGTCAAAGACCTACTATCCTATACTCGTAGCCTTGGCTGGAGATATCACTTTGCCACGAAGAAAAATAATCCTACTCCTGATGATCCAGTTCCCCAAGACATCATTCAAATTGAACCCTCCCTAGAACAGTTCCGTCCTCCATCACAGCGAGACCCACCCGCTCTCCCTCAAAATCACCCTCTTCAAACCTTCCAGGAATTCCTTACTTCCAACCTTGCCTCTCAGTCCTTCCTGAAAAACCTTAATCCTACTCCCAACATTACCACAGCTGAATCCCGAGCTATCCGTGATCTGAAAGCTGGCCATTCCATCATCATTCTCCCTGCGGACAAGGGATCCACAACCGTGGTACTTGATCGGCGGGAGTATGTGGCTGAGGGACTGCGCCAGCTTTCAGACAATACCACCTACAAAGTCTGTCAACACGACCCCATTCCTGATGTCCAAGCAGAGATTCAGGGAATTCTCAGATCCTTAGGCCCCCTACAAAACCTTTCACCCGAGTCGATCAAACTCATGACCCCACCGACACCCCGCACCCCTACCTTCTACCTACTTCCTAAGATTCACAAACCAAATCATCCAGGCCAGCCAATTGTGGCCGGTTACCAAGCCCCCACAGAACGAATCTCTGCCTACATAGACCAACACCTACAACCCATCACGTGCAGTCTCCCATCCTTCATCAAAGACACCAACCACTTCCTCGATCGCCTGAAATCCTTACCCAGCCTGTTACCTCCTGAAACCATCCTTGTAACCATTGATGCCACTTCCTTATACACAAATATCCCACATGCCCAGGGCCTCGCTGCGATGGAGTATTTCCTTTCACGCCGACCACCCACTTCCCTACCTAAAACCTCTTTCCTTAATACGCTAGCCAGCTTCATCCTAACCCACAAATTCTTCACCTTTGAGGGCCAGACATACCAACAACTAAAGGGAACAGCCATGGGAACCAGGATGGCCCCCTCGTATGCAAACTTATTTATGGGACGCTTAGAGGAAGCCTTCCTGGATACCCAAGCCTGTCAACCCAAAGTTTGGTACACATTCATTGATGACATCTTCATGATCTGGACCAACAGTGAAGAAGAACTCCAGAATTTCCTCTCCAACCTCAACTCCTTTGGTCCCATCAAATTCACCTGGTCCTATTCCAAATTCCATGCCACGTTCCTCGATGTTGACCTCCATCTGTCCAACGGCCAACTTCACACATCCGTCCACATCAAACCTACCAACAAACAACAGTACCTCCATTATGACAGCTGCCATCCATTCCATATCAAACGTTCCCTTCCCTACAGCTTAGGTCTTCGTGGCAAACGAGTCTGCTCCAGTCCCGAATCCCTGAACCAGTACACCAATAACTTAATAACAGTTTTCACATCCTGCAGCTATCCTCCTGATCTGGTTCAGAAGCAAATTACCAGAGCCACCTCCTCATTCCTCCAAATCCAGAACCTTCCACCGAAGAATCCCAGAAGTGCCCCTTTTGTCACCGGATACTTTCCGGGACTGGAGTGGACTCTGAATGTGGCTCTCCAGCAGGGATACGACTTCCTTAAATCCTGCCCCGAAATGAGATCCATCCTTAATGACATCCTTCCCAATCCACCAAGAGTGTCTTTCCGCCGCCCACCTAACCTTCGTAACCTCCTAGTCCATCCCTATGAAACCCCTAAACCACCTTCCCTACCCTCTGGCTCCTACCCATGCAACCGCCTCCGCTGTAAAACCTGCCCTATGCACCCTTCCACCACCACTTACTCCAGTCCAGTAACCCGGAGGGTGTACACGATCAAGGGCAGAGCCACTTGCGATAGCACCCACGTGATTTACCAACTGACATGCCTGCACTGTGAAGCGTTCTATGTGGGAATGACCAGCAACAAACTGTCCATTTGCATGAACGGTCACAGGCAGACAGTGTTTGTTGGTAATGAGGATCACCCTATGGCTAAACATGCCTTGGTGCACGGCCAGCACATCTTGCCGCAGTGTTACACCGTCCGGGTTATCTGGATACTTCCCACCGACACCAACCTTTCAGAACTCCGGAGATGGGAACTTGCCCTTCAGCTTATTCTCTCCTCCCGTTGCCCACCTGGTCTCAATCTCCGCTAATTCAAATTCCCGCCCACCATCTTAGCATCTTTGCCTTGGTTCTGTGGACAGAGCCTCTGCCTCAATTGGTATCTCTGTCCAACTTCTTTGGTTTTTACAAATGTCTGTGTAGGTGTGTTTGCGTTTCGATATGTCTGAGTGTGTTTGTATTTATTTACCTTCCTTTTTTTTCCCCCTAGGGTAAGTCCTTCCACTCCTGGGATTGGAATGACTCCTTTTCCACTTCCTTAAAACCCATATCCTTCCCTTTTTCCTACCCTTTTTTCCTCTTTTTTCCTGAAGAAGCTGCCAGTGGTGGCGAAAGCTAGTATGTGTGTTTGTGTGTGATTTTATTTATTTATTTGTTTCTATCGACGAGCCGTTCCTTTTGGTAAGTCATCTCTTTTCTATTTTTTATTTTTGTTTATCCCACGGGGAAAGTTTCCCTCTACAAAAAATTCCTAACAGGAAAAATATACGTAAAAAATAGATGAAGTACACTTACCAGGCGAAGGGGCACAGGCAGTAATAGCAACAAATAAACACACAGACACACACACACACACACACACAAAAATGCTAGCTTTCGCAGCCTAGCTGCTTCATCAGGCAGAAGGGAAGGAGAGGGAAAAGGAAATGATGAGGGTTTTAAGGAAGGGGGTAAGGAGCCATTCCAATCCCGGGACAGGAAAGACTTACCTTGGGGGAAAAAAAGGAGGGTAAATAAATGCACACACACCCACACATTTACACAGACACAAGTACACTTAGGCAGACATACTGTAGAACTGTAGAAAGCAAAGTGTTCCCTCTCCTTCCCTTCTGCCTGATGAAGCGGCTAGGCTGCGAAAGCTAGCATTTTTGTGTGTGTGTGTGTGTGTGTGTGTGTGTGTGTGTCTGTGTGTTTATTTGTTGCTATTACTGCCTGTGCCCCTTCGCCTGGTAAGTGTACTTCATCTATTTTTTACGTATATATATATATGTATATATAAAACGAAAATTATAGAGGGAAACTTTCCTGGTGGGATAAACAAAAATAAAAATAGAAAAGAGATGACTTACCAAAAGGACCGGCTCGTCGATAGAAACAAATGAAATAAATAAAATCACACACAAACACACATATACAAGCTTTCGCAGCCTAGCTGCTTCGTCAGGCAGAAGGGAAGGAGAGGGAAAAGGAAATGATGAGGGTTTTAAGGGAGTGGATAAGGAGTCAATCCAATCCCGGGACAGGAAAGACTTACCTTGGGGAGCAAAAAGGAGGGTAAACAAATACACACACATTTACACAGACGCAAGTACACTTAGGCAGACATACTGTAGAACTCAAGGTAGAGTTCTACAGTATGTCTGCCTAAGTCTAACCTCTGTCTAACTTCTAACTTCTTTGCTTTCTACAGTTCTACAGTGTGTCTGCCTAAGTGTACTTGCGTCTGTGTAAATGTGTGGGTGTGTGTGTTTTTGTTTACCCTCTTTTTTTCCCCCCAAGGTAAGTCTTTCCTGTCCCGGGATTGGAGTGACTCCTTATCCACTCCCTTGAAACCCTCATCATTTCCTTTTCCCTCTCCTTCCCTTCTGCCTGACGAAGCAGCTAGGCTGCGAAAGCAGTATGTGTGTTTGTGTGTGATTTTATTTATTTTATTTGTTTCTATCGACGTGTCGGTCCTTTTGGTAAGTCATCTGTTTTCTATTTTTATTTTTGTTTATATATATATATATATATATATATATATATATATATATATATATATATATATATATATATATACAAATATTAAGACGAAACATTCCTAGCAGGAAAAATTAAATATAGAAAATAGACGAAGATTACTCACCAGGCGAAGGAGCACGGGCTTTCGCGGCCTGGCTGCTTCGTCGGGCGGGGGGGGGGGGGGGAATGATGAGGGTTTTGGGGATTTGGGGAGAGGGGTAACGGGCCATTCCGGTCCCGGGAGGGGAGGGTCTTGCCTTGGGGGGAAAAATGGAGGGTGGACAGGTGCACGCACGCCCGCACATTCGCACGGACGCGGGTGCACCTGGGCAGACAGACTTCTTAACTTCTTTGCTTTCTACAGTTCTACAGTATGTCTGCCTAGGTGTACTTGTGTCTGTGTGAATGTGTGGGTGTGTATGCATTTGTTTACCCTCCATTTTTCCCCCCAAGGTAAGTCTTTCCTCTCCCGGGATTGGAATGGCTCCTTACCCCCTTCCTTAAAACCCTCATCATTTCCTTTTCCGTATATTTAATAACTTTGAAAGGAAATATTTTTACTTTTTAATACAATTAAACGAAATATTTATCTTCTTTCATGATCATATTCAAGTTATAAATGAAAGTTAATTCTTCTTCTCAAGGACTGTTGACTGTAAATATAACATACTAGCTGAAAAGCTGGCGTTGGCTGGGTATTTATTTATTCCTGCCATTTTTCAGGTATACATTCATTTGCATAAGGGCTGTATGTCTATAAAATGTCTTGGGAATACAATTAGTAGTAAAGAAGTAATAGATTAAAACTTGGTGCGTGATGGGGTGGTTTTCCATGAATGTTACTGTTTATGTGCTCATATCTCTTGAACTACGTGTCACATTGTGATACAATTTTCAAGGTAGACTCAATTATAAGTGTGTAGACTGTCTGTAAAATTTCCTGCAGATACAATTCATAGTGTAGAAATTATAAACTGTAACTCATACCAAATGCCATAATTTTAGTCCATGAACAACGGAACATTACTGTTTATGTTTTCATATCTCATTAACTACATGTCGTACTGTGATACCATTTAGAAGGTACATTCCACTATATGTGTGTATACTGTCAGTAAAATTTCCTGTGGCTACAGTTTGTAGTGTGCAAATTATAAATTGTAATGTCATACATAATGCTGTAGTTTTACTCCATAAACAGCGAAAAGCAGTAAGTGAGAAACTTTTTTTTCCTTTCATCATTTTACTATGGTTGTCATTGACAAAAAGTTTAATAAATGTTGGAAATTATGTTTAATGTTTGTTGCAAGTCACTAAGTACTCTCATTCTCATATAGCGTATTTATAAAGTCTCGCCGCATTATGTGGCAATGTTGTGCAATTCCTATTGTTTGTGATGTCATCTTCTGAACCAAGTGCCATATGTGATTCTTAAACCACAGCAATTGTTACCTCATGGTAAGGAATATGTGTACCAAATTTGTTTGGAATCAGTCCAGTGGTTTAGGAGAAAATGAGCAGCATTGTTGCTAAATGCAGCAGTTTTTCGTGAATCTCATTGTTTATGACGTCATATTTGATAAACTATGTATCATACGGGATTCTTACACTTATGGCGACTGTCCTCAAGGATTGGAGCTTACGTGTACAAAATTTCAAAAAGATTGGAACAAAACTGTAGATTCGTATGCAACACATACACACAAACATATAAAGAAGATTGTAGTATTTTACTCTTTAACTGGAACATATCTTGATTGAATCCCTGAGATTTTGCTACTTTCATTTCTCTTGTACTATGTACCTTCATGAAACAAAGGCTACCTCTGATGCTTTCATCCATTATGAACACATGTGTTCAAATTGAAATCCTCTTAGAGGGGCACAATTCTGTAGGCTGGGACGTGTAGTGATAATTTAGTGCAGCTAGGAATATTGTAATAAACATAACTTTTCTGTGACAAGTTACGGTGTATTACTTGCTGTGCTTTTAGTTGCTACAAAGCTTAACCAACCCACAGGAGTATTGCAGGTACTGTGAACACACCTTTGTTGAGCTCTTTACAAACATAACTGCAGCAATGTCAAAAACCTTCAAATTCAATAGTGTAGACAACCCTGTTAACCTTCATACTGTTTGCTTGACTATCTTCAGATGTTGGTACAGTACTGGACCTCATTGGGTGTCAAAATCACTTGCAGACACATTTGTAAAAAGCTCAGTGAAGGTGCACAGTAACACTGAGAATGTTGCTAACTTGGGGCCTCAGGTGAAACCATTGCTACTTTACTAATGCATGTGTCAAAGTTGTACTCTCCCATGATCACTACATTCGACAGTGGAAAAATCATTGACGCCCTGTCCTAGTTCACATCACATACAAATTTTGTCAATTGATTTACAATGGTTTGTAGTGCTTCTTTCCCATACACCAGACTCCAAAAGAATCAAATCACTTTCAATAGGGTTACAGCCCTTGATATCCACAGAGAAGGTTTGATTCATCTGGTGAGTGTCTGAAATGTCAAAGGTTGTCAAGACTGTTATCATAATTGTTTATTGCACTACAATATATAATTTTCACTGCAAAAGTGTAGAAATTATTGCCTCAAGGGAAGTAGTGGTCTCCTGGACGTCTTGGAGCCTTTTATCTTGATTGTGGATGGTGATGTGAGTGAATTCTTTCGTTTAGTCACTCGTAAGGAAAACGTGGTTTTAAAGCTGGGTGTCCAGTTCTGAACTCCCTCCTACAGATGTCAAGAGAAGGGATCAGGTGTAGGTAAGATGTGCATGTCCATGTGGCATTGGGCAGAAGTGTGGTGCAATTTGGTGTCAATGTGACATCATTAACCCAGCTTAAATCTAACATGAAAGCCTGAGCCATGTAGCAATTGCTGAATTAAGTCTACATATTCACTAAATTGCAAGTTTGTCAGAGTTCTGAAGTCCAAGCTTAAATTTCAAGAGTTTACCCTTAATTGGAAACATTCTAACCAGTTCCAAACAAGAAGGGAAAACAATATAATTCTACCTCAAAATTTAAGATGATTATATACAATTCAAATGAAGTGTGGTGTCTCAATGAAAATGCATGGGCAGGTCACTACAATATGTCAATCCATTGCTGTTTGAAGCATCAGCAAACCCAAGGGCAAGATTGCAGGGCACCATACAATTGCCTTTCTGCTAAATTTAAACTTTCGTGTCACAATGGGACACAATAATACAGGTAAAAAGCCTCTTCACTTTTGTTTGCAATCTAGATTATGAAAGGGAATGTTAAAAGTTGCTGAAGAGATTTGCTATTTGGTCTGCAAAGTAACTGATGACAGACAAAGCAGAGGGTATACAAAATAAAGATTGTACCATGCAAGAGAAGAGTTTCTGGAAAAGAGAAATGTGTTAACATCAAAAATAAATTTAAGTGTTAGGAAGCCTTTTCTGAAGAATTTGCCTGGAGTGTAGCTTTGTTTGGAAATGAAAAATGATGATAATCAGTGTTGATGACAAAATTAGCCGCGTGAATCAATAACTAATGAAGAGGTGCTGAATTATATTGAAGAGAAAATAGTATTGTATCACAATTTGACTAAAAGAAGGGACCAGTTAATAGTACTCATCCTAGTGCATCAAGGATAGTTAGATCAAAGTGTGGTGAGGCCAAAGTTGTAGAGGGAGATCTAGACTTTACTACAATGATGTTCTACTTTGTAATGTTTATGCAGAGATGATGAATCTTGTACAGGACTGACTGCCACTCAAAGTTGCATGTAACCAGTCTTTTCAGTAAAGATCCCAAAAACCTCTGATATGATACTGCACCCATTCATCTTTTCCTTTTACTACTTCTGGAGTAAGTTAGCACTTGCACAAATTTAGTATAGAGATTTTAAAAATATTATCTGGCTATAAAAATGATGTAACAGTCAATAATAGAGTTCTGATAAAGCAGGTACAAAAATTAGAAGATATTTTCAGCAGTTCTTAAAAAACTATTTTTCCCTCATAACAACAGTAATCAGTGCATAAAGCTGATATAACATACACAAATTATTAAATTGCTGAAAGACATTGAATAATAATTTTTCAGATTCCTGTATTTTTGGCAATCCAGTTTCGCAGAGCTGCAACATTTGAATAAACACCAGGAATCCCTGGTCTACCACATCCTCGTCCAAAAGACACAATTCCAACCAATGTGCCATTTACTGTTAGGGGTCCACCAGAATCTCCCTGAAAATGAAACATTCATTATATTTTAATTAAGAACATTATTGGAAATCAAAAGGGGAAACGCAGCAGCCTATGCTTTTGCAGACAATAACTCTGTGGAATCAGGAGTCCCAAAAGAAAGATGATAATTTATATGCTATGATTAAATACTTTATTAAATAGTATGTACATACACGCAAGGCAAGACAATACATGGATAGCATAATCATGGCTGCTGAAGCAGTAATAGTTATAATCACTCACAGATGCTTTTACGCGAGTGCGAGGTATCGAACCTTGCAATGCACCACAGAGGCCCTCATTGGTAGTGCGGAGCATGTGGGAGGCATCAGTGAGCCCTGTCTGTAGTTGGGAGAGATGGCGGTGGTTGTGGTGGCACTCGATGGGGAAGTCGAGTGGTGGAGGTTTGTTGTGTGACTAGTGGGCGTGGTTGTTGACACAGGAGGAAATGGGTGACACCAGTGACACTTGATGGGGAAGTCGAGGGGTGGAATGGTGTTTGCCGGACTAGTATAATTGCGGCTGCCAAAGCAATGATAGTCACAGTCATTCAAAGATGCTTTAGGCGCAAGTTTGAGGTATCAAATCTTGCGGTCTACCACAACTTCATAAGCAATTTTGAGTTTGTTCTGTGTAGCTTAAATAAATAAGTAAATCAAAATAAATAAAAATACAACATTCTGTGAAAAAAAAGTTGTTCATATATTCTTTAGAAGGGTATGTTGCTACTCACCACTCACCACAGAGACATCTCGATGAGCCACAGAAAGGCACACACAACAGAGATTACAAGTGAAGGATCAGCTGTCAGTGACTTCAGTAGTGTGTGTGTGTGTGTGTGTGTGTGTGAGACAAAGGCAAGAATGGCAAAAAGCTCATTAATGTTGTAATCTGTTATGCATGCCTTTCTGCAGCTCATCAAGACATCTCTGTAGTGAACAGCAACCCATTCTTCCCAGAAATATTAGATTAGATTAGCTGTACTTATCCTTCCAGCTGATCCAAATTGAGGAGGTCCTCTTGGATGTAGAACATGTCAGAAGACAAGAAACACAGTAACTACTTACAAAATGAGATCAGATGTGTTAATGCACCTTCCACAGATCCAAATCTGCAATTGCCTTGTGGATGTGGAATCAGTCAGAAAAAAACAAAATCTTAAGAATATTTACATTTTAAAGGCCATAAAACTTATTACTACATATTAAAAGTTAAATATACTAGATGATCGTATTACTGCACAAGATACATAAATGTGGTATGTACTGAAGTCAGACTGAACATGATATTCACTCTGTGAATATTAAATACAATAACTTACATCAATCACTTCTTTTAAGAAATTCATCAATGGAATAAAAGTTGTTGGCCACCAACAACTCCTTTAGGCTCTTTTGAAGCTGACCTTTCTGGCGAGTTACACCTTTCGGAGCCTAAGTAAGTGACTTGTGGAAGTTATTCTTGTTTCTAGTATTGATCCTATGAACTGAGCTATTGGTTTGAGAGGGAAAAAAAGAAGAAGATATATTTTAATCATAATTTTGTTAGAGAATACATATATTGGGAAGCAGTAGTTAGTATCCGCAGTTCCTTAAATAGCAGGATGTTCTTGAGTTGACATTGTAAATTATTTGTAACACACGTTTTAGGGCTCTGAAAACTTAAGCTCTGCCTGATGAGCTACCCCAGAAAATAATCCCCTCTGACATTATACACTGAAAGTACCACAATATCCTAGCTTTTTCATTTTTATATCATCTATGTCTGACAACATTCGCATCTACATACATCCATACTCCACAAACCACCTGACGGTGTGTGGTCGGGGTACCTTGAGTACCACTATTGGCTATCACTCCTGTACCAGTCTTGTATTGTTTGTGGAAAGAAAGAATGTTGGTATGCCTCTGTGTGTGCTCTAATCTCTCAGGTTTTATCCTCATGATGTCTTCATGAGATGTACATAGCAGGGAGCAATATACTCCAAGATTCCTCAGTAAAGGTATGTTCTTGAAACTTTGACAAAAGCCTGTACAGAGCTACAAAGCGTCTCTCTTGCAGTATCTTCCACTGGAGTTTATCAAATCATCTCCAGTATGCTTTCACGATTAAATGATCCTGTAATGAATTGCGCTGCTGTCGAATGGATCTTCTCTACCTTCTCTATCAACCCCACCTGGTACAGATCCCACACCGGTGTACAGTATTGAAGCAGTGGGCGAACAAGTATACTGTAACTTACTTCCTTTGTTTTCAGACTGCATTTCCTTAGGATTCTTCCAATGAATCTCAGTCTGCCATCTACTATTCTGACGATTAATTTTATATAGTTGTTCCATTTTAAATAACACCTAATTCCCACACCCAGATAATGTATGGAATCAACTGCTTCCAATTTCTGACTTGCTAAAGTGTAGCTAAATGATAAAGGATCTTTCTTTCTATGTATTCGTAGCACATTACACTTGTCTACATTGAGATTCAATTGCCATTCCCTGCACCATGTGACAAATTGTTGCAGATACTCCTGCATTTCAATATAATTTCCTATTGTTACAACCTCTCTTATATACTACACCATCTGGAAAAAGCCTCAGTGAACTTTCGATGTTATCCACAAGGTCATTTATATTTATATTGCAAATAGCAATGGTCCTACAACACTCCCCTGTGGCACACCTGACATCACTCTTACTTCAGAAGACTTCTGTCCATTGAGAATGACATGCTGCATTATGTTATCTAGGAACTCCTCAATCCAATCACACAATTGATCTGATAGACCATATGCTCTTACTTTGTCCATTAAACGACTATGAGGAGCTGTATCAAATGCCTTGTGGAAGTCAAAAAACACGGCATCTACCCTCTGAGTCTCGTAAACGAATAGCACAAGCTGGGTTTCACACAATCACCTTTTTCGAAACCCATGCTGATTCGCACAGAGCAAATTTCTAGTCTCCAGAAAAGTCATTATACTCAAATATAATACGTGTTCCAAAATTCTACAACTGACCGATGTTAGAGATATAGGGCTATAGTTCTGTACATCTGTTCAATCTTCCTTCTTGAAAATAGGGATGACCTGCACCATTTTCCAATCTTTTGGAACGTTACACTCTTCTAGAGACCTATGGTATGGCACTGCAAGAAAGGGGGGGGGGGGGAAGTTCCTTCATGTACACTGTGTAAAATCAAACTGTAATCACATCAGGTCCTGTGGCCTTTCCTCTTTTGAGCGATTTTAATTGTTTTTCTATCCCTCTGTCCTTTACTTCGATATCTACCCTTTTGTCATCTGTGCGACAATCTAGAGAAGGAACTACAGTGCAGTCCTCATCTGTGAAACAGCTTTGGAAAAAACAATTACTATTTCAGCCTTTAGAATGTCATCCTCTGTTTCAGTACCATATTCATCCCAGAGTGTCTGGATATTTTGTTTTGATGCACCTACCGCTTTGACATGAGACCAAAATTTCTTAGGATTTTCAGCCAAGTCAGTACATACAACTTTTCTTTTAAATTTGTTGAATGCCTCTCACATAGCCTTCCTCATGCTGCATTTCACTTCATGTAATTTTTGTTTGTCTACAAGGCTTTGTATAAGTTTATATTTGCAGTGAAGTTCCCTTTGTTTCTGTAGCAGTTTTCGAACTCGGTTGTTGTACCATGGTGGCTCCTTTCCATCTCTTACACTCTTGCATGGCGCATACTCATCTAAAGCATACAGCTTTTAACCTTGTCCACTGTTCCTCAACACTATCTGTACTTGAGATAAACTTCTGTGTTGAGCCATCGAGTACTCTGAAATCTGTTTGTTTTTTTGTTTTTTTTTGTTGTTTTTTTTTTGGCAAACTGAAAAATCTTCCTACATTTCTTAACATATCTATTTATGGCTGAAATCAATGATGCTGTAACCACTTTATGATCGCTGATTCCCTGTTATGTGTTAACTGTTTTGAATAGTTTGGGTCTGTTTGTCACCGGACGGTCTAATATGTTATTGCCACAAGTCAGTTCTCTGTTTAACTGCTCAAGGTAGTTTTCAGATAATGCACTTAAAACAATTTCACTGGATTCTTTGTCCATGCCAGACATTATAAATGTTTGAGTCTCCCAGTCTATATCCGGTAAATTAAAATCTCCCCCCAAAACTATAACATGATTGGGAAATCTACTCAAAATATTTTCCCAATTCTGCCACAAAAACTGCTGAGCCAGGAGGCCTATAGAAACATACAATTACCATGTTCGAGTATGCTTTAACCATACCCTTAACCAAAATTATTTCACATTTTGGATCTCTGTCAATTTCCTTCAATTCTATCACACTTTTTATCACTATAAACACGTCTCCGCTTCACTGGCCAGCCTGTCTCTGCAGTATACATTCCAATCTGAGTTTAGAATTTCATTACGGTTAACATCTGGTTTCAGTCAACTTTCCATCACTAGTACTACACTCCCAGCCATTAAAATTGCTACACCACAAAGATGACATGCTACAGATGTGAAATTTAACCAACAGGAAGAAGATGCTGTGATATGCAAATGATTATCTTTTCAGAGCATTCACACAAGGTTGGCGCTGGTGGCGACACCTACAACGTGCTGACATGAAGAAAGTTTCCAACCGATTTCTCATACACAAACAGCAGTTGACCGGCATTGCCTGGTGAAACATTGTTATGATGCCTCATGTAAGGAGGAAAAAGGCATACCATCACGTTTCTGACTTTGATAAAGGTCGGATTGTAGCCTACCATAATTGCAGATTATCATATCGGGACATTGCTACTCAAGTTGGTCACGATCCAATGACTGTTAGCAGAATATGGAATTGGTGGGTTCAGGAGGGCAATACAGAACGCCGTGCTGGATCCCAATGGCCGTGTATCAATAGCAGTCAAGATGAAAGGCATCTTATCCACATGGCTGTAACGGATTGTGCAGCCATGTCTTGATATGGGTAGATGGGGACGTTTGCAAGAGAATAACCATCTGCATGAACAGTTCGATGACATTTGCAGCAACATGGACTATCAGCTCAGAGATCATGGCTGTGGTTACCCTTGACGCTGCAACACAGACAGGAGCACCTGTGATGGTGTACACAACGATGAACCTGGATGCATGAATGGCAAAAAATTTTTTTCAGATGCATCCAGGTTATGTTTACAGGATCATAATGGTTGCAGCCACGTTTGGCGACATCGCGGTGATTGCACATTGACTGCGTGTATTCATCACCACCATACTGGTGTATCATCCGGTGTGATGGTATGGATTGCCATTGGTTACACATCTCGGTCACCACTTGTTTGCATCGGCGGCACTTTGAACAGTGGCCATTACATTTCAGATGTATTACATCCCGTGGCTCTACCCTTCATTAGATCCCTGCGAAACCCTACATTTCAGCAGGATAATGCACGACTGCATGTTGCAGGTCCTGCACGGGCCTTTCTGGATAAGGAAAATGTTCGACTGCTGCCTTGGCCAGCACATTCTCCAGATGTCTCACCAACTGAAAACATCTGGTTAATGGTGGCCGAGCAACTGGCTCATCACAATACTCCAGTCACTACTCTTGATGAACTGTGGTATCGTGTTGAAGCTTCATGGGCATCTGTACCTGTACACGCCATCCAAGCTCTGTCTGTCTCAATGCCCAGGCATATCAAGGCTGTTATTACAGCCAGAGGTGGTTGTTCTGGGTACTGATTTCTCATGATCTATATACTCAAATTGTGTGAAAATGTAATCACATGTCAATTCTAGCATAATATATTTGTCCAATGAATACTCGTTTATCATCTGCATTTCTTCTTTGTGTAGCAATTTTAATGGCCAGTAGTGTATGTGGGAATTGTGACCATTTATTAATGAGAGCAGTTCTGGGTCCTTTCTGTAGATGCTACTGCAGTTAACTAATACCACCCTACATTGATCTTAACATTACCTGTTGTGTTCTGCCTACTGCTACCTTGTTGCAGCTCAGGAGAAGGATTGTTGGGTCTGGGGAGGGAATTCTCTAAGCTAAAAAACCGACATGTGCACGTGCACTTCACACATACCAAGCTACTCTTGAAGCCGCCTCCTGCGTTTAGTGCACACTTGACCTACTCTGCACCTCAGATCTCCGCAGAGTCGCTTGAGCCTCTGATTTAAGCCTTCCACTCAGCTCTAAACCAGAGGACAGTGATCGGTTCTGGGAACGACACTACAAATAGTTAGCTTGGATTCTACCCCATGAGCGAGGCTTTCAGCCTTTACCAACTCTGCCAGCCACAACTGAAGATGACCTCTGAACCCAGACGGCAGGAGTCACAGGTGCTGACATGATCAATACTTTGCAGCTGGGTGCACCAAGTGCTCTCTATCACCACCAAAAGGACCTCCTCTACATATCGAATGGACCCCCTGAGAAGCAAAAAGATTGCACACTGGCCTTCTTCGCCGACCTATCTGATATTTCCCTACCCGCCTAACATTGGAGCTCCCAATCACTAATAAACCCCTCCCCCCATGTACCTGCTCGGCCCTGCTGAAGGAGCGGCCACATGTCTACTCACAAGCAGAACTGGCGATGCCGAACGGCCAGCCTCCACATTGACCTTCCGTCCCAAGTGATGCGAACACTGTTGAACCCGCCACACCCCTTGCGAAGAGGGCGGCTCAATTGCGTCCGGTACACATGGAGATGTCCCGACAGCAGGGTGAACCATGTAGTACCTGAGGTGTCCCATGTGTTGCACCACACTCCTGACTGCCGCAACACTCTAAGGCAGCAGCATGAAGACGGCTGACCACGGCCAACAGCATGCTCAGCTGTTAACGAACAGTCGCCAGCTCCTCCTGTATCCATACACAGCAGTCACACATCCTATCCATCCTAGCAAATCATAATTAAATCTAGAGAGTTAAGTATCATCTTGTGACTAGCGTGGGTTTATAAAAATTTAATGCTACTCAGCACATAAATAAGTCAAAATAGTTCGCTTCTACTTAGCTGGAGCTACTGACTCTGTGGCTGGTGCCCAACTGTACTTATCAAATGTTGTTGTTATTGTGGTCTTCAGTCCGGAGACTGGTTTGATGCAGCTCTCCACAATACCCTATCCTGAGCAAGCCTCTTCATCTCCACATAAGAACGGCAACCTACATCTGTCTGAATCTACTTACTATATCCATCTCTTGGTCTTCCTCTGCGGTTTTCATCCCACACACTTCCCTCCAAAGCTAAATACGCAATTCCTTGATGTCTAAGAATGTGCCCTACCAATCTATCCCTTCTTCTAGTCAAGGTATGCCAGAAATTTCTTTTCTCCCCAATTCTGTTCAGTACCTCCTCATTAGTTACGCGATCCACCCACCTAATCTTCAGCATTCTTCTGTAGCACCACATTTCAAAAGCCTCAATCCTCTTCCTGTCCGCACTGTTTATCATCCATGTTTCATTCCCATACAAGGCAACACTCCATACAAATGCCTTCAGAAAGAACTTCCTTAGGCTTAAATCAATATTCGATGTTAACAAATTTCTCTTTTTCAAGAACGCTTTGCTACCCATTGCCATTCTGCATTTTATATCCTCTGTACTGCGACCATTGTTTGTTACTTTACTGCCCAAGTAACAAAATTCATCTAACTCCTTTATTTCTTCGTTACCTAATCTAATTCCTTCAGCATCACCTGATTTTCTTAGACTGCACTCCATTACCCTAGTTTCGCTCTTGTTAATGTTCATCTTATATGCACCTTTCAGCACACTGTCCATTCCGTTCAATTGCTCTTCCAGGTCCTTTGCTGTATCTGACAGAATTACTATGTCGTCGCCAAAACGCAATGTTTTTAATTCTTCTCCCTGAACTTTAATTCCTTCTCCAAATTTTTCCTTGCTTTCTTTTATAGCTTGTTCAATGTACAAATTGAATAACATTGGAGAAAGGCTACAACCCTGTCTTACTCCCTTTCCAACCACTGCATCCCTTTCATGCCCTTCAACTTTTACAACCGCTGTCTGGTTTTTGTACAAGTTGTAAATAACCTTATGCTCCCTATATTTTACTCCTGCTTGCTTCAGAACTTGAAAGAGTTTATTCCAATCAACATCATCAAAAGCCTTCTCAAAATCTACAAAAGCTAGAAATGTAGGTTTGCCTTTTCTTAATCTATCTTCTAGGATAAGCCGTAAAGTGAGTATTGCTTCCCATGTTCCTACATTTCTCCTGAACCCAAACTGATCTTCCCGGAGGTCGGCTTCTACCAGCTTTTCCATCCTTCTGTAAATAATTCGTGTTAATATTTTTCAACCATGGCTTATTAAACTGATGGTTCTGTAGTTTTCACACCTGTCTGCACCTGCTTTCTTTGGAATGGGGATTATAACATTTTTCTTAAAGTCTGAGGGTACTTCACCTGTCTCATACATCTTACACACCAGGTGAAACAATTTTGTCATGGCTGGTTCTCCCAGATTTCAGTAGCTCCGAGGGAATATTGTCTACTCCAGGGGCCTTGTTTCGGATTAGGTCTTTCAGTGCACTGTCAAATTCATCTCTCAGTATAGTATCTCCTATTTCATCCTCATCTACTTCTTCTCCCCATTCTACAATACTGTCGCTAAGTACATTACCTTCATAGAGCCTCTCTATGTACTCTTTCCACCTTTCAGCTTTCCCTTCCTGTAGCAGTATCTACTATTCCCCTATTTATACATTCTTCTACATCCTTGAATTTGCCTTCTAGCCACTCCTGCGTAGCCATTTTGCACTTCCTATCAATCTCATTTTTTAGTCGTCTGTACTCCATTTTACCTGTTTCATTTATGTATTTTTATATTTTCAACTTTCATCAATTAAATTTAGTATCTCCTGTGATATCCAAGAATTTTTTGTAGGTCTTGCCTTCCTACCTATTTTACCCTCTGCTTCCTTCACTATTTCATCTCTCAATGCCACCCAATCCTCCTCTACTGTTTTATTTCCCCCCATTTCTGTCAATTGTTGCCTAAAGCTCCCTCTGAAATTCTTAAGAACTTCAGGTTCCTTCAATTTATCCAGGTCCCATCTTCTTATTTTCCTACCTTTTTGTAGTTTCTTCAGTTTCATCCTACAGTTCATAACCAACAAGTTATGGTCAGAGTCTATATCTGCCCCTGGGTATGTATTACAGTTTAAAACCTGGTTCCGAAATCTATGTCTTACCATTATAAAATCTATCTGGCATCTCCCGGTGTCTCCTGGTCTCTTCCACGTATACAACCTTCTTTTGTGATTCTTAAACCAGATGTTTGTTATAACTAAATTATGTTCTGTGCAAAATTCTACCAGGCGGCTTCCTCTTTCATTCCTTTTGCCTAGACCATATTCAACTACTATCTTCCCTTCCCTTCCTTGTCCTACTACCGAATTCCAGTCTCCCATAACAATTAAGTTTTCCTCTCCCTTAATTGTCTGAATAATTTCCTTTAGCTCCTCATACATTTCTTCGATCTCCTCATCATCGGCAGAGCTAGTTGGCAAATAAACCTGTACTACTGTGGTCGGTGTTGGCTTCGTATCTATCTTGACTACGATAATGCGATCACTGTGTTGCTCATAGTAGTTTACCCGCATTCTTATTTTCTTATTCATTATCAGACCTACTCTTGTAATACCCCCAACTGATGTTGTATTTATAATCCTGTACTCGCCTGACCAGAAATCCTGTTTGTCTTTCCACCGAACTTCGTTAATCCCCACTATATCTAACTTTAACCTATCCATTTCTCTTTTTAAATTTTCTAGCTTCCCTACCCGATTAACGGATCTAACATTCCACGCTCCGATCCGTAGAATGCCTGTGTTGTCTTTACTGATGATCACATCCTCCTGAGTAGTCCCCGCCCGGAGATCTGAATGGGGGACTATTTTACCTCCGGAATATTTTACCCAAGAGGATGCCATCATCCTATGTTCATACAGTAGAGCTGCATGTCCTCGGGAAAAGTAACGGCTGTAGTTTCCCCTTGCTTTCAGCCGTTCACAGTAACTGTGTGGCAAAGCCACATTAGCTGATGTTACAAGGCCAGCTCAGTCAATCATCCAGACTGTTGCCCCTGTAACTACTGAAAAGGGTGCTGCCCCTCTTCAGGAACCACACGTTTGTCTGGCCTC
Source organism: Locusta migratoria (assembly GCA_026315105.1). NCBI lineage: Eukaryota > Metazoa > Arthropoda > Insecta > Orthoptera > Acrididae > Locusta > Locusta migratoria. Next base: position 337,100,892 of record CM048745.1, read on the forward strand.
TCCACAGATACCCCTCCGCTGTGGTTGCACCTACGGTACGGCTATCAAATATGTGAGAATAAACTATTAAAACTGTATCACAAATGAAAACTGCCAAGTATGCAAGAATAAACCTCTTAAAACAGAAGCACTAATGAAAATGACTGACAAATTAAATGACACACAAATTAAATTATGATACTTAGTGCTGAGAACAATGTGACAGTGGCAGCAGCTGGCACTGAACAGACTGATAGCTAGCTGTAGTAACGGTCTCTGACTTGTTTTTAAATACACCAGTCACAGATGAAACTATACACAATAGTACTTATCATATATATGAGAATAAACTATTAAAACAGTAGCACAAACAAAATCTGCCAAGTACGCGAGAATAAACCTCTTAAAACAGAAGCACTAACAGAAATGACAAATTTGTTATTGAGCTGTAATCCGAACAATTTGACTCTGTTAACTTCTTCTATCTCGCTGTTATCACACTTTAAGCATATAGTGGTAAGAAACCTTTTAAAAGTCCTAAACTGCATATAGTGTGTTTCTTCAAGGTTTAGCAACAGAGAATTGGCTGTGAACCATTTATTAATTTGTAATTTTTATTTATCCTGTAGATCATTCATTGTGTCAAAAGAAGCACCTGATGATATAGGACATGTCAAAATGATGATGAGATGATACATAGTTAAAATGATGACAGTAGTACTATAATGATACAATTGTTCATACAAAACATAAGAAATACACAAACATATAAATGGCAAGTCCAAAGTACAGTACACATTTAAAATTCATTACTAAAGTAAAATACTAAAGGTATCAATGCGTTCAGGTTTGCATATAAGGTATGGAATACAGAGTGTACAAATAGTATTGGAAATCTAAAGTATACATTTAATATTACAACTACAAAAGGAAAACTCACTTTTGTTTGGGTTACATATAAATATCAGAACACGCACAGAGCAAATAACATGTAATTTCAAAAGTATACATTACAAAAGAAATAATACAATAATCACCTTACAAATTGGACACACACATCTGTCTTAGGTCTACAAGGTTTACATTTGCATACAAATGTATGTGACATGGACAGAAAAAAATTAATCATAATTTAACAAATTTAGCATAACTTATGAATATGAGCTTTTAAGAACTTAAAATTTTGTTTCAAGAAATGCAGTGACAGAATAAAAGCAGTAATTTAATCAAATTTGTTTCAGTTTTATTCTCAATTTCTTTGGATTGTTGATTGCTTTGATCTCTGCCGGGAACGGCTGTAGATTTTTATGCCCATATATTTAACACAGTCAGAATATAATTTGCTATGGTGTTTTATTATTCTTAGCAGAGTTTTTTTTCTAGTGTGATTTTTGTGTAGTGTTCCTAAATGCTGAGCTACAAAACAAATCAGTTCCATTATATAGAGGCATGGAAGAGGCAGGATTTTTAATGCTTTAAACAGTGGTTTACAGTGTTCAGTTCTCTTTTTAATGCCATAATTCTGTTTTTGTAATTTTAAAACTGTCTTGGATTCTATACTATTTCCCCAAAAAATTAGGCCATACATCATAACGGATTCAAACAGGGCATGATATACAAGCTTCAAAGTGTCCATGTTGGTTGAATCTTTTATTGATCTAAGTAGGTAAAGTATGCCAGCATTGATGGGGGTAACTTTCTACCTTGTGTGAAAGCACATACCTACAGTTTTTTGAGTGTTTATGTGCAATCTATGAAAATTTCATTAGCTAAACTTTCTAGGGCTATACTTGATTTATTATTTACTGCTATGTTTGTGTCATCTGCAAATAACACAAACTAAAAACCTTCACATCTGGTAATGTTGATGATGAAAGGACACTGATATATACAATAAAAAACTTGAGCCCAAAATGGAACCTTGGGGGACCCCACTTTTTATTAGTTCCCAATTGTATGAGGCTTGATAAGTCAGTATATATCTCTTTACCTATTGACATCCTTTGTTTCCTGTTAGAGCTATACAGTGTGAACCATTCTGAAGAATTTCCTGTTACACTGTAATACTCTATTTTGTTCAAAAGGATCTTGTGATGTACACAGTCAAATGTCTTTGACAGATCACAAAATATACCAATGGCCTGTAATTTACTGTCTAATGAATTAAGCACATTCTCACTGTATGTGCAGATTGTTGAATCCTTCCTGGAATTTCCATTGTTTACTGTTTTTCTTATAGTACATCAAATCCAGTACAAATATATAAATTTGTTAAACAATTTATTAAGGATAAATATTAATGACTGAAATCTAGATCTTTTTTATTGGTGTGTGTATCAATTATAAGAGCAATTTAAAGTGATAAAAAACATTAGTTTACCTGACAAGAGTCATGTCCTCCACTGCGATCTCCTGCACATAGCATTGTCCTTGTGAACTGTGGATATGTTTTTGAACACTCATTTCTAGGAAGTATATACAGTTGTACCTGCTGTAAAATATTTGAGCCACTTCTGGAACCCTCCTGCAATGTCAAGTGGCTATGATAAATGAAACTGACATAATAAATGCTTTTAATATTATTTTGCTACATTATAGGCTCAAACAGAGGTAAGTTCATGTAGTAGTCTCACAGTGACGATTATAGAAAGGGAAACAATTACATAAAACTGCTAATTTATAAGGTCTTTTATAAATACCATTTTGACAGTATTGGAACTTGTATCAAGGTAGGAGAAGAAGTTGTAGAATAACTCAGGAATGGAACATTTACTCTGAAAATGGACATTGAATTACCCATCACCAACTATTTAACAAGTGCGGTGCTAGCTAATTCAACAAATCCAGTAGCTGTGGGTTTAAAAAATTGTGAATATTTCCAGTGGTATTATTTTCAGAAAAGCACTACTTTGGCTGTTTGGTTAGAATTTTATCAAAAACATTAGCCATCTACATCACCAGTTACAAGTTATTTTAAGTAGAGTTCCTCAACAGACTTGTTGTTCAACCAGCCTCAGAGTATCATCCTTCTAAAGAAGTCTAGATATACATCAATAGCTGCATCACTTTAGGGTACTGGTACTTTAAAAAGTATGTGTGCATTCAAACTCACAAATGACTTTGCATTAACAATACTACAGGTTTGACCATCTACAGCATCAATCATTGTTGTCCAAGGAGTCTATCAATATACCCAGACTATCCACTTCCTATATCTTTCCCAGTTAGTCATTTAGAGATGGCCCGGATAAACTGTGAACTTCAAGCCTCAACACTGATGACACAGACGGAACCAAAACCAGCATCTGCCATGACAATGTTAGTATCAGCTATCTAGTGTGCTACACCTCTAGCTACAATACTGAAACAAAGAAGCTGAACTGCCTAAACTATGACAATTCTGTGTTTACTGTGACTGCCATTATATCACCATGATTTACTTTGTACTTGATACTAAATGAGAAACAGTGATCTGATAGCCAGTTCTATCTTTACAGCAAGCTCTATAGTTGGACCCAAGAACAATGGTGGGTCACTCATGTCTGTACAACAGCGCCTGTGCCGGTTTCAAGTGACGATTGAAGTAGCCATATATACATACTTCACACTTGAAGAAAGTTTATAGCACACAAATAATGGCTTTTGCTTGCTTAGGTACATTTTGCTGCATGCCAGCACCATCAGCAATGACAAGTAGCAACAAACAGCCTAAAATACATTGAATAACTTGCTACAATCAAGTTTAATTTTGGCAATACCTATGACATTCACAGCAGAGTGTTAAGAACATTACTGAGCACTCATTGGCTGTCAACAAATGTGTAATGGAGATGTGCAGACGAAGCCTAAACTTGACCACTAGTGATCGTGGTTCCAACTATAGTCATATATTTTTATACTTAGATATAAATGATTCTTCTAGCTTCTAAATATGGCTACTCAATATAGGACATAGAAAATGAAGCGAGAGTTGTCATTGTGGTCAGTGCTCCTGACTGATTTATTTTGTGGTGGCGTGTCCACATTGATATATATGCTAATGTGTATTTTTGGAGCAAGCTTATCTGAGCTCCATCGATCAGGTAGTTAGTCTGGATCTGTAATTGAAGCAATCAACAATAAAGTGCATTTCTAGCTCATATATGTGTTCTCTCTGGGGCTCAAACCCTTCTCAATTCCCATACTGGTGACTCCAAGTGTTTTTTTTCCCGTTCATATGATCTCACAAGTGAAATCCGCAACTTTCGTGCCTTTTTTTTCCCAAAAATACGACGTGCCATCAGCCAACAAACAATGGCAACAATGACTTTGTCATTCCAGACTTCGCTCGTATTTCACTTCAACACTCTATGTATTCCACGAGTGCCTAATCTGCATGGTCCAACTAGTGTTTCATCTTCGACCTTGCCGCAACATTTGTTACAAGGTTTTTTCACCACTTCGCTTCCTACAAATGCTGTCAAGTTTTGTAACAACTCTGGCTTTGCTATGCCCAATGTGTTCATGCTGTTTCACCTTTATTTAGTGCCGACGAATAATTGAACATTCTACACCACGTGATTCTAATTTTCCAAATGTATATTTTTCAGACTTTCAAAATTTGAACAATGGACTGACTTCCAACTGCTGGTTACATAATTGGTCAACAATGTGCTAAACTGCCGCCACAATCGAACTTTATTCTCCCATCGAGAGACGTGACTTTACTGATTGTGCAATTTCAAGTTTTTCTACGAATTACTCTTGCAATTCGGATCAGTTTTGTTGCGATTCGAGTGCACTTTTTTCTGCATGCGCAACAAACTTTCCAGACGATGCCATTACTGCAATTTTCGCGCAACAGTGTTTCCCGTGTGTGAACAGTGAACGCGTTGTTGCTTCAAACTACCACCATAGTGTCTTTTTATTTTCATATCTTGTATCCTGTGACAGTACTTTTTATGTGCAGCCATGTGGTGCGTCACATGATGCGTCTTCTGCGACTTGACTACAACAGTCGGTTCTGCACTCACACATGGCTGACACATTCGGACACTCGTGACCGCCCATTTATGCGGCACATTTTGGTGCCTCTGCCGCGTCGGTCTACAATGCCGTCGCGTCGCACTGTGTTTTCTATCTACCACACTCACCTCAACCAGTGTTCTGTGATTCCACTATCATCAAGGCTGTATTTCCGAGACCCTGTGAGGGCTTTTGAACTACAGACAAAATCTATGACGCCCACTCTTGTGAAGACCATCAAAATCTACTTGTGCCTACACTGCATTACACACCTCACTTCCCTGATGTCATTCGAGGTCGCTCCCCCAACATAGATGACACACACAAGTCACCTTCAAAAAATGTTCAAATGTTTGTATAGTTTATGGGACTTAACTGCGGGGTCATCAGTACCTAAACTTACAAACTACTTATGAGCTAGCTAATCCTAAGGCAGCACAAATATCCATGCCCGAGGGGGGATTCGAACCCCTGACTGTTGTGGCCGTGCAGACCGTGACTGGAACGCCTCAGTCCCCTCGGCCACCGTGGCCGGAACAAGTCACCTTGCTCATCTCGCCGCACACTTACTGCCCGAGTTTCAACCTCACCGCCTTCTTCTTCACTGGTGTTTGAGCTGGCCACCCTGCAGTGAGTTATTATGATTCATCGAGTAACTTCAATGGATAATCGAACCCAGCTCAGAATTTGTGTTCACTTCCGCTAGTGTTATTTGTGACATCACAACCGTGCACCGTGCACCAGTGCTTGTGACAGTTCTGTTTCCCTGAGCCACTCCTATGCGAGCGCTTGTAAACAAAACTTGGTTGCTATGCCAACACCTCACTCAGATGCACCACCAGCACTTCGTTTTACTCTAGCTGCTGCCTCCCACATTACTCTCTCTCCTCCTGCGCGGCAATCTTCTACTGTTACGTGCTCTCTCACCCCGTTGGTCGAGCACGAATCTGGAATTTCAACTTCTCCGACTCGCACGCCGCTGCCCGAGCGTGTTTGTCTTGGGAACTGCTCAAATACATTTCACACGCTGCCATCTTGTGCTCATGCGACAGTTCCTCCCTCATGCATGCTGGCGGCCGATGTGTCAACTACCTCGGCACTTTGCATCTCCTCGGCTGCCCCGAAAGCTTCCGAGCCACCATCCATTGCAGTGCTGCCCTCGCGCTCACTGGCGGCCTAAACAGCTACCATTTCAGCCCTTCAGCTTTCTTGGACTACTCTGAAAACTTGCAAACCTCTGTCCACCATCTTGCTGCCCTCGTACACACGCCGGCCAGTGCAACTACTACTTTGTTGCTTTGGCTCTCCTCGTCTGCCATGACAACATCCGATCGCCTGCCATCGTGTGAACTGCCAGCCGCTGCGGCTACTATTTTAGTGCCTCGGCTTTCCTCGGTCGTCACGAAAGCTCCCAAGCCGCTTCCGCCAGCTAGCTCAGTGCCACACCTGTTGATGTGCATGTCTTTGTGCTGCCTCACTCTGTCATAACAAACTTTACACATGCAAAGAAACAAACACTTGCCACTGCATCCACTGACAAGACAAGACAACATCTACTAGATTGTGACATTGATCCCTGACCCCCACCCACCAACGTCACTGACACATGTCGCGCCTTGGTCATCCCCAGCCCCCCCCCCCCCCCCCCCCGGCTTCATCAGAGCATACTCCGTACTGTGACTGTGTGTCCACATCGATATATATGCTAATGTGTATCTTTGGGCCAATATCATTGGAGCCAGCTTATCTGAGCTCCATCGGCCATGTAGTTAGTCTAGATCTGTTCTTGAAGCGATTAACAATAAAGTGCTTTTGTAGCTCACATATGTGGTATCACTGGGGCTCAAATCCCTCTCAATCCCATAATTTATTTATTTATTCATCCATAAGCAATATACATTGTATAGGTGTCGTCAAATGTTTGGTCACTATTATGTAGAAATTGACATACCTCTATGGCAAGAAACTCTTATCGGCAAGGGTATATAGTCGTTCATAAAGAGGCAGAATACTTAGATATGATGCAACATACCATTATTTCGAATTAATGTAGAAGATTCCTGCCTATTAAGTGTTAATACCAAAAATTATGGCCACATCACCATAAAAGACAAAGAGACCACAGTAGCAAATGCAGGCTGGGGAGTATCGCGTTACTTGTAATGCCGTTACTAGTAACAGTTACTTTTCAAAGGTAACAGATGGTGATGGTGTTATTATTTCCCTAACGTAACTTTAACTGTACTAAGTTACTTTTATCTGTTAACAATTTAACGGAAGTATCGTTACTTTTTTGACACTAGTAGCATAATATATTGTTTGTAAGAATCTCAAAAACTGCAGAATACCAGGCTTTGATATCAGTGAAGAGAAAAGAAACAACATTTATTTCTAAATTACATATTTATGATATGAATATTATAGATGAAAAATCCCTAGCAGGAAAAATATATATATAAAAAATAGATGAAGATTACTCACCAGGCGATGGAGCACAGGTGGTGATAGTAGCACAAATAAAACACACACACACACACACACACACACACACACACAAACGCAAGCTTTCACAACCCAGATGCTTCTTCAGGCAGAAGGGAAGGAGAGGGAAAAGGAAATGATGAGGGTTTTAAGGGAGGGGGTAAGAAGCCATTCCAATCCCGGGAGAGGAAAGACTTGCCTTGGGGGAAGAAAATGAAGGTAAACAAATACACATACACCCACACATTTACACAGACGCAAACACACATTTTCTTTCCCCAAGGTAAGTCTTTCCTCTCCCGGGATTGGAATGGCTCCTTACCCCCTCCCTTAAAACCCTCATCATTTCCTTTTCCCTCTCTTTCCCTTCTGCCTGATGGAGCAACTGGGTTGTGAAAGCTTGCGTTTGTGTGTGTGTGTGTGTGTGTATGTGTGTGTGTGTGTGTGTGTGTGTGTGTGTGTGTGTGTGTTTATTTGTGCTACTATCGCCGCCTGTGCTCCTTCGCCTGGTGAGTAATCTTCATCTATTTTTTATATATATAAATTACATATTTCAACAACATACATTGGATGTACACGAATTATATATTTTAGAACCATTATAACATTTAACAGTACCCATTCATTCATAACATTTTTATTTTATAGTTATGTACACAACAATGAGTATATAACAATCACCTGACGCGTCACACATAAGCAGTCTCTGATTATTTTCTATGCCTTTCGACATGGAGAAGGAAGAAGACACATGCATGCCTTGACCAACTTATGATGAAGTGTTTGAATTTTTGACGTTGGATGGAAAAAATGGTTCCTTTTGTTGCAAATTGTGTCATGGTGGGAAAACAATTCAAAGAAGTCGAAACTCCAGAGCAAATTTAAGAATTCATGTAAAATCAGTTTTTTGCTTGCTTGCTGGCATTAAGGCATGTTTACAATTAGTTTGAAACGTGTTATGCAATGTTGCTTGTTTCTAGTTCTGGACTACAGTACCGATTTTCACAACATGCTGGCAACACAAAGTTACATTCCATGGCAGTGTCGGTAAAGAAACAATGTACATGGCTTCCTAGCATTAAATACTCCTTTGAAGTAGTGTTCATTTTTTGTCTGCATATCTACAGAATTACAGGTTGTCTCTCCGTGTGTTCATTCATGAAATCAAGTAGACAACATTTACGAATTCGTTACCTAATAGGAGGCAGAGGAGGCCTGTGAAATGTTCATTGTCATAAAAATAATTAAATAGAAGCATGACTCCCTACAGAAAATAGCTACATTGTTTGGTACCATCCGTATGTGAAGTAGATAAAACAATTAAATCTTTTGTTCCTCAACACCACAGCAATAACAACTTGATTCTTTATCTGATTTTGGAAAATGAGTCTTTATCGAGTTTCGTTACCTGGTGGCCAATGAAAGAGTGATGCCAACATTTTGTGTTTACAGCATGTTTTATGAAGTAGAAATTAATGTAGTAGGAGGCAACAGTGTGTACTAAACATGGGTGTGAAAAGGGGGTAGTCAGCAGCAGATCCCTTGTCACATTCATATGTAGTGTTAGTGACTTTAAGGCTGCAGAAGCTTCCTTCACTGAACATGATTAGTTGTAATAATGTGAAAACATAAATGAATATACGATCAATTAAACATGTTTCTGTACGATTAATATAATTGAATTACATTTACATAAGCCTTCATTCAAAGCTCTACAAACAGTAATGACATGGCAGCCTTTGAAATGGGGAATAAATATGCAAGAGTTTCATAGGCACTTCCTGTTGCCAAGAAACAAAGAGTAGCAGCAAGTCTTCTCTCCATGGGAATTGCTTTTCTGAACTTTGTGCCTTTCTTTGAAAGAAATGACACTGTAATATTAATTATAATTTCAAAATCTAATCGCAGCATCTTGGTGAAGTTATAAAAAGGAGAAATTGGCAATAGACACACACAAGCCCAAGGGAGAACTTGACTCCCAGCAAGAGTGACCACCCAGTTCGTAGCATGAAGCCTTAGCTCACTTCCCACTCCCGCAAGGCACTGTATCATTACTGGCACATCTTCTATAGTATGTATTTTGCCCTCCTTGGACAATTACTTCTTCATCTGCATATTTCGTCGAGTAGCCTACTATTAATGCAGCACCCCATATAACTAATTCTTCCTCTTCATCTATCATAGCACAGCTCTCGATGCGAATACACGGTTTGAAATGTTTGCTCATTGCTGCCATTCCAGCATAACAGATGCAGCAAATATATAGTAGACAACAAATTTGGCAGTTTTCACAGAGATGTGAACAAGAACAAGATGAAACGTAACTTTCATGAGAAAAACTATGTTTGGTGGAAATGAACAAAAATTGAGATGCAGTGAGATAGAAGATGCTGAGAACAATTTATTTAATAATGCATTAATTATGTATTATTATTAATTTTATATATATTCATGTATTTAATTATTGATTGACATTAAAGCTTGTTTCCTTTCTACAATAGTAACTTTTACTATGGTTTTACAAATGCGTTACAATTACAATTTTTAAAAGTAACTGTAAAAATAACTGTAAATTTACTTGTAATTGATACATTTACTTTCATATATTATAGACGAAAAATTCCTAGCAGGAAAAATTATATATAAAAATAGATGAAGATTACTCACCAGGCAAAGGAGCACAGATGTGATAGTAGCACAAATAAATAAAACACACACACACAAATGCAAGCTTTTGCAACCCAGTTGCTTCTTCAGGCAGAAGGGAAGGAGAGGGAAAAAGGAAATGACGAGGGTTTTAAGGGAGGGGTTCAGGAGCCATTTCAATCCCAGGAGAGGCAAGACTTACCTTGGGGGAAGAAAAGGAAGGTAAACAAATATACAAACACCCACACATTTACACAGACGCAAACACACCTAGGCAGACATATTGTAGAAATCAAAGAAGTTGGACAGAGATACCACTCGAGGCAGAGCCTCTGTCCAGAGAACCGAGGCAAAGATGTTAAAGATGCTGGGTGGGAATTTGAATTTAGCAGAGTTTGAGACCATGTGGGCAACGGGAAGAGAGAATATGCTGAAGGGCAAGTTCCCATCTCCAGAGTTCTGAAAGATTGGTGTCGGTGGGAAGTATCCAGATAACTCGGATGGTGTAACACTGTGCCAAGATGTGCTGGCCGTGCACCAAGACATGTTTAGCCAGAGGGTGATCCTCATTACCAACAAACACTGCCTGTGACCATTCATACGAATGGACAGTTTGTTGCTGGTCATTCCCACATAGAATGCTTCACAGTGTAAGCATGCCCTTGATCGTGTACACTTCTGGGTTACGGGACTGGAGTAAATGGTGGTGGAAGGGTGCATAGGGCAGGTTTTAGAATGGGGGCGGTTACAAGGGTAAGAGCCAGAAGGTAGGGACTTCTACCTGTAGAAGCAACTAGGTTGCGAAAGCTTGTGTTTGTGTGTGTGTGTGTGTGTGTGTGTGTGTGTGTGTGTGTGTGTGGGTGGGTGGGTGTTTTATTTATGTTACTATCACTACCTGTGCTCCTTCGCCTGGTAAATAAACTTCATCTACTTTTTATTTTTTATTTTTTTCCTGCTAGGAATTTTTCCTCTATAATAACTATAAGAACTTGTTTTCGCCAGCTTTATTATTACAGTGCAACCTAGATTTTCGGTCATAAGCCCATTTTCTAGTACAAATCCTGAGAAATGAAAGTACATGTGTACCTATAATTGTCTGAGACAGGCAAATAAAGTGTTTAAAATCACCTCATGCATTGTGACAATGTCAGACAAACATGTTTTTTCAAATCTCTGTTCAAAATTTCAAAGTACTGTATATGGTGAGAATACAGACATAAACTGACACTTTACTAATTCTACATGCTTCCTTTTTGATTTCAGTGACTTTTAAAAATTTAAGGATGTCTATTGTGACAAATAATATAATATGGATAAATACATTTTAACTCCTGCTTTGTCGACTTCTGCACCAGTGTGCTTGCACTGGGAAAGCATTGGCCTGCTTTGAAGAGGCACCGTCACACCTGTAGTGCTAATATATTACTGTGGAGCTTGACATCTGACGCTCATCACTGATGGTGCAGAATGACCATTGAGCCACCATTGGCAGAACATTGCTTCAAGTGGCAGTCTTCACATGACGCTACTCATGGGTGTTGCTGACTGGCTCAGAAGAGGGTGGCTGTATATAAACACCAGTTTAGCAGTAGCTTTATCAGCATCATTATAGGTGCCCACAGCAACAATTGCCCCTACTCTTGGTAATGCAAACCAAGTTACACCGAGTTTGGGCACTGTTGAGCAGTGCTTTCAATTGACTTCATGTGAAGGGAGCCTTAGTATTTACACTTATGCAAATGGACTGATCTTTTCTGTGTTCTAAGAATTGTGTTAGATCACCATATGCACTACAAAATTTTGTAAAAAACTGTCATTATTTTCAACTTTATACAAGAAAACTTGACACACTTGTAGAGCAGTTGTCTCAATGCTGTAGGCTACTGATCTCATTAACAACTGAAATTGCTGGATGAAACATCACTTCATGGTGTTGCATGAACTTTCAACATGGAGACTGTTCACCACATGTTCACTTAAGCAAACATTTCACCCAATACAAATATCAAGGAATAAGACAAAACCTCTTACTTAAAAGTGAAAATTATCAGCAAATCATTGCTATGCCATGTGAAAGATGAAATAAACCATATTGTGTAAAATTCAATAAGTGTCAAAAATCACTCTATTCCAGTGACCTCGTTTGCTATTAATACTGATATATCATCACCAAAACTGAATGAACATTAGTAGCAAGAGGTAGGTTACTTATGTAGAAAAGGGACAGGTAGGGACCCAATACCAAACTTTGTGTTATTCCTTGGAAAATAGTTTTAGAGTGTGAGCAGTAACTGATTGAATTACTCTTTGTTTCCTATCTGATTGTTGTTGTTGTTGTTGTTAGGTGTTGTAGAGGTCTAAACTGCTCGGTCATCAGTCCCCTTCCTATCTGACGTGTAAGAGTTTTTCGACCATAATGTGGTATCCCTCGTTCCATATTCTGTATCTGTAATTTGAGTAGATCTAAGGAGTGTGAAAATATTATTCAAAAGAGACAGAGAGAGTGGCTGGCCAGTACTTACCATCACTAAAAGGGCATGCAGTAAGGGTGGTGTAAAGGTTAATTCACATAACCAGATGCTTCTTCAGATCACAGAATATTCCTGTAACCTTTTTGCCCTTATTAAGTGAGGAGTATATATTTAAAGTAAACTCATTGATGGTACTTATAATGGTTTTTCCTTGTTGGAATCCAATGCAATTTTTAAGAATTATTTCATTTCAGTAAGAAATTTTTTAATTCATTTTGCTACAATATTTTCACATTAGAGAAGACTGGCGGAAGAGAGGCAGGGCAATAATACTCCATATCCTTAGTTGATTCCTCTGTAAATAATTTTTCAATCTCAGCATATTTTAACTTATTTGGAAAACAACACTACACAAATGATTGATTTATAATAGTAGACAATGACTTTATTAGATACATGATATTTCATCCCACTAAGATGTGGTTTTATTTCTTAATGAAAGTACTTTTTTTTCACCATCTCTTTAGGTGATGTTTTAAATTTTTCCCAAGTTGTTTATAAAATGTATTCTCAATATTTTCCAGATTAATGAAATTTCCCTCATCTTAATAGACTGCTGTATCTACATGTCATCTTGCTACATTTAAGAAAAAACCATTGGAACAATTGGACATTTTAATTGGATTAACTAAAATATCACTTTCAGATCTAATTTTCTAAATCTTTTGACTTTGGCTCCTAATTTGGACAACTGATGACACTATGGGGATTTATAATGTTTAAAATAGTTAACAAGGTTAGAATTTATGTTTCATTATAGTTATCATGATTTTGGCAGCTCAATAAAAAGAGCTGAATGATCTAAACTTTCTAGGCCAAATGAGTACAGCATTTTCAAACTGATAGTTTGTAAAAATATCATCACTGTAAGTCATGGACCTACTGGCTATTCTGGTACCTTAATGAAAGTTTAATATTAAACCGGACTTCTGAATTAAATCAGAAAAGTCTATGGCTTCACTGTTTTCAGTCAATATATATAATCTGGAGCAATTAATTACTGCAATTTAATTGTAAGTAAGTATTCCTTAATAAAATTTGTGGTTTTGAAGAAGCAGACTTACAGCTGAAGGATTAAAAATAATTGACTTACTCTAGTGAGTCCCCAGCCAGTAACAATTGCACTGGATCCTTTGGGTGGTTCTCTTCCACTGACTGGGAGCTGTACTGGTTGTACTGTTGTGCTCAGGTTAAATGGGGGATCCACCTATGATGATAACAACATGTTCACATTGTTGATATTATGTTTTTATCAGACAATAATGCTAATGTGGTTTTCATTTAATGCATTACTCCTTATGCCTGCTTTTCAACATAAACTAAAAAGACTAAATATTTGTAATTTGTATTTCAGAGATTGAATATAAGATGTCTTTCAATATGAAAGTGATATTTAAAGTTTGTTTTAAGGTATGTCATAGCTGCATAATCTTACAAACTGTGCCTTAACTCTAACGAATTTATGTGTTTGTAGGAGAGTTACCCCATAGCTCATTCTTCAAGTCCGTTCTCCAAGCATCTTATTGGTCAATAGCATTATTTGCTGTTTTCCCATCGTTTTTCTTGGCATTGATTCTTTGCTCAAAATAATCTTCTAACACCTGGATAACACCTGTCATCAATCTGTGGTGTTGTGACCACACCAATCTCCGCAAAAACAAACTCCGTGTGCCGTATCTTACCAGCTAGTATCTTTGGGGCCACAGTGTCTCTGGGCCTGCTGGGCATTATTTTCCTCAGTCTGGTTCTGTACTGGTAGATTATGACAATAAAGTACATTTCTGGATTCCATATGTGGTTTCTCTGGAGCTCACACCCATCTAGATTGACATACTGGTGATCCCGAGTGCAAACTTCATCAACTCATTGCCTGCATTGTGCAATTTTTTGAGTTTCCGTGCTAGTTTCTTCTGCAAAATACTGTGGTGGTTGTTTCACCAACTTACCACAATGACTGCACCTGTTCGAGTTCTGCCAGGACTTATCTCTGCATGAATTTTTCATCTTTCTGACCACACAGGGGAAATTTGCAACTTTTGCACCAGTTTTTCACCTAAATTACAGCGTGCCATGAGCCAACAATTAATGGCCACAATGACTTAGCCATTCCAAACTTCACCCAAATTTAACTTTAAACCTCTTCTTGTAAGATGAGTTGCTTCATCTTTGTCCTCATTACAACAGTTTTTGCTAGATTGTTCACCACATCACTTCCTAGGAGTGCAGTCACGTATTGTAATTGACTCCAGATTCATTACGCTCAATGTGCTCCCCAATGTTTTGCTTTCATATAGTGCTGACAAACAACTGACATTCTCCTGTGTGATTCCGTTTTTCCAAATGTCTATATTTCAGACTTATAAAATTTGAACAATCACCCTTCGAGCGCACATTTTTCTGCATGTGCAACAAACATTCCAGATGACACTATTGCTGCAAGTTTTCTGCAACCGTCTTTCCTGAGTGTGAACAGTGAAAGAGTTGTTACTTGAAACTATTGTGGCAACATCGAGATTGACTCTTCCTGGAGTGAAATATCTTTGAGCTAATGTTTAGGTAGCCCACGCGGGCCTTTGAGTATTGTTTTGACCCTACGATTGTTTACATCCAATGTATTAAGTGCTCTATAATAAAAGTGTATTATTTAGTTAATGTGGCGTGTACCAGGTATTTATTTATCATACTGTATCCAGTACACCACAGTGGTGACCCCGTGTTTCAATTCACACACAATTACGCTTTCATGACTTTTTTTCGAAACTGTTATCGCGCGAGTGCAGTGAACCATCCCTCCATGTGGAATCAATCTCCGTGTTCTTCAGTGCTACAGCCACAAGGACAAGGATTATCTGCTTCTCCGCTTTCAACTGCTGAGAAAGGACAGTGCATCAATTCAAAGGTGGGACTAGACATTATGCAGCCTAACAAACTGAGCCATGTTGTACAAGTCAACAATCCATGCGGCCACGCCGACATGCTGCCTCCTAAACTTCCTATGATTCAAACCACCAACTTAGTTAAAGTAGAACCAACTCTCACCAGGGTCTCACGAACAGTGGTGTGCTCCAACTGAACATTCGAATTTTGACTCTTCGTGCACCCAACAGCGAGTTTCGGTACTGCCTTGGATCTGGAACTTTTTGCGTGATTTTCCACAAGTGTAGTGTGCTATACCTTCAGTAACTGTGCCTTCTGACCATCTACCATGTGTTACAAATGTGTTGAATAGTACCGCCGGACTACCGGTTAGTTTTGGACAAAATGCTTCACAGAACTGTGCCCTCCTGAACGTACCAGTTTCCGGGCCAACATTCGTGACAGACAATGCGCCTCCTTCGCTTGTTTGTTCAGTTAATTTTGAACTAAATTGCCAAAGCTGTTGCCTTTTGCAAAGCAACAACCAAACACTTGGTTCACATTAATTGAATCTATTTTCAAAGTTTCGGGCATTCTTTCAGAAGAATCTAAGTTTGTGTGCCTTGTCAGTTATCTACACAACCATCTTGACTTGATTAGCAATTTGGTGCTTAACCCACCTCCTCCACCTAAGTACACTAATACGAAACGAATAATCTGTGAGAGACTTTCCCGCTCGCCTGATGAAGTGTTGCATCACATAATTCATGAAGTGCACTTAGGAGACCTTACACCATCTGAACTGTGGCGTAGGCTGTGCGAACTTTCTCCCAGACATTACTTTGTGGACAATCTGGCTAGTGAAACTGCCTGAACCCTTGCAGCTGCAGTTGCTGCCACTTACATCTTGTTCTCTTGATGAAAAACTATCAATAGCAGATAGTGCATTTAAGATCATTAACTGTCATGCTCCCAGTGTTAACAGTGGTGTGAGTGTTGTTCCAAATATTCCCCCCCCCCCACCATGCATGTAGGT
The DNA here is from genome assembly GCA_026315105.1 of Locusta migratoria. Classification (NCBI taxonomy): domain Eukaryota; kingdom Metazoa; phylum Arthropoda; class Insecta; order Orthoptera; family Acrididae; genus Locusta; species Locusta migratoria. The sequence continues at coordinate 337,117,425 of CM048745.1, forward strand.
GACAATCGCGCCCGTGTGTTTTCGTTGCGCAACCGTACGGTGTCATGACCTAGTAGCCGTCCCGTGCAACGCTCTCCGGACTCACCAGTCGCCATGATGGAAACGCCAGCCCAGCAACACGCTCTCTCGAACGCCGATGGAACCACCTGTAGCACGCCAACCACTCCCAACAACAGCCGGCCGCTCTGCTGGTATCATAGCAACTTTGGAGATGACGCTAAACATTGCCATGTGCCATGCGTGGTGGAAAACGCAGGCGGCAGGGTGCAGTAGCAGGCACGGTGCCCCGCTCGAAACGAAGATGTCTCCACTCCACAACTCGCACCTCTAGTACGGTAAGCTGCAACAGCTGTTTGTTTGTGACTGACTGTGTTTCTAACATTGACTTTCTGATTGACCGTGGGGTAGATACGAATGTTGTACCCCCTTCTCTTGCACCAGACACTCTCGTGCCTTCTGCCACACTGCTTCGCGCCGCAAACGACTCCACTATCAAAGTGCTTGGAATGGTTCACATGCCGGTTCATTTATCTAAAGACTTGACTATTAAGTGGGACTTTCTGGTCGTGCAAGTGTCCTGTCCAGTGCTTGGCATATACTTTTTAAGAAACAATAAATTTTCCGTGGACATTCCGACAGGAATCTTGTTACATCAAACCATTAACACAAGCATCCGTCTATCTGCCTACTCCAGTGCATGGCCGTTGCCGCATATTAATGTTGACATTTCTCTTTTGCAAACAGAGTGTGCACTGTTAGTTGCAAAACTTACCAGTGTAATGTGTAACTTAACGGTACAGAGATTTGAAATTGTTGAACTTAAAGAAACTCAGAGTAGGCTTAAAGAACAGATTGATATTAAGTCACACGAACTGGCTCATGCAAGAGAAGTAATCACTTCCTTAGAAAGTTTATGATCCGTGCAATAAGTGTCGCGCGCTCCCTCCCAGTTGCGCGCCCCCAACTCTGACGCGCAAAACAATAACACATAACATAACAGTTTCACATAGTTCCGTGCGCCCGCATGGTGTTCTTGGTATTAGTAGTGATGCTTGCCACAGACTCAACGCAACAGAGGGACCTCCAGTGCGTTCCAGACCATGCCGCCTTAATCTGCATAAACTCAAAATCGCAAAAAACATTATTGGCAAACTGCTCGAGGCCGGCTTTGTGCGATCTTCCTCTAGCGAAAAAAAATGGTATCTATCGTTTATGTGGGGATTACAGGAAGTTGAACGATAGGACAATCACTGATAGCTATCCTGTGCCGAATGTCCAAGACTTTGCAAGCCAACTTGCAGGCACGACCACTTTCAGTGTCATCGACTGCAAGAAGGCTTATCACCAAATTCCAATACACGAACTGGACATTCCAAAAACGGCCATCATTACTCCCTTTGGCTTATTTGAATATGTATATACGAATTATGGCTTAAAAAACGCCGCACAGACATGGCAGAGGTTGCTAGACTCCCTTCTTAACCCTCTGCCACAGTGTTATGCATACCTGGACGATATTTTGATTTTCTTGAAATCTCCAGAGGAGCATGAAAAACACCTATCTGAACTGTTCAGTGTCCTTGATTCACACGGTGTTGTGACCAACAAAGAAAAATGTGTTTTCAGACAGTCATATGTTATTTTCCTGGGATATGTTGTGGTGGCAGATGGCATTCGCCCCACTGATGAAAAGGTTGAAACTGTACAGAAACTTCCCCCACCTGTGACTTTTCATGAACTACGACGCTTCTTGGGGATGATAAATTTTTTTCATAGTCATATCCCAAAGGCTGCTGAAATATAAACACCCCTCACAGATGCCTTGCGTGGCCGTAACACTACAGGGGATCGTCCCATCGTTTGGTCGGAGGAGATGCAAACTGCATTTGACTCTTTGAAAACAGCAAAAGCAATCACCTTGGCTCATCCCTCCCCCGATGCCACCCTTTCCATTACCACTGACGCGAGTGAGATTTCGATTGGGGCGGTGCTACAACAGCATTGTGGGGAGGAGTCACAGCCATTGAAGGTTTTTTCTAAAAAGCGTCACCCAGCCAATCCAAGTGGTCTGCTTTCGACCGCGAACTTCTTGCTGTGTATGAGGTGGTCAGGTATTTCCGAGAAGATATTGAGGGTCGGCTACTAACTATATACACAGACCATAAATCTCTGGCACATGCCCTCAAAAATTCTCCAGCTGACCCACCTCCACATCGCTAAAGGCAGTTAGATCTGCTCTCTCAGTACATGAGCGACGTACAGTACGTCCGTGGCTCTGACAATTTGTTCGCTGATTATTTCTCGTGGCTCGCTGGTATCTCTTCTGTCATCGACTTCCACGAGCTCAGTCGAGTGATGATTCAATTTCGACCTTGCTCAAATCCGGCCAGCATTCATTGGTTTTGGTGCGCAAAAATATACCCGGCGCGCCTACTGCATTGTGGTGTGACACATCTTCGGGCATGCCACGCCCACAAGTCCCCACAAATTTCCGCCGCGTCATCTTCGACGCGCTTCATGGTCTTGCCCATCCGAGTGCATGAGCCACCACTTGCTTAATCACGGAATGCTTTGTTTGGCCGTCTGTGAAAAAAAGACTGTCTTGAGTGTTGCCGCTCTTGCATCTCGTGCCAACGCGCCTAGGTTGGCCGACATTGCTGCCCACCCCTTGGCTCCTTCAGCATTCACTCTGACCATTTCACTCACGTACACCTTGACTTGGTGGGCCCTCTTCCCAGCATTGAAGGCTTCCGATACTTGCTCACATGCATTGACCAGGCATCACACTGGGTGGAGGCCACACCCTTGTCGGATATTTCTGCTGCTACGGTTGCTTACGCATTTGTATCTTCTTGGATTTCCCGCTTCGGCTGCCCTACCACGATCACTACTTATCAGGGTCAGTAGTTCAAGGCAGTGCTTTTCGATAAGTTGTGCAATCTCTGTGGCACATCACGGATACATACCACCGCCTACCACCCACAATCCAATGGGTTGGTAGAGTGGTGGCATCGTACCCTGAAAGCTGCATTCATGTGCCATTTAGAATCGTGGACTACCGCCCTTCCTTGGGTACTCCTGGGTCTCCGAACCTCCTTCAAATAGGACTTAGGATGCTCCACCACTGAGCCCTTGTACGGTGAATGCCTTAAGTTGCCAGCAGAATTCGTCTCTGTGGACATGACCCCCACCATTAGCCCATACCCAGAATTCAATGAGAAAATCAGGACTACAGTGCTAGCACTCTGCACCTCTCAAACCTTCCTTCATGCCCACCCAGGTGTCTTCGTGCATAGGGAGTTAGAAACGTGTGCTGCAGTGATGCTACGGCAGGATTTGGTTCACCCCCCACTACAACCGCCGTACCATGGTCCCTTCACGGTCATACGCCGAGGTCCGTCACACTTCGACATCCTTGATGGGAAGACTATGACAGTGTCTAAGAACTGCCTGCATCCTGCTTGGACAGTCTCCTCTCAGCTCCCAGACACCACAGTCAACACTGCACCAATGCCTGATGTTACCTTCGACTCCAGTTCCCCCCTTGCACGCTACGGGACGACAGGCCTCTGCAGGAGGGCGACCCCCTGCCGAGTCCAGGGGCCGAGTCACCTTCCTCCCCCTTAACTCATTTCTCCCCAGCACACCTCCCCCTCACTTCTTCTCAGTGGACGTTTCTGCCAGCCCCTTCCAACATCTCTGTCATTTTGAATGATAATCAAATCTTTGTTATGTACATCTCTCCTGACTCTTCCAACGAAACTCATGAGCAAAACCTTCCCATCCTCTTTTCCGAAAGTCTTCCCTCGACCTCTGATCCATCTAACGTTGAGTGTTTCATTGATGTTACCGGCACCCTTTTCATCCTCTTCTCTCCTACTCCACCTGCCACACACTCACCTACCACTTACACTTGCACTGGCCACAGAGTCATTGCGCCTGCTTTGTGTAGAGACTATGTTTTCCCTCTCCCCCGTGATCGGCCTTCGGACCGGCACTCGTGATCCAGTTTCAGATGTGCTCCGCACTGCAGGGGTGGTGGTGGTGCGGGGAGGGGGGGGGGGGCTCTGTGGCGACGTCGAGATTGACTTTTTCTGGAGTGAAATATCTTTCAGCTAAGGTTTAGGTAGCCCATGCGGGCCTTTGAGTATTGTTTTGACTCTAAGATTGTTTACATCCAATGTATTATGTGCTCTATAATAAAAGTGTATTATTTAGTTAATGTGGCGTGTACAGGGTATTTATTTATCATACCATATCCAGTACGCCACACTATCACCATAGTGAAATTGCATTTTGAAATCCTGTATCTAGTGATAGTGTTTTTAATGTGCAGCCAGGTGCCGCATCACGTCATATGTCAGCCGTGCTGTGATGAAAAAAGTCGTTTCTGCACACTAACATGGGTGACGCATTCAGACAGATGTGACAGTTCGTGTGAATGCTCTTTTCTCAGCACATCCCAGTGCCTCTGCTGTGCCAGTCTACAATGCCGTCTCATTGCACTGTGTCTCTGATTTACAGCTGGCATTTCCTGTCCCCCTGGGGATCTACGAGGCCCACTTACGTGAAGACCATCAGAATCAACTTGTGCCTACGCTACATGACACACCTCACCTCCCTGCTATTGCTCGAGGTAGATCCTGTAACACAGATGACACACGCAAGGCATCTTACACATCTCGCACCCACATGCTGCCCGAGTTCCAGCTTCTTCTTCACTGTTATTGTGGCTGGTTGCCCTGCAGTGAGTTATCACGACTAGTTGAGTACTGTTGAAGGATAATCACACTCAGGTCAGCTCTTGTGTGCCCCCCGTAAGTATTAGTAGTGACGTTGTGCCTGCGTACAAGGTTACCAGTGCTTGTGACAGTTCTGTGTCCCTGCACTACTCCTACGTCAGCACTTGTGAACAAAACTTGGTTGCTATGCCAACACCTTGCTCGGATGCACCTCTAAAAGTTCGTCCTACTATAGCAGCCGCCTTCCACATTACTCTTTCTCCTCCTGCATAGTGATATTTTTCTGTTTTTTGCTCTCCCACTCCATTGGTCGAGCACACTTCTGAAATTTTAACTTCTCCAAGTTGCACGCTGCCACCCGCCCATGTTTGTCTTGGGAACTGCTAAAAAATATTTCACTCACCGACATCTTTTGCTCATGTGACTGTGCCTCCCTCGCGCACACTGGTGGCCAACACAGCAACTACCTCAGTGTCTCGGCTAAACTGAAGGCTTCCGAGCCACTGCCTACTGCCGTGCTGCCATCACACATACCATTGGCCAACGCAGCTACTACTTCGGCGACTCAGCTCTCATCAGCTGTCCCGTCATCTTCCGAACCATCGCCCACTGCTGCACTACACACACACGCACACCAGCAGCTGAGGCAGCTACTATTTTGGCGTCTTGGCTTTGCTCAGTCGTAACAAAAGCCCCCGAGCCACCTTCCACGGTCTCGCTCAGTACCACGTCCTTTCATGTGTGTGATCCTGTGCCACCTTGTGCTGTTACAATGAACGTCACGCTCACGAGCTAACAAACACTGGCCGCTGCGCCCAGTGACGTTTGGGTAGTTATGAAATGCATGGTGCACAGACTTTGTCTAATGGGTGGTGTTATTGAACCCTGGTCCCCACCCACCAATACCACTGCCACACGCATCATCAGTACATACTCCATACTGTATGGGAGGGTTGTGTGGCAGTATGACCACATCGACCTCTGCAACAACAAACTCTGAGTACCATATCTTTCTGGTCAGTATCTTTGGGGCCACAGCTTTCTGGAGCTGCCAGTCATGTTTACTTAATTTTGGTTCTGTGCTAGTAGATTACGACAATAAAGTGCATTTCTGAATTCACATAAGTGGTTTCTCTTGGGCTCACACTCAATTTGCATAAATCTTTCCCTGAAATATCTCTTGATGGAAAAGAGAATTTTTAAATTTTTGTTTATACTAAAGCCCTGCATATAAAAAGTACCAACAACTCTTGTGTAGATTTTCAACAATCTCATCTTATGAAAGGGCAGTTTATTTCTCTATATGAAGATCATATTCTGTCAACTAAAGAACTTTTTCAGTTGTCTTTATGGTACAGACTTCAAGGCTTCTCTCTCTCTCTCTCTCTCTCTCTCTCTCTCTCTCTCTCTCTCTCTCTCTCTCTTACACACACTAATGTTCTGTTAAATTGTTGTGATGCACTGACCAATATCCTTTGTATTTCTCTGTCTGGGGAAAATTTTAGTTAACCAATGTCTATTTGACTTTAATATGATATTTATGCTGTCTATTGAACAATAAACTAATAACTGTGGAATTCTCTCATTCCATTTAATAGAGTGCTTACAAAGTGATAGTTGTATGATGGGATTTAGAGGGGTTGTAGTCCCAGATAAACACCACATATATCAGAACACAGAACTTTATTCTTCTCACAATAAGTTACAGGAACTGACTGGTTGTACCAGATGGACAGGCCTCCAAAGAAGATTGGTGCTCACACCGCCACAGTTACATTACAAAGTAGTATCGCATATTGGTCCACCATCTCCAATGTTGTTATGGAGCAACTGGATGTTTCTTGACTGTTGTACTAGTGTGTATAAGGTAATTGATTCAATCCCCACTTACTGCTTTATTTATTTATTTTGGCAGATATGTAACAGTCAAACACATCCATGAGCAATAGGATTTTCAATAAATCAGATTTTTAAAGGATAATACAATTTAGAATAACTTGTCTGAGAGATGCATAACACAGCTACCAGAACATTAATGTGGCCTCTTCCTCATTCTTATTACTCTTTCAAGAATAATGCCTCACTGTCACCCTATTAATTGTAGCTGAAGGCCAGATGTGGACACAAACTATATGAAGTGATACAGCAGGTTTCAGGGTGTGATTGCATACATTGTCTTATGAATCAGCTAAACTGTGTAAGGTAAGGAACCACACCTACATAAAACAGTTATATCTCATCAAGGAATGATATCACTTTCTTGAATTTATTTAATGGTTCACATGAAACACATGCTTCCCATGCAACAATAGGTGTACTAAGTACATACATTTGAAGTAGCATCTTAACCTGGTCAGATGACAATATCACATTATAGTAGAAAGATTGTGAGCATGAGAAATGCAAAATGTGTTTGTAAATATTGTATGTAAACATAATGATAAGTCAGGTGCCATAACATAAAAAAAAATTTGGTATCTTAATATATTCTTTTCATTAAGGCATTAGTAATTTAAAACATAAATGATAACGTAATTAGAATATCTATCTTTCATTGTGATGCATCAGTGACGTATTTGTCATAAACCTATGGTTCCACAATGCAAGTTATTCCAAAGCAACTTATAAGATGCTTGTTGTAAAAATGTTAAGACAGTATTGAAAGAAGAAAACTATTAAATATTCATTTGCACAGAAATTTATTATAATTTCATTCCTACCGATATGCATACGAAAACCTTCATAACCTGTGTCTAAGAACTTGATCTAGCAAATGGATAACAAATTATATTGTGTTGACTGCTTCCATGTTATTTGTAACACTCACCAATCATAAACTGTGATTCAGTGTATATTTTTATTACAATGCACTCATTTGTGCTTTCTCTTCCATCTCAGTGTGAGAGAGTATAAACTCATAATACAGTGAGCCTGTGGCCTGCTATGGGAGTATTCGAGCTGTATGGCCTAAATCTGGCAGCCATGGCAGAGTTAGTTCTACTTTTGGTTTACAGGAATTTAGACATACATCACAGTAGTACCACATTTGTGACTTTGTCTGACGCTAGTCATCACAAGAAATGACTATAATAACAAGTATAATAGCAATTTAAGTAAAATAAACAGTTTGAAAAACAAGTTGCTGGTACTATCAACAAATATGTTGGAACTTCTTACATTCATTTACAATAGGTCTGGAACATCATCAATTTTCTATTAAATATTTTGAATGTTTTTGTAACATGAATTATGTCATTCAGGGTTGATTCACTAAGACAGTTTGTATGGAGGCTATAATTTACTTTGTCCTGATGATTGTTTGGGCTGCCTCTCATATTACTCATTATTAGATTATCATTTCTGCCATTTCGTGAGAATCAATAGCTCTCTTGGCACCATCCAAGATGATATTTTCCTCTTTACTACGTCTGTCTCACTTTATTACTTTCCAGATTTTATTGATTTTATTTCCTGCCTCTGATATTTACTTATCATTAGCCTTTATCTTGGCATGATGTGGAATTTTTCTATAGGCCCATATCTGAATGTATTTTATACTGTTAACAAGAGGAAATTATTTTGTGAATTTTTCTCTGAATGATCCATTCACTTTAGGTGTTAATTGAGATTTTATGCTATTTGTTATCCATGTCTTTACTTTTAGACTTTTGTACCTTACCACACATATTTTGAAAGTAAGCATTGCATCAAAATGATAGTTGAAAATGTGAGGAAGCTTTTATCATACTTCTTTCATACTTTCATTCATTCATTCCATTAATTTCATGAGGAAGGAGAACCTTCAGTGATGGTAAACAAGGGTAAACAAGTCAAGATAATATTGTTGCTGAATTAATCTGTACACTGTGGTAATGCTAAACTGTGACTATACTGTTTAATCCTATCTTTGCTTCTGCCAGCTAAATGCAACCATGTTAATTATTTGTAAAGCCACAATGTTGAAAGAAAAGTTATTATTTTATCAATAATACAGGATAGATAACTCATCATAAAGATGCTCTCCGAGTCATTGACAAGCTTGTAAAATAGACAGTCACATTCACACAACTTAAATTTTCACCCGTGGCCTTCGCCAGGAAAATAAACACATACAACACAATCACTCAGACATAACTTGCACACATAACCAACATTTCCAACTGCTCCAGTGCTACAGGCATCTTGATATTAAGTGAGGAGGGGAGTGGAGAAGGAAGGATTCCAGGTGAGGGTGGGGATGGAAAGTTCCAATTTTTATGGTGGGTTGTACTGGCTCTGACAGGCAGGAATGTGAGATGGAACATTGAATACAATGAAGGGAAAGAGATGGGACAGGATGAAAGGGATCTGCAGAGATGTGTGTGGAGAGGGAGGTGAGATTTGTGACAAAGAAAATAATAAGGAACAAATAAAAATAATTAGTTAGGGGATACTATAAGGGGCAACATAAAAGTTGGAATTGAAGACATACAGGATATTGAGTGGGGAAGGGGGGGAGGGAGAATGTTACGCATAGGGTGTAGGAATGGCAAGTTATCTTAGGTAGAGGCCACGGTGGTTATGGGACCACAGAATGTGTTTAAGGGAAAACTCCCATCTGTGTGTTTCAGAAGAACTGGTGGTGGACAGGAGAATCCAGATGGCCAAGGTATTAAAGCAGCCATTGAAATCTTTTTGCCACTGTTTTTATGGTGGCCATTCATTCTGATGGACAGCTGGTTTATTGTAATGCCAATGTAAAACACTGTGAAATGGTTGCAGCAGAGTTAGTAAAGACATGGCTGCTTTCACAGGTGGCCCAACCTCTGACAGGGTAGGATAAGCCTGTGACATGACTGGAATAAGCAGTACTGGGTGGGTGGATTGAACAGATTTTGCATTGGAGTCTTTCATATGGATATCCTTGTGATGAGGGGTTATGATTGGGAGTGGCATAAGGATGGACTAGGATGTTGTGAAGGTTGGGTGGGTGATGGAACACCACTTTAAGAGGGTTCAGAAAAATCTTGGATAGGATGGTAATGGTGTTCTGTTGCCAACCCAACCCCTGTAACATTCTCATCCATCCCTAAGCCACTCCCAATCCCAATCCCTTACCACAGGGATCATATTCCTGTGAAGACACTGATGCAAACCTGCACAATCCACCCACCCAGTACTTGTTGTTCCAGTTCTATCACAGGATTTCCCTACCAGATGAAAGGTCGGGCCACCTATAAAAGCAGCCACGTGATTTACCAACACTGTTGCAATCATTGCACAGCATTTTCTATTAGCATGACAACAAACTACTTGTCGATCAGGATCAATGGCCACCATCAAAATGGCAAAAAGTAAGATGGCCCACCCTATGGAACAGCATGTGGCTGAGCACAACATTCAAGATTTCAATGCTTGCTTTACTACTAGGGCCATCTGGATCTTTCCCTCCACCATCAGGTCTTCTGAACTGCACAGATTGGAGTTGTCCATTCAACACATTATACAGTCCCACAACCACTCTACATAACATTCCCTCCCCTTCCCACTCATTATTCTGTATCCCTCCAATAATTCCCTACTTCCAACTTTTTATAATTTCAAATCCCGCCTCCCTCCCCAAACACACCTCTACACCTCCTGTTTATCCTATTTCGCCCCTTCCCTTCAATGCTGCATCCCCACATTCCTGCCTGTCAGAGCCATGGCCAAAAATTTAAGGTATGTAAATGTGATTGTCTATTCTACATGCCTGTGCCTGTCAGAACTCAGCAAGTGTTTTTACAGTGAGTTATTATCAGTCCTCTAGTATTGGCATTCCAATCATATTTTCCTTTATTATTTTATTAGTTTTCTGTTGACACCTCTCTCTCTCTCTCTCTCTCTCTCTCTCTCTCTCTCTCTCTCACACACACACACACACACACACACAAATACATACATATATAGGTACCTTTATGAGGGCAATATCACTGTCTTGTGTAACAGATGAATAATCTTGATGGGTGATAACCATTACTGGATGATGTATAGAACCACCATCACCTCTTAGTGAAGTTCCAGCTCTCAAGATAAGCTCAGGTCTTGATCTACTACAAAAATAAATGAACAAACTTATTTGAATAAGCTTTTAGTTATTTTATTTCAATAACATATATTCAAAACCAACAGTTTTTTTCTTATAGGCTATACAATCTGCAGGTGCATTGTTATTATATTTTATACTTATTAATGAATAACACCTCAGCTGTATTATTACACATTTATTGTGTTGTGATTAGTTTCCTTACTGTAATGTCATCAATGTATTACTTCAGCACAACTTAACAATCTGTTCAACAATTTAAAAACAAAAACTGTTAAGCAATGACATCCACTGACTAACTGGAAAATAAATGAAATTATGTCTTACCTAAATTGTGTCAATTTAAAAGATACTCCAGCCTGAAACCAGGACAATTTCATATAGTGTATCCGAAAGTACTAACAGGACCAATTCTATGAAATTTGCTTTACAGCCATATATATTTTGAAGGAAATATTTTGCACTTATGTGATGGAAGTGATAAATGAAGATACTAAATGGATACAGCTTTACATAAAAAGTATTCATTTCTGCCTGCATTATAACTCAGTACTTTACAGGCTACTCGTCCTCAGCTGTGTTGTTGGTTTCCGTCCTACTGATAACATTCAAATCCCATGACATTTTGATATCACTCCTGTCATTTTCTAACAGTGTGTTGAATCACTGTGGTTGTTGTCATAGTGACATGATTGGTGGCTGTTCCTGCAGATGTAAATAAGGGTTGGTCCACAATGCCTAATAGAAAATAATTGTCCTTACACTCATTTAAACACCACAGAATTACAGTTCTCTGACACATGGCTAAAAACGCAATAGTTTTTCTATCTTTTTAACACACTTATGCCTACATATATAAACCACTAACATTATTACAATATTATGTCCCACAGTATGAGATTTTATCATGTAAAGTGCTCAGCAGCACAAGTGAACTTAATAATCTCTGGTATTATCTGTGTAATATTATGTTAACAGAGCTAATATCGAACCATTTTGACTTGTTCAGATAACCTGAGAAATCACATTGTTCTGAATTGTATAAAAATTATTCTGCCATACAGTGTTTCAACAGGTCTTAATAATAATAATATGTATCAGTAATAGTATTGAACAAGGTAGCCAACAACTACAAATATTCTCTGGAAACTATTGTCAAGTGCATGGCAAAGGGTATTTTCACTGTAGCAGTTATTAGGGGTTTTGCTATTCCATTTACATGTAGAGTGTGGAAAGGATGACCACTTAAATGTATTTGTGAATTATGTAATTGTACTTGTCCTCAAGATCCTTATGAGAACAATACCTAGAGATTTGTAGTATATTCCTCTAGAGTCATCATTTAAAGCTAATTCTTGAATTTTTGTAAGTTTACATCTATCTTAAAAAGTCTGCCAATTCAGTTTCATCAGCATCTCTATGAAACTCTTCCAAAGATCAAGCAAAGCTATGACTATTAATGCTACCCTTCTCTGTATATATTTAATACCCCCTGTTAGTCTATTTGGTACAGGTCCACACACTTGATCCATGGGAACTGACTTTCCAGTATTTATGTGGGTGTAAATCAATGGGAGAACATGGTAATGTTTTCAGAGTAGTCTCGTGATTATTTTTTAGTTGTAATCTGTTATGGACACTGACTACATCATGCAAAGCTGTGCTTTGATGAATTAACTGTACTATAAGGAGAATTTGTGGCTACCCTAGCTCAGTTTGTAACAAATCTGACTTAAATACAAGAATAACAGGTTCAAACCTAGGTCCAAATGTACTTGGATGGTCCCACTGGCCCAATGTTTCCAAGGTCTACACAGTATGAATTGAGTACCTGGATCAACCTTAAGAACAAAGCCTGCACTGACAACATGCCAGAAACTGGTCTTCCTGACAGGCACGGACCTGCAAGGGCTGCCTCACTAATGGGCTTGAATTATAAGCAACAGCATCCATCTCTGGGGCATGGAGTGGCCACATATATCCCTCTATCCCCCTAGTTCTCAGAGAAAGAGAAAAATATAGGGCACACAAGTATTTTTTTTTTCAAGTAAATAAAGTAGACTGGCCAAAGTATTGCCCTCTGCGTGACTCATTGGCTCACAGGCCATCCCTTCTCTCTTGACTGTACACTTGCCCCCACTATGCAGCTACACTGTCCAAGTAGGAACATTACAGGAATAAATTGCAGAGCCACTGCTTGGACGGCAGAGTCATCACATATGAAACATTAGACTGCCTTACATGTCGATTGATTTTGGGGGGGGGGGAACTTGTTTTGCAGCTGCATTACATTAAAAATACTGTGCAAGCAATGTTGTACAATGTAAAATTCCATTTTAACTGAGACAGAAGTGTGGGCAATACAAAATTTAGTTTCTAAGGAATGATGTTAGGGATAGGATAAATTATCGCACCTACATGTCAAAGGAAAAAAATACCGCATAGCACTTTTCTACTGACAGTATCATGATTACAGTTCTTAACACAGTATATCAGAAGTTAATTACATTTGATTTGCTGAAGATGTAATAAAATTTGTATCTGGTACAGTCAGTACATTGAGAGGAGGAGGCAGTTTATGAAATTGTCATTACTCAGGATGCCTTGTAATCATGACTTATATACATTCATTATTTAAAAAAAAAAAAAAAAAAAAAAAAAAAACTTTCACATACATATCAGTTGACCCAAATATGGATATAACCTTTTCAGTCTCATTATAGACATGGGAAAACCTTTCTTGAGGAAATCTTTCATAGGGCTCATGAACAGTTTTAAAATAATATAATTTCTATTTCAATTGGAAGTTACTCTGAACTTTAATACCAGAGAGCTTAGGGAAATGGGTGCTGGCAGTTGGAAAAACATCACTTCATAAGCCACAAGAAAGAGAGCCACATCACACTGTGACATAATATGTCAAGTACTTCTGAGAAGTGCCGAAGAGAACTGAGATAGTCCTAGCCTCATTTGGCCCACCTGTGACCAGCCCTGATGTAGAACTTCATACTTAAGTAACAGGAGAAACTTTTTAATAGAATCTAAACTGGATTTTTAAGGGGTTTTTTACAAGCCACAATACTTCCTGCAAATTATTGAAAATACTCCATCTCTTTCCCCAGTTTGGTAAGAAAAAAAGCCAGAATTTACACTGCCTGTGACATAATGCAGGGCTATGTAAAGCACATTGCCCAGGGTAGTGCAAAGCATTGAAGCATTCACACTGCACACAATGTGTGATCTGATCTTTGGGAACTAATAATTGATGAGCAGTCCTCAGACAATGTCATTTTTCTTGACTCAGTAAATTCATTTATAGTGGAAAATATTGTTCTCAGGATTCAAGGTAGTTGTGAATGGGTGAATAAAATAATAAGAGTCCTTGGATAGGAGAGGTCCGTCATTTGCACAGTGACTTGGGGAAAGCTCAAGATAAATTCTGCAGTTACTTCAAAATATGTAAAACTACAATTAATTATACAGTATTGATTGTTTCAAATAGATTACAGTACCAACATACAAACCTGTGACCTCTGGATTTGTAGTCTGCCACTTTATCATTAAGCCACTGAGACACCATTAATTATTTTGAAATACCTTTAAGGGACTATAGGAAACATATGACTTCATTTGGAATTCTGACACTATTTCCATAAATTGTGTGCTTTTCAGAGAAAAAATACTGCACATTCATCAACAATTCGGACACCACAACTTCGTCTTAACAGCTTCAGAATAGTCGACAATGCCTGATGTTAGCTTTTCTTGCTCCCCCTCTTAAAATCAACCTGAAATTCTGCCAAAGGAAGAATAGGTTTTAATGCCCCATTGGCAAGATGTTCATTAAAGATGGAGAAGAAGATGGGGTTGTTTCTGGGTGGAAATCAGCCATAACCTCTGAAAATTCTAACCACTGCACCACTTTGCTCACTGTCTATCAGATGGTTTCTCTGTCCAACATCTTGCAGGCCGTGGACTTACCTTCCAAAAAAGTTGGTATATGACGTTTCCTTGGTGTCATGCCACTGGACTTGTATTTGAAGGAATAACCTGTTTTTATTGCACAAAGTACCACCAAATATGCCCAAACAAAACTCTTGCATCTAAAGCAATTATGGGAATGTATTTAAGAACTGGAAAAGGCTATTGTAATATTTAAAGCATATGAGAATAGTGTTGCTCATTCTCAGGCTCCATTGAGGCATACTCATTTAATAGCACCTATTGAAGGGAAACTATCAAATTTGAGTAACACAAAATAGCTTTAGAATCATTGATCTACATGGGATACTCTGCAAATCACATTTAAGTGCCTGGCAGAGGGTTCATCGAACCACCTTTATACTATTTATCTCCCATTCCATTCTCAAATAATGCATGGGAAGAAAGAACACCTGAATCTCTCCGTTTAAGCTCTGATTTCTTGTATTTTATTCTGATGATAATTTCTGCCTATGTAAGTGGGAGTCAACAATATATTATCATATTTGGATGAGAATGTTGGTGATTGGAGTTTTGTAAGTAGCCCACGCAGCAGCGATAAATGCTGTTATTGTAATGATTCCCATCCCAGATCCTGCATCATTTCCGTGATGCTGCCTCCCCTGTATCGTGACAATACAAAATGAGCTGCCCTTCTTTGGACTCTTTCAGTGTCTTCCATCAAACCTACCTGGTAAGGATCCCACACTGGGCAGTAATACTCAAAAAAATGGACAAGCATAGTGTATGCAGTTTCTTTAGTACTTCTGTTACATCTTTTATTAAGGGTTCTGCCAATAAAACGCAATCTCTGTTTTGCCTTTCCTATGACATTATCTATGTGTTCTTTCCAGTTTAAGTCTGAAGTAATAGTAATTCTTAGGTATTTAGTGGAGTTTATGGCCTTCACTTTTGATTGATTTATCTTGTAAACAAAGTTTAATGGATTTCTTTTCATACTCATTTGGACGACTTCACACTACTCATTATTGAGTTACCAATTTTTACACCATAGTGATATCTTATTTAGATCGTTCTGAAGTTGGTTTTGATCTTAAGATGATTTACTAGACGGTAAATGACAGCAACACCTGCAAACAACCAAACAAATCTGCTTAGATTTTCTCCCAAATTGTTTATGTAATTAAGGAACAGCAGAGGACTAATAACATCACTGCCTTACCATCGATTACTACAAACTATGTCCTCTCTGACAGGAAATCCCCTATCCAGTCGCAAATTTGGGGCGATATACCATAATCAGGTAATTTGATCAAAAGGCATTTGTGAGGTATGGTGTTGACAGTCTTCTGGAAGTCAAGAAATATGGAATCAGTTTGAGAACCCTTGTCAATAGCACTCATCTACTTAGATTTTCTCCCAAATCGTTTATGTAATTAAGGAACAGCAGAGGACTAATAACATCACTGCCTTACCATCGATTACTACAAACTATGTCCTCTCTGACAGGAAATCCCCTATCCAGTCGCAAATTTGGGGCGATATACCATAATCAGGTAATTTGATCAAAAGGCATTTGTGAGGTATGGTGTTGACAGTCTTCTGGAAGTCAAGAAATATGGAATCAGTTTGAGAACCCTTGTCAATAGCACTCATTACTTCATGTGAGTAAAGAACTGTTTGTGTTTCGCTGAACAATATTTTCTAACAGATCTGTATTCATGATATTTGAATAAAGGATGTGTTTCAAAACCCTGCTGCAAATTGACATCAATTAAATAGGTCTGTAGTTTAGTGAGTTACTCCTACTGCCTTTCTTGAATACAGGTGTAATCTGTGCAATTTCTGAGTCTTTTAGTACAGATCCTTCTTTGAGCGAGTGGTTGTATATGGCTGTTACAAGGGCATAGACATGAGGGGGTTCAAACCCCCTCTCCCCAGAATTGTTTTTCTTTTTTGTACTAAAATTAAAAATGACAATAATTTGTGTAATGAATATGAAAGTTAGACTCAAAACTTTTCCAACAAAGAGAGGTGCCAGGATGTCTGTAAGTTGTAATTGATGCTCAGTTGAGCTTTGGCTTCTTACTTGTTGTTGGGACACTTTCTCTTGAGTGTCTTATTGCAGGCCTTCGTGAGGTCTAGGCAAGCATCGCGCACAACTTTCATGACTGTAAACCACACCAGTTAAAAAATTGCTCAGGTAACCACCACCAACCTTCAGTAACAATGAACAAGTATTGTTGGATTCCGGGCAGAAACATGCTCCATAGACCATTTAATGTACCGCACGAGGCTTGCCTACCGTGTAACAAAGGCCATCGTCTCTCATGTTTGCCACTGCTACCAACTTCAGTGATCTAGTAACTTTTATTTACTACAGTAGGGTGGCAACTTGTATGTGACACAGACAAATATATATTTTTAATGAGTGTGATTAAATGAGAACAAATGTATGACATCATAACCTTATTACTTCCATGTATAATTTATACCACAGATGCTGATCATCTACACGCATCCATGCATAAAGTGGCAGCATTGTATAGCTGACAGATTAAATTCTCCCTCTTTTGACAGATATTAATTGTGTGAAAGGAACTGTTAGTTTCGACGTTTTGGATCTAATTTTCGAGTTTGTATTTTATTGCAATAAGTACCTCTATAGGCTGTCAGTGCTTTTTAATACTCATATTAACTTAATCTGTAGATATTTAGCATCGATTTCGTGTCTCTAAGCTAATTGTTCCCAAAATCTTAGCCATATTTTGAATCTTGGGCAATGACGCCATGGTGGTGAATTTAGGCAAAATGAAGTGTAGTACAGATGCATACATTTTGTGAAATGGGCATTTCCAGCATGTAGTAGTTTTGAAGTGCCAAAATCTATATATCTGACTTTTGCAGTGTCTTAATCAAGTCTAAATTATAAAATCCACTTGCATTCCAATGTTACATCAACAAGTACTTGAAATCTTCTAAATGTCCAATACAGTAGAGTGATAAATATAAATTAGAACAGCTGTAATACTTATTTACTACTACTAATTCATCGTGTAGGTTTATCTTTGATTTTCAAATGTTGGCGTCATTACCCTGGATCCTAGGGTAATGGCACTATTGCGTATACTTTCACAATATATTTTTAACAATAAAACTTAACAAAATACATGACTGAAAAGATTATAATAAAGTAATATTCTGTACGAAAAAGACACACTTTTAATAAGGTAAAAAAACTGGTTTCTCTTATGGTGGCACCATTCCCCTGGTCTCCCCTATGTTATTTGCCTGAGCGCTTTCAATTTTTTACGATTGCTGACAACTTATGACTTGAGCCAGATGTGGTAGTGCAGAAGGTATTTCTAATTTATTAATCCCTACAGTGATTACTTTTGTTCTGAAAATTGAGCTTATTCTGTATGTTATGTTCAAATAATTTACGGGACTATAGTTGGACAACGTCTTCGACAACAGCCAGTATTTCGGGAGGTGAACGCCCGTCACTTTTTATGTATAACAGAAAAGACTGCTCTTCATGTCTACAATCTTTTTCAATAACGCTTCATTCTTTTTTCAACTACTCACAAAATTTTCCAAATTCATAGAAAAATTTTTAAGTATGTTTTATCGGGTGGGGGGGGGCGGAGGCACATCACAGCTTTGGCACAAGTCAAATGTGACAGCACATATCGGCCACCTTAAGAGCTGTATATCTTTTAGCAAGCTCTTTGGGTGAGCAATAAAGTGCAATAAAGTATAGTTGTTTAATTAATGTGGACTTTGTCTGAGGCTACAACCCCACCAAATCCCCAGTGGTGAACCTGCTGTTTCGTTCTATACCCTCACACATGTTAGAAGTGAGTTTTGCATCTTCACTCTGATTTTTCTTGTTATACATGGATTAACAGTATCCCGCCATAATGACTTTGACTGTGTCACCTCCACCGGGCTACAATCTGGTCTCTCAACCGTTCAAGGTTTCGTCTCTTCTACAAGATTCATCAGGCACCTTCACTTCTACGCCTGTGCACCCAGTTCAGCAATTTTCACAGGACTTATTCACTATGACTTAGCACAACAGTGGACATGGACTCACAATGGACTTGGCTTTTGTTACATCCAACATTCCATCCAGTGGTCAAAACTTGAACAATCTCCATTCTTCACAAAACATTTTCACGTGTGCACAACATTGACCTGTGTCAAATGTGAACAGTTCAGTTTTCAGTGCCAGTATCTTCTCTGGCCTGCTTCACCCAGTGAGCCTGTCAGTGGACTCATTGTGGACTCTTCCTTGAGTTCAGTTTATGGCTTGGGAGTCTACTTGCACACATTTTTGTTAATGCACACTTTCAGTGACAAACAATACCGTCCCACCCTATCTTGTGCAACCACTGATGAAGCGTTTCCACAGTGATTCTGCTTTCAATACTCATAACCTTCTGAGTGACTTTGTTATTTGACAAAATGTTCATGCGGGCAATGTGTATGGTGTGCAGTCATTCTCGGCATCATGGGTCTCTCCTTCTGCGCCATGACCACATGTGCTGCCCTATTCTGCTCACATGACTATCACATCACATGATTCTTCCGGGCTTCTGTATGTTTAACCGCTCATTTCCCAGCACATTTTGGTGCCGCTGCCACATCCGCCTTTCGTGTTGTGCCTTCACACCGTGTCGCCATACACACATTTGTATTCTTGGTCCCACTGGGGACATCTACCACGACACGTGTCACCCTTTTGTTTCCATGACAATAGGCAGACACAGCTGTCACAGAATCTGGCATTCAAGTACAACAACAATTGCCTCCATCGTGTCAGTTGCCCAAGCTACCACTGTTTTCCTTTGATGCTCCGACTACATCGTTCACTTTGATAGAGCATGATCACTACTCCCTCGATGATGCTACTCGTTAGCTATGTCTGATAACACACCTGCAAGAGCATGTTAACCTTATTTTTTACCTGGTGATATCACCAAATACTTCTCACTGCTAATACTCAGCCAAGAGGGCCATTCTTGAGCAGGTTACCCGCACTCCTGATGATACAATTCATCACATCCTACATGAGGAACATCTTGGCAACAATAAACCTTCGCAGCTGTGGAGATGTCTCTGACTGCTGGTCAGTGAACACACAATGCGAGATTCCACCCTCATGGCTGTCTAGACCAGTTTTGCCTCTTCCAACTCAGACGACACTCATTTACAACATCCTGGAGAAACCAAGTGAGCACATTCACATGGCGGATAGAGTGCATGAAGCTTACATATACAGGTGCATAACAATGCGAGTCAAAGGCTCAGCAGCCCCCACTTTGGCCTCTCACCATCACCAAAGTTCATTACCATGTGCCTGATGAACTAGTCGACCCTCCTGGCATTCCTGGTAGCTACACCACCGAGTCTCCTCAAGCTCACCCTCCTGCTAAAAACGGCACACCAACCTCCTCTGTGGAGTCTGACGATGGCCTGCCACATCTCATCCACTTTCTGCAGGCACAGGTTCAACACTACACACACTGCTATTATCACAGCCATTTTGAGGACGCCAAGTGGAGTGCCGTCCACTGTGCCTTCACCCAAATGCATAGTGCAGGATGACTTGAAGCACCACTTCTTGCCCAGCTGACAACAGGCAGCTACACACACTGAATTTTGTTCATGAGTGTCCACCTCTGGGTGGTCACCTCTACTTACACGACTGCGTCTCGAACACTCACTTTTTGGTCAACACTGGTGCTGATGTCTCTCTGCTACCTATGTCTCTGGTGACCAGCTCTCTATGACCTCATTGTGCAGTTCTTCAAGCCATAAACCTCTCTCTCCATTCACCTGAGTGTGTCCTGAAGTGTAACTTCTTAGTGGCTAACATTCTGGAACCTATAGCGAGCATGGATTTTTTGGTGCATCACAAACCATCTCCTGATGCCGTGTGCCACTCTATCTTCCATCACCCCTTAAACAAACATTTTTCGTGTGATTTGCTGAACTCCAACTCCTCTATCGTGGTTGTAAACGCTGCTCGTGAGTGTATTGAAACCACTGACAAGTTTGAAACTCTGTTTTCTAAGTGGTCTAACAAATATGAACAGGTGTTGTATCTCAGGTGTAAGGGGAAGACATTTTGCCAAGCAGCAACTTTTGTCTCTCTGAGTGTCATCGATGGATGCTAAATCCAAGGTTAGTACCTCTACTCTGAGTGTAATCAATGACATCGCTCCGCGTGTACGGTTGACAGTGATCTTGAAAGTTTGGTCCCTCCTCCCCACACAGATGTTTGTAAACATAATTCAATTGTCATGGCAACTTCATGTGCTGTCAAGGCTGTGTGCACATCCTGCCCTCTTGTGCCTACTTTGTGAACCTTACAGTATGCACGTTCTTCCAACCTGAGAATGAACTTCTCCAGCCTCCAGGCAGCCTTGCCGCCACACCAAGCCAATGAACTATGCTAATAAGATCACTTCAAACTTTAATACTGTTACATTTTCTCATGGAGTTTTGGGTGTGTGAAGTCATGTTGTTGCACCTGCCACTAGACCGTCATGTTCTGAGTCCGCAATGGTGGTGCTACACACGCTGGTGGCTACAGGTCCAACCACGTCCTCTTGTGACCCGGCCACCACTGTGGCAGCCATCTTGCACCAGCATGCATATTGCTCTACCACCTATGCCGGTGGCTCATGGTAGCTACACTGCCTGCCATACCATCTGCCATTGCAGCCTGGCTGTCACCCTGCACACATGCACGAGTGGTGCCTCCAGTGGCACCGACAGCAGCCGGAGCAACCTAACTACCCTCTGCTACCCTTTTTCAACAGTGTGTCTCAGTCATCACTAATGGAACAGTTCACAATCTAGGACTGACAGATGACACTCCCATCTCCAGCAAACTACGCTGTCTTTGTGCTGAGAAATTCATGATAGTCGAGCCACAGATAAGAGAGCTGCTCTATTCTGGCATCATCAAACCTTCATCAACCTATTGGTCTTCTCCCATTCACTTAGTTAAGAAAGGCGATGGTTCTTTGGATATGTGTGGTGACTAGAGTAGACTCAATGCCAAGACCATCATTGACAGGTATCTCATCCCAAATGTCGCAGGCTTTACTCGTGCATATGAAGGTACAGAAGTTCTTTCTGTGGTAGACTGCAAACACATGTATCACCAAATACCAGCCACGGTGGAGTAGCCGAGCGGTCTAAGGCGCCTCGCTGCGGAGCGCGCAGTTGCTCGCTGTCAGAGGTTCGAGTCCTCCCTGGGGCGTGTGTGTGTGTGTGTGTGTGTGTGTGTGTGTGTGTGTGTGTGTGTGTGTGTGTGCGTGTGTGTGTGTGTGTGTGTGTATGTGTGTTGTCCTTAGGTTAGTTTACCTAGGTTTAAGTAGTTTGTAAGCTATGGACTGATGACCACACAGTTTGGTTCGATAGATTTACAAACATTTGAACATTTTAACCAAATACCAGTGGCCCCGGAGAACGTTGATAATACTGCCATGACAACTCTGATTGAGATGTATCATTACTGCTTCATGCCTTTTGAACTAAAAAATATCACACAAACCGGGCAAATGCTTCATCAGTGAGGTTCTTATTCTCTGGATGACATCTTACCATTCAGTGCCTCTACTGAAGAAAAAAAACAGCACCTGCAGATCCTATGTGAAACCCTAGACACTGCGGGATTTGAGTTAAACCACAACAAACTTCTGTCCATTTTCTAGCTTACACTGTTCCTGCAGATAGCATCTCCCCTCTGGCTCAGAAAATTTACGCCATTAAAGATCTACCATGCCCCTTGAACTTTAAAGTACCATTAACTATTACTGCTGTCACTTGCACGGTGCAGCCGAGATTCAGGCCCTTCTCAGGGATGCACTAGTGGGTAAACAAATCTCTGGCATCCACCCATGTCCTGGACCCCTGAAATAACTAAGGCATTCACAGCCTTAGAGACCTGCTGGCATGGTGCAGTCACTATCACATATCCCACCTTGAAGCATACATCTTCATTACAACTGATGCCAGTGACACTGCTATCGGTGCGGTTCTCAGCCAGTCCCACAAAGGCAACATTTCTCCCCTCCAATTCTTTTCAAAGAAACTAAACAAGGCTCAGTGAAAGTATTCAGCCTTCGATTGTGAGCTCCTGGACATTTAAGAGGCAATTAAACACTTTTGCTTTGATGTCGACGGTCAACCCTTTCACATTTTCACAGATCACAAAACTTTGTTTGTGGCCATTCAGAATCCCCTGGCTGACCCCTCACCTTGCTGCTTATTCTATGTTTACTTCATTTCTCAATGAACAACTGATATCCAGTACATCAAGGTTGCGGACAATGTCGCCGACTTCCTATTACGAATTGATGCCATGTCCTCGCTGACAGACATTTCTAATCTCGCTATCTTACAGTAAGCTGACAATGATCTCATGCAACTTGTTTCTGACCACACTGCTTCTCTCAACCCCATCCACACCTAAACTTCCTTCCTTGCTTGTTCCAAGGTGAAGTTTTTCAGAAGTTGAGGCCACCCCCCTCATCAATATTAAGGCCAATACTGTCACCAGGGCCTTCAATCCCAGATAACTGGCTTCAACTGTTCCTTGATCTAATCACAAATCAAGGCGGACAGTTCCAATTGGCCCTCTTTTCAGACCTTTGCCACCTCTATGCCACTATGTGCATCTACACCACCCCTTAGGACCCCCAGAGAAACAGGCTGGTAGAGTGGTGGAACAGGACCCTAAAAGCAGCTGTATGGTGCCATGACACCCTCTGGACAGAGGCCCCTCCCCTTACACAAAGCACCTTCCTCCCCCTGCACAAAGCACCTTCCTCCCCCCCCCCCCTCCTGTCAATTCTTCAGCCTCTCCACCTGGTGGCTTCCACTCACCCCCTTCCCCACACAGGGCATTGCTTCAGGTTGTCACCCCCTTCATTCCAGGGATCTCCAGCCTTGCCTGCCTCTTCATTTCCAGGATTCTCTACCCTCCCACTTCCTGTGACTCAGTGTTGAATTCGACATACCTGTCGCACTCACCCTCATCCCTAACATCTCTGTTCTCTTGTCCAGTGGCTCCATTTTCTTTATCTGCATGGCTATTAGCGGGTCCTCTTCCCCTCAACAGAGAAGATGTGAGCTTCTTAAGTGTGTCTCTCCACTCACTTTCATGACCCTGTGCTGTTAACTGATTGTGGATTGATGATTCCCGATGTTGTCGAAGAGTGTTGCTTTCGGTAGCGGTGCGCTGAAATCTCATGGGACGAAAACTAATTCACTACAAGTAACATAGGCAACATACAGAACTGCAGTTCTTTGACACTTTTAATGATTCATAAATGCCCAGTTGTCCCCATTTATAGCCAGCTTACAAGTCTCATTAATTACAACCATTATGACCAATAATTTGAATTTACAAAATTCATGTGTGGAATACAAAGGTTAGAGGTGTACATCTTAATGTGGCACATAAAGTATCCCAAAACCACCCTCCCTACCTAATGGTTCCTACCCCTGCAACCGATCCCGCTGCAAAACCTGTCCAATGCATCCTCCCACTACCACATACTCCAGCCCCACCACAGGAAAAACCTACCCAATTCAAGGCAGGGCCACATGTGAGACAACACATGTCATATACCAGCTGACATGTGTCCACTGTTCAGCCTTTTATGTTGGAATGACTACCAACAAATTGGCTGAGCGGATGAATGGGCATAGACGGACTGTTCGCCTGGGGGACACCCAATATCCTGTGGCAGAAGATGCCCTCCAGCATAACTCCAGGGACCTGGCCACGTGTTACACCACACATGCCATTTGGATAGTACCAACAAACACCAGTCCCTCAGAGCTACTCCTCCCGCCACCCCCCTGGCCTAAATCTAAGCTAACCCCTCCCCTTCCTCCACCCTCAGCTCACCTATTCATTATCCGTTCCTTACCTCTCTCTCTCTCTCTCTCTCTCTCTCTCTCTCTCTCTCTCTCTCTCTCTCTCTCTCTCTCTCTCTCTCTCTCTCTCTCTCTCTACCTCTCCCTCCCACCCTCTCGCTCTCTCTGTCATTCTCTCTATCTCTCTCCATGTGTGTGAGTGTGTGTGTGTGTGTGTGTGAGTGTGTGTGTGTGTGTGTCCATCCATATTTCCCTGTTTATGAAAAACGTTTTAGACACCCCCCCCCCCCACCCCTCCTACACCCCTCAGCATCATTAATTTCACTCTCTTCTCTTCTCTTTACTACTTGATCTTTCCTCTTTGGTTATATTTATCCTCTCTGGCTTGGCTCAGTACATACATGCAGTATCTCTGACGTCCACACTCCCGAAACACCACCTTCATGACCTAGGTCATGAACGACCTTTCCCTTCTGTTCGCATCCTTTATTCTTCCCTTCTCTCCCACCTGACGAAGGAACTCTGTTCCGAAAGCTTGTCCCTTTGTCCCCTTTTTTTCTGTTTTTTCATTTTGTGTTACTATCAGCGGTACAGCACAATGGTAAGTACTGGCCAGCCATTCTATCTCGTTTCTACAATATTTATCATCTCTGAGGAGAATTTTCATCATGAATCACATAAATTACTAGTTCATTCATAATACCGGTAGATACACTTTCCACACTAGTAACACTGATGAACTTTAACATAACTGTACAAAACTGAAGTTCAAACTGGCATGGATTGGCCCTCCGATTACGGCTGAAACAATACTCTGAACTTGCGCGAATTGTGCCTCAGACAACGGATGGAGCAATACTCTATTACATGCCGCGAACACATTCTAACAATGATACTGGAAATTACATATTATTAATTGAGTTCATTACATTAATTACAATGGAAAATTACATGTAACTGGCTATAGGAAAAGATAGCATAAATAATACTGATTAAATTAAGATACAAATCACAGTTTAATTAATAGTATTTCATTTACATATTTAACAAAATTGGTTAATCAACAATAGTTTCATAATTAATGGTAATTATACAGAAACTAATGAGGGCAAAACTTTCCTATTATTACTTGTGAAACACAATAATACCTACTTTAAAATTTTGAGAAAAGAATTTACTTAGTTTTAACAGAAATACTAATTAGCATACCATCTGAAATATAAAGTCTCTGGCATTCATTAATTAATATTTGCTAATTAAACAAACTTCTCCAGCATCAAATAATAGAAAATGACTTCAGCTTGTTACCTTATAAAAAAATAATAACAAAGGTTTTGGAAAAGAAAATGGTAATAGACTAATTACATTCTCATCTATTATTATGCAACAATGGTATCAGGAGGTTCCGTAATGCAAGCAGACGGGAATAAATCCCAACATGCTTCGTTACAACTCTGATGCCATACGTGCAGTCCTGATCCCCTCAAGTCAAGTGCACCTCATCATACCAATTTCTCCAATTGATCACCCTGCTACTCATCGCCTCAAGCAGCAGGTATGCCAATCTCACCACCTCGAGGACTCCGCCTCCACGAGCCTAGATCCTGCCCGAGGATATGATGGAGCTAGGGGGGGGGGGGAGCTGTGTGGCAGCGATACACCTTGAAATGTAAATGTCTCCAAGACCATGCTTTATTGGAGAATACATTTTACATGAAATATGTTTTTCTAATATTAGAACGTATTTTTAAATTCAATCTTAATGTGCCTCAATCTAGAAGGTTCTTCTTCATGTAAATAGCAACACTTAAGACTTCTTCTCCAGTATTCAAAGGCATCCGAAGATAATGAAGATGCACACTACCTCAAAAAAAACTCATTATCACCATAAATGATGAAATGCTCAGGTTTAAATTTTCTCATAGATAGGGCTTTATTGTAACCCCATTACAATGTTTCTCTTGTAATATTCCTCATTACACTTTTACATCCAACACGTCTAGATTCTAGATCAGATTAACAAAGAATAATCATATAGTAATACATTTAAAAAATGAAAACCAGAGGTTTCTTCTCTCTGCTGAATGTTTACGGAAGCTCACGCTCCTCTTGATCATACTGCAAGTAACCTCTGGGACAGGTAACTTGATCCCGTCTAGGAAAGCCTCTGCAAAACAAGAGAAACCTCGGGCAGTGCGTGTCCTACAGGTTCTCTAAACTCACTCAAACCTACATTTGGTTATCTTGTCTCAATGGACGAAGCATGTAGTGTATTTGTTAACTACAAATTGTATATCTTTCACCAAGCTCTTTGGGCGAGCTGCTTCCCAGCTCCGCTATGCTTTAACAGTCTGTCTTTGTATCTCTATCGTGTGCAATAATGTATAGTTGTTCAATTAATTTGGACTTTGTCTGGGGCTATATCCCCACCAAATCCCATATGTTCATATAATAATAGGCAAGTAAGATGTTTCCTCCTTAAATGTTCATCAGTTCATGTTTTTATACACAAAAGATGTTGAATGTCAAATGCACTCTACTTATAAAGACATTTGTAAGTTATTTATGCAGATGACTTTATCAAGTCAACAGATATGGGAAAATGAAAATAGAATTTCTCTAGTTTTAATGAATTGATGGGTAAGTACTCTTATTACCCACAATAAATATTCCGTGCATAGGTAATAATAGCTTTTTGTCTTCAGTGACAATTTATTAATAATGATAACATTGCACACCAAACCTCTTTATCAGTCCAAAAAATGGGTTGTTCATTATAAGACCCAAGAAGGACATTGCAGCAGTTCTTTCCTCTGGGGGCCCCTCTTTACACTGAAGCACTCTGCACCTGCAAATTCAAAAACAATATTCTTTAAAAGAACAAATTTTTTCAGTTTTGTTTCTTACTTTCATTGATAACACAGACATTTTTATTGCAATATATATGCTTTCATCTTCATACTAGTGCTGCTTACATCTGAAAGAAGATGTAGCTAAGTATCTACATTTCTAATCTTTCTTTACCTGAAATAAATTTCATTGTATGTAGATTACAGTCATGTAATTACAATCAAGGTACAGTTGCAGTATTAAATATTAAAATCAATCTAGTACATATCAGATGAAAAATGTACAGCTGCAAATAGTAAAATCGACACTGTCCATATCATGGAACAGTTTTGTGTTTAAAAAGGGTTTTCTGTTACCAGTAATATAATTCAGTTTTGAAATTTTTAACTTATTTAAATGCTGTTTTGGACAAATAAAATGCAGGGATATAATACTTCGATTCAGAACTGTTAGTATTTTAAGTCTGGTGAAGGAAGGTTGATAGTGCGCCATAGTATCAGCCTTGAAAATATACAACTTATATTTTACTGATATGAGAGGAATATCCCATACAAGTAAATTGTATGAAATATTTGTCTAAAAGAGCTCACAATATTTTCATGTCGAAACACAGTCAAGTACAAATTCAGAGGAAGGGTCAGTGATGAAGTTCAAATCTTATAACTGAAAGTATATTTACTGTTGACTTCAGTGTACAGCCAGAACAAAACTGACATCCTGGATGAAGAGTGTATTTATTTATGTCATAATGGTATCCTAAAATTTAGAAACAGTACAGTCATAAGAGATTTCAAAAACTTTCCAGAAGAAATAAATATTAAGTAATATATACTTGCTGAAGGTTATGACATGACAGTGCCCCCAGGCTGATGCCGCACACTTGTATTTTATAGAGCCACACACATCGGCACATTTAAATCGCGCGCGCGCGAATGCGCGCGGGAAATACAAGCTTCGGGAAGTTTGTGACGTAGGGGTTTTTCCGCGGGGCTGGAAAAACGGAAGCCGAGTCGCGTGGGGGAGGGCAGAGTCGCGTGGACTGCCGAGGGCGGCGGAGCGTGGTTTGCTCGTCGCGGCATTTTTCTGTAAAAACGTGGGATAGCTTTTCGCGGCTGAAGTACCGTTTTTTCGTATGCCTTTTGAGTTAAAGGATTCCGGTGTGTGGGTCAAAGTGCGAAGTTGCGTGGGGGCTCGAGTCACAAAAAACATCTTTATAAATTTAAACACGTGCATAGAAAAATTAAACGTATTTAAAACAACATCTGTGTGATGAACATTATTTTTTCGCAACTCGCCCTGTACGCCCATAAGTCTGTATAATTGGTATGTACTTTTGTTTATCAATTGAAAAATGTATTAAGGCGCACGTGGACGGAACAGCACCAAAGCGGGAATCATTTAATATCATCCCCTAAACGACCACAAAACATTTTTCCACCAGAAAGAGGGAAAAGCATGTTCCGCCCCGTCGCATATGGGGGCTCGTCCATTTCTTGAAACAGTGTGTAGTGTGTACTGAGACACGTTCCGACTCGTCCATTTCGTGAAATAGTGTGTTCCGGTTTCGCCCATTTGAAGCGAGAAGTACGTCGCGGCTCGTTCATTTCGAGTGCGAAGTACATTCCGACGCGCGTGTTGAAGAAAATTTCAGCGGCCCACGGCAGCGAGTGTGCGGCAGGCAGCAACAGCGTAACCGGGAGACGCGGCGGCAACAGCCGGTATATTCCAGACCATCACCGTGCGGCAGCAGGACGCGGCAGATACGGCGCACAACAGCGGCGATTTCGGCATCGGCAGCTCAGCACGGAAACACGACGCAGTTACGCAGTGGAGTTGCAGCACAGACAAAGAGATAAGTGTCGCAGCAGGCTTTTAATTTGTTGATTTCAGTTCTCTTGTCCCCAGCCATGAGTACCGAAACTGATAGGGTTTTAAGTGATAGTGAATCCTTAGAAAGTGGTAGTGGGTTTGAGGCCCCAACACAATCTAAGGCAGATGAAATGAAAGCAATGATGGGTTGGATGATAACTGAATTTAAAGATACTGTAGGGGGCCTGGAAAAAAAAAATGGGAAATTCAATTATAAGTATAAAATCTGAAATGGGGAATTCAATTGCTGAAATGGGAAACTCAATTATAAGTATAAAATCTGAAATGGGGAATTCAATTGCTGAAATGGGAAACTCAATTATAAGTATAAAATCTGAAATGGGGAATTCAATTGCTGAAATGGGAAACTCAATAAAAAATTCAATGGGTGTTTTAAAAAATGAAATAATCTCGGACTTTGACAAAAGATTAGAAGATTTGACCTTAAAATTTGAAGTTAGAGAAAAGGATCTGAATGCCAGAATTGGTGCTGTTGAGACTAAGTTGAATGACAGGATAGAATCAGGAAAACAGATTTGTGAAATCAGGAATGAGGACACTAGGCAGGCTTTAATTGACATAAACAAAAGGATTGTGGCTTGTGTTGATGAAACTAAGACAAGTTTGGAAAATACAAAAAGTGTTTTAAGAAAGGAAATAGAACAGGTAGTAGCTGTAAATAAATGTAGTATAGAAAAGGTGAATAGTAGGATGGCTGACTTAGAATTGTGCTCTGCATCTGCAAATACTGGTTGGTTTGGGATGCAGATACCAAGTTGTAAAACTTTTTCAGGGGAAAGTAGCTACCATGTAGTAGATTTTATTGCAGCATGCAAAGATCAATTCCTGCCTGGAATGACTGATAATTGCAAAATAAAATACATCAAAAGAATGTTAGAAGGTCCTGCACAGACGTGGGCTAACCAATGTGCTGAGAAATTCATTTCTTTTGAAGTTTTCGAAAAGCTAATTTTAGATAAGTACTGGAGCCAGGCTAAACAAGTCAGGTTACAAAGTGAATTCTTAAATGGAGTTGCTTACAAGGGGGATAAACAGACTATGAAAGAATTCTGTCAGGAAGAGTTAAGGAAATTGGTGCACTTAGATAGACCATTAGGAGCTCTTACTGAAATTTACACTCTCTGCCAGAGGTTGCCACAGAATTTAAATTTGCAACTTATACACTGCCCTACTGACTCTACTGAAAAATTTCTAGATTTTATAGAAAAACTAGATCATGCAATGGTATATGAACCTAGACATGGGTAGCCTCAACATATAGCTAACCAAAGGGAACATAATAGGAATATCAGAAATTGGGGAAATAAGCAGCATGACCACCACCAAGAAAGGAACGTGAATGAAAATTGGAGAAATAATGGGTGTAGATGGAATGGTGATGATAGGAATCTGAGAGATTCATGGGGAAGAACTAACAGGGATGATCGAAGGTTAACACAGGAAAATGGAGGAAGAAGAAGGGAACAAAATAGAAACGAACAACACAGACAACGTTCGGAAAACTAGAATTTGTTCCAAATGGGGTCCGATTTGGGACGGGATACAAGGTACGAAATAGGACCGAGAGAAGGATAAATAATTACAAGCCAGATAGCAGGGGATCAGATAGGAATAACTATGACCAGAATAGAGAAAAAAGGGAAGAAAGAATATGTAATATGGATGCAATATTGGGCAATGAAGAAATGGTTGGGGGATGGTTTACACAGCATGGTAAAAGAAATGCAAATAAGAGAAGAAATCATAAAAATCCAAGTGAAGATTGTAATGTGGGAGATTTGTTTAGTGAAAGAGTAAGTAGTGGGAGAGATGTTGAAGAAAACAGCATTGGTTTGGCTTCTGTATTAGATAAATCAGGTTTGCATATGGAGCATAAGTGTTTGATTGAATGTAAGAGTATGCCAAGTGGATGTGTGAATGGTAGCAATGTTGATGATGTGTGGTTTGATGATGTAAATGTAAATAAGAATGTACAAGCACCTATAATTAATGAAAATTGGGAACAGGGTGAGAAGAGTAAATTTAAAGGCTGGGTGAAAAAGGTCAATTGGATTAGGAAATGGGCACCAGATGATTGGGCAATTCATAAATATGACTATATAAAAAGATTAGGAGAGCAATGTGGGAAAAATGAGACATATTACAATGTTGTTAAAGAAATATTTGGAGGGGATCCAGAATTTGATGAATTGAGGGGACAAAGCATATTCTCATTGGAAACTAATAAAATGAATGATGAACATGACTCTGTAAATGATGGATCTAGTGATGAACAAGAAATAGGGGATGATATACAAACTTTTGTCATATATAATAGTAAACTGTATGACGGTATGAAAGAGGTGTTTGAAAAAGTATTTGCAGGTGATAACATAGAACCATATAGCCCTAGTAGTGAGGATCAGGTATGCAACATGGTAAAGTACTGCATACATGAAATAGAAGACGACCCGTTAGCAGAGACTGAATTAGAGACAAATGTGAATGAATATGTGCAGCCAATCATAAATGTCACTGTTGGAGGGGTATGTGAAAATGCACTGATTGATACTGGGAGCTCTATTAGTGGCATTGCAGAAGACTTTTACAATCAGATTAGGACCACAGGAACAGTTGAATTTCCAGTCACAGGGGTAAGAATAAAAAATGCAACTGGAACTTACAGCAAGCCAGTGAGTAAGGAGGTTGTATTAGATGTAAATATAGGAGGGAAAACGTTTAGTCACGTTTTTCTGGTAATAAGAAATCTCTGTCTAAATCTTGTGCTAGGCAATGATTTTCTATGTAAAAATGGGGCTTGCATTGATTGTAAGGATCAGGTGCTGGAACTACATTCTGGAGGATGCATGAAAAGGGTTAAATTTAGAAGTGTAAGTAATGATAAGGATTTAGTGGCATGTCTGCACATAGCCAAATGTACAATGGATGAGGCAGAGGTCGAGGAAGTGATACGAAGGAAGGTAAACAATACTAAGGGAATTTATGATCATGCAAAGGGGGAGCCGTATTATTTACTGACAGACAATAAGTATGTATTTTCCGAAAAGCTAGGTAAAGTACCAAAATTTAAATATTCAGTAAGGGTAAAACCACATGAGCCTAGTATTGTGAGGAAAGGTATGGGGTAAAGCAGTCTCAGAGAATGATCAGTGTATATAGTAGGGTAAGAATTTGTGTAAATTTTATTATTGTAACTTTATTATATATCTGTGATTAATTTATGTGAAGCAGTAAGGACAGGGTTTAAAATTCAGATGTGGTGAAAATATGTACATAAAGGAGTAGATTATGTTATAAAGTACACATGTGAACTGAAGATTTTGAGTTTTACATGTTGACACTAGACCTGTGGATGTCGTTTTTCTAATTAGTCCCAGATTAGGATTAGGCAGTGCAATTAGTTTTAAATATGGTAGTTTGGAATAGGTGAGAATAATGTGGAAATGCACAAAGTTAAAAATATATATACATGTATATATATTTTTCTTTTGGTGCATTGGGGGTAGAGAAATGTTTGTATAGGGATATTGTGTATCCAAAAGATCATGTTGTGTGTAAGTACGAAATTCTGTGTGTATCATGTCAAAGTCTCAAAATTTGCAGAAGGGATGTAATATTATAAAAACAAAATAAAATCTATATTTTCTGATAGGAAAGATAATTAAATGAATTGAATAGTTTGTCAGAAGTACAAAAAAAAAAAAAAAAAAAAAAAAAAAAAAAAAAAAAAAAAAAAAAAAAAAAAAAAAAGTTTTCTTAAGAGTTGATTTTGTGAGATGGGAATTTGGCTACAGTATTAGATTACAATCTCTAAATCCACATACAAATGACAATAACCATGCCACATCTTGAGTTTATTTTCATTGGAGCGGCCTGAGGGATATAAAATAAAAGAACAATGACTTCGACTTTTCTGTGTAACTGTATGAAGTTCTGTTTTGATTGTGCTAAATCTGGATAGCAGAGGGGTGGGGTGTGAATCTGATGGATCCCTGGTATAATATATATATTTGCCAAAAGAAAAATCATTTGTATTCCTTTTTGTTTTCTCTCTCTCTCCCTTTCATTGCTTCCATGCCAGCTGAGAGTACAAGAGAGCTAAAATCATTGCCAGTAGCCTGAACTGCACCGGCTTACAAACTGAAAAAAAAAAGAAGTGTAAGGACCAGTGCCCATATACTGAAGTGCAACACAAGGGATGTTGAAAGTGAAACAGTGCAACGGGAAGTTTATATTAAAAACGATGGTATTCATTCCATAATGAGACAATGACATGGGGCATACCCATGAATATTAGTGATTTTTTTTATTGTATGTTCTTGTTGATGTGTGTCACATATACAAACTTTAAATATGTACAATTTCACAAAATTTAATTTTTGTCTCTAGTTGTAAGATTTTTTTTGTATTGTATTTTCTTATTTTTGTTTAAGGGGTATGTGTGTTATATTTTGGTGCTACTTGCGACATCCTACACTATGTTTGGAAGTCGCAAGTGGGGGTATTATGACATGACAGTGCCCCCAGGCTGATGCCGCACACTTGTATTTTATAGAGCCACACACATCGGCACATTTAAATCGCGCGCGCGCGAATGCGCGCGGGAAATACAAGCTTCGGGAAGTTTGTGACGTAGGGGTTTTTCCGCGGGGCTGGAAAAACGGAAGCCGAGTCGCGTGGGGGAGGGCAGAGTCGCGTGGACTGCCGAGGGCGGCGGAGCGTGGTTTGCTCGTCGCGGCATTTTTCTGTAAAAACGTGGGATAGCTTTTCGCGGCTGAAGTACCGTTTTTTCGTATGCCTTTTGAGTTAAAGGATTCCGGTGTGTGGGTCAAAGTGCGAAGTTGCGTGGGGGCTCGAGTCACAAAAAACATCTTTATAAATTTAAACACGTGCATAGAAAAATTAAACGTATTTAAAACAACATCTGTGTGATGAACATTATTTTTTCGCAACTTGCCCTGTACGCCCATAAGTCTGTATAATTGGTATGTACTTTTGTTTATCAATTGAAAAATGTATTAAGGCGCACGTGGACGGAACAGCACCAAAGCGGGAATCATTTAATATCATCCCCTAAACGACCACAAAACATTTTTCCACCAGAAAGAGGGAAAAGCATGTTCCGCCCCGTCGCAAGGTCAAGTTTGAACAGCTAACACTGTTGCTTCTTAATCTTCCATCCTTCCTTCCATTGTTTTCCCTTTCTTGCAGATATAGTGACCAGCTATTTCAAGTGTCATCATCAGAGTTGTCTGTAGCACCCAGGCTCTAGATCTTGTCAATGGTTCCCTACATGGTGGCACTAGCAGATCTTTGCATTGTGATTGTATTGTTACATCTTATCCACTATGATTAATGTTGAAGGTATTTGTATGGTGAGCCAGTCGAGCTCATCTGATCTGTTGTTCTACTAACTAATGGATTTTTTGTGTCCTCGTCCATCTCACTCGTATTTTATTTCCTTTGACACTTGTCGCTCTCTGTCTTTGTCCGGGTGTTAAAGAACTCAACGTCATGTGCCCTGATACCATAATCACCACCACCACTAAAGTTGAAGGTAGCTCCTTCTATTGTAGCTGCAAATTCATGAAGAGCATATTCAGTTTCCTTTTGATTGAAACCATCATTATTAACAACCTTGAATAAAATATAGAAAATTATGAATAAATAAAAATATGTGCACTTTTTTAAAAATTACCATTAGATATTAAATTTGTGTAAGAATTTGAACACAACAGAAAAAAATAAAAAATATGTCACGACAGGATTCAAACCACTGACCCTACGGTTGGAAGGTCACAATGCTACCACCTGAGCTACATCAACAGATACTGAAACTGTTTTAATTATTCTTACTTACATGTACTTTGCAAAACTTCAAAGTTGATTTCCTTGAGAATTTTTTAGGGTTGCAGGGAATGGCTTCGACTGATTTGTTACTTGAGTTATGAACTTCATGTATCATAAATATCAAAAAATTGTAAAATCCGATACCCATGTGGTCTCCTTGTAAGATGTCATCAGTGAGTTGTAACGAGTAGATATCAATCTTCATGATTTTGTACTCTCAATTGGTACTCACAAACACCATTGCCAGATCGATCACATTAGAAGCCCATAGTCTCTCTGAAGTTCTGATGATGTTATGGGTAATCAGTGGGGTTTGAGCTCCAATGAGAACACATGTATTGAGACTTGCACAACTTTATTGTTCACTCTACAGTAGTTCATACAAGACTAAATACACAACATGGTTAGCGGAGCGCAGAGAAGCTGGCCCCCAAAGAGACTGGCTGGAAAAATGTTTGTACATTCATACATTGTCCTCATTATCGATGTGGAGGTCGAAAGGTCGCCACACAGTCCCCCCTCCCCCCCCCCTCCTGTAGTATGGAGTACATCTTGAGAGGGCAGGAGTGGGGGGGGGGGGCAATGTATTGGGCAGCATGAGAGTTACAATAAACTCAACAGTGCAGGAGGCAGCAGCATGAGTGAGTGGCAGCAAGTTAATCACACTTCGACAATGAATTCATCAAGGCGTTGTGGGTGATGGACAGCTTGTGCTGGGCATGCAAACTCTGTAGCAGAACCCAGCGGGTCGACAATGAAAACCTCGGTGAAAGGCAGGAGGAAGGCATGAACAGCTGACTTGATGACTGTGGCGGGAAGAGGAATGTGTTTGAGAAGCTGCCACTCGATTTTGGAAGGAGGAGAGGTGGCAGTTAAACTCTGGCACACAATGAAGACAGAACTATCCCATAACATGATGGAAAGATCAGTAGCGAGTGCAGAGGAAGGGGGACAATGAATTCAAGGACAGGGGAGGGGGAAAGTGGGGAGAGTAAGAAGCCACAGAAGGTGGTCGGAGGAGAGGGATTTGAAAGTGTAGAGGATGGCAGAGGTGAGGTAGAAGTAGCAGGAGGAGGGCTGGAGGGAAGGGGGTTGAGGTAGGGGGGAGAGGTGAAGGGAGGAGAGGGGGAAATAGCAAAGTCTGACTCAGGCTGAGGAGTGGTGGGGTCAATGTGAACAGGTTTATCATGATGGACTGAGACAGTGACAGGCAAATTTTTGTTATATATGATAAAGGTGTCAACCCACTTCAGGACCTGGTGTGGGCTGGAATAAGGGGGTTAAAGGGGAGGACAGACAGAGTTATCACAGAGTAAAACATGTAAGCATGTTGTCAGGGCAATGAGAACATGAGGAGAAGGAGGGGAGTGACTGGTTGGGGGAGTGCGGGAGAGTTTGCAGTAGTAGAGGCAGATTCTATCAGTGAAGGACGGAAGGTCAGAGGGAGAAGGGGGAAGGGAGAAATGGACAAGCTCGCCAGGGAGAGAGAGTTTTTGGCCATAGACAATCAGGTCAGGTTTTGTTGAGCAAACACATAAAAGGATAGGGGGGAGAGCCTCCAGCCATAGTGAGTCTTGGAACATAAGAACTGCTTTGAGCGTCCAACTAAACCATTGCCCTGAGGATGGTAAGCTGTAGCGTGAATGTGTATAATTCCGAGAAGATTGCATAACTTTTTGAATAGACCTCATTCAAACTGCCAGCCTGATCAGTGGTGATAACAGACAAAGTGGGAAATCCACTAGTGCATGAGCAAGAGTCTCTGCAGTGATATTCAGGAGGGATGTGGCTTCTGCCCAGCAGGTGGTGCTTCCAATTGAAGTGAAGAGGTAATGAAAATCATGGACTGGAGGCAGGGGGCCATCTAGGTTGATATGAACATGCTGGAAGCAGGCAGCGGGGACAGGAAAAGAGCCCAAGCGAGGGCAGATGTGAGTCTCAATATTGCTTCCTTGATAGGGAACACAAGCACTAGCCCAAGCTTGGCAATTGCACCTCATTTCCCACCAGATGAAATGTCGGCGACTAATTTGGTGGAGGTCTTTATGCCAGGGTGAGCAAGATTATGGAGTTTATTGAAGATCTCGCACCTGAAGCAGCAAGGAATGTAGGGGCCAAGTGTGCCTGTTGATTCATCACACCAAACCTCACCCTAAACACTAGGGAAGGTGTTGCAAATGAGTCACAAAGAAGAGGAAGTGTCGTGAATGAGTTGCATTGTGGCCTCGTCCACAGCCTGAAGAGTGGCAACATGAGAGAGATCTAACAGAGACGATATGGAATCAATGCATGATATTAAGTCACCCACACAATTGTCCGCACCCTTGATGTAACGAATGTCGGTGGTGAATTGGGAGATGTAGTCAAAATAGTGGAACCTGCAAGGAGAGGGGTCCGCTGGGGGGTGGGTGATAGCAGCAATAAAAGCTTTGTGGTCAGTCAGTACGTAGAAGGAGCGACCATCTATGGCAGAGCAGAAGTGTTTAATAGACAGCCAAGAGTTTCCAATCAAAGGCACAGTACTTCTTTTGGGCATTGTTAAGTTTCTTCAAAAAAATCTGCTAAGGTGACATGACACAATCGAAGGACTGGTTCAGAACTGCACAAATGGCGGTATCACTCACATTTGTGGTAATAAAAAGTTTGGCTTCTTGATGAGGGTGAGCAATAGTGACAGCTCAAGTGAGAAGGTCTTTGAGGGCAGAGAATGATGATTGCCAGAGGTGTGCTTGCTGGCTAAGGCATCAGTGAGCAGGGCATGAAGCTCGGCCACGCTGGTAAATACCGACAGTAATAGTTAATGGTTCCAAGGAAGTGATACAATACTTTGAAGGTTGAAGGAAGTGGTATGTTTCTGATGTAATCAATTTTCCCAAGGGGGGGGGGGAGCTGTTGTCCCATTGGCAGAAAATGTGAAACCATGAAAAAGCACCAAGCGTTGATGCAACTGATATTTGCTGTCATTAAGTTCAATGTCTGTTGCAGTGAAAGTCACAAGAAGGGTTTGTAAATGTTCCTAGTTCCCTTCGACAGAATCACTGAACACTAATATTTCATCGAGGTATACAAAGCAAAATTTCAGGGAAAAAAGAATTTCATTAATAAAACATTGCCAAGTTTGAGTGGCGTTTTTAAGACCAAATGGCACAAACTGGTACTGAAATAAACCTATGGGAGTGGTAATGGCAGTCTTTTCAATGTTCTCTGGAGCCATTTAAGTGCCTGGCAGATGGTTCATTAACCACTTTCATAACCTTTGTTTACCGTTCCATTCTCTAATAGCATGCAGGGAGAAAGAACACCTAAATCATTCCATTTTCAATCTGATTTCTTTTATTTTATTGGGATGGTCATGTCTCCTTATGTAGGTGGGTGCTAGCAAAATATTTTCACATTCAGAAGTAAAAGTTGGTGATTGATATTTCGTAAATAGATCTCACCGCAACAAATAGCGTCACCTAAAATTGTGCAACATTTCCTTGACACTTTCCCCCTGTATGTGATAAAACAAAATGAGCTGTCCTTCTCTGGACCTTCTCAATGTTTTCCGTCAGTCCCAACTGGTGAGGGTCCCACACTGGGCAACAGTACTCCAGGAGTGGACGCACAAGTGTGATGTAGGCAGTGCCTTTAGTAGAGCTGTGGCATCTTCGAAGCATTCTGCCAATAAAACATAACCTTTGGTTCGCCTTCCCCACCATATTTTCTATGTGTTCTCTCCAGTCTAATTTGTTCGTAATTGTAACTCTTAGGTATTTGGTGGAATTTACGACCTTAAGGTTTGACTGATTTATCGTGTAATTGAATTTCAGCAGATTTCTTTTAGTGGTCATATGTATTACTTCACACTTTTCTTTATTTAGTGTCAATTGCCAATTTTCGCACAATGCAGAAATTTTGTCTAAATCGATTTGCAGTTGCTTTTGATCCACTGCTGACTTAACTAACCGATAAATGACAGCATCATCAACGAACAGTATAAGGGAGATATTCAGATTGTCTCCTTGCATAGATACAATTTATTTGTTCAACACACAAATGCATAATCAAAAGACTGCAAGGAGATCTACATCTATCATTTGTAGTTCACAAGCAATGTGAGTAATCAGAAATTTTACAGCACACACATAAAATATGGCAGACAATTCACCATCCACTATTACATTATAGGCTTTGTTAACATAGTCTATTCTTAGCACTGAAACAAATCTTGTTAGCATAAATGGGGAAACAAAATTTTGCTCTCCTATAATGCAACTCCTTGCATTTATTGACAGATTTTGCTTTTACTGTTTCTCCACATGTATTCAGGTAATGATTATTACTGTTAATTAGATTCACTGCATTATTAACTATTTTTCAAATTTGACTACAGCTGGACTACTGAGCACTTGGAGAGCATGTGTAAGAGTGATAGCACAACTGGAAGTAATGTTCTGCTTGACACCCAGTACAGTAACTTCATTCTGGCAGTTCTATCTGTCATAGAATTTTGTACTGTACATTCATCATTTAGTGTCTGTTTCCATACTTGTGTACATATGATGATGGCTACCACACCAGTTCTTTTTAAATTATATAAATAGAAATGTTAACAGAGTTTAACCGCTATTATAAAAAGTTTGCAGCTTTTATACTGACTTTACATTTCGTTAATTGGGACATTATTGTTCATTTATATTATTAACAGTAATATGCCTCTTTTTTGCTTCAATTAATAAATAAGGGAATTTTCTGCCAAATTTCATTAATATAAGATGAACATGTAAAGTAATAATTTTGCACATCTCTAATTTGCAGGACGATGTGTCAACAAATAGACAGGTTTTTTGGACCATGTGGTATATGGCAAAGATATGGAGCACCACCACCCCCATGAACCACAGACATTGCCGAGGTGGAGTGACTTACGTGCCTCAACGATGCAGATAGCCGTACCATAGGTGCAACCACATTCTAGGAGTATCTGTGGAGAGGCCAGACAAATATGTGGTTCCTGAAGAGGGGCAGCAGCCTTTCCAGTAGTTACAGGGGCAACAGTCTAGATGATTGACTGAGCTGGCCTTGTAACATCAGCTAATATGGCTTTGCCACACAGTTACTGCGAACGGCTGAAAGCAAAGGGAAACTACAGCCGATACATTTCCAGAGGACATGCAGCTCTACTGTATGAACATATGATGATGGCATCCTCTCGGGTAAAATATTCCGGAGGTAAAATAGTCCCCCATTCGGATCTCTGGGCGGGGACTACTCAGGAGGACATTGTTATCAGGAAATACATTACTGGCATTCTACGGATCAGAGCATGGAATGTTAGATCCCTTAAACGGGTAGGAAAGTTAGAAAATTTAAAAAGGGAAATGGATAGGTTGAAGTTAGATATAGTGGGGATTTGTGAAGTTCGGTGGCAGGATGAACAGCATTTCTGGTCAGGTGAGTACAGGATTATAAATACAAAATCAGTTGGGGGTGTCACAAGAGTAGGAGTGATAATGAATAAGAAAATAGGAATGTGGGTAAACTACTATGAGCAGCACAGTGATCGCATTATCATTGTCAAAATAGATACGAAGCCAACACTGACAACGGTAGTACAGGTTTATATGCCAACTAGCTCTGCCGATGATGAGGAGATCGAAGAAATATATGAGGAGCTAAAGGAAATTATTCAGACAGTTAAGGGAGAGGAAAACTTAATTGTGATGGGAGACTGGAATTCGGTAGGAGGAAAAGGAAGAGAAGGAAAAATAGTAGGTGAATATGGATTGGGCAGAAGGAATGAAAGAGGAAGTTGACTGGTAGAATTTTGCACGGAACATAATTTAATCGTAACAAACACGTGGTTTAAGAATCACAAAAGAAGGTTGTATACGTGGAACAGACCAGGAGACACCAGAAGGTGCCAGATAGATTTTATAATGGTAAAACATAGATTCCGGAACCAAGTTAGAAACTGTAAGACATACCCAGGGGCAGATATAGACTCTGACCATAACTTGTTAGTCATGAACTGTAGGCTGAAACTGAAAAAAACTGCAGAAAGGTAGGAAAATAAGGTGATGGGACTTAGATAAATTGAAAGAACGTGAAGTTCTGGAGAATTTCAGAGGGAGATTTAGGCAACAATTGACAGAAACAGGGGGAAATAAAACAGTAGAAGAGGAATGGGTAGTACTGAGAGATGAAATAGTGAAGGCAGCAGAGGAAAAAATAGGTAGAAAGGCAAGACCTACAAAAAATCCTTGGATATCACAGGAAATACTAGATTTAATTGATGAAAGGAGAAAATATAAAAATGCAGTAAATGAAACAGGCAAAATGGAGTACAGACGATTGAAAAATGAGATTGACAGGAAATGCAAAATGGCTAAGCAGGAGTGGCTAGAAGCCAAATGCAAATCTGTAGAAGAATGTATAAGAAGGGGAAAAGTAGATACTGCCTACAGTAAAATAAAAGAGACATTTGGGGACAAGAAAAGCAACTCTATGAATATCAAGAACTCAGATGGAAAACCAGTTCTCAGGAAAGAAGGGAAAGCTGAAAGGTGGAAAGAGTACATAGAGGAGCTCTATAAAGGAAATGAACTTAGAGACGATGTTGTAGTAAGGGAAGAGGAAGTAGATCAAGATGAAATAGGAGATACTATACTGAGAGATGAATTTGACAGAGCCCTGAAAGACCTAGGTCGGAACAAGGCTCCAGGAGTAGATGACATACCCTCAGAGCTACTAAAGTCTCTGGGAGAGCCAGCCATGACAAGACTATTTGAACTGGTGTATAGGATGTATGAGACAGGCGAAATACCCTCATACTTTAAGAAAAATTTAATAATCCCCGTTCCAGGTGTGAAAATTACAGAACCATCAGTTTGATAAGTCATGGTTGCAAAATTTTAACACGAATTATCTACAGGAGAATGGAAAAGCTGGTAGAAGCTCACCTCGGGGAAGATTAGTTTGGATTCAGGGAGAACATAGGAACCCAGGAGGCAGTACTCACTTTACATCTTATTTTAGATTAAGGAAAGGCAAACCAACATTTTTAGCTTTTGTAGATTTGGAGAAAGCATTTGACAATGTTGACTGGAATACACTCTTTCACATCCTGAAGTCAGCGGGGGTAAAATACAGGGAAAGGAGAGTTATTTACAACTTGTACAAAAGCCAGACCGCAGTTATTAGACTCGAAGGGCATGAAAGGGAAGCATCAGTTGGGAAGGGAGTAAGACAGGGTTGTAGCCTGTGTCCGATATTATTCAATTTGTACATCAAGCAGGCGATGAAAGAAAGAAAGGAAAAATTTGGAATAGGGATTAAAGTTCAGGGGGAAGAAATTGCGTTTTGCTGATGACATTGTAATTCTGTCAGAGACAGCAAAGAACCTGGAAGAGCAGTTGAATGGAATGGACAGTGTGTTGAAGAGATCGTATAAAATGAACATTAACAAGAGCAAAACAAAAATAATGGAATGGGGTCTTAGAAAATCAGGCGATGCTGAAGGAATTAGATTAGGTAACAAAACAATGAAGGTGATAGATGAGTTTTGTTACGTGGGTAGTAAAATAACATGCGATGGTCGCAGTACAGAGGATATAAAATGCAGAACGGCAATGGGAAGAAAAGCATTTTTGAAAAAGAGAAATTTGCTAACATCGAATATTAATTTAAGTGTAAGGAAGTCTTTTCTGAAGGCATTTGTGTGGAGTGTTGCATTGTACGGGAGTGAAACATGGACGATAAGCAGTGCGGACAGGAAGAGAATAGAGGCTTTTGAAATGTGATGTTACAGAAGAATGCTGAAGATTTGGTGGGTAGATCACATAACTAATGAAGAGGTACTGAACAGAACTGGTGAGAAAAGGAATTTTTGGCATACCCTGACTAAAAGAAGGGATCGCTTGGTAGGACACATTCTTAGACATAGAGGAATCGTAAATTTAGCACTGGAGGGAAGTGTGTGGGGTAAAAATCGCAGAGGGAGACCAAGAGATGCGTATAGTAAGCAGATTCAAGTGGACGTGGGTTGCCGTTCTTATGAGGAGATGAAAAGGCTTGCTCAGAATAGAGTAGGGTGGAGAGCTGCATGAAACCAGTCTCCGGACTGAAGACCATAACAACAACATGGAGCACCATGCACAAAGCATTTTCTGTTACACTTTTTGCAGAACACCCCTGTTGTGAGCACACCACTCCAGCATTACACTTTTAATTTCTCTTTAGCTTCATCCTACAATGCAACTATTAATTTTTTCAGTGTTACTTTGTTTGTTTTTATCAGATACTGTCCATGTGTATGTTTTGCAAACACTTCAGGTAGTATGCCATGCTGAAATTGTCACCTCTTAAGGAACACTAAACTGAGTTGTAACTCAGGTGGAAACCTGTGAGGAAGTGAGTCAGGACTGGCTGCCCAGGCGCAGACGGCAGGCAGCTATAGAGGGCATGCCAGTATTCACAGTGCACACAGCTCGTCTCACTGCAACGGTGTTGTCGCCCAGTGGCAGCATGTGAACTATCCTGTGATGCTGCAGCCACGTGGCAGGATTGTCTGGGTGTCTGTGTCATGATCCTGTGCCTTGTGTTAATGCGGGTGAATTACCACAGTATATGCTCTTATCATTTAGCAAGTTGATGTCTGTCATTTACTTTAGTTTCACTTTTTACTTGAGTTTCTTGTATCATTGTGAAAACATCAGTAAATTTAATGGCAAACGAACTATTTTAAGATATCTTCATCT
The DNA here is from genome assembly GCA_026315105.1 of Locusta migratoria. Taxonomy (NCBI): domain Eukaryota; kingdom Metazoa; phylum Arthropoda; class Insecta; order Orthoptera; family Acrididae; genus Locusta; species Locusta migratoria. The sequence goes on from CM048745.1 coordinate 337,161,410, forward strand.
TGTACTCACCTTGCAACACAATGAGCTGCTGTAATGACCCACATGTCACTCAGTATAGCAGCGCCACAGATTTGAGTACCAGAAACTTCAAGAGAAAGCTGTAATAAGTTTCAACTTAAGAAACATTTAGGAAGGAATTGTTTAAAACATTACCTTAAAAATCTATAGAAACAGTAGATGTTTAACTGCCTCATAATAAATGACACATTTACTGTATTTAGTGAAAAATGTCAGATATTTTAAAATAAACCAATAGTGAACAAAAACTTTCTTTATGCAACAACTTTTCAACTTGTTTGAACACTTTATGTTAAATGAAAAAAGTGGTTTCAGCAGTATCTTAGTATTTCTTATAAAGTGCCCTTGAAACAAAAGTTCATGTATACATACATACTTCTTGCAATTAAAACAAATTATTTATATATATATATATATATATATATATATATATATATATATATATATATATATATATATATATATATACGTAAAAAATAGATGAAGTACACTTACCAGGCGAAGGGGCACAGGCAGTAATAGCAACAAATAAACACACAGACACACACACAAAAATGCTAGCTTTCGCAGCCTAGCTGCTTCATCAGGCAGAAGGGAAGGAGAGGGAAAAGGAAATGATGAGGGTTTTAAGGAAGGGGGTAAGGAGCCATTCCAATCCCGGGACAGGAAAGACTTACCTTGGGGGAAAAAATGGAAGGTAAATAAATGCACATACACCCACACATTTACACAGACACAAGTACACTTAGGCAGACATACTGTAGAACTGTAGAAAGCCAGTTCTACAGTACAGTTCTACAGTATGTCTGCCTAAGTGTACTTGTGTCTGTGTAAATGTGTGGGTGTATGTGCATTTATTTACCTTCCATTTTTTCCCCCAAGGTAAGTCTTTCCTGTCCCGGGATTGGAATGGCTCCTTACCCCCTTCCTTAAAACCCTCATCATTTCCTTTTCCCTCTCCTTCCCTTCTGCCTGATGAAGCAGCTAGGCTGCGAAAGCTAGCATTTTTGTGTGTGTGTCTGTGTGTTTATTTGTTGCTATTACTGCCTGTGCCCCTTCGCCTGGTAAGTGTACTTCATCTATTTTTTACGTATATTTTTCCTGTTAGGAATTTTTCCTCTATAATATTCGTAATTATATATATATATACAGGGTTTGTCACTACGTGTGTTTGCCTCTGTAACTTATAAAATAATAGGTGACGGGAAATTTTAATGCGGTAGGTCAACACAAGAAATGTTACACTTTCTGCAGAGATATGAACATAGTTTATTGTATCATTTTCCAAAGAGTTACAACACAAATATATAATTTTTTAAAAGGAACAATAGTTTTTTCTATTGTGCATTGGATTCATTGAAACCAGCTGTGTCCAAATCAATTCAAACTACATTCCTATCACTGTTGGGAGCTACAACCCTTCAAAGTTTAGGGGGCGGAGGCTACGACAGCGTAACTGACTGGCTGGTGGTCATGAGACAGTGGGCCGTGCCCCAGGGTATAGACACTCGGTCAGTCAGATACACTATAATAAGAAAACGGATGACTTACCCAAAGGACAGACACAAATAAAATCACACACATACAAGCTTTCAAAATCGTTGGTCGCTTCTTCAGGAAAAGAGGAAGAAAGGAGAGGAGAAAGGGAAGGATATGGGTTTTAAGGAAGTGGCAAAGGAGTCATTCCAATCCCAGGAGTGGAAGGACTTACCTTAGGGGAAAAAAAGGAAGGTAAACAAATACACACACACCCACACATTTACACAGACACAAACAGACCTAGGCAGACATACTAGAGGCAGAGGCTCTGTCCAGAGAACCGAGGCAAAGATGTTAAGATGTTAAAGATGGCGGGCGGGAATTCAAATTTAGCGGAGGTTGAGACCAGGTGGGCAACGGGAAGAGAGAATATGCTGAAGGGCTAGTTCCCATCTCCGGAGTTCTGAAGCATTGGTGTCAGTGGGAAGTATCCAGTGGGTGTGTGTGTATTTGTTTACCTTCCTTTTCTTTCCCCAAGGTAAGTCTTTCCTCTCCCGGGATTGGAATGGCTCCTTATCCCCTTCCTTAAAACCCTCATCATTTCCATTTCCCTCTCCTACCCTTCTGCCTGAAGAAGCAACTGGGTTGCGAAAGTTTGTGTTTGTGTGTGTGTGTGTGTGTGTGTGTGTGTGTGTGTGTGTGTGTGTGTGTGTTCTATTTATTTGTTCTACTATCACACCTGTGCTCCTTCGCCTAGTGAGTAATATTCATCTGTTTTTTATATATAATTTTTCCTGCTAGGAAAACACACACACACACACAAACGCTAGCTTTCACAGCCTAGCTGCTTCGTCAGGCAGAAGGGAAGGAGAGGGAAAAGGAAATGATGAGGATTTTAAGGAAGGGGGTAAGGAGCCATTCCAATCTCGGGACAGGAAAGACTTACCTTGGGGGAAGAAAAGGAAGGTTTGGAATGGCTCCTTACCCCCTTCCTTAAAACCCTCATATTTCCTTTTCCCTCTCCTTCCCTTCTGCCTGACGAAGCAGCTAGGCTGCGAAAGCTAGTGTTTGTGTGTGTGTGTGTGTGTGTGTTCTATTTATTTGTGCTGCTGTCACACCTGTGCTCCTTCGCCTGGTGAGTAATCTTTGTCTATTTTTTTATATATATTTTTTCCTGCTAGGAATTTTTCGTCTATAAGGAGACTTTCCCGGTGGGAAAAATATGTATAAAATAAAGATTTTTGACATACCTAAAGTACAGGCTCGTCGACAGAAACATAAAACACACACAAAAACACACAAACATTCAAGCTTTCACCACCACTGGCAGCTTCTTCGGGAAAAAGAGGAAGGAAGGAGAGGAGAAAGGGAAGGATACGGGTTTTAAGGAAGTGGAAAAGGAGCCATTCCAATCCCAGGAGTGGAAGAACTTACCTTAGGGGACCAAAAGGAAGGTAAACAAATACACACACACTCACACACATATCCACATGCAAACACACCTAGGCAGACATTTGTAGAAACCAAAGAAGTTGGACAGAGATACCACTTCAGGCAGATGCTATGTCCACAGAACCGAGGCAAAGATGTTAAAGATGGTGGGCGGGAATTAGAATTTAGCGGAGGTTGAGACCAGGTGGGCAATGGGAAGAGAGAATGTGTTGAAGGGCAAGTTCCCATCTCCGGTGTTCTGAAAGATTGGTGTTGGTGGGAAGTATCCAGATAACCGGGAAGATGTAACACTGTGCCAAGATGTGCTGACCATGCACCAAGGCATGTTTAGCCACAGGGTGATCCACATTACCAACAAACACAGTCTGCCTGTGACCGTTCATGCGAATGGACAGTTTGTTGCTGGTCATTCCCACATAGAACGCTTCACAATGCAGGCATGTCAGTTGGTAAATCACGTGGGTGCTATCGCAAGTGGCTCTGCCCTTGATCGTGTACACCTTCCGGGTTACGGGACTGGAGTAAGTGGTGGTGGAAGGGTGGATAGGGCAGGTTTTACAATGGGGGCGGTTACAAGGGTAGGAGCCAGAGCGTAGGGAAGGTGGTTTGGAGATTTCATAGGGATGGACTTGGAGGTTACGGAGGTTAGGTGGTTGGCGGAAAGACACTCTCGGTGGAGAGGGAAGGATGTCATGAAGGATGGATCTCATTTCGGGGCAGGATTTAAGGAAGTCGTATCCTTGCTGGAGAGCCACATTCAGAGTCCGCTCCAGTCCCGGAAAGTATCCGGTGACAAGAGTGGCACTTCTGGGGTACTTCTGTGGAAGGTACTGAATTTGGGGGGATGAGGAAGTGGCTCTGGAAATTTGCTTCTGTACCAGATCAGGAGGATAGCCACGGGATGTGAAAGCTGTTATTAGGGATCGTTTGATGTGGAATGGATGGCTGTGTCTATCGTCGAACCTGTGCTTTTTTTGCCTGGTAAGTTAAACCATCTCTATTTTTATATAAATTTTTCCTGCCAGGAATGCTTCCCTCTATAATATTCATATAAACAAATTTTGTAACTGGATGTCCTTCGTGTAAAATGAATGCATTTGTTGGAGCCCACCACATATTTCTATCTTGTGTCAATATTTGAATCTCTTCATCTTATTAATCAGCTGCTTTAACAAGACAGTGAGTTACTAAAATCATGATCTGGTGTGAGGTAGAGAGGCACAGATGAAAAAGTACATGGAGGACCAGTCAACTAAAAGGACACTAATCCTTTTCTTAAGGGACCATACCAATAGGCAAGAAGAGTTCAGTATAACTCCTTCATGGGCACTAGTCCTGGACCATGTTACAATTTGTGATGCCCAGGTCCAGGCACCTTCTGACACCATCTTCGAGCAAGTATTCGCCAGAAAACCCAGTTTGGATGCAAGGGTTCAGATGACAAGAAGCTTTGATGCTGGTCACAATGATTTGTCAGGCACTCAATTCAGCTTCGCCTATTCTAGAACAATAACAGCCAGCAGCAGACTTATGAAGCCTGTACCTACAGCATTCTTCACCTTCCATCTACACCCAGAAGCCTAATGTCTGGAGAACAATCAGGACCATTCAAAACTTACAAAGCCTTTTTAGCTTCAGTGGGACATCTTCAGTCAGAGTCTCAGAGGAACCTATCCTTCCAACCCCAAGCCATCTGTCCAGTAGTCACTGAGCACTGACGCCTACCAGGTACCTTGGGTCAGGCAGCCCACAGATGACCAACCACAGGAAACACCCTTGCTGGAGAGCTTGGACATGGAGACAGATTTGTCACAATGCAATGACCCTGTCTCTACACCATTGTGCCTGTGGCACATCCAGCCCCTATAATGCTGCACCAACCAGGGGACTGTGGAGATTAGAATGATCCAACACTAGAAAATAGCACAATGCAATTAAAGTGAATAAAAGTCACTGACACTCAGACTTCAACATCACTCCAGTCATCACCAGAACTGGCTTGCAGTTCACCCGCAATATGACAAAGGATGCAGTGATCATTACTTGCATCTTAACGAGAGATGTGAGGTGACTGGGAAACAGTGACTGTTTCTTCCCCCACAACCTTTATTACTTTCATTGCTTAGTATTTACAGGTTTTACAATTTTAATACATCAGTTCTGTTATAGAAATAGCAAGAATAAGTAAGTTAATGCTTTGTTCATTCACATATCAAATGGAAAAACCACTTATATGCTCCTTTCTATTTATCCTCTTTATTTACATTGTTCCTTTTCTCTCCTTTTTTCAGAGCGTTTTCTTAATTCATGTGTTCTTCCATATGTCACAGGTTTGGGCCCTTCAGTATGAGTGGTGTGCACCACTGGTGCTTCGAGGTCGTCCCCCCACTTCACCCAAAAATAGTGACCATGTGTTTTGCACATTTTCTAGACATCCGTGTATCTAGTATTTCATGGACCACTAGCCTATGCCTGTCCTTTTAAAAGTTACATGAAGTGCATTTTCAAATTTCTTCTTGTGATCTGCATAATTAGACAACTTGACATACTCTGTTTCCAAGTGTGTCATAAACTCTATAACACTGTCACTGCCGAGTTTATTTATAATGTAACTATTGTACTGTCCTACTAGCCACATAATGGCATTAGTCTTCCATTGTGGTCTGTACAATAATGTTGGTTCAACGTAGTCATCCGAAGTTTTGGTTAGAAGTGTGATCTTTTGCCTAATCTACTTCCAAAGATAAACTCAGTCTCCACACATGAATCTGTGTGTGACTAGGTTGCGTTTGAGGCATAGGTCTGAAAAACTCAGTCCTATTCTATGTAGCCTTTCATTTATGCTCACAATATTGTTGACTGTTTTATACAGTGCAGATTTAACTTCGAATGAAAGCACACTGCAAGTGATATTTTGCCATAGTACTGACAGTAGTTGTTCTTTTACAATATAGTGCTGTTGCTTTGCTTTTTATCTCTGTTAATCCCAATCCTCCATGTGTTGGGTCCAGTGTTACTGTATTTGAGTCTAAAAAGTTTGCCTTTCCATAGAAAAGATGATATCTTTGATATCAGTTTGGGGATGAAATACCTGAGCTATATAATATGCTTTTGAAAGCATATATTATTATAGAGGGAAACATTCCTGGCAGGAAAAGTATGTATAAAAAAATAGAGATTGTAACTTAGCCAAAGCACATGCTCATAGACAGATACACAAATAAAAATACACATAAACAGTGTTTTTATTTGTGTATCTGTCGAGTCTGTGCTTTGAATATATTGATATATTTGACCCTCTGGTACATATCTAAACTTCAAGAAATGTATTCGGAATTGCAAATATTAATCAGCATCAGCTGTATGGTGTAATGCTGACATATGAAAATTTGTGCCGGGACTCGAACCCGGATTTCCCGCATATAGCGAGAGGTCACGTTACCATTACACTACCCGCGCACGCTTCCCGGAACAAACCAAACCTTCATACGACACATATTGTCTACTGTCCATGAATGCTCATACATTCTATGATGTAATTCCCGCACAGGGTGAAAGTACATTTGTCGCAAGCCTTGCTATGACTGATTTTAAATATGATGTGCAGTGTTCATGTTTATTGATAAAACTAAACAAATGTCCTACAACCACAGGAGAAACCTACCCATTCAAGGCAGCGCCACATTTTTCTTATAACTGTATTAATAATGACACAAATATCTTGTATTTCCACTGACCTAAATATTTGTTAAATGTACTTACTGGATTTATATGAAGAAATCCAACTAAACAACATGCTCACATGTTTACCTGGTAAGGGAAATCTTCTATATTTGCATTGTTTCCACCAACAATCCTATTATGTTGATCTAATCCATAATTTCTCACTGAAGTTACACCTGAAACACATAATAGCTATTAAAATTGTCTGAAAATTATTACTGAAGTTCACAATGAAATAAATAACATTATATTCCTAATTTTACTGTTGAAAAATCATTATCTTTGCAGATTAACTCACAGAATCTTCTTACTTTAACTGTGAAATTAATAAAAATTCTTGTCATTCAGATCTTGTTATGCTTGGCACACTGTTTTTAGGTAAACGTGTAATACTACTCGAAAGTAACAATTCCTTAAGTAATAGCTTATTACAAAAAAAAAAAAAAAAAAAAAAAAAAAAAAAAAAAAAAAAAAAAAAAAAACTACAACCAAATTGGTCACTTGCACTCAACAGTTCTGGTGTATCAAGGTGTGATGACTCCACCTCTCACTCATAAATGTGACAGTAACATACATAGATTATTATTGTGGTGACTATACACAGACTTTTGTGTAAGCTCTTGGGCACTTTGTGAGCCTGTTTTTATTCTAGCAGGTAATTGCTCACTATGTATCTACTTTAATGTATTCATTCATGTAACTACTATTGTTCAATATACATTTTAATGTGAATAAATCGGTGTTTGCATTAATACTACAAGCCCAATTCCCACAGTGGTGACCTCGACTCTTTTTCATTCTGTACTTTCAAGTGTTCTTTCGTGGCTACCATACTGGCCAACTGTTTCTTCGTCATACCTACTACTCCTTAACAGTGCTGCACAACACCAACAAATTCAGCAGCCTGTAAAGAAGCATGTTGGGATTTATTCCCATCTGTATGCATTAAGAGCCTCCCGATACCACTGTTGCATAACAATAGATATGAATGTGATAGTCTATTTTCTTTTCAAAAACTTTTGTTATTCTTTTTTCTAATGTGACTAGCTGAAGTTATTTTCAATTATTTGGTGTCACAGAAGCTTGTTTAATTAGCAAATATTAATTAGTGCATGCCAGAGGTATATTGTTAGAATCCAGATAGTATGCTAATTAGTATTTCTGATAAAACTAAGTAAATTCTTTTCTCATAACATTAATGTGCGTATTACTGTGTTTCACAAGTAATGTTAGGAAAGCTTTTCCCTCATTATTTTCTGTATAATTATTGTTAATTATGAAAGTATTGTTGATAAATCTGCTTTATTAAATATGTAAAGGAAATACTATTAATTTAACCGAGATTTGTATATTAATTTACTCAGTATTATTTACACTACCTTTTACTACAGCCAGTTGTATGTAATTGTTTACTTTTTCATTATAATTAATGTAATGCACTCAATTAACAATATGTAATTTTCGGTGACATTGTTTGGAAGATATAAATAGGATGTGTTTGCTCCATGTAAGAGAGTATTGTTTCGTCCGTGATCTGAGGCACAATCCATACACCAGTAGGGAATCTAATTTGAACAGCATGTTAAAAGGTCTTCAATGTTAGGCATATAGAAAGTGTATCTACAGTGATTAATCCATATTTTTGCCACACTGTACACCTCGAACTTTAGTATTCCACACACAAACTGTGTATATTTGTATTATTGATGTGTGGAATGTACATACCTGATCCTATTAATTGTAATTAACGAGACTTGTAAGCTGGCCATAGATGGGGGCCACTGGGCACCTATGAATAATTAAAAGTGTCACTGAACTGCAATTTTGTGTGTTGCCTATGTTATTTGTAGTGGATTATTTTTGCCCTGTGAAATTTCAGACAGCCGATAATGAAAGCAGCAATCCTCGAGAACATCAAGAAACAATGAACTTCGACCAGATATGTCACAAGCCTCCCGGTTTCATCACCTCCGCACCTCCACGATTTCCACCCATAAATTCATTAGCAGCTGTTGTACTCCAGGTTGCATTGACTTACTGGCTGTGCAATACGGGCTCTACAGAGAACAACACCTAACTTAACAATGGACTAAGGTTTCACCTCTGCTGTGAGTGCTAACTGCTGAGTGACTTCAAAGTGTGATAATGACTCTGTTCTACAGTGCTAACAACCCCGCTGGTTTTTGCATGACACAACCTGTAATTTCTTGCCTCCCGGCCATCCATTCCACATCAAACATTCCCTTCTCTACAGCTTAGGTCTTCGTGGCAAACGAGTCTGCTCCAGTCCCGAATCTCTGAACCAGTACACCAATAACCTAATAACAGCATTCACATCCCGCAGCTATCCTCCTAATCTGGTACAGAAGCAAATTGCCAGAGCCACTTCCTCATCCCCCCAAATTCAGAACCTTCAACAGAAGAATCCCAGAAGTGCCCCTCTTGTCACCGGATACTTTCTGGGACTGGAGGAGACTCTGAATGTGGCTCTCCAGCAAGGATACGACTTCCTTAAAACCTTCCCCCGAAATGAGATCCGTCTTACATCTCATCCTTCCCACTCTACCAAGAGTGTCTTTCCGCCACCCACCTAACCTCCTAGTCCATCCCTATGAAATCCGCAAACCACCTTCCCTACCGTCTGGCTCCTACCCTTGTAACCGCCCCCGTTGTAAAACCTGCCCTATGTACCCTTCCACCACCACTTACTCCAGTCCCGTAACCCGGAAGGTGTACACGATCAAAGGCAGAGCCACTTGCGATAGTACCCACGTGATCTACCAACTGACATGCCTGCACTGTGAAGCGTTCTATGTGGGAATGACCAGCAACAAACAGTCCAGTCGCATTACAACCTGTAATTACTTGCCTCCCGGCCATGTGGCCATTAGTGTTGTGCTGTGTGCAAGCCACCACTTCCCAATGCCCCACAACTCACAAACATTCTGCCGTTATGTTTCACAATGGGCTGCCCTAAAAAAATGTTCAAATGTTTGTATAGTCTATGGGACTTAACTACGGGATCATCAGTCCCTAAACTTACAAACTACTTATGAACTACTTACGAACTAGGACGGCACAAATATCCATGCCCGAGGGGGGATTCGAACCCCCGACCGTAGTGGCCGTGTAGACGTGACTGGAGCGCCTCGTCTCCTTGGCCACCGTGGCCGGCGGGCTACCCTAACAAGGCAGTTATGCTCAATTAAATTCTTCAATATGTCTCGATTTTTTTATTTTATTTTTTTGAGCTAGCACTATCCCTTTTCTCAGATGACTCCTACTTGTGTTAAATACTGCTCACCAGTAAGTGCTTCTGACATACATTTTTGTGGCGTTTTCCCCCTCAGGGAGACTCGTTTTCTACTGCTCAGTCATCCCCTGAATATATATCACCAGCTTCGCCTCCCACACCGACCTTCTGCACTCCTCAGTTCACCACAACACTCTGACACAATCACCTGGTGCGACACCATTTTCTGGGTCCATAACTGCACTAGGTGATTTTCTCCCTTCTACCTACTCATCACATAGCACTGGCTACGTGTTCTGTGCCAGCCTTCTACGTTTGTTAGATTCTCTCTGGCTTCTCAATGCCACATCCCACACCTACATCAGTTTCCTGGACGACCCTCACGGGAGGACACACAACTCTGGCCTTCACTGCTACAGCTTCCACTCGTGAGCAAGGCCTACCATTGCATTATGTGAACCTTACTCACCTTCAGCAGCTGCATACTCATCCAGGAACACATAATCAGGAGCCACACTCTCCTACAAGCCTCTCTCTACGTCATCAGGATGTCTCCCATAGTTACAACCGGTCGTGTGTGTTCTTCCCCTGTAAAGGAATTTAACAGTCGCAGCGGATCAGTTCTTTTAAAAATAATTATGGAATATTTCGCCTGTGGTTGCCCTACATACTGTTCACACAGTTAAACGTGGCTCCTGAGCGGAGATTGTTGGAAGCTGAAGCTTGTGTGGGAACAACAAGATTAATATGAAGCTGTATGACGTACAGTGCAGACGGACGACGGCAAAGATTATCATTAATGCTGAACTTTAATTTCTCTTTGATGATGATATAATTTCTGTTGTTTATTGCATTCTATTCTTTGTTCTAGTATTTGACGTGATTAAAGTGTATTAAGTGCAAGCAGTTATTTTTAATTTTATTTTAATATGATGTTAAGAAGCGGCTACAATGTGGTGACCCCAGAGACTGACGAACACGCACAAGAAGAAGAAAATACGCGGGAGGATGTAAATTCGCCGCAACGTAGAGTGGAACGTAGCAACCAGGTGTTGGATTTAACACAACTACAAGACACGTTAAGGAATCAAATGCAAGATTTACATAACGAGATGAGACGACAACAGAGTAATTCGCCCCAACGAATTTCCGAGAGACGCGCGGCAGATTGCGCAGACAGTGGAGAAGATTAAAAGAATTGGTCCAGATCACACATGAAAGTACGCACTCCGCAATTCCTTGCAGACAAACCGGAGTTATGGTTTTCCATGTTAGAGCTAGCGTTTGTTCATAATGGGATTGCGGACGATAACGAGAAGTTTGCGATAGCAGTTAATGGTTTGGACTACAGAGCTGCGTCAATAGTTGAAGACGCAATTAAAAGCCCTCCGTCGACGCAACAATATACTCACCTTAAACAGTTGTTAATAGACAGACTCAGCAAACCTCTAGATCAACGGATACATCAGGTACTGAGAAACGAACGTCGAGGCGACAGATCTCCGTCAGAATTCTGGCGCCAGTTAAGAAGTATAGTAACAGAGGAAGACCTATCAACAGTGGCGTAGCTATCATAGGGCTAGGCGGGGCAGTGCCCCGGGGCCCCCGAGCTCCAGGGGCCCCTCGGCCTTCGTGAGCGTCGTTCGAAAAAAGTTACCGTCGAAATATATATATATATATATATATATATATATATTTTTTTTTTTTTTTACCCTCCCACCCTATCGTCCATCATATCCCCTTCCCACTCAATCCAAGTTTCCCACAGTAGCCTCACTGGGCCACCGGCTGGCGGAATAATGCTTCTAATTGGGCCTTCACAAGACGCCGCTATGTGGCGCTGCTAAGAGGCGAAGCTGCCAGTCAACGTGTCCAACAATCGGCAGGCTTCCGTCTGCAGAAGTAGCGGCAGCATCAGAGCTGCTCATAGCTGTGTCTTCCAAGTGTTGCGGCATGCAATGTGAAGGATCGCGCTCCTACAATGTGAAGTACCGCGCTCCTCCAAATAATATAAATACATTTACTGTACAGTACTTCTTATTGGCTAATAGAAGTGTACAGTTCGAATATCCGAATACATCGGTTTTCCGAATATCCATATCCTCGAATTACTTCGGATAATAGACGTTATACTGTATATAATATTTTAGTTGAATGAAGAAATTTCGACTTTTAATTTCTCCTGCCGAAATTGACCCCAACATGGACAGTTCGCCAATTATGTAAGGAAATTATAACAAAATATAAATTATTAGAATGTTAGGTTACGGAACTATTTACCGCGATTTTATTCTTCTTCAGCAGCCGAAAGGTCGTTCAGCAAATTAAAAATTATCAAAACGCATCTGAGGTACAGTATGGCTCAAGCTTGACCCGGACATTTGGCACTTATAGCAATCGAAAACAAGGTTGCATCAAGTATGATTTTGCAAAAACCAAAGCCAGGTAAAGATTGTAAATTAATTGTTAAAATATAATTGACTACTTTTTAATTGTGTATCCATTTTATTACTATAATGTACTGCAGTCACGAAAACGCTTACCGATAATTACCGATCAGAAATCATATCTCTGCCAATATCTGCAATCTAACAGTTTGAAGCACTGTATTACTCCAGTAGGTATTCTTTCATTCTGACTTTGGTGCGTGATGAAACACGAACGAAATTCCCCACGTCTTGAAAAACGCCACTCATTAAGTTCGTGATACACAGTGAGGCGCGAAAAATAATTATGAATTTTTTTCAAAGACTAATAGTATTCGTGTTACAAGAAATATAAAAAATTACCAACTTTTAGAAAACAATGTTTTAACACATTGACTGCTGCCACGTGAGTTAAATATAAGTCACAGGAAGTCTTCTCTTCGTGCCACGTAAAGTAAATACAACTCACGGACATTTTTCCATTTAAAGCTCCGTGGTGCAGTTGTAACACACAGTAGCGTGCTGTGACTTGGTGTTACAGTACGTCAGAGCTTTCCAAACTGGGTGTCGCGTAATTGTATCAAGGGTGTCGCGAGACTAGCAAATTTAGACCCTAAACAAAAACAAAACAAAAAAAAAAAAAAAAAAAAACAAAAAAAACTTGTCATAAAATAACACAAAATATCCTTCTCTTCATACTACCCTGGAGACTCGCCTGCAGCTAATCATCCTCCTCTTCATTCAGTGCACCACAGATCACGCGTTAAAGGAATGATCTGTGCACATTAATTGCGTGCTCAGCCTTTGAGCGGCAGCTCTGCTTTAGCAGAAGTAGACACTCAGGGTTCTTTCGAGCAGGTGCAAGTTGCCAGATTCTAGCAAACTACGCATGCGCAGAGCTGCTCTTCCCATGCGCAGTTTGCTGGAACTTGCAGCTGCTTGAACGAACCTTCACTGTAGTCTGCTTTCCTTCTCAAAAAGCTGCACCTGAGCGTTTTTTAATGGATTTATCAAAGCCACGTCACCCTCGGTACCGTTTCTTTGACACAGTGGCTGTAAAAGCTGTCACAGATTGTAAAAGCAGTCACAATTTTCCACTGACTACAGGTATTCAATAGCGATGTTTAGTATGGAGTATTGCTGGGTGATTAACGAAGAGTAGTATTTTAAATGCAGTGATCGCTGGTTCGAACCCTGGTATGCGTTAGTATTTTTTTCTCTCAGTTTCCTGTATGTAACAGTCTGGGACCAGAAATGACATTCATATTCTTACCTGTCACAAATATTTATTCATTCTTTCCGAATATGTCGGTACTTCCGATGTCCTGGTGAAGCAAGAACGTAACAATAGAACTTAAATAATAATTCATCACTTGTCATAAATACATCCTCTTTATTTCTGAAAATAATGTGATAATATTGAACTGAAAGGGAACAGCCACTGTGCTGTCTAAATCAGAAATCCGAGCAGCTAATTTCCAGATGCCGTTTTCAATCGATCTAGCAAAACCGTTTCTGGCCCCGACATCTACACACGACAGCGAAAAACGCTTTCTGAAATTCAGTTTTTGTGTTTCGGAAGTTGGATCGCATGTAGAAGAAGCAAGTATTACTGTCTGAGTTAGGCATTATTGTCTGCGGTGTTACTCTGTTGTACATCTCCGTAGTTCCTAATGCTTCCATTTCTTGCGATGAGAGTACGTAATTGCTGCAGTCAAGATCAACATTAAAGAAGTCAATGCGTACGAGGATTTCAGTTTCGTTTGCAAACTACATTTAAGCGATACTTTATTTCCGGCCTCCCACCTCGCTAGAACCATCTAAATTCTACCATATGTATTTATATTAGTGAAAGGGTGTCGCGCAAAACTGTGAGCTATAAAAGGGTGTCACCATGAGGGAAAGTTTGGAAAGCACTGCAGTACCTTATGGCCCCAGTAACAAATCATCTTCGTGGCTTCCAGTTTTCAAGAGCTCAAGAGTAGTTAATAACTCTTGAAATTGTAAATTATATATAACTCACATGGCCCAGTCATATTGGAATTTCCTTATTTTTATAACTTATTATTTGGAGTTACATATCACCTATACAGTAGATTGTATATCACATACAGTTTTAATTACATTCTCCAACTCTAATTGCAACAACAATGAAAAAGACTGAAAAAAATGGGTAATTCCACTTTGTATCTCTAACACCTGCATGCACTGTGCTTTATGAAGAAACACTCTTCGCAAAAATATGAGTCACAATTTCTTACATTACGATGTAGTTTGTTTACATTTCTTGACAGCTTGCTCTCGACCAAATTCATTCTTCTTTTTTTCGTAGCATCCGTACACCTCTGACTTGCTGCTCCCAGGTTCACAAGAGCACAATCTGCAGGCAGCTTGGTGAGTACGGTGAGAGATTTCTCAGGGGCATCGGCATATTCTGTATGGAGTAGTCTCAAAGTCACTTCCTCTTTGAATTCTGTGATTGAGATGATCTTGTTGTTGATGTATCGGTAAATCACAAGAGCATTTACCAGTGCTGACCCTGTCAACAGTTCAACTGCAAGCTTCCTGTACCATTTCGCACCCCGCTTCAGACAATATAGGACTTCATTTGGCGAGAGAAATCTATGAATGACTGATTATAGTCAGTTATGATTGCTGGTTATTTCTTTGTACCCCTCTTGGTTTGAACTTCAGCTTTCTCCTCTCCATGAACAGTACTCAGCATCAACACATTCCACTTATTTTTCCATTTCAGTAGTATCTTCATCTTCTTCACTTATGTCCATAACTTCATCTTAAAGCTTTTGTACGTGTCTTTGTTCATCTACATAACTTCCATGAGACACTTTCTCCTGCTACAATATCACTGTGTTACGGAGCAAACAGCACTGAATAAAGACTGCAGTGCCGACCGCGGTGGCCGAGGGGACTGAGGCGCTCCAGTCACGGTAAATCGTCCCCGGAGGACGGTAATCCAAGTATACCTTTGGCAGCCAATATGTTAATATAGTTATTGTTAAACAGAATGGACTAAGACAAAAATGTATACATCATATTTAAGTACAGTAGAACGGTATTGGGCATAAGATTTGTTGTGGGGATATGACAGGTGACAGCAGGAAGGGTTGGAGGGGGGGTTGGAGGGCAGAAGTTGCGGGAAAGGGCAGACCGCTGGAATGGTCAGGCATTGCCGTTCTTTGTGCGCCTGCAAAACGAATAGCGAGAAAGCGAGCCCCCACTCTGTCTACCCCATTACGTCGCAAAACGAAATTACAAGATTTTTACAAAGTTATACCGACCCTTCCACAGTGCACCTCATAAATCACAGATGTCGCACTGCGCAGACAGACCTGGAGAGTGCGCAGTTTCCACAAAATGCGTTGCGCCTGGAAAAAGGCATGTTTTATTTTTTCCACAAATGCGTTAATACTGAAAGGAATACCGAACACAATCTACATACCTTTCTACACACTACCTTGCAATGAAAGGCGGGAAAGCGATTCGGCATTCTGTGGCTTTTTTTTATAGGAACAGCGCCTTCCCATACCATAAGAACTATTCGCTCTTCAATTTACGTTCATACTAACACTATACCCTCCGCCGCATTCTGCTCAGTTCTTCTATGTGAAAACAAACAACTTCACTGATGTGAGAATTCACGTTTCTACCCACACACTATTTGTTTATTCTGCCATTTAAAGGTTTAATTACATTCACGGATCGGAAGTTTCATGTAATAATTACTTTGTCTCAATAGTGAATTGTGCATCAAGACGCTGCCCTCTACCCCACTGTCACGATAATAATCGAAGATATCGACTTAGTTATTTTATTCCTGGCCAGACACTAACATATACTTCAAGAAGCCTGGTAGGGGCACGGTCAATCCAAAGTGTTTCATCAAACAAAATCCGGCAACATACTTTTGATGAAACCGTCCTACACGAATATTTCCCCTGTTTTTTGACTGGGCTGTCAACGAAATGAGCCAATAGCGCAGTAGTTCAGCGAGAGTGAGTTGTCGGCACTGACAAAAGTCCGCCTGCTGTCACCGCTGACGAAAAATATCCCATGGGGCATCTGTATGTCCTACCCAGGTCCAACTGTATCTCTATCCATCTGTAAAATTTCATCCAAATCACCTAGTAATTTTTGCGTGAAAGCATAACAAACAAACAAACAAACTTTCATACTTATTAGAAAGTTCGATTAAATAGTCCTCCCTGGGGCATGGGTGTGCGTGTTGTCCTTAGGTTAGTTTACCTAGGTTTAAGTAGTTTGTAAGCTACGGACTGATAAGCACGTAGTTTGGTCCGATAGATTTACAAACATTTGAACATTCGATTAAATATTATCTGCTGCGTGACACATAATAATTTACTTAGTAGTATTTAGGTTTGCCTTATTATGTCTTCCAGTGGGCGGTAAGGAGCTGATGATGAAGTAGTTTTGCATCTGTACAGTATTAGTGTAAAGAGGGCCCCAAGGTCATTTTTGCCCCGGGGCCCTTGGTGACATAGCTACGCCACTGCTTAGGGTGTTCATCGTCAAAGAAAATCTCCATACTACGCAGACTTTACCAAAGTATTTTAAGCGAGAAATTTTAACCGAAATATGCTTCGGTGCAAAGCATACTTCATTCAAGTTTTTAAGTAAATAATTTTTCACTGTTGATTTTTGTGCATACCAAGTGTATGGATGGGAATTGTGGCACTGAACTGACGCTGTAGGATTGAATGTGTTTAATTGAGACACATCTTGACAGCAACGTTCGTGGCACACTGAAACGTTTAAGTAAATTTAAATTTCACAAATAAAAGGTTTACATTGCGAAGGGTAATATGAAATGAACAAAAATATAAGGAGTATCGGGGAGTCGAACCTTGACTTCCAACTTTGTACTCCAAGCACTTGTCCATTACGCTAGGCACACTGCTCAAAGAAGGGAAGTTAATAAGCAGCTTATATACCCTCAATTTGTCTGTGAGAAATTTTCGCTACCGTATTCGCTTTCCCTTTAGCCAACTCGGACGGGATATTTTGGGAATTTGAAAGGTTTGTCAACTTCCTTCTCGCAGGGTTTGAACAAAATCTTTGAAAACCATTCCGCAATCTACTCTGTCAGTCATAAATATTTTACAGTATAAACCGAAAGACAGAATCGTTGAGGAAATGTCTCTCCCCCCCCCCTCCCTAATCCTTGAGGGTTAAAATTCTAGGAGTAGGAACGTCCTCATCCATGATCCACGGACTGAAACGCGATATTTTTGTGAAATTCAGTGTCCTGTTACAGCGACAGTGGTAAAAATTGTAGGAATAAAGTTTATGAAGTAGTTTCTGTTAATATTTATAAAGAAAATTTACGCTGTAGCTACGAATGCCTGATCTACGAAACAGCAACGAATCTAAATCATTAATACGAACGTGTTTCTGACGACATTTTTACTCGTGAGTTTATATAGTTCAAAGGCACATGCGGTAACTTGAGAGTAATTTTGCGAAAAATTTGTAACAAAACGTGAGAGAGACATATGTCGACCCGCTTCTAAACACCCACATGCAAGGTGTTGGTATTCTGGGGTGTTCATTCTATTATCGATCGCTGTTTTATGTCCTCTGACTTTATTGAAAGCAGTACGGTTTTTTTTAATAAATGAAGCATGTCAAGTTACCAAAAAAAGGTGGTCTTATTTTTGTCACCCTGATGTCTTTAATGAACAGTTTCATATTAACAACATACCTAAGGCAAGAATTGTGGTGTCGCACAAGTCCAAAGTGCGCGCCACCTACTTTCGCCGCGCGCCGCCATGCACGCACGGCGCGGCGTTCTTATAACGACAGCCACGAGCGCCCTCTGCTGCAACTCCGCTCGTGGCCACCACTGAACGACATCGTTCACTTGGGACTGAGATAGCAACCAGTTAAGTCCTTCGGAATCAGATAGGCACCAGTGAAGACTTGGCTATCGTACAGGCACTAGGCAGGCCTCTAACAACTATGTATCAGCATTCTGCAGTACTGATCTCTGTAAAAGTTAAGTATTGTATAAATTCTGTTCAATATATATCTCGTTCTAATTTACCCTAGTGTTTCTAGTTTCTGGCTGCTCCCCTCCGTACCTGCACCAGCGTGCTATCTTTATTCCTGTGTCGCTCTCATTCCACTTGGCCACCGACACCTACGACGAGGCTGGGACACAAAAGAGGCGACGAGGCAGGGACACAAAAGTGGCGACGAGGAGTGATAGAACCTTGGACCAGCCCGATTGCAGCAGCCAGACAGCAACATTCGGAGCACGCAGAAATTGCTCCCGCCCACCCACCCTTATTATAAGATTTTAGGGGGAACATATTCAGTTCCGTGTTTTGTGGACTTTTTTGTTGCAGAGCGTCCTCTTTCATATTGCATTTGTTTTGTTATAATTTACTTGTATGCGCGGCGCCTAATCGGTCAGCATGGCCACTACCCCGAACCCAAACTTAATGGAAATTATTCAGTTACAAACGGCGCAAATAACACAACTCCTGCAAGCAGTTGCCGAGCTCACAGCGCAAGCAGCTAACCAACAACAGCCGCCGCTTCAGCAGCCCACACCTGCCGCCGCAACGCTTCCTACGTTTCGCCAGTATAACGAACGTGAGGAAGAATGGAGCGACTACTTCCCACAGTTTCAAGAACTCGTCGCGGCTCATCAAATTACAGGTCAGAGAGTGAAGAACCTTTTCTTATCGATTGTGGGCCCCCAGACCTTCGTATTACTGCAGAAACTATTCCCTCACGCATCTCCTCGTGATGTAGACTTTGAACAAATAGTAGAAGCACTGAATGCTCATTATGAGAGAAAAGTTCTTGTAGCTGCGGCACGGTACCGATTTTTCAGACTGAAAAAATTACCAGAGCAGTCCCACCAGCAGTGGATTACGGAATTGAAGGGCTTAACCCGCCAATGTAAATTTACTTGTTCTTGTGGACTTTCTTATAGTGACGTGATGTTGAGGGATGCGATTACGCAGAACATTCAGGACCCCAGAATTAGGGCAACAATTCTAAAACAGTCAGACCCTTCATTAGACAGTGTACTGCAGCTTATAGAAGCGCATGATACTTTTGACTTAGCAGATGTAGAAATGCAAAGCCACAGTGTAAATTCAGTGCGCCGTAACGGACGCTTTCCTAGCCGTAGTTCACAGTGTAGCACTAGTGATTCTTACAATATTACAGGCCGTGCTGAACAGACAGTGAACAGTAGCCAGTGTAAAAGTGCGACACAAAGGTCGCCCCGTCGTGTTAGAAACAGTGATTTGAATAACGGGCGCCAACGCTCATTTCAGAAAAATGTACGTAAATCTTGCCCCCAGTGTGTGTCTCGCCAGAAGCGTGCTCATTGCCCCAGTCGCGGCGCAGCCTGTTGTCAGTGTGGCAAATCGGGACACGTGCAGTCTGTGTGTATGCAAATTAAAAACTCAAAGAACAGTAACGTTAGGAACAGTGCTTCGCAAAGTGCGAGAGCAGTGCATACAGTCAATGTCAGAGACGCTGTGGAATTGAACAGTGCTTTACTTGGTTCTCAATTGCAAGGAAATTCTTCTGCACCTATTGCAAAACTAAGTAGTGAGCCACGCCGCAAGCGCCGACGAGCGCGTAAATCTGTGCAACGGAAACGGGTTCGGGACAAGCAAAATAACGATGTACAGTGCAATCCTGTAGTGAACCTAGTGGCTTCCAAAACTTCTCCTTGTGATAGTGCCCAGTACTGTGTAGCTAGTGACAGGAGTGATAAGGAGATCAGACAGCCCTTGGCCTTCACCTTTACACATGGTTAAAAAGAAAGATGGTAGTTGGAGGCCGTGGAGATTATAGAGAATTAAACGCACGAACCATTCCCGATCGATACCCGATACCAAATATTCGTGATTTTACGAACGTACTAGTAGGCATGAATTTCTTCTGTGTTATTGACTGTCAAAAAGCGTATCATCAGATACCGGTAGCTAAAGTGGACATACCCAAGACTGCAGTTACAACACTTTTTGGCCTTTTTGAATTTTTACGCATGCCATTCGGACTAAAAAATGCAGCCCAAACATGGCAAAGATTTATCGACGAGGTGTTAAGAGGGTTAAACTTCACTTTTGCATATCTAGATGACATTTTGGTGTTTTCGGCGACGTCAGAACTTCACGAAAAGCACCTTAAAGCTGTCTTTGATAGACTTAATTTATACGCGATCATTGTGAATGAAGATAAGTGCACATTACGAAGAGATAATGTCACCTATTTAGGTCATATTCTCTCGGCTGCTGACATACGTCCGTTGTACGAGAAAGTTGACCAAATACAAAAGATGCCCCCACCAAAAGATTTGCGGCAATTACGAAAGTTCCTTGGCGTAATAAATTTTTACCGTCGTCATTTACCAGGGATGGCCGCGTTACAAGCAACGCTCACTGAATTATTAGCAGGTCCAAATAGTAACAACAACAGGAAACTACAGTAGACGACGGAAATGCAACGAGCGTTCGAACAAATTAAAGCAAATCTCAAGCAAGCTATACTGTTGGCCCACCCTGTGAGAAATGCAAAACTATCTCTAGTAGTAGACGCGAGTCAAGAAGCGATCGGAGGGGCACTGCATCAGCAAGTAAACGGAAATTTACAACCATTAGGGTTTTTTTTTTTTTTTTTTTTTTTTTCAAAGAAACTTACAAAGGCTCAAAGAAACTGGAGCGCATACGATCGTGAATTGTTGGCACTGTACGAATCAATATAACATTTCCGATCGTACATAGAAGCCAGACCGTTTACTGTGTTCACAGATCATAAACCACTCACGTTTGCTTTTTCTAAACATACAGATGCTTTGTCACCTAGACAATTTCGTCAGTTGGAGTACATAAGTCAGTTCACGACCAACATATGTCATATTAAAGGAGCAGCAAATGTTATCGCTGACTATTTTTCACGAATCACCATGATAACAACTACGGTAGATTATCACAGATTAGCAAGAGAACAAATGCAAGATGCACAACTTCATACTTTTCGGCAAAACCCCTCCACAGGCTTGAAACTGGAAGAAGTACGACCTGAAGGTGAACAAATTACAATTTGGTATGACGTTTCTCAAGGTAAACCTCGGCCTTTTATACCCGAGAGTTTAAGGAGAGAAGTTTTTAACAGTATACATAATCTGGCTCATCCAGGACAAAAGGCAGGTATCAAATTGCTGCTTGATCGTTTCGTTTGGCCACAAATCAAAAGAGATTGTAGAAAGTGGACACAGACTTGCCTTGTTTATCAGCGTTGTAAGGTTGGACGTCATACAAAGAAACCCTTGGGACATTTTGAAGAACCATCTGGTCGTTTTGAACATGTGCACATCGATTTAGTTGGTCCACTACCCATGTCTGAAGGGTATCGTTATCTCCTTACAGTAATTGATCGATTTACAAGGTGGGCAGAGGCAATTCCGCTGCAAGATATTTCAGCAGAAACAATTAGTTGAAATTTTTTGTCATCATGGATAGCACGATTCGGGTGCCCGGTACGTGTCACCACTGACCAAGGCAGACAATTTGAATCAGAATTGTTCCTTGAACTGGCAAACATTTGTGGGTTCCGGTGTCATCGTACAACTAGCTACCACCCGGAAAGTAATGGAATGGTGGAACGATGGCACCGGACTTTGAAAAGTGCATTGATGTGCCACAAAGAAAGTTGGTCAACAGCCTTGCCGCTAGTATTATTGGGCTTTCGCACAGCTTTTAAGCCAGACTTAGTCTACGTCTACTGCTGAACTGGTATACGGGGAAACCTTGCGACTCCCTAGTGAATTTTTTGAAGAACGAAAAGAGAGGACTGACCTACCCTACTTCTTAAAAAGACTAAGAGCTCAATTAGCAGAACTAAGGCCGCAGTCACCGATTAAACATAGCAATGACAATACATTTATACACCGTGATTTGAACGAATGTTCACATGTAATGTTAAGAACTGATGCAGTGAGAGCACCATTACAGCCACCATATACAGGACCATACAAGGTACTACAGCACAATCAGCATACTGGTACAATAAAACTGCAAATACGAAATAAACAAGTTATGGTGTCCATTGACAGGGTGAAACCTGCGCACCTTTTAAAAGAAGAAAGGTCAAGAGAAGAGACACAAGGCAATCAACAACCTTTAGTTGGACAACATAGGCAGAAGATGCCCAAAGCAACAAATAGAAAACAACACTCAGAACATGACATGCATAGTGAAAGAAATCAAACAGTGCGGTATACAAGAACAGGACGGCAAATTCATTACAAGTTTCCACGAATACCTGGAGCTCCGCTCTACAGGAAGGGGGCTGTGTGGGAACAAGATTAATATGAAGCTGAATGACGTAAAGTGCAGACGGACGACGGCAAAGATTATCATTAATGCTGAACTTTAATTTCTCTTTGATGATGATATAATTTCTGTTGTTTATTGCATTCTATTCTTTGTTCTAGTATTTGACGTGATTAAAGTGTATTAAGTGCAAGCAGTTATTTTTAATTTTATTTTAATATGATGCTAAGAAGCGGCTACACTTGCATTCAGCTAGTAGCGCATTGGCTGTTAGAACAAGCCCCGCCTCTTTCTCCCAGTGCCGCCACCTTATGGCCTATAGCTTACAGGTTTTAAAAGAAACAACATGTAAGGTGGTTATGTTAGGTTAATGTAAGGTGGTTACAGCATCACAGATGGAACACGAAATTATCACTTTAATGTTTGAGTAATATAAAACTGCTACGTATATCTACGAAATATTAATATTTTAAGTGGATTATTAAGCAGGTGTAGCACAGCTTTCTCCTTCTTTATTGTTGTAATTGAATAACAATCAGAATTAACATTCCTCATGCCACTTTCAAGGACAGCCTTCCATTTTCTAAAAGTATGTAGACTTATTTTAGCAAATAACAAAGTGGAAGACAATAATCAATACCAAGCACAAATGAACAATACATTGATAATGTCTACGGTGTACAATGCTGTTACGAGGTAAGGTTGGTAGAGAGCATAAACATTCCATAGACACACGAACTCAGCCGATTACAGATTACAGAGGGGCCATGAAAAAGTGCGTGCCCTGTATAAAGTTTCATATATTTAATTGATCGTATATTTAATTATGTTTTCACATTAATCCAAACCGTCATTTTCAATAATGGAAACTTCTTCAGCCTCAAAGTCATTGACACTACAAATGAATGTGACACGGAATGGATAAAATTTTACGACGCTTGTCGTCGGGCCCCAGTGCTTATGAACAATGAAGTGTAGAATTGCGTTAATATTTTTCACGAGCTACAAAGTAAATGTTATTGAAAACATTTATTGGTCATCTGAGTTGCAGTTATTACCACTTGCGCCAACATAACCACTGCAGCCCGGCGAGAAGCGTCGTACAATTTAATCCACGGAATCTGCTGCTAACGATCCGATTTTCACGTCCACATTTAGTAGAGCTCTGTATTGTGAGAGTACCGCCAACAGGACGGGCGCCGCCATTGTAGGCCCATCTCACAATAGCAGCGCTATGCGCGGCGCTGCTAAATTAGCATTTATGATGAAGGTAACCGGCCTGAACATCGACGTGGCATGACAGTATGTTAAGTAAACAATGAACTAAGGTTTTTAATTGTTTCATCACTTCTGCTGCGAACATTAAGGAAAAATTGGTAATCTGAGGTAGAGATCTGAGATCAAGACTTTTATTTTTGAGCAAAGTAGTTGTAAAATTGTTCGTGCTAAGTTTTCTCAAAAGTAATATATGCTGTAATGATAAAAGACTTCAAGTCATTTCAGTTAACATATTTCATTTGAAGTACTGGCACTTATAAAAATACAAATTTGTACTTTCGTTATTTAGGCCGCCAAGGCAAAGAATAAAAATTACAAATTAATTTATTTGTCTGAAAATTTGAAAGGTAATTTATCTACATAGTAACTGCGTCATAAAACACATTCACTGCATTCATCACGCCAATACTTTTACTACCGCATTTTGCTGTGGAATCCTTCTCTGCCTCTGTAGGAGAAATATTAAACATTTATTAAGATGCTGCGGCAGCTACATATACGAGGCGTTATGCATAGCAGTTTCAACTGGAACCGGGAGACCTGATTGGTAGGAGCCAATGAGATGCTGCACATTTCTTAACCGGAGATTAGGTTGAAAAACTTAAAAAAACTGTTTTAACCTATACCAAACCTAACTTTCACTTTAAAAAAAGGGATCTGTAGCGTAACCTTAAGAAGGTTAGGTATAGGTTAAACAAGAAGTTTTGTTTTTTAATACGTGAGGGCGCATAGCACCCGAATCTCCGGTTAAGAAATATGCAGCATCTCATTGGCTGATGGCTCCTACCAACAACCAATCAGGTCTCCCGGTGCCAGTTGAAACTGCTACGCATAACGCCTCGTGCTACATATTCCTTCACCGGCATAATTTTACCTACCACCCCGGCGGCCTCACGTGGTTATGTTGGCAACAGCAAGAACACGGTAGAAAATAGTTGCCAAGATGTTTATATTCTTAGAAGTCCGCATAGAATGACTTAATTAGTGTTTCGTAGAGTCCATGCCGTCAATAATTAATAATGCCGTTCCTTCTCTGTGGTTGACAGGTTCTTGTATGTACCCTTGCCCGCTCAGTAAAAGTAATTGTCCTCGTATAACGAAGATTTCATGGGTAAACATTTGCAATGTAACGCGATTGACTAATACCAACGTCACATGAGTGCCAACATTATCACGCGAGACTGCCAGGATGATAAGGAAAATTCAAACTCTGTACCAAATGTATTGCTTCCGCAATAAGTGAAGTTCCTGCTTCACATTAGCTAAGGACTGGCGTTTTTATGTCTAACAACCTATACTGGTTTTTATCAAAGTAGATATAATTAATATATTTTGCTTTCCATTATTTTAATGCCTAATGTTGATAGGTGTTGTGTGCTAACCTACATGTGATATTATCACATAACATTAATTGAGCTAACATTTTGGGAAGGGTTAAGTTTTTATACATTTTTATCGCACTGCTAGGTACTTTCGTAAAATAAACCTTATCTTAAAATTCAACTTTTTGAGGTGCATTTAATGGGCGGTTTCATTTACCGTCCCAACTTTCGTAATATGCAGGATAAGTATAAATACGAAATTCGTCTAATAAGGCACATTATGTTACATTTTCATGTATTTCTGTCTTTTAAAAATATCTTTTATCTTACATGATTGTCCGGCCAACAGTGCTTGCAAGAAACTAACGGTGTGGAGACTTTACAACGATATTAAACTTGGCACCTCCACTTGTTAGTACAAAGTCAGTTACTTTAGGTTTTTTTTTTTTTTTTTTTCTGTACCGGATAGCTGTAGATCTAGTTGTGTGTTTTTAAGCTCTTAATTTGATACACAATGAGACTACAGATTTCCAACTCCTCTAAATGCTAAAAAATGGCGGACGTGCCCTACCCGCGCTCAACTGACCAATAGCAGCCGGCGGTTGTCGGCAAGCCACACATAAAAGGTTGGCGCTAATCTCACCCCCCCCCCCACCCAATAAAAAAAAGACAAAAAAAAAAAAAAAAAACTCTGTTCGGTCACGCACGGCTCGCATTCGCAAGTGTTCGCTTGTGATCCGCTGGATGTCGGTTTCAGGACGAACCATCAGAGGAAGTTCGCGTACTCTCCGCTTCAGCGCTGGCGTAAGCGACAAACTAAGGCTCTGTATCCCTACACAGATCTTTACGACAAACTGCGTGTGCTCGCCTTGCGGTAGTGTGCTGTTTTCACTTCCGTTCGCTAGGGTGTGAACCAGGGCCGGTGCAAGCCCAAGTGCCACCCCGTGCGAGCTGTTAAATTGCCGCCCCCCTCCCCCGTTTTAACACAAAAAGTATGTGGAATTTTTTAAAAAACAAATTGGTAGGAAGTGTCAGAAATCAATCGCAATTTTTGTTTCTACTTTTCAGATCTACACAGGTCTCGGCCACTGAGTGGCCAATCTCAAAGCTTTTAATATGTGCTTACATTAATAAACCGTGTCCGTGTCCGAAATCTGTGTAGATCCGGAAAATAAAAACAAAAATTGCGACTGGTTGGTGGCATTCTCTACAGATTTGTACATAACACTCACTGGGCACCAGATCAAAAATTGAGTCAAACCTGATAGAAGAAATCCAGCTAATTTTAATAAGCCTTGAGAATTTACAAAAATGTTCAAATGTTCTGCCTATGGATTTTCGTTTTCGAAGGTGTCAAAATTAACGTTTTGTTTTGTGCGGACGAGAAGGTTTTGTTGCTAAAAGACCATACTTTCACTGGTTTTCACCAGAATCAAAGCGACCAGTAGTTTATTTAGATGAAACATGGATTCACACGCATTATATAGTAAATAAATGTTGGCAAAGTGATAGTGTGCTAGTAGTATTGTCAAACAAAGTGCCGGTCAGAGTTTAATTGTTGTTCATGTAGGTGGAGACAGGTGTATCACGGCTCGAAAACCAAACCGTCCGACTTTCACACAGAAAAGTTTTCAAAAATACGTCGAGACCCAACTTATGTCAGGCTTACTACCAATGTCTTTACCCCTTGTAATTGCAGCGTATTTACCCATTCGGAATACTTCTAGCCATTGTTAAGTGTTGGACATGTCTGACTGTAGTAATGTTCAACCATTTACCTCCATAATGCAGGAAGAATAAAACACTCGGAAACTGCCATTGAAAGGTATAGCAAAATTGTTTCAGGCTTAACATGTAACAGCAGTATCGAACATTGCATTCGAATTTCCAAATTACATTTCGTTTTCTGCAAAATTAGTTGTGAGCAAACGCACGGCGCGTAACAGGCTGGCAGCGCTCCACTCACAAAAATACTGGCGTGTACGCCTGACTGCTTCCCCATCTCTGTTCATCCAGCGTATACACGACGGTGCTGCCACAGTGGCAAGGAAGATATTAGCCCTTCTCCCTCTCCTTGTCCAACAGGAGCGGCCGGCAGGTAGTCGAGGCGTCATGTCATGCGACTGTTCCCGAAGCCGCTCCCTCCGAGGTTTGGTTTCAAATCCCCTCTTGGGCACTAATGTTGAGTTTGTCAAGGGGGGAAAAAAAGGACGGCGGCAGATTTGCCGCCCCTCGGAAAGTGCCGCCCCGTGCGGCCGCACGTTTCGCACGTGCCTTGCGCCGGCCCTGGTGTGAACGCTTATTCGCAAGTAGAAGCCAATGCGTGCGCACACAGGCGAATTCCTGGCGAATGCGCATTCCCCTATGTTCGCTCGTGTTCGCTTCGGGGCTTAACATTTGGTACACACTGTTGCCTCCTACATACATTCATTTATGCTTCATAAAAATCGCTGTAAAATTGTCATGGCTCTTTCATATGCCGCGAACTAACGTAACTTGATGGCGACTCATTTTGCGGTAACGAACCTTGTTATTGCCGCAGTGTTGAGAAATGGGAGACATAATTGTTTTATTAACATACGGCTGGTGCCAAACAATGTAGCAATTTTGTGTAGGGAGTCATGCTTCTTTTTAATATCTTTATGGCGCCGAACATTCTATAGGCACCTCTGCCTCTTATTAAGTGACGAGTACGTAAATGTTGCTTCTTGTATACTTAATTTCGTAAAGGAACACTTGGATAGACATCGTGTAACTCTATAGATACAGAGTAAAACCGAACACTACCGCTGCAAATAAGCATCTATTGCTACTTGCTAGCAAGCCACAAACATTGTTTCGGTAATTTGGTAGAATTCGTGTACATTGAAGGAAACGGCATTGCCATCGATATATATCGAATGTTCGATATAGTGTTTCTGAACCGGAGATTCACGTACTAAGAAAAAGACCATCTTGTTTAACCTATACCTAACCTTTTTAAGGCTACGCTACAGATCACACTTTTTTTAAAGTCAAAGTTAGGTTAGGTATAGGTTAAACAAGAATTTTTGGCCCACTTTAGGTTACGGTAGTAAAACTAAAAGTGGGCCTTTGCGATCGTTTTTTGACAGTTCGAAATTTAAATGAAAATAACGGCTAAACTATTCATCTGACTCAAAAATTGAATAACCGAATTTGTAGAGGAGAAAATTCTCTACAACTTTGTTCTGTTATGTTTTTTTCATATCTCGTAGCGTTTCAAAGATATTTGCAAAAATAACGGCGATTTTGGGATGTATGTCTGTCTGTCTGTCTATCCGTAACGTGTTCCCTGTTTTTAAGACGAACCGTTCAAACGATCAGCACCAAATTTTACAGACATAATTGTAGGCCGATAGAGATTTTTAAGACACAAAATACGGTAGTAATGCAAAAAAAGCCGTTTCTAATATAATTGTAATTGCAAACGAACCGATCATCTGACACGAAAATTGAATAACCTAATTGGTAGAGGAGAAAATTCTCTACAACTTAGCCCCCTTATGTTTTTTTCATATCTCGTATTGTTTGAGATATATTTGCAAAAATAACGGACATTTCACACCCTCCATTGAATTAACGAAAACCAGCCGTTCGGAGATGTCACGTGACATTTCTCGCCAGAACTCTCTCTGGCATACGACATCTTGCGTTGCGTATTTGATGATTTTTTTTAATTGTAACTTACACGTTGTCATTTCAAAGCAATGGCGCACTGAAGAATTAGCAAAAACACATCGTTCTTCTTACGATAAATGATAATCTAGTGTCTACAAATGAAATATTAGATCAGTTAACATCGGCCATCATTAGTATGAAGTTAAAGTACTTGTTTTTGATTGATAGCTGTAGCGTAGTAGGCAAGGCGTTGGTCTATGACGCTAAAGGTCGGTGAACCCGCAACTACCTAAAAAAAAAAAAAAAAAAAAAAAAAAAAAAAAATAAAAATCTAAAAGTGTTTCAGACACTCTTATTAATTAATTTTTTATTACTTAGATTATTATTTTGGTAAAAATGTTTGCAAAAACTTATAAAACTACAAATCTAAAGTGGGCCGTAAAACACGTCAGTGCGATTCTCTAGTACATGAGGGCGCGTAGCGATCGAATCTCCGATTTAGAAACACTATATCGAACATTTGATATATATCGATGGCAATGCCGTTTCCTACGATGTACACGGAATCTACCAAATTACCATTGTTTCTTTAGCGAACGCATCTTTTGTGTTGCCAGCGTGTTGTGAGAATCGGTACCGTAGTCCAGAACTAGCAGCGAACACCGTTGCAGAACATGTTCCAAATTCACTATAAACGCGCCGTAACGCCAACAGCGAGCAAAAATACTAACCTGTATATAACGTCTTAAGTTCGCTGTGGAGTTTCGACTGCTTGAATAGTTATCCCACCGACACAAAGATTTGTAACGAAAAGATTTTTTTTTTTTTTTCCTTTTTTCATTCGACGTAAAAAATTCGAACACAGCTGCATAACTGGTCAAGGCATGCATGCGTGTGTCTTCTGTCTTCTCTATGTCGAAAAGTATAGAGAATAATCAGAGTACACCTGGAATACGCGCTGTTTACACGTGACATGTCGGGCAATTGTTATAGGCCTGTACTAATCGTTACGAGATAATATTAGAATAAAAATGTTATGAATGATTGAGCAATATTAAATGTTATAACGGTACTAAAATGTATAATCCATACATTTGAAACATACGGTGATGCAACATTTAATTTAGAAACATTTTTTTTCTCTTAAGTGTAATCAAAGCCTGGAACTCTGCAGTTAGAGATTCTTACAAAAAATATGTTACGATACTTGCGACAAAAAAAGTTAAATGGTTAACTGATGAAAGTAACTTAGTTACAGTAAAGTTACTTTCTGCAAATTTTAACGCCGTTACCAAACATTACCTTCGAAAAGTAACTTGCTAGTAACGGCGTTATAAGTAACGCGTTACTCCCCAACCCTGACGACGTTCGCCTTCACCAGTCTCCAGTGTTGCCAACCATAGCGGAATTCCGCTATGCTTAGCGGAATTTTATGTCCTGTGCAGCGTAGCGGCGGAATTACGAAATTGCTCAAAACGTAGCTGAATTTGGCTTCCTTTGGCTGAATTTAAAAATGAATGAATAAATAAAAAGACGCTGAATACCCATTTCTAAATGCAAAAAGGATTTAACTCAATATAAAATTATTTTCAAAACGTTAATAATTTAAAGAATAAATTTAATAATATGGTCTACACTTGTTGCCTTTGGTTTAATCTGAACGCTTTCATATTATTTCTGTTGTGAATGATTTGAGTACATTATCGAGGAGGCAACATTTAATATGTCAGATACATTGAAGGATGCCGCCGACAATTGACAGTCGACAATAGTAGCTGGGACGAGGAATTGTAAACGAATGCGATTATTGATATACTAGACGACAGTAATGTATTAATACCCAGTGCTAACACTAAGTCGTGTGCACTGGCAGAGTCATTAGATACTGTAACGTTAAATTACATGCCTACTGAATAATGAGTGATAAAGCGGGGTATTCAACACCAAAACAGAGAAGAGAATGTAGGACAAAAAATCTAGAAAACATAAAAATGGTTAAATGAAGACTTTTTAAGAAGTGGTTAGACCCAGTTAGTGATAACAACACGAAAGCAAAGTGCAGAGCGTGTAAAATAATACTAGGAGCAAAGCGAAGTGACTTAGGGAACCACAGCGTAAGCCCACAGTAAGCCAGTGGCACAAGAAGAGCTTCGGTACAACAAGAATTTCTCAAGTTAGAAAATTCTTTTTAATTCGTACGAGTTACACAACCCAATGGATATTACTCAGTGACGGACTAAGGCTGTCTGAGGCCCGGGGCAGTGACGTAGCCAGGATATTCTGAAAGGGGGGGGGGCGAATGGTTAAAGAGAAATTTACAAAGACTCATGTTTTTCTTTTATCCTAAAAACAAACTTAGGCTACTTCATTTAAAACTTCCGAGCTGATAAGCCGTGGTCGATTTATAAAACTTTCCCCTCTGCCAAGAATGTTGGCAATACCAGAGATAGTGTCGTAGCCGACATCACGTGATGTGGTGCCCTCTACATTGCCTATATATACGGCGCTCCCTCAAATTCTCATCGCAGTTCGTCACTCTACCTCTGAAGATGTCTTCCGCAGCTGAAGATGAAACGTTAGGGGAAAGTTTTATAAATCGACCACGGCTTATCAGCCCGAAAGTTTTAAATGAAGTTGACGCCGGCCGTGAAAGTTTACATTTTATGATCAAACTTAGGCTAACTTACTTTTTTATATATTTTATGCACATAGTTTGCGTTTGTAAGACCTTATTACAAATACTGCAATATTTTATATACAAAATTGCCGAAAACATTTCTTAAAAATTGTTTCAATATCCGCCAGCACAACCTTCAGTTGTTATTCCAAATGAAGTCATATTGTCAGACTGGGATGTGTTTCTTTGTATTTGAACACTGACGACGACAGAGTCACACGTCACCAAGCTCGCTGCCTGTCAGCCACGACTGTAGCTCGGTGTTTCGCAAAATCTGCATTAATTTTTGCATCAGTATAAATACCTTGCATATTGATTTAGGAAGCGTAAGTCTGTTGTTGTTGTGGTCTTCAGCCCGGAGAATGGTTTGATGCAGCTCTCCACCCTACTTTATCCAGAGCAAGCCTTTTCATCTCCTCACAAGAACGGCAACCAACATCCATTTGAATCTGCTTACTGTATGCGTCTCTTGGTCTCCCTCTGCGATTTTTACCCCACACACTTCCCTGCAATGCTAAATTTACGATTCCTCGATGTCTAAGAAAGTGTCCTACCAAGCGATCCCTTCTTTTAGTCAGGGTATGCCAAAAAATTCCTTTTCTCACCAATTCTGTTCAGTACCTCTTCATTAGTTATGCGATCTACCCACCTAAGCTTCAGCATTCTTCTGTAGCACCACATTTCAAAAGCCTCTATCCTCTTCCTGTCCGCACAGCTTATCGTCCATGTTTCAATCCCATACAAGGCAACACTCCACACAAATGCCTTCAGAAAAGACTTCCTTACACTTAAATTAATATTCGATGTTAGCAAATTTCTCTTTTTCAAAAATGCTTTTCTTTCCATTGCCATTCTGCATTTTATATCCTCTGTACTGCGACCATCATTTGTTATTTTACTGCCCAAGTAACAAAACTCATCTACATCCGTTATTGCTTCATTACCTAATCTAATTCCTTCAGCATCACCCGATTTTCTTAGACTGCATTCCATTACCCTAGTTTTGCTCTTGTTAATGTTCATCTTATAAGCACCTTTCAGCACACTGTCCATTCCGTTCAAAACTTAGGCAAACTTTTTTGTTTTATATATTGTATGCACATAGTTTGCGTTTGTAAGACCTTCTTACAAATACTGCAATACTATATATACAAAATTGCCGAAAAGATTTCTATAAAATTGTTTCAATATACGCCAGCACAACCTTCAGTTGTTATTGCAAATGAAGTCATATTGTCAGACTGGGAAGTGTTTCTTTGTACTTGAACACTGGCGACGATACAGTTGCACGTTACCAAGCTCGCTGCCTGCCAGCCACGACTGTAGCTCGGTGTTTCGCAAAATCTGCCAGTAGCGTAGCTAGGGGGGTGCGGTCCGCACCGGGTACCAACTTCAAGGGGGTGATAAAACTTGCCAGAGGTTTTTTTATCTTCTTCTTCTTCTTCTTTCCCCCCCCCCCTCGCTAATGCACCATTATTGATGGTCTGAACCGACGGGGCTGTTGCCATTCTTCGTCTATTATGGTGAGTGACCGAACGCCAGAGTTTTCTTCCGTAATATTCAGAAGATCGAATGAAATATTTATTCACTTGCACGTAAGTAAATGGAATTATTTATGGATTTTTTAAATACAACTTTTTCTTCCCATAGCTGTAAGAAAGATAAGAGGGGGTTTCTTTTCTGCTGGTGCCAAATGCCTTTTTTTTTCTTTTTAATGGCTTTTTGAGAATCAGATGTTTCTCCCAGCTTTAAAAGTGATTACGACACTTATTCAGATGTTGCTGCCACTTTTAGAGTATAAACGGCGCTAGGGTGTTCAAGTGGTCAAACGTGCATGAACTAGTCTAGCATGAAACCAGAACTTTTTTTCCGCCGCTGGCTATCAATGTGGTACGTTATAATGTACAGTGCAGAGCTTTCCAAGCTGGATGTTACGACACCCAGGGGTGTCGCGTAGTGCCACTAAGGGTGTCGCAACACCAGCAAAATCTTAAGATAAAATAAGACAGAACATTGTGGAAAAAATACTAAACATTCTTCAGTTCGTTCAGTGTGCACTTTAAGTACAAGTTAATCATGAAAATTAATATTTCTTCAAAGTATCATTTACATAGGTAAATCTTTCTAATTAAAATCAGTGTGTTTCTTGTACAACTTTATATATTCGAAATGGTGTCGCGAGTAGGAAGAGTTTGGAAAGCTCTAGTATAGTGTGTAAGAAAAATCGTAGATATTTACAAAAAAAAATACTATATGGCTTTATTATTTGATGCAACTGTGACGTCAAATAGAACAAAATGTTCAAATGTTTGTAGAGCTTATGGGACTTAACTACGTGGTCATCAGTCCCTAAACTTACAAACTACTTATGAACTAGCTAATACTAAGGACGGCACAAATATCCATCCCCGAGGGGGGATTCGAACCCCCGACCGTAGTGGTCGTGCTGAAAGTGACTGGCGCGCCGCAGACCGATCAGTTATGTATTCTTGAGTTGCTTCATATATTAGTAAAACTAAAGTTCTAACAAAATGTCAGTTTGGTTTTCAAAAAAGCTTTTCAACTGAAGATGCTATATATACCTCCACTGATGAAATATTAAATGCTTTGAATAACCGGACATCACCAGTTGGGATTTTTTGTGATGTATCAAAGACTTTTGATTGTGTAAATCATGGGATTCTCCTAGATAAGTGTAAGTATTGTGGTATGCGTGGGACAGTGCACAAATGGTTTAAATCATACTTAACTGAAAGAGTGCGGAAAGTTGAAATAAGCAATTCACATGATATGGATGAAACATTTAATTCTTCTAACTGGGGAGTTATCAAAAATGGGGTCTCACAAGGTTCGGTCTTGGGTCCTTTGATGTTCTTAATATATATATATGACTTGCCATTCTACATTCATGAAGATGCTGAGCCATTACTTTTTGCTGATGATACAAGAATAGCTATCACAGCTGACAAACAGGAATTAACTTATAAAATTGTAAATGATATCTTCCAGAAAATTATTAAGAGGTTCTCTACAAATGGACTCTCATTAAACTTTGATAAAACCCAGTATATACAGTTTCATACAGTAAATGGCATGACACCATTAATGAATTTAGACTTTGAACATAAATCTGTAGCTAAGGTAGAATATTCAAATTTTTTAGATGTTTGCATTGACGATGACTAAATTGGAAGAAACATATTGAAGATCTCCTGGAACGTTTGAGTTCAGCTACTTTTGCTATCAGAGTCATTGCAAAATTTGGTGAAACACATCTCAGTAAATTAGCTTCCTACGCCTATTTTCATTCACTGCTTTCATATGGGATCATATTCTGGGGCAATTCAACATTGAATAAATAAGTGTTCATTGCACAAAAGCGTGTAATCAGAATAATTGCTGGAGCCCACCCAAGAGCATTCTGCAGACATTTGTTTAGGGATCTGGGGATCCTCACTGTAGCTTCACAATATATATATATTCACTCATGAAATTTGTTATTAACTATCCGACCCAATTCAAAAGTAATAGCAGTGTGCATAGCTACAACACTAGGAGAAAGGATGATATTCACTATTCAAGGTTAAATATAACTTTGGCTCAGAAAGGGGTTAATTATGCTGCCACAAAAGTCTTTGGTCACTTATCAAGTAGCATAAAAAATCTGACAGATAGCCAACTAGTATTTAAAAAGAAATTAAAGGAATTTCTGAATGGCAACTCCTTCTACAATGTAGATGAATTTTTAGATAAAACTTTATATATATATATATATATATATATATATATATATATATATATATAGTGCGCCTCGGTTGCACAGTGGTAGAGTGCCAGACTACAAATCCAAAGGTCGCGGGTTCGATCCCCGCCAAGTCCTAGTCAGTTCGAAGGTCGGAGGAAGGCAACGGCATACCACCTCCAAACAGGGCCATACCTAGTAAAGCACTGTGGTGTTCAAACCAATCTTCTATAAAATATATATATATATATATATATATATATATATATATATATATATATAATAAAAAAATCCTTAAAATATTGATTATCAAGTGTGTACAATATTTACTAAACTGACACATCATTACGAAATTTCGTATATATGACCTATGGAACAAGTATTAATCTAATCTAATCAACCTCTGCGGCCGGCTAGAAAAAATCTCCTTACTGTTTGCTGTTCATGAATATCTGAACTCCGTAAAAATTGCATAAAAGCATTTTCTCCTATACAACAACAAACAACTGATTACTAACTTATTGCATTTCAGGATGATTGCTCTTTTAAGCAACATTTGCCTAAAAATCTAGAGACAACTAAAAAGTGTTTGCTATAAATCAATATGGAGATTTCTATTTGATTATGGACGAAGCCTTTCGATTTGCGAAGGATACATATACGAGATGGGTATTCCTGTCAAAAAAAAAAAAAAAAAAAAAAAAAAAAAAAAAAAAAAATATTAGGAAGGATGGTATCCTCGCAGAAATTCTACGGTTGCGAGGATTTCAGCAGGCTTCTAATGTCCCAAAAGAAGAATCTCTTGGATGGACATCTTTAAGAGTTTTACAGTTTGTTGTTTAATATGAAATTTCTGAATCTGTTCCGACATCACTTCAACATTAAGATTTTTCTTAACTTTGTGTGTTTCGGTAGCGTCCTGTGAGAGAAATTTCTCAAAGCTGAGACTCATTAATAATTACCTTAGGTCTGCTGTGAGCCAAGCAAGACTCTCTAATTTGGCAATTTTGTCAACTGAAAATAGTGTTGCTAAAGCTACTGACTTTGACGATGAAATTTCAAAATTTGCTGCAGGGAAAGTTAGACGGGTGAGATTGTAAACTGCATGTGAAAGTCACCAGTCATTAAGACAGTCTATAGCTATTTGTTCTGCTTGATTAATAATCGATTAAACTATGTAATTTATAAAAACTAGTTTTATTTATTTCCTTTCATACAGACTGTTTACAAACTAATTAATTCTATTTTGCTCATTTCATTACGTGTATCAAAAAGTTACTCCTCTCTCCTTGAAATTTTTTTTTCATTCTTTCTAAGCTTGGCGAGAGTGATGGTGGTGTTGGAGGGGGGGGGGGGGAGAGGTGACAATTGGATCACAGCACCGGGTGCCAAACTACTTAGCTACGCCACTGAAATCTGCATTAATTTTTGCATCAGTATAAATACCTTGCATATTGATTTAGGAAGCGTAAGTCTGTTGTTGTTATGGAGACTGGTTTGATGAAGCTCTCCACCCTACTTTATCCTGAGCAAGCCTTTTCATCTCCTCGTAAGAACGGCAAGCAACATCCATTTGAATCTGCTAACTGTATGCGTCTCTTAGTCTCCCTCTGCGATTTTTACCCCCACACACTTCCCTCCAATGCTAAATTTATGATTCCTCGATGTATAATAATGTGTCCTACCAAGCGATCCCTTGTTTTAGTCAGGGTATGCCAAAAATTCCTTTTCTCACCAATTCTGTTCAGTACCTCTTCATTAATTATGCAATCTACCCACCTAATCTTCAGCATTCTTTTGTAGCACCACATTTCAAAAGCCTCTATCCTCTTCCTGTCCGCACAGCTTATCGTCCATGTTTCACTCCCATACAAGGCAACACTCCACACAAATGCCTTCAGAAAAGACTTCCTTACACTTAAATTAATATTCGATGTTAGCAAATTTCTCTTTT
The DNA here is from genome assembly GCA_026315105.1 of Locusta migratoria. NCBI lineage: Eukaryota > Metazoa > Arthropoda > Insecta > Orthoptera > Acrididae > Locusta > Locusta migratoria. Next base: position 337,198,713 of record CM048745.1, read on the forward strand.
TCAAAAATGCTTTTCTTTCCATTGCCATTCTGCATTTTATATCCTCTGTACTGCGACCATCATTTGTTATTTTACTGCCTAACAAAACTCATCTCCACCCGTTATTTCTTCATTACTTAATCTAATTCCTTCAGCATCACCCGATTTTCTTAGACTGCACTCCATTACCCTAGTTTTTCTCTTGTTAATGTTCATCTTATAAGCACCTTTCAGCACACTGTCCATTCCGTTCAATTGCTCTTCCAGGTCCTTTGCTGTATCTGACATAATTACTGCGTCATCGGCAAAACGCAATGTTTTTAATTCTTCCCCCTGAACTTTAATTCCTTCGCCAATTTTCTCCTTGCTTTCCCTTATAGCTTGCACAATGTACAAATTGAACAACACTGGAGAAAGGCTACAACCTTGTCTTACTCCCTTCCCAACTGATGCTTCCCTTTCATGCCCTAATAACGGCGGTCTGGTTTTTGTACAAGTTGTAAATAACTCTCCTTTCCCTGTATTTTACCCCTGCTGACTTCAGAATTTGAAAGCGTGTATTCCAGTCAACATTGTCAAATGCTTTCTCCAAATCTACAAAAGCTAAAAATGTAGGTTAGCCTTTCCTTAATCGATCTTCTAAGATAAGACGTAAAGTGAGTATTGCCTCCCGGGTTCCTATGTTCCTCCTGAATCCAAACTGATCTTCCCCGAGGTCAGCTTCTACCAGCTTTTCCAGTCTCCTGTAGATAATTCATGTTAAAATTTTGCAACCAGAACTGATGGTTCTGTAATTTTCACACCTGCCTGCGCCTGATTTCTTTGGAATGGGGATTAATACATTTTTCTTAAAATCTGAGGGTACTTCGCCTGTCTCATACATCTTACACACCATCTTTTGCCATGGCTGGCTCTCCCAGAGACTTTAGTAGCTCTGAGGCAATGGTATCTACTCCTGGGGCCTTGTTCCGACCTATCTCTTTCAGAGCTCTGTTAAATTCATCTCTCAGTATAGTATCTCCTATTTCATCTTGATCTACTTCCTCTTCCCTTCCTACAACATCGTCTCTAAGTTCATTTCCTTTGTAGACCTGCTCTATGTACTCTCTCCACCTTTCAGCTTTCCCTTCTTTGCTAAGAACTGGTTTTCCATCTGAGTTCTTGATATTCGTAGAACTGTTTTTCTTGTCCCCAAATGTCTCTTTTATTTTCCCGTAGGCAGTATCCACTTTTCCCCTTCTTATACATTCTTAAACAGATTTGCATTTGGCTTCTAGCCACTCCTGCTTCGCCACTTTGCACTTCCTGTCAATCTTATTTCTTAGTCGTCTGTACTCCATTTTGCCTTTTTCATTTACAGCAGTTTTTATATTTTCTCCTTTCATTTACAGCATTTTTTTATATTTTCTCCTTTCATCAATTAAATTTGGTATTTCCTGTAATATCCAAGGATTTTTTTGAAGGTCTTGCCTTTCTACCTATTTTGTCCTCTGCTACCTTCACTATTTCATCTCTCAGTGCTACCCATTCCTCTTCTACTGTTTTATTTCCCCCACTCCACTTTGCCTGTTTCATTTACTGCATTTTTATATTTTCTCCTTTCATCAATTAAATTTAATATTTGCTGTAATATCCAAGGATTTTTCGTAGGTCTTGCCTTTCTACCTATTTTGTCCTCTGCTGCCTTCGCTATTTCATCTCTCAGTGCTACCCATTCCTCTTCTACTGTTTTATTTTCCACTCGTTTCTGTCAATTGTTGCCTAAAACTCCCTCTGAAAGTAAGCCTATAATTTTATTTCCAAGATTATTGGTTCTTTTCTTCTTGTTGGCATTGCAACGTATCCATCCTCTAGATAAAATATTATTCTCAAATCTAACTTTAAAAAGTATTACACATACTGAGTGAGTTGCCTTATGATATACTGAAATATTGTCACTCCAAGTAACGACTCCACTGCAAACATTAAACTTCTGTAAATAGATAATAAGCTACTATAGTATAAAGTATTTTAACTTACCATAAAGCTAGTGGACGAATGAAAGTAGATTTTTATCTTTTTTCTTGTTATCAAATTATCTATAATGTATTATATCTCGGGCCCACAGTGTTAGTAATGTCGTATATTGACATATTGCGCAAGGATAGTCCAAAACACTGTAATTAATTATTTATTTATATATAACTCAAGAATAGTATTCTGAGGTATTGACATGCTGTAACTGGCTACAATTCGTAAATAAAAAGTAAATCATCACCTAATAAATAGTCAGTTGAAGCACTTACAACCTCTAAATACCAAACACTTGACGAAGGCATTTAATGCCGAAAGATATCTTGTGTGATATATATATAAATAAATAATTAATTACCGTGTTTTGGACTACCCTTTCGCATTATCCATAATTGGAAGCTACCTTAACAGCACAAAAGAAATAAACGGCAGCGGCAACATTCCACTGTAGTGCTTAACATAGCAATAATGGAGTAAGGCCAACAATGGACAACGGCTAAAGGAGGACTGGCCAATAGCCGAAGCTGTTATCGATGTATCGATGATTAAAATCTATAGATGGTTTTGTTGACTGTCGATAGTGTATATCCCTTTTTCGGTGTAGGATTGATAACATTATCTTTTTTTTTTTTTTTTTTTTTTTTCACTATTCGGTAGCTAGGTCGTGTCTTATTTCGTTTAGTCCCTTCGGAGGTTCGAGTCCGCCATCGAGCATGGGTGTGTGTGTGTGTGTGTGTGTGTGTATGTGTGTGTGTGTGTGTGTGTGTGTGTGTGTGTGTGTGTGTTGTCCTTAGCATAGGTTTGAATAGTATTTTATCGTTTAGGTAATAGGGGGGTCCAGACCCCCAAGACACCCCCCCCCCTTTGGCTACGTCCTTGTCCGGGGCGGCGACAAAACAAAATCATGCCCCCTGTCCTTTTGAAAATACAAATACATGTAACTCCTGAGACTTGGAGGCCCCCAGGAGAAGAGGCACAGCACAGTCTAAAAAGAAAACAGCTTCGAGATTTGGAGGCCCCAGAACAAGAACCACTGCGACCCCCCGCCCCCACAAAAAAAAAAAAAAAAAAAAAAAAAAAAAAACCTTTCTAGATATTTGGAAGCCCCTCCAGACGAGAGGTCCGGGACGACCCCCCGCCACTGATATTACTGTCGTTGTACTGTAATTATTACAAAACTGTTTTAGGAATCTGAACTTTAGGGTGATGATTTAGAAGATAAGAATTTCGGGACGATTCTAGTGTCTCATTTCACCTGTCAGCAATGACATTGACGTCGTGTGTGAGTAAATGAATTACGTTTATCAGGACCCTTGCAGTCAATTTCATCACACATTCATTCCTCACGAAGTGCGAGATGGAAAAACAATTTAAATGCAAAATTCAAATTCAAATGCTTGTAAATCTATCGGACCAAACTGCGTGGTCATCAGTCCGTAGCTTACCTTAAACCTAGGTAAACTAACCTAAGGACAAACACACACACCCATGCCCCAGGGAGGACTCGAACCTCCACGGCGAGCAACCGCGCGCTCCGCAGCGAGACGCTTTAGACCGCTCGGCTACTCCACCGCGGCTTTAAATGCATATGACGCCCTTGTGTTACCCAAGATGTTATCCCAGGATATCCATTAGCTGAATTCAGCTACCAGAAGGTGAACCAAAATATTGCTATGTTAACTCATACATTTCATGCTATTATGAGAAAGCTAACAAAATAGCCTCTTTTGAATTAATTCCTTTTACCTTCGCAAGTTCAAATCTATATACGAGGTTCGTCCAGAAAGTAAGTTCCGTTTGGTAATAAAATGAAATTATAAACAGATACAGAAGAAATTTTTATTGCACAAAATTCTACTACTCTTAAACTACTTTTCCACATAACTGCCGAAATTTTGCAGGCATTTGTCATAGCGTGGCACCAGGTTTTGTATACCTTCTTCCTAGAAATCTACCGCCAGTGTCTTCAACCAGTTGGAAACAGTTTCTTTCAGCTCGTCGCCCATAGCGAGAGCACTAATTGTAAACCTACGGTTTTCCTGGATCTTGTCATCAATCGCGTGAATCAGTTCTTCTGTAAGCAAAGGTGGACGCCCACTTCGTTCTTCATCGTGCACATCACTACGCCCGCCATTGAACTGTCGGACTCATCTTCTCACCATCGAATCACTCATCGCATTTGGTCCGTAAACATCGCAAATTTGCCAATAAATTTCACTTTGTTTCACTTTCCTCGCATTCAGAAACCGTATCACCGACCTGATTTTCAATCAACGCCGACATTTCAAACAAGCACAACAAAGCGTACGTAACTGACAGTGATCCCCGAATGGCGCACGTTCTTCTCCTTGATACACCTCGTCTACAGCGCATGTGCGGAACTGCAGTCGCAGCACTGCAGCGGAGATAAATTGAAACGGAACTTACTTTCTGGACGCGCCTCGTATATAAATGAATGTTTGTCTGTATGTCCTATATGTGTTAATAAACCACTTATTCGAATGCAATGAAACTTTGGTGAACTGTTCACCGTACACCCACGAAGATTCCTGACCCAAAAACAAAAGAACACGACACATAGCCCGCTACCAGGGGACGTTGTTTTTGTTTTAAGCTGGTACTGCATTTGGTGATAGGATGACTTATTTTTAAAAAAATCTGTTTTTGACATATTTTCTGTCTCTTCTTAAGTAATTTCAATAAGTAATAGAATATTTTTCGGTGCTCAAGGTGTCGAACATGATGTAATATTACCACAGTCTGTATAAACTTTTATTTTTTTTATTTTTATTTATTTATTTTTTTTTTTTTTAATCTGAGATGAAAATGCAATATCAGCTTTCATCTTACATCCTCCAGGAACAAAAAGGTGGTGACATTCTGAAAATGCAACAACGAAAGTGAGTGAACATTGCATGAAGTAAGGCACAATTAAAATCTGCACTTCATCGAATGAACTACTATAGTTGAGTAGTTCAAATGGTTTTAAAAGGTAGTTTTTATGAAATTTTAATTCGAGATTGTTGCGAAACCTAATTCTTTGGGCGGAGTAAGCTACTTATCACAATGTGTGGAGCACGATGCTCTAAGAGCTAGAAAAAAAATAAAAGTAGTACAGACGACGAACGTGATCGGAAAAACGTAACGGATATAGAATATGTAAAAATTGTCAGACTCTAAAATTCAAAATAGAAGCATGAAAAAATATTTATGAACTAAAAATACAGATTGAAAATTAAGAATAAAATGTCACTCATATTAGATATGTTACTTCAAAATTAAATGAGGAGGCCTACTCTGCTCCCCTAAATTTCTTTCCCGGTTAAACTTTGTTTACAAGATAAATCAATCAAAAGTGAAGGCCGTAAACTCCACAAAATACCTAGGAATTACTATTACTTCATACTTAATTTGGAAAGAACACGTAGATAATGTCGTGGGAAAGGCGAACCAGAGACTGCGTTTAATTGGCAGAACTCTTAAAACATGCAACAGAACTACAAAATAAACTGCATACACTTATGCTTGTCAGTCCATTTTTTGAGTATTGATGCCCAATGTGGAATCATTTGGTGGGTTTGACGGAGGACATCGAAAGAGTCCAAAGAAGGGCAGCTCGTTTCGTATTGTCACGATACAGGGGAGACAGCGTTACGAAAATAATACAGGATCTGGGATGGGAATCAACAACGGCGCTTATCGCTGCGGCGTGGGCTACTTGCGAAACTCCAATCGCCAACATTCTCCTCCGAATGCGAAAATATATTCTTGACTCCCACTTACATAGGTAGAAATGATCATCAGAATAAAATACGAGATATCAAAGCTCGAACGGAGAGATCCAGGAGTTCTTTCTTCCCGCGCGCTATTCGAGAATGGAATTGGAGATAAATAGTATAATGGTGGTTCGATGAACCCTCTGCCAGGCACTTAAATGTAATTTGCAGAGTATGCAATGTAGATGTAAATGTAGATGTTTCAGAATAACTAGCACAATGATTTACTGATCTTAGTCCTTCACATCGTCGAAATGTCCCGCATTGAGTTTTGAAAAAAAGTTGGCCGCCTTAACCCCCCCCCCCTCCCCCCCCCCCTCACACAAAATGATGAATCGAAGTGTACCGCTCACAAAAGTTTCGCTGCAGATGCCGTAAAACTGTTGCATACAAATTACAGTATTGTTCCAATCTTTATGAAATTTTGCACACGTAAGCTTCAATCTATGACGACGGTCCCCGTAAGTGTAAGAATTCCGTACAACACATAGTTCACGGGATATGATGTCATAAACAATGAGATGCGCGAAAAACTGCTGCATTAAGCAACAATACTGCTCCTTTTCTTCTAAACCACTGGACCGATTTCAACCAAATTTGGTACACATATTGCTTACGTGAGATAACTATTGCTGTAAGTGTACCAACCACATACGACACATGATTCAGGAGGTATGTTATAAACAATAAGAGTTGCAAGACACTGCCACATACAGCGAGGAAACTCTATAAATACACTATATGAGAATGACAGTACTTGGCAACTTGCAACAAACTTTAAACATAATTTCAAACCTTTATTAAACTTTTCTCGCAGACAACAGCATCAAAATCATGAAGGGAAGGAAGTTTCTCGCTTACTATGTTTCCACTGTTCATGGACTAAAACTACGGCATTGGGTATGGCGTTACATTTTGTGTTTTATGATTTCTGCACTACAAATTGTACCCACAGGAAATTTTACAGACAGTATACACACATGGTTCATGCGATATTAGTATGTAAACAGTAACGTTTATGAAAAATATCCCCATCACGCACCAAGTTTTAATCTATTACTTCTTTACTACTAATTGTATTCGCAACAGATTTTGCAGACATACAGCACTTATACAAATGAATACGTACCTGACAAACTATACGGTTGTACAACATATAAGTCCATAAATATGAGATCGTACGCATTTTATATGTCTTTTGTATTTTGATTACTATCTTTCTTTGTTTGGATACTGCACTTATAATTTTGTACATTATGCGAGACAGCCTTATATCTTATTTTTTCTCGGATAAATACAGCATGTTTTCAGAAAAAAGGAGCTGGACAGAGAGAGAAGGGATAGGAGATTTACTATCCAAGACATATATAAATAAATACCCGGGCAACGCCGGGTTTTCAGCTAGTAACATATAAAGAGGAAACTACCTGCTGCATCAAACTACATTCTTCTGAATGATACTCGACTTTTTGCTTTATCAAAGTTGTGCTTGACGTAGTTGATCGTAAATAACCTAGCTAGAAATGTAGGGAATAAACTCGTTTATAGTCTAAGTTCTTTATTTAGTATGTACATTTTATTTAATTTAGTATGTATATCGTCGGTAAGTCGTGAAGGGTGTATTATTCACACAGGTCGACATGAATTCTGGGGTTTGGAGAAAATCATATCACTTTTTTCCGTCACCCTCTGTTTTTTCTGCACAGCTATCCCCCCCCCCCTCCAAACCTACCATTAGCTGCGAAATCTATGTTATGCAGTTTCCACAACTACAGAAATGTGGCAACGCTGCATTTTGTGTGTGAAGGTGCGGCAGAGGGGGCTAATGAGCTTGGAACTGACGTTCCATTATCGCCACAGAAATCAGTGAATGAGTGCTACAGCTACAAGAAGGTGCTTTCGCGCTTTTTTGTGAGTGGTGGTATTTCACTGATGGTGTGTTAAAAATGTCAGGAAGGCCTTGTGTGAATAGCCCACATACATTTTGTTATATCTGTGGAAATTATGTGGTACGTGCAAGATGTCGACAAATCACAAAATTTGTGCAGAAGTCATATTTTGCATATTTCGGCATGAAGCTCGGCGATCAGGACAAGTCATTTGCTCCACACATTGTGTGCCATACATGTGTGGAGCAGTTAAGGAAATGGAGTGAAGGTAAAATCAAGTGCTTGAACTTCGCAATTCCTATGGTATGGCGTTGATGACTGTTGATGACTGTTACTTCTGTATGAAGAATGTAACGAGATACAACAAAAGAAACATGAAAAACTTTTCGTATCCAAACTTAGATTCTGCAATTAGACTTGTTCCTCATGGCCAGGGCTACCAATCCCCTCTCCACCAACATCAGTGGATTCTCTTGAATTCTATGAACCAGATGTAAGTCAAGAAAGCAGTGAATCCGACTATTCTGAATGTGGTACCGATAGTAGCCCAAAAACTCTTACTCAAACAGAACTTGACAATTTGGTGAAAGACTTAGGACTCTCAAAAGATGCAGCACAACTATCATGTCTCAGTGAAAATAACTTACTTGCACATGGTACATCATATTCATTGTACAGAAATTGTGATAAAGATTTCAGGGAATTTTTTGTTGAAGATGGTTTAATGGTGTTCTGCAAAGACATTGTCGGATTAGTGATGAAAATGGGAGCTCAGAACTATGAGAGTAAGGAATGGAGATTGTTTATAAATTCTTCAAAGTGAAGTTTGAAAGCAGTGTTGCTACACATTTGAAATGACCAAGGATCAATTCCAATTGCGTATTCAGTACATTTAAAAGAGACAATACCATGAAAATACTTCTACAAAATGTGAAGTACGAAGAACACCAGTGGCTTGTGTGTGGTGACTTTAAAGTGATTGGCATTCTTCTTGGTCAGCAAGCACGGTACACTAAGATGCCTTACTATATGTGTGAATGGGACAGTAGAGCTTATCATGAGCATTGGAGTAGGAGAGAGTGGCCTAAGAGGCAGAATCTGACAGTGGGATCAAAGAACATAGTGAATGAACATTTGGTTAATCCAGATCATATTTTATTGCCTCCACTGCACATCAAATTAGAACTCACGAAGCAGTATGTTAAAGCACTGGACAAAATAGGAAACTGTTTCCAATACCTGTGTAGGCAATTCCCAAATCTATCGGTTGCAAAGTTGAAAGAAGGGATATTTGTTGAACCAGATATAAGGAAGTTGATGTCTAATGAGCACTTTGACAGTTGTATGACAGAAATAGAACTTCAAGCTTGGAGAAGTTTAATAAATGTTGTGCATCGTTTCCTTGGCCAGAATAAGCAGCCTGATTACAAGGAAATAGTGGAAGACATGCTACAGTCCATTAAACAGTTAGGATGCAAGGGCTCTCTAAAACTACATTTTGTAATGTCACACTTAGAGAGTTCTCAAGAAAATTTGGCTGACACATCAGAGGATCATGGTGAACGATTTCAACAGGAACTTAAAACTATGGAATATCGTTATCAAGGTCGTTGGGAAATAAACATGATGGCTGACTACTGTTGGTGCATCACACGTGAAGGAGAAGTGACACACAAGAGGAAGGATATCAAGTGTTCATTCACGATCAAACGAAAACGGAAGTAATACCTCTACCTGGTAAGTGCCCACCATAATATTTGCTTTTTATAATTCATATGCCTTTCATCCAATTCTTTTTTAACCACTTTGCTGTTCCATTTCGTTTCTATTGTCCCGTAATTGCTTTCCAATTTCATTGGGCGCACAGTTAGACAATGGTGAATAAGATGACGATACTGGTGGTGCAAAAACCTGACGTGCTACAGAGAAACAAGCTGCAGATTTGTGATCAGCAGGGTCAATTTAGTCAGAAATTCATATTTTCATGCAAACCCCAGACAAAAAGTCAAAATTTGTCGACCTGTGTTATAGTTGACATTGTAGCGGAATCTGAGTGTGTCCGTAGCGCAATTTGAGCGTGGTCAGAGCAGAATTTACTTATTTTTGGCTGGAAACACTGCCAGTCTCCGATGCTACCTGCAGCTCTGCCACACTTCTGCTTCCTTATAAAAACACGAATCAGATGATGATGAGCACCTGCCAGCACTCCCATCCTTGTAAGACATAGAAAACAGGAGCAAGAATCAATTAAATGGAAGCATAACACACAAAGTCAGTTTACATTATGTTGCTGCGCGGGAGTTGCCGAGCGGTTTGGAGCGCCACGTTACGGATCGCGCAGCCTCCCTCGTCGGAGATTCGAATCCTCCCTTGAGCATGGATCTTTGTGTTGTCCTTAGGTTAGTTTAACTTAGTTTAAGTAGTTTGTAAGACTAGGGACTGGTGACCAACGTAATTTGGTCTCATAGAATTACAAACATTTGAACATTATGTTGATTACAGGGATCTGTCATTTTTAAAATCACAGTTACATGCTGTCCATAAGAAAAGGTTAATTATTCTTATGCTGAGATTCTCTCCCTCTCCCCTCGCTCCCCCTTCTCTCTCTTCCCCTTTCTCTCTCTCTCTCTCTTGTATGGTAGGTATCTATCACAGTCTTAATCACAGAGATCAGTATATCCACCAGCACGATCTCGCACAGTTTTTTTTTATGCCTTTCATCGTGTTTCAACCAAACTACAATAATAGGACAATCCCCAGCCGAAATTAATGTGAGGTCTAAGTGACATATTGACGATTCTGTAATAACATTTGTCAATTCATAACACTAATATACGTGCGGCTCCGTAGCACAGCGGTAGAGCGGTAAAGTGCAGTCGGTCTCAGCACACACGAGTCGCCAGGCCTGACGTCACGTCTGCGCATGCGCACTAGCGAACATACGACTGTGCCGCCTCTCTGCGCATGTTCCAGCGCGGCTGAATCCCGCTTCAGCACACGGAGCTGGTTTCCAGCGGCGAGAACGCTCCAAAATGCGTTTTCATCCTCATTACTAGCATTCTAATACGCATTGGAAGGGAATTGGCATAATTTTATTGTGATATCTGGCTCGTATTCCAAGAGGAAGGATGTAATTTAAAATTTAACAGCGATTTATCGCTTGCATTCGAAGAGAAATGGCATAATTTTAGTAATATATTTACAGTGTGCTGCAGCACATTATCACCAGCCGCCACTGAATATGTGTAATTGTAATAAATATTGTGATTGTGTTCATTTGGTTCCATTTATTAATAAAACTTACATTAAAGTAACTGCTAGTCGCTATGGTGCACTAGCATAATTCGCTATGACTGTATTTATTTCAGAAGTATTACTCATGGATAACAGTTTTCGAATGAATTAATTGACATTTGATAATAATGAAACATATATTATCTGGATATTCCTTTAGTTCCTTATGTAAGAGAACGAACTTTCCTTTTATTGACCTGTCGCTTCGTTCAGGGTAGGTTCACCATCTATTTTCATTGATGTCTTTTAGTTCAACGACGAGTTCACACGCCGCTCGTCGCTACACGTATCTTGGTCGCTACAGACGGTTTTTGCGACAGTATACTCCCTCTTTGTGGAAATCTGGTTTCATTTTAGCTGGAGAATATCTGTCAATTTTAGATGTTCCTTGCATTTTTATTTCTCATTTTCTACCATCCGAGGAAATTTTAGATGTATAGTTCCCAGACCTATGGCAGTACAATGTTAAAGCGACAGACTTATCGGCTACCTTCTTACCTGTCCTAGCCTTAACAAATGAAGTATTACTCAACTCTTCGGTGTCATTTTAACACTTATAAAAATCACTTTCACTATCGAACACATGTCTTTCTGTTTTCAAATAAATGTCATGATTATCACCCACATGATGATTGAAACTGTTGATATCCTCACATTTCTCCAGACGTATAGCACACTTAAATAATTTTCTCACTTTCTTTGGTGGCTCCTCAAATTCTTGACCGGCATGAATGTCCGAAAAATGTCGTTTCAGGGTAAAACGCCTTTCAAATGGTCACACAAACTGCATATAAATGACATTTTGAAAGTTTCATTCATTCGTGGTACCTAATGACCCTGTACATATATAGCACATAAAACACACGTGACACTCAACAGAACACACAAATAACTTTGTGGACTCGCTTACCGCATAAAAATAACACGGCGCCACTTACAAACGATTCATAATAATAATAATAATTTTATTGTCATTAGGCCTTTACAACAATAGACAAAATCACACAGATAACATATATTGTTAATTAAAAGTGATAAGACGCTTGTCAATAATATTACAATATTATATTACAGTTGAGAAATTCTTCTAAATTGTAGAATGGGTGGGCAACTAACCAGTCATGCAGCGTTTGTTTAAATGCTTGTTCGGGTAAATCTTGTACATTTTGTGCCACTTATTAAATAGTTTATGGCCTACAAGTTCGTAGCTGTTGAGCGATTTTGACAATCTGTGGCATGAAGTAAATATGCATTTATTCCTTCTAGTGTTTTAATAATGTACGTTTTCCCGGAGTTTTGTTTCTGGTAGTTTCCTCTTTGTATAAATTAAAACATAGTGTATGTATAAGTTTATGACTGTCATGACCTTTAGTTTACAGAACAGGGGTTTACAGTGTTCCTTATGTGGAGATCCAGTGATTACCCTAATGGCTTTCTTCTGTAGTATTAAGATGTCCTGGATACAGCTAGAGTTACCCCATAAAATTATACCATATGTTATAATACTTTGGAAGAATGAGAAGTATGTTATTCTGACCAGTGGCGTAGCTATCATAGGGCTAGCCGGGGCAGTGCCCCGGGGCCCCCCGAGCTCAAGGGGCCCCTCGGCGTCCGTGACGTTCGGAAAAAGTAGAGCGACGATTTTTTTTTTTTTTTTTTTTTTTTTTTTTTTTTTACCATCCTACCGTTCATCATCTCCCCACAACTTCAATCAAGTTTCCCACGGGTGGCGGAACAATGCTTCTAGTGGGGCCTATACAAGACTCCACTGTGTGGCGCTGCTGACCGCCGAAGCCGCCAGTCGCTGTGTAAGAAAATCGGCGCACTTCAGTCGGCAGAAGTAGCGGCAGCATCAAAGGCGCTCACAGCAACAGCTGCGCCTTCCAAATGTTGCGGCGTGTGAAGGATAGCGCGCTTGCCAATACTGTATAAATACTGTTATTGTAAGTACTTCTTGTTGGCAAATACAAGTGTACAATTCGATTATCCGAATAAACCGGTTTTCTTAATATCCATGTCCCCCAATTACTTCGGATAATCGACGTTCTACTGTATATAATATTTTAGTTGAATGAAGGATTTTCGACTTTTAACTTTTTGAATCCTGACCAAGAAACCTCAAATGCACGAATTGAAATCCAAAAATTATTCTCACATCAGAATACAAACATAACAATGTCTATTGCTTGTCCGCTAAGACGTGTGTGTTGTCTGTTGGAGTTGCCGTGGCTGTCAAACTTTGCGAAATAACAGCGAATAGCACTGAATTCCAGCAGTGTGTTTGACGATACACGGTGTGACCACATTTGAATATGATGTCTCTGCAATGCATTATTGCAGAAAGTTATTACGGCAACTCATTTGTTTATGCAGTGAATTCCCTCAATGGAGTGCTACTTAATCGCCGGGCGCGGTGACCGAGGAGACTGAGGCGCTTCAGTCACGGTCTGCACGGCTACTACGGTCGGGGATTCGAATCCCCCCTCGGGCATGGATATTCGTGCCGTCTTTAGGATAAGGTAGTTCATAAGTAATTTGTAAGTTTAGGGACTGATGGCCCCGTATTTAAGTCCCATAAGCTTAACAAACATTTGAACATTTTTTGCTACTTAATCATAGATACCAATGAATTGCTGTAACCAGTTGCACTCTGAAATTCGTGCAAGAAGAATAGAAAATATGGATCGCGGATGATTTTTTGGATTGTATTACTGATCGGCGCGTCATCAGTGAAGCAAAAAACAGCTGAAGTGGTGATATGTATGGCAGTATCCATCGGATTTAGATATGGAGAAAATTAAGAGATTACCGGATGCGTTAATCATAGTAATTACTGCCTTCGGTGCTTCACTTTCTTTCCCACATAAGAGATCCTTACACGGTAATATTTGTGAGGTTGCGAGATTTTTTGGTACCGGTATTATGGGTGGCATAGCGGCTAAATTGTCTTATCGTCATCTTACTTCAGTGTACTCAGGAGGGCGTCCTTTCGACTCCACGTGAACGACAGGCCAATGACGTAACAGCAAACGTTGAAATAATCATAGCGCAGTGTTTACCTTAGATTTATTCTGAAGTATTATTTTTTTTGCCACGATAATCGACGATTACACTAATACTGACACAAACGGAGAAAATGAGCACAAAATGAAATAAATTCATTTGTCTCAGGTGCTGCCAATGTAACGCTGCCAGTAGACGCGACATGTTTCAGTACCCATTGTTAAGGGCACTGGCAGTCTGCAGTGTTGCAAGCAGCAGCCATTGTCTGCCCTCGCCGCTCTCTCCCCACCACAGTCGTCATGCGGCTCCAAGGTCATTCCCAGCAACCACCGCGCGATTCTTACGATTCTTAATTAACTGTGGCCAAATAGTAACAAAGTAGTGCAGTGTGTGTTTCACTTGAGCAGATACGGTTAACGAAGCATTCGGACTGTTGAGTTTGCGAAGTGTTTGTTAACGTGAATAAAATCATGGAAAAGAAAAAGAAACCTAGTGGTGCGTTTAAGCGAAAGCAACGCAAGGAAAAAGAAGACAGTAAACAAAAATTGACCAAAATTGACAAAATTTTTACTCAGCCTTCTACAAGTACTTCCAGCCTAAACATTTGTGTCGATTGTGACTCAGATAATGAGGTACCTGATGAAAAACCTACTGAAGAGGATCCGACAACAGCTCCAATTAAAAATATCGCTGCTCATGACGACACCACCGAGCTTGGCGGCGATATCTGCAAGGAGTACGAAACAGGGAAAGAACCGTCGACGTCTACAATCTTCGAAAAAGTAAATAAAACTTACTATGACTTGGGGAACTCCACAAACAAGATATTGAGTGATAAATAAAAACGACTAATTCTTGATATGGGACCGTTACAGCCTTCAGGACCATTTCCTAAAGATCCTCACCAGAACAACAGGTGTTTCTCAACCTCATACTACGTTTCAGTTTCCAAGTATGGACCAGTTAATCGTGTTTGGCTGTGTTATTCCAAAATTCTAGATGCTGCCTATTGTCAACCTTGCTGGTTGTTTGCATCTCAAAGGAATAATGTATGGTGTACGGGTAATCGGGACTGGAAGCACTTATCAGAAAGAATTAAAGAACACAGTTTCTCGAGTGGCCATACAGAAGCATGTGCTGTGCACAATCTTTGGAAAAATAATGATACTGTCGACAAGGCAGTTGAAAATGAAATTCGCAAGGAAGCGTCATTTTAGAAAATGGTTCTCACAAGGTAATTCGATATCATACTTACTTTAGCAAAAAGTTCATTGGCTTTCAGAGGACATCGAGAGAGCTTAAGTCAGGAGGAAGGATATCACGGCAATTTTTTGTCAATTGTAGAGCTTGTCGCCCGGTATGATCACATTTTGCGACAAGTCTTGGACATGCCCAAAGGTAATTATTTTCGCTTCAAAGAAATTTTTTAGCATTTTATCTTGTTTATTTTTTTAATTGCTTATATTCGAAATCTTTTTTAAAATTTCTCTCTTTTTATTTCTAGGATCTACTAGGTATCTGAGTCCAACAATCCAAAATGAAATGATTGAGTGCTTAAGGAACAAACTTGAAGATAAGCTTCTGGACCAAATTAGAGCATCACCGTTTTTCGCCATCATAATGGACACTACACAGGATGTATCGAAGGTAGACCAGCTAAGCATTGTTCTCAGATATGCAGTAATTACAAGATCTGAAAATGGACAACCGATAGATATAGAAGTAAAAGAATTGTTTGTAGGCTTTTATGCAGTCATCAAACATGGCGCAGCAGATTTAGTCAAGCAGGTGACGAAATTTTTTATTGACAAAAATATTGATTTAAAAAAGTGTGTGGGTCAAGGTTACGATGGTGCCAGTGTGATGAGTGGTGTTTATAATGGTGTACAAAAACAGATTAAGAATATTCAGGCAAATGCAGAGTATGTACATTGCGCTAG
Organism: Locusta migratoria; assembly: GCA_026315105.1. Classification (NCBI taxonomy): domain Eukaryota; kingdom Metazoa; phylum Arthropoda; class Insecta; order Orthoptera; family Acrididae; genus Locusta; species Locusta migratoria. The sequence goes on from CM048745.1 coordinate 337,214,607, forward strand.
TCATAATTTGAATTTAGTGGTGAATGACGCCATTACCAGTTGCGTGGAAGTACAGATTTTTTTTGCAACAGTGCAAGATATATTTTTTTCGGGAACAGCATTAAGCGTTGGGATCTACTGTCAAAATTCACCGGCCAATCAGAAATCACTCTCAAAAAATTAAATCCAACAAGATGGGCTAGTAGAGTTAATACAGTATCTGCAATAAAACTTCGGTTTTTTGATATAATCAAGGCCTTATCAGAAATATTACTGAAGAGTTCCAGCAAAGATGAGCGTAGAGAAGCAGAAAATATTAAAACAAAAATGCTAAATTTCCAGTTTGTATTTCTTTGTGAATTCATATACCAAATATTGAATGACATTAATTATGCATCCAAAATTTTACAAAAATGCGATATCGATTTGGACGAGGCAAGTAGAGCTTTAGCGGATGTTGAAACAAAACTGAAACTTTATAGAAATGATTTCGAATCATTCAGGTGCAAAGCCAGTGAAACTGCAAAAAAATATGACATAGATCCCAGTTTTCAAGAAAAACGGAGAAAGAAAGTTAGAAAACATTTTGATGAACTAGCTTCTGACTACCGATTTCGAAACAGGGAAGAAATATTTAAAGTTACTATTTTCAAAAATGTACTAGACATAATAATAGCTCAATTAAACACACGTTTTACTGGCATGAGTGCAGTCTGTCAAGTATTTGATTTCCTAAGACCTCGTTTTTGGCCACTGTAGATGAAGCAGTTTTGTTACAAAAATGTGATCAGTTCCAAAGTAAATATTTTGATATAATAGAATCTAGTTTTTCACTTCAGTTTATTAACATATATCACCTTGTCCTGCCGAAATTGTCCCCAACATGGACAGTTCGACAATTATGCAAGGAAATTATAATAAAATATGCATTGTTAGAGTGCGAGATTACGGAGGTGTTTACCGCAGTTTTATTGTTTTATACAATACCTGTCACTTCTGCAACAGCTGAAAGATCATTCAGCAAATTGAAAATTATAAAAACGTATCTCAGGAACAGCATGGGTCAAGCTCGTCTCCGACATTTGGCACTCATAGCAATTGAAAACAACGCTGCATCAAGTTTAGATTTAACAGACCTTATCGATGATTTTGCAAAAACCAAAGCTAGGAAAAGATTGCAAAATAAATTGTTAAAATAAAATTGAATACTTTCTAATTGTGTACCTATGTTATTTCTGTAATGTACTACAGCGTAGCCCCTGCCTCCGACGCTTCCCGACAATTACCGATCAGAAATCATCTCTCTTCCAACATTTGCAATGTAACTGTTTTAGATATTGTATTAATCCAGTAGGTTTTCTTTCGTTCCGGCTTTGGTGCGTGATGGAACATGAACGAATTCTCCACGAATTGTAAAACGCCACTCCTTAAGTTCGTGATACACAGTGAAGCGCGAAAAATAATTATGAATTTATTTCGCGTACTGACAGTATTCGCATTACAAGAACTGGAAAAATTTCTAACTTCTAAATGATACTGTTTTAATATGGTTATTGTTAAACAGAATGGACTAACACATGATATATTCTGGAATTGTGGGTATGTGACATAGAGATGGGTAGGTCCGGATGGAAACGGATCCTTGGACCCGCATCAGCTGCACTAGTGATGGATGCAAATCCGAGTGCAGGTCGGACACGCATCCTCGGACACGCATCGGTTGTGGGTCCAAGCACAGACAAATATATACGCTACCCTCTGACGTGCAAGAGGCACCCTAAAGCCAGCGATCCGCCTGACACCTGCTAGCATCTTACGGAACTACGCGGGGAGCGTAGGACAGTGGTTTAGAGGGGGCTGCGTCTCTGTATATGTTACTCTGTGGTCCAGGCCAGCAAACAGGTCAGGCGCGGCCGGAGTTGGAAACGCAGCGGCGGAGTGGCAGGGGTGACAGCAGGAGGGGGTGGGGATGGAGGGCAGAAGGTGCAGGAAAAGGCAGAACGCTGGAACGGTGAGGAACTGCCGTTATTTGTGCGTCAGCAAAACGAGTAGCGAGAGAGTCCTACTCAGTCGGATCCCGGACACTTGCCACGCCGGACTTTTGCCACGCCGGACTTTTGCAACACCTGACCCTTCGACAGGTAGTCGGATTAGCGGCCCCTCAAGCAAGGCCCTCCCCCCCCCCCTCCCGGGCAAGGGACGCCCGCCCGTCCGCCTCCTACTGCCCGCTTTCAAGCCACGTTCTATACAACTTACTTAATACAGCCACTACGTAAAAGGGCGCCTTCTTCGACATCTTGGAGAAATATAGAGCTTGTTTTAAATATCCCGAGATCGAAATATTTATTTACAACTTTTGGGAAACAAAAGCAATATCGTCATCTGTTTCAGTAAGTAATTAGTTCTCCCAAGCATAAAAATAGATCTATCACTCCATTACTGAAAATTGAAAATGTTCAAATGTTATAAAGTCTATGGGAGTTAACGACTGCCCTAGGCTTAAAAATTACTGGAAATATCTTAAAGTAATCTAAGGACAAAACACACACGTGCGCGCACACACACACACACACACAAATACACACACACACGTCCAAGGTAGGACTCGAAACTTCGACGGGCAGTAACTGCGCGATCGACAGCAAGGCTACGCTTACTGATTGCAAGAGAAACAGCCCATCGCTATGAGCATGAACAAGAAAGGAACGAAGTAAAAGCAATGCTAATGAAAAAAGAAAAGAAAGAAAGTAAAGACTAACGACACATAACTGTATGGTGACGAATTACAGTGTTGATATTTTTATCAATATTATTTCGCAATAGCGAATTTTTCTTAGCGTCACTGTATAAGGTATGGATGTTATACCAAATTGTGACATATGTCACATGTCACAATTTGGTATAACATCCTACCTCATACAGTGACGCTAAGAAAAATTCGCTATTGCGAAATAACATTGATATAACTAACGACACAGTCTACATTAATTTACTCTCTAAAATCCGATATCTGTTTATATTTAAAGCAGAGACTCCGTATGTTTGTTTATGTGTACGTATTGTATACAATTCTACAGTTTTCTTTCAATGATTATGAAATTTTGTACACGTAAGCTTCTATCCATGAGGACGGTCGCCGCGCCTAAGTGTTAGGATCATGTACAAAACATAGTTCACAAGTTATGACTTCATAAACAATGAGATGCGCGAAAAACTGCTGCATCAAACGACAGTGTTGCACATCTCCTAAAACACTGGGCCGATATCAACCAAATTTGGCGCACATATTCCTTACCATGAGGTAACAATGCTGTCTGGGTAAGAACAACATACGACACATGGTTCAGTAGATACGTCATAAACAATATAGTTGCAAGAAACTGCCACATAATGCGACGAGACTTTATTCACACACTGTATGAGAATGACAATACTTAGCAACTTGAAACCAAATTTAAACATATTTTCAAACCTTTATTGAGCTTATTCTCGCTGACAACCATAGCAAAATAATGAAAGGAAAAAAGTTTCTCGCTTACTACTTTTCCGCTGTTCGTGGACTAAAATTACGGCATTCGGTATGACGTCACAATTTATAATTTCTACACTAAAAATTGTAGCTGCTGGAAATTTTGAAGACAGTATACAAGCATATAGTTTAATGAAGCTTCTAAATTTTTTCACAGTACGACACGTAGTTCATGATATATGAGCACATAAACAGTAACGTTCATGGCAAACCACCCCATCACGCACCAAGTTTTAATCTATTACTTCTTTACTATTATTTACATTCGCAACAGATTTTTTCAGACATACAGCACTTATAAAAATGAATATATACCTGAAAAATTATACAATTGTACAAAATATAAATCAGTAAATGTGAGATCTACATCTACATAAACACTCCGCAGTCCATTGTAAGGTGCGTGGCGGAGGGTACACTGTACCACTACTAGGCATTTCCTTTCCTATTCCACTCCCAAGGAAAAAAAGAATGCCGATATGCCTCCGTACGAGCCCTAATTTATCTTGTCTTTGTCATCACTACGTGAAATGTAAGGAGGTGGCAGCAAGATCGTACTACACTCAGCTTCTAATTCCGGCCCTCTAAATTTCCTCAACAGAAATTCACGAAAAGAACGTCGTCTTTCCTCCAGCTATCCCCAACTGAGTTCCCAGAGCATTTCTGTGCCACTCGCGCATTGATCGAACCTACCAGTAACAAACCTAGCTGCTCGTCTCTGAACTGTTTCTATGTTTTCCTTTAAACTGATCTGCTGCGGGTCCCAAACACTTGAGCAATACTCAAGACGTGATCGTACAAGCGTTTTATACGCGGTCTCCTTTACAGATGAAGTACATCGTCCCAAAGTGCTCCCAATAAACCGAAGTCGGCTGTCCGCCTTACTCACAACTGCCCTTAAATGTTACGCCTAGATATTTGAACGACGCGACACCATCAAGAAGCTCACTACTAATGCTGTATTCGAACATTATCGCTTTGTTTTTCCTACTCATGGGCATCACCTTACATTTTTTTTATTTTTTTATTTTATTTATTTATTTATTTTTCTTTGAGAGCTAGCTGGCATTCTTTGCACCAACTAGAAATGTTGTCTAAGTCATTCTGTATGCTATTACAGTCAGTTAAAGATGACACCCTCCCATACACCACAGCATCATCAGCAAACAGCCGCAAATTACAAATTATTCTGTTCATCAAAACATTTATATAGATAGAAAATAATAGCGGTCCTATCACACTCCCCTGGGACACGCCTGACGATACACTCATCTCTAATGAACACGCGCCGTCGAGAACAACGTAATGCGTTCTATTACTTAGGAAGTCTTCCAGCCAGTCACAAATCTGTGTACCTATTCCATAACCTCGTATCTTCGTTAGACGTCTGCAGTGTGGCACCGGGTCAAACGCCTGTTTGAAGTCGAGAAAAACACAATCCGCCTGTTGCCCTTCATCCATACCTCGTAAGATGTCATGTGAGAAAAGGACAAGCTGAGTTTAACATGAACGATGTTTCCTAAACCCGTGCTGATTCACGGAAAGAAGCTTTTCCGTTTCAAGGAAATTTACTATATTCGATCTGAGAATACGCTCCAAAATTCTACAGGAAACTGATGTTAACGATATTGGCCATTACTTATCGGGGTCAGTTCTATTTCCTTTCTTATAAACGGGAGTCACCTGCGCTTTTTTCCAGTCACTTGGAACTTTGCGCTGAATTAAATATTCGCGATAAATGCAAGCTAAGTAAGGGGCCAATGCCGCATATTAGTCTTTGTAAAACCGAACTGGTATTCCATCTGGACCAGCAGACTTTTTCGTATTTAGCTCTCTCAGCTGCTTCCCTACATCGGAAATACCTATTACTATGTCCTCCATTACAGAATTAGTACGTTGATCAAATGATGGTACATTTGTGTGGTCCTCTTGCGTGAAAGATTTCTTAAAGGTTAAATTTAGAACTTCAGCTTTCCGTTTGCTTTCTTCTATTACTGCCCCGGAATGATCGAGTGACTGGATAGTGGGCTTTGACCCGCTTATCAAAAAAATGTTTGTATAGTCTATGGGACTTAACTACGGGGTTATCAGTCCCTAAACTTACAAACTACTTATGAACTACTTACGAACTAGGACGGTACAAATATCCATGCCCGAGGGGGGATTCGAACCCCCGACCGTAGTGGCAGTGCAGACCGTGACTGGAGCGCCTTAGTCTCCTCGGCCACCGCGGCCGGCACCCGCTTATCGATTTTACATAGGACCAGAATTTTTTCGGGTTCTCGGAAAGATCTTTTGCTAAGGTATGGGTGTGGTAATTATTGCATGCTTCGCGCATCGATCTTTTTATAGACGCACGAATCTGTACTAACTTTTACCGGTCATCATTTGCGTGTTCGTTTTTGAACCGAGACTGAAAGACTTTGCTTTCTCAGTAGCTTTCTCACATTATTATTATAACAAGGTGGATCTTTTCCGTCCTTAATCGACTTTACAGGTACATATTTCTCTGACCCTTTGTGTACAATACACTTAAATTTAGTCCACAATTCCTCAACATCCATAATACCGGAACTAAACGATGCCCATTCATTTTCGAAGTGCGATCCTAACAATTGCTTATCGGCTCTTCCCAACAAAAACATAGCCATCTTGATTGGTTTATGAACTTTGGTCACCATCGACACTATAGCGATATCATGATCACTAACATCGTCAATATATACTGCGATGGATCAAAACTTTTCACATCAGACATTACGTTTTATTACATTTCTTATTTACTGCCAAGAAACTTCTGTATTCCAGTGAGCCTAAGGAAATTCCTGAAAGCTGAGAGTGCTGTTGAAAACTTTGAAGCAACTTTTAATTGTGAAGCGCAAAGCGCTGTAGGAAGAAGCAATAGACATCTATAGAGCTACAAGGAAAGGAAGAGAATGAAACAGTACATTTTCTATAATGATTAATATATTGCAGGGCAATCTACTCAATACTGTGGAGGGTATTTGAAATCTCTAAGTTTCTCACACGGACAGCTTTCTATCGCTTGCTGAGGCATGGGCTCTCCACAGAAAATATTCATATTCTGGACAAGTCACAAGAAATATTGATTTTAGTCAGGAAGGAAGGAAGGAATATTAGCGTTTAACGCCCCGTCGACAACGTGGTCATTAGAGGCGGAGCTTACGCTCAGATTGTTTGGGTAAGGATGGGAAAGGAAATTGTAATTTGAAGTTTTTATGTATATTATGCTTGTAAGTATGGTGTAGTACAGCAAATCTCCAAGAGTACTATACGAACTTTCATGGGGTTTCGTAGGTCAACTGAGAGTACCTTGGGGCAACATATAAGCTTCATTTCATCAAAATCGGATCAGGGGAAGGAAAGATGTAATTTGTAGTTTCTGGTGTATCTTACGTTTGAATTGCTGCGCAGTGCAGCACACATCCGATAGAGGCGCTGTTACATAGTATACCAAATAACTAATAACTGGCGATGCTACGTTTTATATGCACATAACTAAGGTGTAATACACTGAAACAAGGGCTACGATTTTCCTTACGGCAGCGGTGTAGTGTATTGATGTTGAATCCTTTTTGAAAAATCAGTCACGTACAATGAGAGGAATAATTCTTTGTGTAGCTAATGAAATAAATAATTTTATTCCAATCAGTTGATTAACCACTTAATGCCGGTTGTCGCAAATTCGCCTCATACCGTTGTGATCCATATATATGGAAGAATAAGTGTTTTCAGACTCCAGCGCCGGTTGTATCAGATTCTACAGGGTCGGCGCAGTGCGAGTGACATGTGCTACCATCTACCGAGCATTGACTGTCTTTCTATGACAACATTTGTGTATTGTGTGCGTGTTGCTAACCAAGACCTGAGTTTGTGTACATTGTTCCGTGAAATACAGCTAAATACAGAGGTCAGTTTCATTTTGAAAATTATATTTTGTTTTTCTAATATCTTTTAAGTATTATATATCATATTTAGATGTGATAAAGCAGATAAGACTTTCAGTGAACACGTAAATACGGTTTGTGTAAAATATGCATCATCAGGCACTTGGGCACTTCTATGGGCAAATGCAAGCGATAAAATAAAACGAAGAAAGGACGATGGTTTGACAACAGAGGTGTAATTGCTACCAGTGCATTTCCATCTGCTCATCCGGTGATCATAATAAAAAGATGGAAGCGAAAGAAAAAGCACGCACTCAAGTACCATGCCCTAGCACTGTTACAGTTTACAATGGGAGGGATGGATTTACTTGACGCTCCAATTTCCTGTTATAGGATTTTCGTAAAGTCAAGGAAATGTTACCATAGATTGTTTTTCCACCTAGTTGATCTTGTGATAATGAATTCGTGGTTGCTGTATCGGAGGGATTGTGATGCTTTGGAAATTCCCCGTCGCAAACAAAACGATCTTCTGGAATTCAAATCCAGAATAGCCGATACTCTCAGTAAGCAAGGAAAAGACATGACACGAAAAAAGAGTGGTAGGCGCTTACTAAGTATGGAAACGGAAATTCAACGTAAGAAGCGTCGGGGTCCAATGAAACCAGTCCCTGATAAATCTACCCGTACCGATGAAGTATGTCATTGGCCTTGTGTAATAGGAATGCAAAGATGCAAAAGACCCAGCTGTAAAGGGCAGACAGTTATTATGTGTGCGAAATGCAAACTTCACCTTTGCCTATACAAAAATTCCAATTGTTTTAGAGTAAAGAAATGTTTATCCTCTGCATTAGATTTATAAGTAACCATAATTGTAATTCAAACGCATGTTCATTTTTTATTAAATAAATAAAATAAAAAAATAAAATTCCCTCAATGAAGAGTTATAAGCGTTTTATTTCTCAAATGCATGTTGTCGCAAATTTGACACATACCTAATTATACCAACTATGTATAACATTTCTTATATTTGATGTTATAAATGGTCTAAGACCCCAATATTGAGCACAATATATGATTTTTGATTTTTTTCTTGCAGTAGAAATTAATTCAGGCATTAAGTGGTTAATGATCCCCCTAAATCGAATATTTCGTTGCCAACGTTAACATAATAAACCGCTGCCTCTCCAAGTAAAATTTATTCCAGGTAGAACACAAAAATTATGTTCTTCGTAGCTGTATCCCATATGTTTTGCAATGTCATGGAAATAAAAGTGCATCTTTTGATTGGTATAAACACTAAATTGTATATATATAGTAGAAATATCTATGGAGTGAGCATTGAATTCTGTGCATGTTCTCAACGTTAAGCTGGAATTACCACGTGATATTGAGACAAATCCACTCTTCCCACACATTTATTTGCTATTACGATTAGTTTGTCTGCGAAGAAGCCCCACCTCCTTTTTGCAGAGCAACCACATAACATGAAATAATATGTAAATAAATGTGTCATAGAAGCAACAACAAAGCTGAGGAAGCGTCGCTAAAAGGTCCATTAATCGAACAAAAAGGGACCAAGATAAAGTCAGCGATTAGTAGATTTTTCCCAATATCATGTGACATTTGCACCTTAATGTTGAGAATACAAAATCTGTTCTGCGCATCTGGAAGCTCACTCCAGAGATATTTCTGCTCTCTGCCTGCCACTAGGGATAATATACACACGCGAGCGACAAACTCATCAGAAGCGTCTCTGCTTTCATAATTGTTCGGTACAATATTGTGATTAAAATGTGAAATTACTTACTTTTGGTGCGGACTACATTAAGATAGAGAAGGACGTCTTCTTTTGCAGATACAGTTGCACCTAGTTATAATCCGACTTCTGATATACAGTTCTACTACACAAGGTAGATTTCAACTTCGTGCTTTACGAAATAATCACTGAAGGACGTGGGGACATTTATTAACTGAAACAGTGGCCGATGATGCTAACACAGTCACGACAATTCACTGGAAATACTATATTTAATGGAAGAGACGATCACCTGACGCCATTCCTTCAACGATTACTCAGACTTACTTTATCGCACATTAATACCACCATGACGTCTTATTTAAACAGACATGAACCGCTCTGTTGACTGAATTACCAGGCTTTCGGCATCCGTCGAGTTTTCGATAATAGGAGCACTGCATACAGAATAACTACATTGTCCCCAGTGCTACACTGTAACATATTAATACTTCAGCATACACTAACTGTGAGAGATAAACAGTTTAGTACTACATCATGGAACCAATACATGGCGGTGTTATTACCATTTCTAATCTCAACGATAGAAGTGTTTCCAGAAGTTTACGTCAAACACAATCTAACATTGAATTTACATCGTTCTGGAGTGCAGACTTAAATTAATTTCACTTTATGAACATTCGTCGTTTAAGACAATGGCTTCTAATTAAATTTGACATCTTGGCTATGAGAGTTGAGTAATTGAGAGAGGGATCCAACAAGGATTCTGTTTTTGCTGACGTAGGTCCGGAACCATAAAAAAGTATATCATCATTTTAGAAAAAGGGAGATGGACAGAGAGAGGATAGGAGAAGTAATAACTCAAGGCAGGAATGAATAAATAAATAAATATCCGCGCAACGCTGGGTTTTCAGCTAGTTTTTTAAAAAAGTGTAGTGGGACAATGTTCAAATCAGTGACAGCAAATACGTTGACTAAACAAGGTAAGAGCATCTGTCTTTTACAGGTCACTTAAAGTCGACATATAATTTCAAAATGTTTCATATGAGAAACTGAAGTAATATAGAGTGCAATGTTTGTAACGTACACTGTTCTAGATTGTTTAGGTTTGCTATCCACAGAGTCGCAGAGCAAGCAACCTTTTTTTTCGAAGGGAAAGGCTATAATTGTTATGATGTGCAATAGAACAGAAAGAAGAAGCACAACTTACGAAACTCGTAATGTAATGTGCGTACTAGTGACCAGTGTGCAGTGTGACCAGTGTGCAGGCCTGGACACCGTGCACGGAAATTCCTGAGCCGGATGTTAGGGGCGGAGGAGGAGGAGGAGACAGCGGCACCCGACCCTTCGGAGCAGGTAGAAGTGTGGCAAAAGTCCGGCGTGGCAAGTGTCCGGCGTGGCAAGTGTCCGGACACCACTCAGTCTTCCCCAATACGTCGCAAAAGGAAACTACAGGCTGTTCCACAAAGTTATACCGACCCTTCCACCGTGCACCTCATAAATCACTGATGACATACTACGCAGACAAAAATTCGTTGCACCAGAAAACATCTGGGAAGTTTTTATTTTCCACAACTGCTTTAATACTAAAAGGAATACCGAACAGAATCTATATACCTTTCTTAGTCCAGCAATCTAATCGTAAATAATTATTGCAAAAGATTTTATTGTTTTAATGGCTTCGTTGGTGTGCTAGTATGACTATTCTAGGTTTTCCTCGTCGGCAAAGTTGTGAATAATTGGGGAGGGGGGGCGGGGAGGGCGGGAAAAATGTATCCGAAAATGGGATATTTTTTAGGTTTTGTGATTATATCTGTAAATGACTTACAATATCGAAAACATCGTGAAATTAAAAGTTGTAGGGCATATAATTCTGCATTGAATAAGACCATCCGCATATTTTTTGTTCAAATGTTCAAATGTTTGTTAAGCTTATGGGACTTAACTACGGGGTCATCAGTCCCTAAACTTACAAACTACTTATGAACTACTTACGAACTAGGACGGCACAAATATCCATGCCCGAGGGGGGATTCGAACCCCCGACCGTAGTGGCCGTGCTGACCATGACTGGAGCGCCTCAGTCACCTCGGCCACCGCGGCCGGCCATTTTTTTTTTTTTTTTTTTTTTTTTTTTTTTTTTTTTTTTTTTTTGGACCAACTGTTTCCATACTAGTGCTCTTTTAAAAAATGGACCAGTTTTACACGTTCATGAAAAATTTAAGGTACGGTACATTACATTTACAAATCTAGGACTCTAGATCACTTTTATGCAGAGAATCCTAAATAACATTATAATGAGTAATGTTTGAACGGTAATTTAACTTTTTCAAAGTCAAGGGTAAATTCCGTGACAAGAAATGTAAGGTCAACTTTGGGAATTCAATATTAAACGGCAAAGCCTTTTTACACGTTGTTATTATGCTTTTACGTATGTTTTCCGCTGGGCAAGCCAGTGTAATAGTGAAAAAACTGTATCTTTTGTTCTTCCTCAGATAATGGACCAGGCAGTTACCTCCAAAAATCAGACACTACATTTGAACACAATTTGCAGGCAAATATCTTTATATAGGTTAACTCAGGTTTTAATTTAAACTGCACCATTAAAATAGGAGCTTATTCTCTAATAGAATACTGTTTGTTTATCCTTGGTGCTCCATGGGTTGAATGGTTATAGAACGCAACTCGTCATATACAGTGTATATAGTAATTTGCAAAACACGGTACTCTTACTTACGGTAGCAGTGACTATGGCACAAGGGCGGCGAGCTCTCGTGACGCAGGCGGAGGCGGGCAGATTAAAACGCGTCGCGGGGCGGGAAGGGTGGCAGGCTGGCGTCGCGGCGAGCTGCACGTAGCGCCCAACACCGGCGTGGCTAAAAGACTGCGTCGTCTGGCATGCGTCCATCCCGGAAGAAAGGTGCAACTGGTGAGACCCGGCCTGAAAATGCTTTTACCTGGGACGGACCTGTCCTTTTGTCCGCGGTTGGCGCCGGGCGCCCCGACAGGGCCATAAACTGTGTCGCCTAGTGGGCGGACGCAGGAAGCTGCCGCGTCACAACTCCACACTCACATTGTGCACAGTATTCTAGTAAAGCGAAAGCTGCTCTTCCTAATGGTGCATTTTAAATTAAAATCAGAGGTGACCTACATAAATATATTTGCCTTCACATTTGGTCAAACGGTGTTCTGATTTTTTGTGGGTAACTGTCTGATCCGTTATCTCAGGAAGTACAAAAGGTACAGTTTTGTCACTATTACACTGTCTTGCCCAGCGGAAAATATACACAAAAGCATAATAACAACGTGTAAAAAGGCTTTACCGTTTAATATTGAATTCCCAAAGTTGACCTTACATTTCTTGTCACGGAATTTACCCTCTGAAAAAAATTAAATTACTCTTCAAACTTTACTCATTGTAATATTTCGGAGTTCTCTGCATAAAACTGATCTAGAGACCTAGGTTTGTAAATGTAAAGTACCGTACCTTACATGCTTAGCTCAGTCATGTCAAATGTTTGAAATTTTTGAAATTATACTGTACACATATAGTATAATTATAGTATATTTTAAATCTATTCCTGTCTTTTGTTCACTGTGTGTTCACAAGAGATAACACAGGTTCTATGTCGGCATTATGACTAGTTATAGAAAAAAAGAAATCTACAATTTTCAGCCATTCAGAATAACTAACACGACTAGGTGACTGATTTAAATATGCACACCACACTTCAGCAGCTAGTATGTTCTGTTTCCTTTGATAATCTTTCAAAAAAATATGAAATTACGAAGCTGATCGGAGCACAATGTATCATTCTTACATTCGTTTGATCATTCTCTCCAGGAGCACATATTTAACGCTGACTTTCTCTTCGGTATTATGTTATATTTAAGTTCGTAATTTATTTTGAAGCAAAAGGCTACGTACCATCTCGAACACACAATACAGCTTTAACCTAAAACACAAAGTATATCAAAAGCAACGCCATAGAACGTAATGCAGAAGACAGAATGCACTGGTTGAACCGTGTTCCTTCGCAAAGAAGTTCCGAATCGTTTGCAACTGTCAGACCCATGCGGAGTGTGAAATTGTGAACGGCAATTTCACTCTGTGTATGCGCATAATAGTTGCGAACAGTTTGGAACTGCAGAGCGAATGAACATGTCTTTGCCTATGACAAAGAAATATTTTTTTTTTCTCGGAACCCAAAAAAGGGACATTTTGTAGAATTTTACAAATTCCGACCGGACACATTTTCTTGCCTCAAAAAGAGGACATGTCCGGGAAAAAGAGGACGTTTGGTAACCCTATGTATATTTCTAGTTTAAAGAGGGCCCCAATGTCAATTTTGCCCCGGGGCCCTTGGTGACGTAGCTACGCCACTGATTCTGACATATTTTTCAGGTTTCAGGTACATAATTTATAAGTCGCCTTAACAAATAAATCACTCTTGACAACTTACCACTAATATATTTCACATGCTGACCCCAAGATAATTTATCATCTAGATATACCCCCAAAAACTTAACGTAACTTGGATCATCCGATGGAAGCTTGTCTTTTAGAGTAAAAACCATTTGCCGAGTTTTGGTTTCATTCAATAAGAAACCATTTGCTTTAAACCAGTAGGATGCTTGATCAAGTGTCTTTGCGACACACATTTTAAGACTACTGAGATCATTGCTACTATGGAGAAATGTTCTATCATCTGCATATAGAACTGTACTGGATTTAATAAATGATGGTAGATCATTAATCACTATAAGGAACAGGAAAGGGCCCAGTACAGATCCCTGTGAAACACCTACCTTGACTTGTTCTGTACTAGACATTTCTTTGCCTATGCAAACAACTTGCCTACGATTCTGTAGATACGATTTTAATAGTTTAATGCTAATATCGGCGATGCCATAGAATTCCAGTTTTTCTAGAAGTGGTGTATGTTCAACACAATCAAAAGCTTTGCTCAGATCACAAAAGGTGACCTGGGCAAAGCCTTTATCCTCAAACACTTGACGTAGATATTTGACAACAGAGTCAATAGCATCAACAGTAGACAAGTTTTTCCTAAAGCCATATTGAGATTCACTGATTAATCCTAGATCTTCAAAGTAAACAGATAACTGTTGATAAATGACACATTCCAGTACTTTATAAAAGGCTGGAACTATGCTGATTGGCCTGTAGCTTGAGGGTGACTCCATATCTCCTTTTTTATATACTGGTATTACTCTAGACACTTTAAGTTCATCCGGAAAATATCCCTCAGATATGCACTTGTTTATGCAAAACGTTAAGGGGTACACAATGCAGTCTATTACTCTTTTTAGCATGTTGCAAGATGTGTCATATATATCTGCCCTGTCTGACGATTTCAACTGCTTCACTATTTTTAGAATAAGATTAGGGGAGACTTCGGGGAAAGTAAACACATTTATATTTGTCGTCGATCTACTAACATTTTTTGAAAGTAACTCTGATGACCTGATATCAGGTTTGATAATAGCATTTCCTACTTCTTCCACTGATTTAATAAAATAATCATTGAATTTTTGGGGACTTACTTTTACTGATTTGTTTCTTGGGTCTTTAGCGACACTATTTATTAATTTCCAAGCGGCTTGGCACTTATTGGTGGAATTCTCAATACTTCTGAAATTGTGTGCCTTTTTGGCTTCCACAATGGCTTTTTTATATTTATTCCTACATTTAACATACTCTGATCTCGCATGCTGAGTCTTCAGTGCATTACTTATGTTGTACAGCACCATGAGCTGGTGTTTCAGATTGGTCAGTTGCTCAGTATATCATGGATTTTGTCTGTTTGTAACCTTGGTTTTGAATCCTTTGTCAATTACTTTGCATTTTTTTTAGGGGAATGCTGTCATTAAAGAGTATCAAAAATGTTTTGAAAAACCTATCAAACACTAATTTTACTGACAAATTACTACTTAAACTACAGTGTGTGTCACCATAACATTGGTCCAACCATTCTCTGTCAGCAAGGGCCATACGGAACCTGGAAATTTTATCTTCTGTGATGGGTCTGGTCATTACAACTTTTGGGACTGGAATATCACACTTATCAGGATGGAACCTTCTTATGTAGTTTACAGATACTGCATCATGATCTGAGTATGGAAATGCATGAATCTTCTGCAGTTTTAAAGTTGACAAAAATATTGTCTAGACATGCTTTATCCCTTGTTGGCCTACTGTTGATTGAATGTAAGTTGTGCTGCCTTAGAAGATTTTTTAGTTCAGTGACACTCCATTTTTTTGTCGTTACATCAAAATCTGCATTCAGATCACCGCCTATTACAATGTCATAGTGCAACCATTTGCTCCCTCTAAACACATTTAACAGAATCTCCAATTTTTCCAGAAATACACTGATGATACCTTTAGGTGATCTGTATAATGAAATTATTGCCAACTTAAGACTAACAATAAATATACCAGCAGCTTCAAAGTTTTGTTCTTCACATAAATAATCTAGATCCAACTTAGTAAAGAAGTAGCTGAGTGACTGGTTAGTGTATATTGCCACACCACCTCTTAAGTGCAATTTTCTACAATAACTGTTTGCTATGTTATAGGTACCAAGTTTAACTAGTGTAAGTTCGTTCTCAGTAGCCCAATGTTCACTAAAACAAAAAATATCAAAATTATTATCTAATCCAAAATCATTTACAAAGAATTCTTTATCTTTTATACCTTGTATGTTCAAGTAGCAAATTTTACATTCAGAACTGCTGTTTCCTTTAGAGCGAACATTTTGGTGAGGGACTATATGATGTTTTAGATCACTTATCTCACATGCATCTTCATCTTGCTGCCTTCCACTAAAAAATCTTATAGACGGAGAGGGGGCACCATCTTTCTCCTACCTGAAACACTTGACATTTTTTTTCTTCTTCTGCTGCTGCTTCTTTATTTGGTGGAGCTGTACTTGCTGTTGAGGCTTCTTGTGGTGGTACTGTTATTGGTGCAGCTGCCTTGTTTGCCACTGCTGCTACTGATGATGCCACTGGTGACTCTTCTCTTAGTGGTACTGTTACAGCTGCCTTATTTCCCACTACTGCTACTGATGATGCCACTGGTGACTGTGACATTTCATGTGCTGGTGCTGATGTACCTTCTACATTATTAGATGAAGCCATGGGTGTTTCTTCTTCATATGCTGTTGGTACTGTCTTCTTTTCGTTTGTAATTGGCAATGAACATCTTGCAGGCAGTGCAATTTTTACGTGACTGTTCATGACTGCTGCTTTTATCACATGGAGAATTTCTTTGGCCAACACTTCCTTGCCCAGGTGGTTTCTGTGCAGTCTGTGTCTGGTAAAGTGCTCTCTGGCAGAACCGGTTGCTTCAATGAATGTTGTGATTACAAAACTGCTACAAATCTTCCTAAATTTTTGATTTGTTGCAATGATTTCTGCGTTTACACAGGAGTTTTCAATTAGGTCATGTCTGTTGGGAATGCTAACAACAAATACCTTTGCTTGTGTAATTTTTGCTAGAGATTCCTTCAGAGCTCTGTCAGCAAGGCTACTTTCGTTCTTATATACATCGTTTCCTCCTCCGATTATTACACAGTTATCACCACTTTTTACTGTTGTTTCACAGTTTCTTAGCACTTTCCGTAATGGGGCTCCAGGCTTTGAAATCCCAGTCACTTTATATTCAGGCTGGATATCAGACATGATTGCAGCTTACCCATTACCGGTTGATAATATATGTATTTCTTCTTTTTTAACGATTGTTTGCATGTCTCTCTTGGATTCCGCCTTGTCACATGTAACACTAACATTGGTTTTGCAATTAGATTAGATTAGTAATTTGTTCCGTAGATCCATATTGAGGGGATCCTCGTGGATGTGGAACATGTCAAGAAACAAAATTTACAAGTTGAATACAAATACATACACTTATAATATAAATACAGATACTTAAATTTTTAAGTTTGGCTTTTTTTTCTTATAATATAATAATACTAATATAGTATGAGTGCACGCAACATTTGGTACAATTTAGAAATTCACTAATGGAGTAGAAGGAGTTGGCCACTAGAAAGCCTTTTAGGTTCCTCTTAAGCTGATCTTTATTTGTAGCTAAATTTTTTATACTTGATGGTAAATTATTGAAAATGTGTGTCCCTGAGTAGTGGACCCCTTTTTGAACTAAACTAAGTGCTTTTAAATCCTTGAATTAGTAGTACCTGATGTCGAGTTTTCACTGGCACTTTTTTTGTCCTCTGATGTTTCTAGGCAGTTACTCGCATCATTGTATCTTTCTTTCCGCGTTTTTGGACTGCCTGCATCAAGGATTTCGTATTGGTTCATTAGTGGAATGCGGAAATCGTTCGTTTTTAACACAGGGCGGGAGAACTTTTTAGGCCTAATATATACACTGTCTTTTTCACACGTTTGCGTCTCTGTGGAGAGGTCAATATATTGAATTAAGTTTTACAGCATTTCAGCGTACTGTTTGGCTTTACTTAAGTCAATCTGCAGTTCTTCCCTCACACTTTCTTCAATTCCAGCTTTGCACATTTCGTAAGCAGCTTCAGTACCGTTGCACTCGGTTCCACAGTTACACGAATTATTACTGTGTTTTGCTACCACAAAACAACTAGAATGATACCATTTATGCATCACTACGCATGTTCTTACACCTGTTAACACTTTTTTTTCGCAAAGTAGACAATTTACTGATGGTAATTTACCGATATTTATGGAGCGATTTTGCACTACATCCATATGCACTGCCATCTTGTTAAAGGCTAAATCTGCACACTCGCGAATTTGGCCTATACACAAAACAACTTATCGCGATTTCTGAGACAATTCGCAAAAAAAGAACCTTTAATCGTTAACTTGAAGAGCACACTAATAAACGTATTCGATTAGTTAACTGTGTTAAATGCACTTAAAATTACGGAGAAACGTTAAATATGCACACTCGGAATTTAGGTCTAACAAGGACGTATGTAAACAAACCGAACTTTTAATTACTGGATCAATACGTGAATAAAAGAAGTACCTTTAATGGTAAGCTTTAAGAGAGCACTAATAAATGTTTTTAGCTACTTATAGTATTAAATTACTTATCTTTTGCGATCGCACTGATACCGCATATCTGGCTTTGTGCAGGGCTACCAACGGCAGCTATATACTATATACTGATAGATCGTTATTAGTACTGAGTAGAAATAACTATAATTGGTTCCTGGTACTACACAGTATTTCTACGTTGTATCAATAACTATCCATTCAGAGTACTGAGTACTTATAACAATAACTGTCCGTTCTTAGTAGTGACTACTGAGTACTAACAACGATAACGCTAACTGCAAAGTCTCGCTACCTAGTAGAATCAGGTAACCTACTTTTCACCCTGTTCCAGGCGAACATAGTTAGCTAGTGAAAAAGTTTCATTCGAATGCTTGAAGGTGTAAAGTTGTCACTACACTTTTACCACCAACAATACCACGTGGTTGGTAACAGTGCCGTTCAAAGAACTAACAGACGCTGGCAAACGCGCGAAGACAATTGCGAAATTCAACTAGGTTTCTTAAAGTTTTATTTTGAAATGGTGTTATTTGCATAATTTTACTTGCATTTCATTTTACAGCGATATAAATATTACTCTCCTAAAGAATTTGACCTCCAAAATCGTCTGTTGTGCGATAATGTTACCAATACTGAATGAATGGACAGTTCACCGAACTTTTGGTTAGTGAATGTGGCGCCCTTATTCCTCAAATCAGAGTGGGAAGCAGAGACAGACATTCAACGCCGTATAGTTTTTATTAATACACGACATAACAAAATAACAAGCGAATTTCCAACATCTGTGTATGTGATGATTGTTGTTGTTGTTGTGGTCTTCAGTCCACAGACTGGTTTGATGCAGCTCTCCACGCTACCCTGTCCTGTGCAAGTCTCTTCATCTGAGAACAAGCTACATCCTTTTGAATCTGCTTACTATATTCGTCCCTCGGTCTCCCTCTACGATTTTTACCCCACACGCTTCCTTCTAATGCTAAGTTGACAATTCTTTGACGTCTCAGAATGTCTCCAACCAATCTATCCCTTCTCTTAGTCAGGATATACCAAAAACTCCTTTTCTCCCCAATTCGGTTAAGCACCTCTTCATTAGTCACGTGATCAACCCATCTAATTTTCATCATTCGTCTGTAGCACCACATTTCAAAAGCTTCTATCATCTCTTTGTCACAACTCCTTATCGTCCACATTTCACTCCCATACAATGCTACACTCAAGACAAATGCTTTCAGAAAGGACTTCCTAACATTTAAATTAATATTGGATGTTAACAAGTTTCGCTTCTTTAGAAACGCTTTTCTTCCCGTAGCCATTCTGCATTTTATATCTTCTGTACTTCGGCCATCAGAAGTTATCTTGCTACCCAAATAACAAAATTCATCTACTACTTTTATTGTCTCATTGCCTAATCTAATTCCTTCAGCATCGCCTGATTTGCTGACATTGCATTACATTACCTTCGTTTTACTCTTGTTAATGTTCATCTTATATCTTCCTTTCAAGACACTGTCCATCCCATTCAAGATTCTTCCAGATCTTTTGCGGCCTCTGACAGAGTTACTATGTCAATGTGATGGTAATGCACGTATTTACACTTTTAAACGCAAATGCAACAACAGGGCAGAAAACTGTTAGCTGCATGAGCTTGGGAGGGGGCAAGATTTGCGCATATGTAAGCAGTGGCGGCTGGTGATAATGTGCTAATGTGCTGCAGCACACTGTAAATATGTTACTAAAGTTATGCCATTTCTCTTCGAATGCAAGCGAGAAAACGCTGGAAAATTACATCCTTTCTCTTGGAATACGAGCCAGATATCACAATAAAATTATGCCAACTCCCTTCCAATGCGTATTAGAATGCTAGTAATAAGGATGAAAAAGCATTTTGGAGCGCTCTCGCCGCGATAACTGGAAACCAGCTCCGTGAGCTGAAGTGGGATTCAGCCGCGCTGGTACGTGCGCAGAGAGGCGGCGCAGTCGTCTGTTCGCTACTGCGCATGCGCAGACGTGACGTCAGGCCTGGCAACTCGTGTGTGCTGAGACCAACTGCAGCACCAGACCAATATTTCTCTTCGCGCTGCGTGTGATGGCTGCGGAAGAATAGTATATGACGAATATTGCGGCATGCAGAGTCAAATAGCGCGCTGACTCAGGCGTCTTGCGCATTGTCTCTCAATTCCTGTGTGAGGCTCGTATTCAAATACCTCTGGGTTTAAATTTTTAATTTCTGTAAATAAAATTAATACTTTTAAACGTTATATTTACTACCTGCAGTGAATACATGCAGTTGGCAGCGCTGTTATAGATTCCTCTGAAGGTCTTACTGTCAATACAGTATTAATTGATATTTAATTAAAGGCAATCATGCAAAGGTTGACTTTTTATTTTAGTATATTTTGTTTCCTGTGTATTTTTGTAATACTGCAGCACACTGGTCAAATTTTGTACGAGCCGCCACTGTATGTAAGGTATCTACAGCAGAGGCTGGGAATGGGCTAAGGCTTTGTGTATGCACAGGGATATGCGGGAGAGCTGGCTTTGCGCATGCGCAGGATGAGGTGCAGACGCTGGCTGTAGAGTCTCGTCAACGACCATGCG
The DNA here is from genome assembly GCA_026315105.1 of Locusta migratoria. Taxonomy (NCBI): domain Eukaryota; kingdom Metazoa; phylum Arthropoda; class Insecta; order Orthoptera; family Acrididae; genus Locusta; species Locusta migratoria. The sequence goes on from CM048745.1 coordinate 337,235,449, forward strand.
GAAGATGCGGCCGCATGGGGCGCCGCCAGGGAGAGGGTGCCGACGCGCCGGGGTCAGCAGCGGCGAAGCGTTCATGGCGTCTTCACAATTTTTTGTGTCAAAATTATTTTGGCACCGAAAAATGTTTGCCTAAAGACGTGGCCGCCTTTCACGGGATATAAAATAAACGGCCTATTTCTGTGTAGCCCTTCTGGACACGCCACCTTCACCGCCGCGGAGAATTCGCCGTGCGCATTGGGGCGCCATGCTGAGGTGCGCGCGGCCGTTCGCCGTCGTAGGCTCGAGTCTCCCCTCGGACATAGGTATTTGTGATGTCCTTAGGATCAGTTTACCTTAGTTTAAGTAGTTTGTAAGCTACGGACTAATAACACTGTTGTGGCGTAAAGTCAGCGCCACATGCCATACGTAAGAGAACGATCGTGGAGAAGGCAGCGATCGACAGAAAGCCAATAGCAAGCAGGCGCCACGTACATTGGAGGGAGTGACCGAAGATGCGCGCCCTTTACAAGCGGCTATATCTAGACCGACATACGTCTGGACGGCTCGATGTTGTCGTTGAGTTTCATCCAGCCGTCCAGACGTATGTCGAACCTCTACAGAACAGACTAACGAAACTCCGTACAAACTATGGAAAACATATCCTGACCAAAAGACCAGACATGGAACACCTAATAACGACCAGACCATGGACAATACGACACCCAAAATACTAGTATACCAGCCCAGTGCGTACAGTTGCCCAGAATACACCCAAAATATTCCTCGACTTAGCACTCACCATGGAACCACTGATACACAATACAGTCATACCACCACACCTCAACACAAGACAATAAACCAACACCCAAAAATCCAATCCCAACCCACACCTAACAGTAGACACACTTACACGACACACTTACACAACACACCACTACCACAGGTGTACAATACACACACACAATTACACACAACCCAAAATCCGACGTCTCCCAAAGTCACCTAGCATATCAAAACCCACAGTAACCCACCGCAACACCGGCTGGGACACATCAAACATGTAACAACCATAAAATTGTAAGAACCATGTAACAAAAACCATGTTTTTATAATCATCAATAAAACATTGTAAAATAGCAATCTTACTTTTACTATTACTATTCTATTATTTTCATTGTATATAATTATCTCATATTATTGTATTATAATGAATTTATAAATTAAGCTCTACAAAATCAAAGAACACTTTTGCAAACCAAAAAATTGTAATAAAGATATTTTAAAAAAATGTAAACCCTATGGCTATTAGCCCGCCCAACCCCATCAGGGATGGGAATGAAAAGTGATAAAATATTTATCTGGACGGCCCCGACAGTTACCAGTGAGCTGCGAAGGCAGTTACTAGTGAGAACTCAGGACAGTTACTAGGCAGCTACGACGACAGAAATAAGACAGTACTAGGCAGAACGCAGCTACGAACTTAGCAGTAACTAGGTCTCAGCGCAGCTAGCATCATACGGACGACGACGTAAGAAGCGAGAAGAGAGAAGAAATGACATATGTTCTAAACTTGAGTATTATACTTGTCAGTCAATAAATACGAGGCGCGTCCAGAAGGTAAGTTCCGTTTCAATTTATCTCCGCTGCAGTGCTGCGATTGCAGTTCCGTACATGCGCTGTAGACGATGTGTATCAAGGAGAAGAACGTGCGCCATTTGGAGATCGCTGTCAGTTACGTACGCTTTGTTGTGCTTGTTTGAAATGTCGGCGTTGATTGAAAATCAGGACGGTGATTCGGTTTCTGAATACGAGAAAAGGGAAACCAAGTGAAATTTATCGGCAAATTTGCGATGTTTACGGACCAAATGCGATGAGTGATTCAATGGTGAGAAGATGGGTCCGACAGTTCAATGGCGGGCGTAGTGATGTGCACGATGAAGAACGAAATGGGCGTCCACCTTTCGTTACAGAAGAACTGGTTCACGCGATTGATGACAAGATCCAGGAAAACCGTAGGTTTACAATTAGTGCTCTCGCTATGTTCAAATGTTTGTATAGTCTATGGGACTTAACGACGGGGTCATCAGTCCCTAAACTTACAAACTACTTACGAACTACTTACGAACTAGGACGGCACAAATATCCATGCCCGAGGGGGGATTCGAACCCCCGACCGTAGTGGTCGTGCAGACCGTGACTGGAGCGCCTTAGTCCCCCTCTCGCTATGGACTTCCCCCAAATTTCACGAAAGAAACTGTTTCCAACTGGCTGAAGACACAGGCGGTAGATTTCTATGAAGAAGGTATACAAAACCTGGTGCCACGCTATGAGAAATGCCTGCAAAATTTCGGCAGTTATGTGGAAAAGTAGTTTAAGGGTTGTAGAATTTTGTGCATTAAAAATTTCTTCTGTATCTGTGTACAATTTCATTTTATTACCAGACGGAACTTACTTTCTGGACGCGCCTCGTATCTTGTAATACTAACTATATCAACGTTTTCGATGTCAATCCCTTCATTAACAACCAGACCGGGACGAGTAAACAACTAAAAGGCGAAGAGGACACAACAAACCCAACAGTTGAGTCCGATAGATTTACAAACATATAAACATTTTGGACAACCTACACCGCTATAGAGCGCCATCATGCTTTCAGAATCGGCGCCCTTTAGTGACAGTGAGAACTTCACCCCCCTCCCCCCCCCCCCCCGAAGACAAGAAACACCCTATACCTTTTTGACGCATCTTTATGGACAAGACGAGACCACATTCACCTGTATAGGGTGCCATCCTTTCCAAATCGGCGCTAATGATTTCAGTGAAAAATTTGTTTCCTAAGGACGTGACCGCCTTTTCGGGAATGAAAAGAAACATCCCATTTCTGTTTGGAGCCCCTTCTAATATTTAAGATTACAGAATCTACACCGTAATAGGGCGCCATACTTTCAAATTTAGTGCCCTGATATATTTTCGCTGTTCCGAACTCTGACACCTGACTTCAAAAGACAACTGCGCATGTGGTCAGGAAACTGAGGTATTGGTGGTGGTGAAGGATGAGGGGATGAGTCTTTGCGATGCGCGCTCAATGCTTTTCTGTCACAACACGACCGTACAGTCTGACCACAGCCACAGTATTGGTGCAGTGAAAATCACGCATTTGCCCGGTGGCTGGATTTGCGCTGCTGTCGAACTGGTACACTCGTCGCCGTGGCCGTGCACATTAGCAGCTGTAGCACTGGTACAACTAGGCAACAGGTTAAACCTTCAATTTCCCTATCGACATCATTTCGGGTGAAAGATTCACGGTTGACAATTACAAAATTGCCAAATGGGGAGGAAAGCACCGAGAGTGGATTGTTTACTCAATATCAAAAAATGCGATATTTTCTTTCATTTGCAAACTTCTTAGTAATCACAATGTTTCCGTGTCTGGAACACAAGGATATTCAGATTGTCAAAATATTCAACGTTTCTGCGTCAGCACAAAATATCACTGTCACATGTTAAAGCTTACCCCTCTTATCTTGAACTGTTCCGAAGGCTGCAGCTAGGCAAAACAATTAATGACCAGAATAAACAAATAATCAAATCTGAAAGTGAACACTGATATCAAGTTTTAAAGCGTCAACTTTGCATGATGCAATTTCTAGGAACCCAAGGCTTAGCTTTTCGCGGCACAAAGTAAACAATGGAAACTTTCTAAAGCTTGTGCAGCGTATTTCTAAATTTGGCATTGTAACATCAAAAGAAATCGATGTGCATTATTTAAACAAACAAATTGAAATTGAATTTATTGCTCTACTTTCTAGTAAAGTTAATGAAGACTTACTCAACGAACTGCAGAAAGCGAAATATTATTTCATCATTCCGAACTGCACTCCAGACGTCAGTTACCAAGAACAATCGACGAAGGCGGTTAGGTTTGTTACTTCAGTACCAGGAAAAGAAGTCATTGTAAGAGAACACTTTCTTGTGTTTATCCAGGTGACAGATACAACTGGTGAAGGCTTAACTACTTGTTTATTAGAGGAACTGGAAAAAAGAGGAATACGTTTGCAAAACATGCGTGGTCAGGAATACGACTATGGCTCTAATATGAAAGGCAAGCACGTAGGAGTCCAGAAACGGATTCTCGACCTTAACCCAAGCTCCTTTTATATTCCTTGTGGCAGTCGTTCCGTTAACCTCGAGGTAAATGACGCAGCTCTTTCTTGCATGGCAGCTGTAAGGTTTTTTTCAGTTTTGTTCAAGGATTGACCCATAAGGGAAGTATATTTACTACACACATCACAAACTTGACTGTGAAGCCTCTGAGCGAACCCCGTTGGGAAATAGGATTGATGCTCTTCAGCCATTAAGATATTACATTGATCAAGTGTACGATGCTGTATACGAAGCAACCACTGGTGCCAAGGTCGATGTTTTTGGAAAGAGTAAAGCTATTGGTATTTCCAAGAAGTTAACGGATTTCCGACTTCTCTGCTCCTTAATTACATGGTATGAGATTCTGTATAGAGTGAACTTGATTTGTAAAATACTTCGGAAAAATATGTCAACATCCCAAGTTCTCTCAAACTCATTGGAAGAGTCAAAGAGTTTCTGAATGGTATGAGGTCTGAAAATCTACTCAATAGTGTAATGACCGACGATAGGGAGCTAGCTGAAAAACTAAAAGTTGCACCAAAATTCCCTACTGAAGTCCAAGTGAATGCAAAGCGTTATTGGTCCCCTACTCTTACTCGTGTTTATAAACGATTTAGGAGATAATCTGAATAGCTCCCTTAGACTGTTCGCGGATGATGCTGTCGTTTATCAGTTAGTGAAGTCAACAGAGGATCAAAAGCAACTGCAAAGCAATTTAGACGAAATTTCTACTTGGTGCGACAATTGGCAATTGACACTAAATAAAGAAAAGTGTGAAGTAATACACATGACCACTAAAAGAAATCCGCTGAACTTCAATTACGCGATAAATCAGTCAAACCTTAAGGTCGTAAATTCTACGAAATACCTAGGAGTTACAATTACGAACAACTTTGACTGGAGAGAACACATAGAAAATATTGTGGGGAAGGCGAACCAAAGGTTACGTTTCATTGGCAGAACGCTTAGACGATGCACCAACTCCACCAAAGAGACTGCCTACATCACACTTGTGCGTCCTCTCTTGGAGTACTGTTGCCCCTTGTGGGACCCTCACCAGGTGGGACTGACGGAAGATATTGAGAAGGTTCAGAGAAGGGCAGCTCGTTTTGTTTTATCACGTTACGGGGGGAAAGCGTCACGGAAATGTTGCACGAATTGGGGTGGAAATCATTAAAAGAAAGACGTTGTTCATTGCGGCGTGATCTGTTTGCGAAGTTTCAATCACCGACTTTTAGTTCTGAATGTGAAAATATTTTGCTAGCACCCACCTACTTAGGGAGACATGACCATCCCAATAAAATAAGAGAAATCAGATCGAAAACGGAACGATTTAGGTGTTCTTTCTTCCCGCGCGCTATTAGAGAATGGAACGGTAGAGAAAAGTTATGAAGGTGGTTAATGAACCCTCTGCCAGGCACTTAAATGTGATTTACAGAGTATCGATGTAGATGTAGATGTAGAAAACGACAATTTTCGTATGAGAGCGAAAATGAATCTGTTAAGTCCGGGAAAGAGTCCTTTAAAATAGATTTCTTTTTTGTTGTTTTGGGCATGACAATAAACACTCTGGATAAAAGATTAGAACTATTACGGAATCATGGCAAGTATTTCAAGTTTCTTTATGATTTAAAACAGCTAGAGGAATTGAAAAAAGAAGTTATAGAAAAATGCAAGAACCTGGAAGCAGTATTGGCAGCAGCTAATAACAGTGACATAATTGGAGAGGACCTGATGAAAGAGATCGTTGTGCTAGCACCTTTGATACCTTGAGATAATTCGCCTGAAGCTGAAGGAACACTTATGTGACTAAAAATGGAAAGTATTTATTGCCTTGAGAATTCTTCTTACGCTCCCAGTCTCAGTGGCCAATGGAGAAGGTGGTTTATCAAAACTCAAAATGATGAAGAACTACCTGCGTTCAGCCACTTCTCAAGAACTACTTAGTGCGTTGGCAACCAGTGGCGTAGCTATCATAGGGCTAGGCGGGGCAGTGCCCCGGTGCCCCCGAGATCCAGGGGCCCCTCGGCCTTCGTGAGCGACGATCGAAAAACGTTACAGGAGGGCATCGAAGTTTTTATGTAATTTTTTTTTTTTTACCCTCCCACCCTGTTGTTGTTATGGTCTTCAGTCCGAAGACTGGTTTGATGCAGCTCTCCACCCTACTCTATCCTGAGCAAGCCTTTTCATCTCCTCATAAGAACGGCAACCCACATCCACTTGAATCTGCATACTATACGCGTCTCTTGGTCTCCCTCTGCGATTTTTACCCCACACACTTCCCTCCAATGCTAAATTTACGATTCCTCGATGTCTAAGAATGTGTCCTACCAAGCGATCCCTCCTTTTAGCCAGGGTATGCCAAAAATTCCTTTTCTCACCAATTCCTTTCAGTACTTCTTCATTGGTTATGCGATCTACCCACCTAAACTTCAGCATTCATCTGTAGCACCACATTTCAAAAGCCTCTATTCTCTTCCTGTCCGCACTGCTTATCGTCCATGTTTCACTCCCGTACAAGGCAACACTCCACACAAATGCCTTCAGAAAAGACTTCCTTACACTTAAATTAATGTTCGATGTTAGCAAATTTCTCTTTTTCAAAAATACTTTTCTTCCCATTGCCATTCTGCATTTTATATCCTCTGTACTGCGACCATCATATGTTATTTTACTAACAAGTAACAAAACTCATCTACCCCTTCATTGTTTCGTTACCTAATCTAATTCCTTCAGCATCGCCCGATTTTCTAAGACCGCATTCCATTATTTTTTTTTTTTTTTTTTTTTTTTTTTTGCTCTTGTTAATGTTCATTTTATACGCTCTCTTCAACACACTGTCCATTCCATTCAACTGCCATTCCAGGTCCTTTGCTGTCTCTGACAGAATTACAATGTCATCAGCAAAACGCAATTTCTTCCCCCTGAACTTTAATCCCTATTCCAAATTTTTCCTTGCTTTCCTTCACCGCCTGCTCGATGTACAAATTGAATAACATCGGAGAAAGGCTACAACCCTGTCTTACTCCCTTCCCAACTGATGCTTCCCTTTCATGCCCTTCGAGTCTAATAACTGCGGTCTGGCTTTTGTACAAGTTATAAATAACTCTCCTTTCCCTATATTTTACCCCTGCTGACTTCAGAATTTGAAAGAGTGTATTCCAGTCAACATTGTCAAATGCTTTCTCCAAATCTACAAAAGCTAAAAATGTAGGTTTGCCTTTCCTTAATCTATCTTCTAAGATAAGACGTAAAGTGAGTATTGCCTCCCTGGTTCCTACGTTCCTCCTGAATCCAAACTGATCTTCCCCAAGGTCAGCTTCTACCAGCTTTTCCATTCTCCTGTAGATAATTCGTGTTAAAATTTTGCAACCATGACTTATCAAACTAATGGTTCTGTAATTTTCACACCTGTCTGCGCCTGATTTCTTTGGAATGGGGATTATTACATTTTTCTTAAAGTCTGAGGGTATTTCGCCCTTCTCATAAATCCTACACACCAGTTCAAATAGTCTTGTCATGGCTGGCTCTCCCAGAGACTTTAGTAGCTCTGAGGGTATGTCATCTACTCCTGGGGCCTTGTTCCGACCTAGGTCTTTCAAGGCTCTATCAAATTCATCTCTCAGTATAGCATCTCCTATTTCATCTTGATCTACGTCCTCTTCCCTTCCTACCACATTGTCTGTAAGTTCATTTCCTTTGTAGAGCTGCTCTATGTACACTTTCCACCTTTCAGATGTAATTAATACATGCTGTTTTCCATTAATCTAGTGCCTAATGTTGATAGGTATTCGTGTGCTAACCTGAGTTCTTGATATTCGTAGAGTTGCTTTTCTTGTCCTCAAATGTCTCTTTTATTTTCCTGTAGGCGGTATCTACTTTTCCCCTTCTTATACATTCTTCTACAGATTTGCATTTGGCTTCTAGCCACTCCTGCTTAGCCATTTTGCACTTCCTGTCAATCTCATTTTTTAATCGTCTGTACTCCATTTTGCCTGTTTCATTTACTGCATTTTTATATTTTCTCCTTTCATCGATTAAATCTAGTATTTCCTGTGATATCCAAGGATTTTTTGTAGGTCTTGCCTTTCTACCTATTTTGTCCTCTGCTGCCTTCACTATTTCATCTTTCAGTGCTAGCCATTCCTCTTCTACTGTTTTATTTCCCCCTGTTTCTGTCAATTGTTGCCTAAATCTCCCTCTGAAATTCTCCAGAACTTCACTTTCCTTCAATTTATCTAAGTCCCATCTCTGTATTTTCCTACGTTTCTGCAATTTTTTAAGTTTCAGCCTACAGTTCATGACTAACAAGTTATGGTAAGAGTCTATATCTGCCCCTGGGTACGTCTTGCTGTTTATAACCTGGTTCCGGAATCTATGTCTTACCATTATAAAATCTGATACCTTCCGGTGTCTCCTGGTCTCTTCCATGTATACAACCTTCTTTTGTGATTCTTAAACCAGGTGTTTGTTACGATTAAATCATGTTCCGCACAAAATTCTACCAGGCGACTTCCTCTTTCATTCCTCCTGCCCAGTCCATATTCACCTACTATTTTTCCTTCTCTTCCTTTTCCTACAACCGAATTCCAGTCTCCCATCACAATTAAGTTTTCCTCTCCCTTAACTGTCTGAATAATTTCCTTTAGCTCGTCATATATTTCTTCGATCTCCTCATCATCAGCAGAGCTAGTTGGCATATAAACCTGTACTACTGTTGTCGGTGTTGGCTTCGTATCTATCTTGACAATGATAATGCGATCACTGTGCTGCTCATAGTAGTTTACCCGCATTCCTATTTTCTTATTCATTATCAGTCCTACTCCTGTGATACCCCCAACTGATTTTGTATTTATAATCCTGTACTCACCTGACCAGAAATCCTGTTCATCCTGCCACCGAACTTCACTAATCCCCACTATATCTAACCTCAACCTATCCATTTCCCTTTTTAAATTTTCTAATTTTCCTACCCGATTAAGGGATCTAACATTCCACGCTCCGATCCGTAGAATGCCAGTATTGTCTTTCCTGATGACAACATCCTCCTGAGTAGTCCCCGCCCGGAGATCGGAATGGGGGACTATTTTACCTCCGGAATATTTTACCCGAGAGGATGCCATCATCATATGTTCATACAGTAGAGCTGCATTTCCTCGGGAAAGGTAACGGCTGTAGTTTCCCCGTGCTTTCAGCCGTTCGCAGTAGCTGTGTGGCAAAGCCACATTAGCTGATGTTACAAGACCAGCTCAGTCAATCATCCAGACTGTTGCCCCTGTAACTACTGAAAAGGCTGCTGCCCCTCTTCAGCAACCACACGTTTGTCTGGCCTCTCCACAGATACCCCTCCGCTGTGGTTGCACCTACGGTACGGCTATCTTTATCGTTGAGGCACGCAAGCCACCCCACCTCGGCAATGTCTGTGGTTCATGGGGGTGGAGAACCCCCCACCCTCCCACCCTATCGTCCATCATATCCCCTTCCCGTCAAACCACGTTTCCCATAGTAGCGGCACTGGGCCACCGGATGATGCTGCCGGAACAGTGCTTCTAATTGGGCATTGACAAGACGCCACTACGTGGCGCTGCTGACAGGCGAAGCTTAGAGCCCTGTATTTGGAGAGTAGCGCCAACCTTTTATGTGTGGCTTGCCGACAACCGCCGGCTGCTATTGGTCAGTTGAGCGCGGGTGGGGCACGTCCGCCATTTTAGGCCTAAGCAATCCATCAGCGTAAATGGCATATTTCACTAAACTCGCTGTTATTTTAGAATTTAGAGGTGTTGGAAATGTGTAGACTCGTTATGTATTAAATTAAGAGCTTAACATAGCATATTCCATTTTTATGTGGTGAAAAATGCCGCATTGTTGGCAGTGAATTGTTATACTAAGACAGTCAGAGGTAGCACGTTTTACGCATTCCACGGGCGAAAGAGATGCGAAAAGACGCGAATTGTCGGTACACCGCATTGGAAGAAAAAATGCATTTCCATACGAGAAAGCAAAATTTTGCGAGATAAGTGAATTTGTATTGAAATATCGAGTAAACTTCTAGGTTTATCTGTTAAAGTTTCTTGCGAGCAATGTTGGACGGACAGCACATGTAAGAGAAAAGATATTTTTAAAAGATACAAATACATGAAAATCTAACATAATGTGCCATATTTGACGAATTTCCTATTTATACTTAGCCTACATATTACGAAAGTTTGTGCGGTAAATGAAACCGCCCATTAAATAGATCTCCAAAACTCGAATTTTAAGATAAACTTTATTTTACTGAAGTACCCAGCAGTGCGATAAAAATGTGTAAAAACTTAAACCTTCCCAAAATGTTAGCTCAGTTAGGTTAGCACACGAACACCTATCAACATTAGGCACTAGATTAATGGAAAGCAACATGTATTAATTACATCTGAAAGGTGGAAAGAGTACATAGAGCAGCTCTACAAAGGAAATGAACTTACAGACAATGTGGTAGGAAGGGAAGAGGACGTAGATCAAGATGAAATAGGAGATGCTATACTGAGAGATGAATTTGACAGAGCCTTGAAAGACCTAGGTCGGAACAAGGCCCCAGGAGTAGATGACCTACCCTCAGAGCTACTAAAGTCTCTGGGAGAGCCAGCCATGACAAGACTATTTGAACTGGTGTGTAGGATTTATGAGACAGGCGAAATACCCTCAGACTTTAAGAAAAATGTAATAATCCCCATTCCAAAGAAATAGGGCGCAGACAGGTGTGAAAATTACAGAACCATTAGTTTGATAAGTCATGGTTGCAAAATTTTAACTCGAATTATCTACAGGAGAATGGAAAAGCTGGTAGAAGCTGACCTCGGGGAAGATCAGTTTGGATTCTGGAGGAACATAGGAACCCGGGAGGCAATACTCACTTTACGTCTTATCTTAGAAGATAGATTAAGGAAAGGCAAACCTACATTTTTAGCTTTTGTAGATTTGGAGAAAGCATTTGACAATGTTGACTGGAATACACTCTTTCAAATTCTGAAGTCAGCAGGGGTAAAATATAGGGAAAGGAGAGTTATTTATAACTTGTACAAAAGCCAGACCGCAGTTATTAGACTCGAAGGGCATGAAAGGGAAGCATCAGTTGGGAAGGGAGTAAGACAGGGTTGTAGCCTTTCTCCGATGTTATTCAATTTGTACATCGAGCAGGCGGTGAAGGAAAGCAAGGAAAAATTTGGAATAGGGATTAAAGTTCAGGGGGAAGAAATTGCGTTTTGCTGATGACATTGTAATTCTGTCAGAGACAGCAAAGGACCTGGAAGAGCAATTGAATGGAATGGACAGTGTGTTGAAGAGAGCATATAAAATGAAAATTAACAAGAGCAAAAAAAAAAAAATAATAATAATAATAATAATAATGGAATGCGGTCTTAGAAAATCGGACGATGCTGAAGGAATTAGATTAGGTAACGAAACAATGAAGGTGGTAGATGAGTTTTGTTACTTGGGTATTAAAATAACATGTGATGGTCGCAGTACAGAGGATATAAAATGCAGAATGGCAATGGGAAGAAAAGCATTTTTGAAAAAGAGAAATTTGCTAACATCGAACATTAATTTAAGTGTAAGGAAGTCTTTTCTGAAGGCATTTGTGTGGAGTGTTGCCTTGTACGGGAGTGAAACATGGACGATAAGCAGTGTGGACAGGAAGAGAATAGAGGCTTTTGAAATGTGGTGTTACAGAAGAATGCTGAAGATTAGGTGGGTAGATCGCATAACCAATGAAGAAGTACTGAACAGAATTGGTGAGGAAAGGAATTTTTGGCATACCCTGGCTAAAAGAAGGGATCGCTTGGTAGGACACATTCTTAGACATCGGGGAATCGTAAATTTAGCATTAGAGGGAAGTGTGTGGGGGAAAAATCACAGAGGGAGACCAAGAGACGCGTATAGTAAGCAGATTCAAGTGGATGTGGGTTGCCGTTCTTATGAGGAGATGAAAAGGCTTGCTCAGGATAGAGTAGGGTGGAGAGCTGCATCAAACCAGTCTCCGGACTGAAGACTATAACAACAACAACAACTCTATATAATATTTTAGTTGGATGACGGAATTTCGACTTTTAATTTCTCCTGCCGAAATTGATCCCCAACATGGACAGTTCGCCAATTATGTAAGGAAATTATAACAAAATATGCATTCTTAGAATGTGAGGTTACGGAAGTATTCACCGCAGTTTTATTTTGCAGCAGCCGAAAGGTCGTTCAGCAAATAAAAAATTATCAAAACGCATCTGTGGTACAGTATGGCTCAAGCTTGACTCGGACATTTGGCACTCATAGCAATCGAAAACAAGGCTGCATCTAGTCTAGATTTAATAGAACTTATTGATGATTTTGCAAAAACCAAACCCAGGAAAAGATTGTAAAATAATTGTTAAAATAAAATTGACTACTTTTTGTGTACACATATTATTACTATAGCCTAATGTACTGCAGACACGAAAACGCTTACCGATAATTACCGATCAGAAATCATATATTTGACAACATCTACAATCTAACAGTTTGAAGCATTGTATTACTCCAGTAGGTATTCTTTCATTCTGACTTTGGTGCGTGAGGATACACGAACGAAATCCCAACGATTTGAAAAACGCCACTCATTAAGTTCGTGATACACAGTGAAGCGCGAAAAATAATTACGAATTTTTTTCAAGGACTAACAGTATTCGTGCTAGAAGAAATAAAAAAATTCTCAAATTTTTGAAAAAGTGTTTCAATACATTGACTGCCACGTGAGTTAAATATAAGTCATGGGAAGTCTTCTCTTCCGGCCACGTGAAGGAAATACAACTCACGGACATTTTTCCATTTAAAGCTCCATGGTGCAGTAGCGTGCTGTGACTTGGTGTTACAGTACGTTATGGCCCCAGTGACAAACCATGTTTGTGGCCTCCAGTTTTCAAGAGCTCAACAGTAGTTATTGACACGTGAAATCGTGAATTATGTGTAACTCATATGGCCCAGTCATATTGGAGTTTCCTTGTTTTTATAATTTATTGTTTGGTGTTACATATTACTTATACAGTAGACTGTATATCACATACGGTTTCAATTACATTCTGCAACTCTAATTGCAACAACAATGAAACAGACTGAAAAAATTGGGTCATTCCACTTTCTGTCTCTAACACCTGCATTCACTGTGCTTTTTGAAGAAACACTCTTCGCAAAAATATGAGTTACAATTTCTTACATTACCATGTAGTTTTCTTGACAGCTTGCTCTACTCCAAATTCATTCTTCATTTTTTTCGTAGCATCCGTACACCTATGTCATGCTGCTCCCATGTTCACAAGAGCACAATCTGCAGGCAGTTCGGTGGCTACGGTGAGAGATTTCTCAGGGGGATCGGCATTTTCTGTATGGAGTAGTCTCAAAGTCACTTCTTTGAATCCTGTGATTGACATGATCTTGTTGTTGGTGTATCGGTAAATCACAAGAGCATTTACCAGTGCTGACCCTGTCAACAGTTCAACTGCAAGCTTCCTGTATCATTTCAAACCCTACCTTAGACAATATAGGACTTAATTTGGTGAGAGAAATCTATAAATGATTAATTATAGTCAGTTATCATTGCTGGTTTTTTTCTTTGTGCCCCTCTTGGTTTGAACTTCAGCTTCTTCCTCTCCATGAACAGTACTCAGCATCAACACATTCCTCTTATTTTTCCATTTCAGTAGTATCTTCATCTTCTTCACTTATGTCCATAACTTCATCTAAAATGTACATGCCTTCGTTCATCTACATAACTTCTACGAGACACTTTCTCCTGCTACATTACGGAGCAAACAACACTGAATAAAGACTGTAGTAACAATGCAGAAAAACACTAATGGAACTGTACGCAAATAATGTTGTGGAATGAAAGACTCACAGGAGTACCAATCCAAAATTATTAGCAACATAGCAAATGGCACACCTGGCACTTTACTCTGGCGCTATATGAGTCATATATGTAACTTACACAAAAAACATTAACTAAGGTACTAAATTGCAATATTTTCAACTTATTGTACTAAAATAGGTTGTTTCAAGCAAACTAAACCAGAATATGGAAAAAAAAAGTAAATGGTCTCCGCGATCGGTAACCCAAGATACCTTTGGCAGCCAAAATTTTAATATAGTTATTGTTAAACAGAATGGACTAAGACAAAATATTAAATGTATAAAACATATTTAAATACGGTAGAACAGTATTGGGCATATGATTTGTTGTGGGGATGTGACAGGTGACAGCAGGAAGGGGGGGAGGAGGGGGGTTGGAGGGCAGGTGGTGCGGGAAAGGACAGACCGCTGGAATGGTCAGTCACTGCCGTTCTTTGTGCGCCTGCAAAACGAAGAGCGAGAAAGCGAGCCCCCACTCTGTCTACCCCATTACGTCGCAAAAGGAAATTACAAGGTGTGTTACAAAGTTATACCGACCCTTCCACAGTGCACCTCATAAATCACAGATGACGTACTGCGCAGACAGACCTATGGAGTGCGCATTTTTCACAAAATGCATTGCGCCAGGAAACAGGCATGTTTACTTTCCACCAATGCGTTAATACTGGAAGGAATATCGAACAGAATCCACATACCTTTCTACACACTACCTTGCAATGTTAGGCAGGAAATGGATTCGGCATTCTGTGGCTTTTTCTGGAAACGACGCCTTCCCATACAAAATCAAATGTCTGTAAATCTATCGGACCAAACTGAGTGGTCATCAGTCCGTAGCTTAAAAACTATTTAAACCTAGGTAAAATTAACCTACGGGCAAACACACACACCATGCCCCAGGGACGACACGAACCTCCACGGCGAACCACCGCGCGCTCCGCAGCGAGACGCTTTTTTTTTTTTTTTTTTTTTTTTTTTTTTTTTTTTTTTTTTTTTTTTTTTTTTTTTTTTTTTTTGCTCTATTGGTTGTTCTTGCCTTTGCGGACGCTGATCGTGTTTGTTCGTTTGGTTCTATGTGTTCTTTGGCTCAGCTTTTTTATTACAGAGAGCGTTCAGCCCTCTGACCGGGCGCGCTGAGCCACGGCGCCCGGCAGACCGCTCGGCTACTCCACCGCGGCTCTTCCCATATCATAATAACTATTCGCTCTTCAATTTACGTTCATACTAACACACTACTCCGCCGCATTCTGCTCAGTTCTTCTACGTGAAAAACCAACAACTTCACTGAGTTTTTAAGTAATGGTGAGAATCCAGTACTTCACGCAATCTTTTAAGGTATGCTTCTACCCGCACACTATTTGTTCATTCTGCCATTTAAAGGTTTAATTACATTCACGGATCAGAAGTTTCATGTAATAATTACTTTGTCTCAATAGTGAATTGTGCATCAAGACGTTGCCCTCTACCCCACTGTCACGATAATAAGCGAAGATACCGACTTACTTATTTCACTTATTACTTTTTCCTTGCCAGACACTAACATATACTTCAAAAAGCCCGGTAGGGGCACGGCTCAATCCAAAGTGTTTCAACAAACAAAATCCGGCAACTTACTTTTGATGAAACCACCCTACACGGATATTTCCCCTATTTTCCTTCTTTGATTGGGCTATCAACGAAATGAGCTACAGGGTGTCCAGAAAAGGACTCCCTGATTTCAAAATTAAATATCTCGAAAACAGAGATCGATAGAGGAATGCAGTAAACGGTATGTTTATTGTGAAAGCTGTAAGAAGTTTATACAGCAGTTTGAAATAATAGTTACGAAGCTGCTAACATATGGCGCTGTGATCACCATACGTAATGCCTAGTATAAATAGTGATCCGAAGCACAGAGCGATCAGTTCCACTATTGAAACGTGAAAGGAGGTTAGCGTACCGAAGGAAGAGATTAATACCATGTACTCCATTGAACAACGCGTTTTTCTGGTGCTAGAGTACCACAGGTTAGAAGAGAGTACTACGGCAACAAGGCGAAGTTTTCAAGCACGATTTAATGTTCCAAAAGGACCCGATGCGAAAACCATTCGTACGCTCTTCGCAAAATTTCAACTAATAGGCAGCGTAACTGATGATCTAGTGGGGCATGTTGGCCGCAAGCAAACCGCAGTTACTCCTGAAAATATGGCCACAGTTTCTGGAATTATTGAATTATTCAGCGAAATCCATTGTCATCCGTCCGTAGAATTGCATCTGAGACTGGTTTGAAGCGTTCCAGCACGCAGAAAATGCTGAGAAAGAACCTACAGATGTTTCTATTCAAAATTCAAACGCTGTGCAACGAAGGGTTGTCTTTGGTAATCAGATGCTCAGAAGATTGATAGTGAAGGATTTGATGTTGGCTGCATCTGGTTTACAGATGAAGCACACTTCCACCTGAATGGATACGTGAATAAGCAGAACTGGCGATTTTGGGGTTCCGAAAAGCCATATTGGTGTGAAGCGAAACCCCTGTATTCTCCTTAAGTTACTGTGTGGGCAGAGGCATTATTGGCCCTTTTTTCTTTCGAGAAACGGTCACTGGTGCACGTTACGTTGCAATTTTGTAACAATTTGTCGCCACACAGCAAGCGTTAGAGGATCGACCAGGTACCGAATGGTTTATGCAAGATGGAGCCCGACCACATCGGACAGAACAAGTATTTCGCTTTCTTGAGGAATACTTCGGGAATCGAGTTATTGCTTTGGAATATCCAAAATTTACTGGTGCAGGCATGGATTGGCCTCCATATTCGCCGGATCTGACTTCCTGTGACCTTTTTTTTTTTTTTTTTTTTTTTTTTTTTTTTTTTTTTTTTTGGGGGGGGGGGGGCACAGTGAAAGACTACGAAATGTGATGGCGAATTTCATTCTTCGTTTGCGCCACCTCTGTAGTGCCTATGGTGAACATTTTGAAAACATTGTGATGTGATTATTTGCAAAGAGTGTTTTCATACGATTATTTCACTTATGTATGCTGATATCACTTGATCAGATAACATCTCACACCGCTAGATTTATGAAAGAGGCAATCAAAGTGGGATTAGTGCCTTTTTTTTAGTGGTCAACGACGAGAAAACTAAATATATGATCATCTCACGACGACAAGATTTCCCTAACACCATCAATATTGACGGACATAATTTTGAACGAGTGGAGAAATTTAAGTACTTGGGGTCGATACTATCTAGTAAAAGCGAGATAGAGAAAGATATTCAACAGAGGATTGTTAATGCCAATCGTGCATATTTTGGACTCAATAATTTATTCAAGTCACGCTTGGTCTCACAAAACAGCAAGATCAAACTATACATGGCAGTTGTAAGACCTATTCTGTTATATGGTTGCGAGACATGGGCAACCTCACAAACACTGGAAGAGCGCATTTGTGCATTCGAGAGGAAAGTGCTCAGAAAGATCTATGGGCCTACATTTAATACAGAAAATGGAAGATGGGAAAGGAGACAAAAAGAGGACCTGTACCAACGTTTTGGAAAAGTAGACGTTGGTAGGTACATCAGAGGGCGACGACTTCAGTGGTTGGGACATGTCATAAGAGCTGGAGAATCTATTCCTAACCGAGCGTTTAACTCTCAGCTGATCGGAAGACGTCCAAGAGGTCGTCCAAGGACTAGATGGAAAGAAAGGGTGATGAGAACGTTGCAGCAGGTAGAACCAACAGCATCCCCTGAAGATGCGATGGACAGAAGAAAGTGGCTCAACATCTGCAATAGATACCTGCGACTGTGATTGGGACAGTACTCCTTCCTGTGTGACTGATTTTGACAGTGAACTTTATATAGTAATTAATCTTTGTAATATTTCTTTTGCTTTCTGTCATGGGTCTTAATGGCCTGTTATGTACAATAAATGATGGCCGGCCGCGGTGGCCGAGGTGACTGAGGCGCTCCAGTCACGGTCAGCACGGCCACTACGGTCGGGGGTTCGAATCCCCCCTCGGGCATGGATATTTGTGCCGTCCTAGTTTGTAAGTAGTTCATAAGTAGTTTGTAAGTTTAGGGACTGATGACCCCGTAGTTAAGTCCCATAAGCTTAACTTAACAAACATTTGAACATTTTTTTTTGAATAAATGATGATGATGATGATGATGTATGCTGATATGATCTGTACAGCGTACAGCGCCATCTGTTGGCAGCTTTTGTAACTATTATTTCAAACTGCTGTATAAACTTCTTACAGCATTCACAATAAACATACCGTTTACTGTATTCCTTTATCAATCTTTGTTTTCGAGATATTTAATTTTGAAATCAGGGGGCCCTTTTCTGGACACCCTGTAACAGCGCAGTAGTTTAGCGAGTGTGAGTTGTCGACACTGACAAACGTCCGCCTGCTGTCACTGCTGACGAAAAATATCCCATGGGGCATTTTCATCTGTATGTCCTCCCCAGGTCCAACTCCATTTTTATCCCTCTGCAAAATTTCATCCAAATCACCTAGTAATTTTTGCGTGAAAGCATAACAAACAGACAAACTTTCACAATTATATTAGAGAGAATGATTAAATATTATCTGCTGTGTGACAAATAATAATTTATTTAGTAGTATTTAGGTTTGCCTTATTATGTCTTCCAGTGGGCGGCAAGGAGCTGATGATGAAGTAGTTTTGCATCTGTACAGAATTAGTGTAAAGAGGGCCCAAATGACATTTTTGCCCCGGGGCCCTTGGTAACATAGCTACGCCACTGTTGGCAACACTGGCAATTCAGAACAACATTCTGAACTCATTGGACACCGATACAATTTTGAGAGGCTTTGCCAAGATTAAGGCAGGAAAAGTGCAAATTTTAGTGCTTTTTCATTCAGTTACGCCACTTTCCTTGTATGTAATTTCAATCTTACAATGATATCTTTTGATGTTAAAATTAAAGAAATTTAAAATGAATATTGTAATATGATTAGTTTGATGTTTTCAATATTTCACTTCTCATTTTATTTTGCATTTTACCCTACCTTTATTTATGGTCTAAAAGGCCACATATATATAAAATTGCGATATATATATATATATATATATATATATATATATATATATATATATAAATTGATTTTTCCGTCGGTACTTGACAGAACATGATAATAATATCAAAAAGGAACAACTTCCTGATCAGGGAGTTGTTCCTTCAATGTTGTATTTTAATTTGATTGTACATAATATGTTGGTGATGGTGGGACGGCGGGGGGGGGGGGCGCTAAAAAAATTACTCTCGCATGTTCAGGAAAAACTCCTTGCAAGGGCCCTGACTGAAGTCGACTGGAATGAGACACCACAAGACAGGGACAGATGGCGAAAACATGTTACTGCGGTAATGGACTTTCGACTCTGGTATGACCAGTGAGTAAGTCATAATTGTTAACACAGCACTTTCAAATAAGTCTTACTAGAGATGCAACCTTTCCACGAGACAATAGCCGTGCGCTTTGAGGCGCCTTGCCACGGATTGCGCGGCAGCTCCTGTCGGAGGTTCGAGCCCTCTCTCAGACATGGATGTGTGTGTGTGTGTGTGTGTTTGTGTGTGTGTGTGTGTGTTGTGCTTAGAATAAATTAGTTTAAGTAGTTTATAAGACTAGGCACCGATGACCTCAGCAGTTCGGACCGTTAAGTTTACGAATATTTGAACATATAATTCAACCTCGCATTCAGTTTTTGTCTCAAGCCATATTATCGAATGATTCCTTATCTCTTATATAGTCTTTCAGTAGAGCGTACCTTCCAGCACTAAAGACCTGTAATCGTCAGGATATCACATCACTACGACAAAGATAAACCGAAATTGTAAATGTTACAGCAGTAGGCTCATCAAAATCATATTTCGAAACTTTGGTGGCAACGATGGCACAATGAATAATGAAATAAATCGCAATTTGCGATCACCGGTTCAGATGTAATACCAATGTACAGCGAATGAAAATTTGTGCGCGAACGGGATTCGAACTCGGGATCTCCTGCTTACTAGGCAGACGCGTTGAGCACTCCGCCACCGAGGACACAGTGACCAACTCGACTGCAGAGGACTCTTCCCTGCACGTCTCCCGCCACACCCAAATCTCCATTCGCCACGCTCTCTCTTTCCTATACCACAGCCTAATTGTTCTGTAATGCTCGCAGCCACAATACTGTATTCCCGCATCAGGGAGAACAGACCATGAGGTATTGAGACACAATTAATTGTCGTCAGCAGCCCAGTCTCGGCTTGTATACAATTATATATTTTTGACGACATTACAGTGTTCATTTTTAATGAAATAAATCGCTATTTGTGATCCATTATGGCTTCACTGTACAAAGTTTAGATGTAATACCAATGTGCGGCGAATGAAAAGTTGTGCCCGGCCGGGAATCGAACCCGGAATCTCCTGCTTACTAGGCAGACACAGTGACCATCTCGACTGTAGAGGACTCTATAGGAAGGAGACAGCGTGGCGAATGGAGATTTGTGTATGGCGGGATACGTGCAGGGAAGAGTCCTCTGCATTCGAGTTGGTCACTGTGTCCTCGGTGGCGGGAGTGCTCAACGCGTCTGCCTAGTAAGCAGGAGATCCCGGGTTCGAATCCCGCCCGGGCGCAAATTTTAATTCCCCGCACATTGGTATTACATCTAAACCTAGAACAGTGAAGCCATAAGTGATCGCAAATAGCGATTTATGTCATTAAAATGAATGCTGAATGTCGTCAAAAATATATAACAATGAATAATGCCACCCTCATACACACGAATCGCAGTACGATTGCTAATGGAACTTGGCGAATATTTCTTCTGGATCTCACATACCTTGGGAGCCAATGCGCTTCTCACGCTCCGTTTCAGTGGCAGCCAGACAGGCTAGCTGGAGCACAGACATCAGGCACGAGAGGATGGGACGCATTGCAGCGCAGAACTGGCGCGGCTGGCGGACGTTCGCGCAAATAAACCGCGGAAGTCTCATTACAGCGGTAACAATAACGCTTTTCACTAATGACCTCCGCAATTTCGAAGCACGGTAGTCATGTTAACTACTGCGGTACATAAACGAGGACAAAACTTTCTAGTGTACCATTGAATTACGACATGTAACCTCACCGTAACCTCAGTCTATAAAATTCGAGGTAAGAATTTTTCAGTGATTGTGCGTCTATTACCTTTCTCGCCTCGAATGTGTTGTATAAGTTCTGAGCACAGGCACTATAACAGATGTTATTCTTCTGTAACAGTTGTTGGTGAAACGTGAGGTGATTATAAAGTCTATGGAACAACTAAAACATCATCAGAATATTCAAACTTAAATGGTGGCAACATTGATTTACAATCGATACAAAAGTGAAATAAATCGGAATTTGCGATCAGTTATGGCTTCGCTGTACTAGGTTTAGATGGAATACCAAAGTGTGGCGAATGAAAAATTTATGCCCGGCCGGGATTCGAACCCTAGTACAGTGAAGAAATAACTGATCGGAAATTGCGATTTATTTCATTAAATGATCGCTGTAACGTCGTCAATATATATATATATATATATATATATATATATATATATATATATATATATATATATATATATATATAATGGAAAGTCCAGGTTGGAATTAATAATATAGTGAGGACAGTTTACAACTCACCGCAAAGACGTGGCGACGAGCTGCGACAGGCACATACAAAAGACACACACATACAACACATTCAGCTATCGGCCATGGCCTTCTTCAGAAAATAGAGCACTCACGCAATCACACAGGCACACAACACAGTCATACAACCATCACCTCCGACTGCCGCACTATATATATATATATATATATATATATATATAAAATTCGATACAAAAGTGTTACATGTTAGCACCTGTTACTGTCCTTCAAAGTAGTCACCAACGTTGTGTAGAATGAAGGATGTTGTGTGGAACCCGTTGCCAGCGATGTGGAAGGCTAGTATACCTTAGCAGAGCCTGTTCTGTTGATGGTGCGAATGGAGCGGTCTGCTGCCTGTCGAATCTCTGGAACAGTTCTGAAGCCAATGCCACGAAGTGGTTCCTTCATCTTCGGAATCAAATCAAAGTCACAAGGACTTACGTTCGGAGAGTATGGTGCACGGTGCAGTACTTCACAGTACCATCGACCGAACAGAGCAGCCACAACTTGCGCTGTATGCGCCCGAGCTTTGTCATGCAAAGAGATGGGTGGCTTGCGCTCACAAGTGACTCTTCTGTTTTGACGCCATCACACAGCTGTACTATGTATCTAGCCAATTCTCGCACCAGTTGTCAGTTATATCAAATTGTCAGAATGACATGTTTCGGGACCAACATTATCCCATTCTCAAGTCTTACAAGAGTCAAGGAAAGAACGACTTAAAAATTAAGATGCGAACGAACTAAACAATTATCCTTCCTAGGATAACTTACCTTGAAATTAACATGATCAGGCATTAGGCAACGTCCACCTTAAAATATGTGCAGCGTCGATGCATTGTCATGCAATAATCCGACGTTGTCGGTTTGAAGAACCACTATGAACTGCCGGCTAGCTGCACTGTTGTTTCAGCGATAATCTATGAGTAGCTACAAGTCAAAGATGACTGCGGCGCGGCTCCCACGGAAGGGTCCAAGTGTGTTCCAATAAAATTATTTAAGAAGGCGCTAAAAAGGTCCAAGCATGACTGCATAGCTGAAGATCTATAATTGGCATATAAATTATGCTATTTCTCCAGGAGGACATTGTTAAAATGGGCCCAGACATGCCCTTTGGACAGTTCCGTCTTTTCATTTAATACGTTGTTCGACTCTTTCTAGCCGGCAGTTCATAGTGGTTCATCAAACCGACAACATGTCAGATTATTGCATGACAATGCACCGATGCTGTATATATTTTAAGGTGAACGTTGCCTAATGACTGATTCATTTTAATTTTTAGGTAAGTTATCGTAGAAAGAATAATTGTTTCGTGTGCTCGCATCTTAATTTTTATGTCGTATTTTACGTTCTTTCCTTGTCTCTTGTTGGACATGAGAATGGGATAATGTTGGTCCCGAAACACGTCGTTCTGACAATTTTATATACCGTAACTGACAATTGGTGCGAGAATTGGTTGATACAAGTGACTGTGTTTGCCTCGATTGTCCGCACCTCGGTGACGCTGGAAAGGCGAGTCCATTTACTCAGAGAAAGGTAGGTATGTCAAAAACGTGTGCTACCAGCGACAATAGTAAATTCCATTGGATAGTGTCTCCCCTGCGTGTTGCTGGTATATAAGTTCCAACCCTCGTATCTGAACTTAACGTAAAATATTATACCATACGTGAAAGAAAACGCTGAAAGTTTTTTTTAATGACCTGTTGGCAAGTTACAAAATGTGTCCAGAAAATAAATATTCCTTAAAAGAAATAAAAACACAGACAACATAGTTACATTAATCCCTTCTGCCCTGAATTTTTTTAAAAACTGAATAAAACATATTCTTGCACTTTTTCACATTTATAAGATCCTATCATCTATTATATATTTGAGGGAAATTAAAATGTTTCATACATGCTTTGCCAAAAAAAAAAAAAAAAAAAAAATAAAAAAAAATAAAATAAAATAAAATAAAAAAATAAAAAATAATAAAAAAAATCGTCATATAAATTAGATACCGAGCCTATATGGCAATTAAGGAAGTGAAATTAGAATTCAAGTCATATAGGCCACTCCATAATAATTGTGGAACTTTTTTCGGAAAGTGGAATTTGTGCGAAATTTATAAATTAATATATACCATAATTTCAACTACTGGTATCAAGTCCGTCGCACTCCGCGAGGCGTCCGCCATGTTCACTGTTTTCCATTGTAGCACGCCATTCAGGTGACAGATGGAAGCAATGATCACGAAAATAAAAGCGACATATATCCAGTAAACAGGCCACTGGGTCTCAATGTAAAGCGAAATCGTATAGCGTTCTAAAATAAATAAAAATTCTATGTCCAATATATTGGTCGCCAGGTCTGAAAGGGTTAAAAACTTCATTGAGGACAGCAATGCTTTAGTCACTTTTCGACGTAGTCACCAAAAGAATTAAGACACTGTCATATGGTGGGATCAACTTTTGTGTTTCTGTGTGGCTGATGTCTGCCGCCTGTCAGTGTTAGCAGCGTGCGACAGTCGTCTGCAGCTGTTCCTCTTTGTCAAAATGCCGGCTGGAGGTCGTGCCATTCAGGACAGGAGGCGTGTGCTGCTTACTGCAGGTGTTGTGCTACTCCACGGCAACGCTCGTCCACTTATCGTTCGGCTACCAGCAGCTGTTTGGCAGAAGTTCCGCTGAGAAGTATTTGATCATCCAGCACACTATCCAAATCTTGCTCCCAGCGATTTCCATCTTTTTTTGCACCTCAAACAAATTCTGTCGGGCAGCTTTTTGACGATGATGGAGAGCTGAAGACGACCGTCACACGCTGGTTCCATTCACATGCGGCAGACTTCTACGACACCGGAATACAGAACTGAATCCCAGATATGACAAGAGACTATGTGTGTTTTCGTTTTCGATACTTCATTGTCACGTTTGTGAGGATTTCCCTTCCACTACACTCGTAGTGGCTGATCTGGTACATGTAATAATGTAGGTAATACTTTGCATATAAGTTTCTTACGTTCAGCAGTTACTGATTTGTCATGATTTGTAGTGAAGAAATCGTAACGTTTCTGAGTACAAAACCAACTTATTTCTGTAGAAGGTTGGGTCTTCAGTTGTTTATTAGCAATTTTTGTTCTTAATAGAAATTGAAATTCTTGATTAAAAAGTTGTAGATTTAAATATGATGTTAAATAATCTCATTCACATATAGAGAAATATGGGGAGGGTGAGGAAGGAGGAAGTACTGCTTTCAGTTTAATATCAACTGCATCATGTCAAGGTAGGTGATCCCAATGACTGTTTTCTCAGGGAATAGGAAGGGTCAAGAGACTGTCTGACTTGCAAAGTCCCGTTTCATACCTTCCAGTGGTTCTAAGGAAACCTAATAAAGACAAATGTAGACTTAGTTTCTGGTTATTACCTATTTTATGGCACTACATTCATTCCTTGTTGTAAAAAGTATGTTGAACACAATTTAAACGACACTATTCACACCCAATCGATATCGTATTCAGAAATGTACCTCGCCAGCCGCTTGGAGTGCTTACTGTCGTGGCGTATAACAAGATTCAGTGGGAGTCTCATGACTGTATATGTTAGACTCTGATGTAACTACGATGCTTTTCTTTTCTCTCACTCTTTTTTTTATTTTTTTATGTTGAATTTCTGGATGAGCATCGTGTTTTGGAAAACCGCCCACAAGGATGCCACGATCCAAAAGAGCTCACATGTCTAATAGGGGTTGTGGGGTATTTTTAATACTTTGGAAGACAAAAGGCGACTTTTAAGTAACTATAAAAAAACTTTATCCTTTTACTAAAATTCCGAGTTTGAAATTATTATATTGAAAGAAAAACACCAGTCCACATATGCAATAGTTCTCTGAAACAGAGTATTTTCGCTGATAGACTAAAATATGCTATTGTTAAACCACTGCATAAAAAGTGGGGATACCTCTTATGTCAACAACTACCGCCCAGTCTCTGACAGCCTTATCCAAAGTTCTTGAAAAACTAATGTATTCTAGAGTTACTTCACCCATATGTAAAAATAAAGTTCTAAAAAAATGTCAGTTTGGTTTTCAGAATGGCTTTTCAACACAAAATGCTATGTATACTTTCACTGATGAAATGCTATGAATAACCGCACATCACCCGTTGGGATCTTTTGTGATTTCTCAGAGGCTTTTGATTGTGTAAATCATGGACTTCTTCTAGGCTAAGTATTGCTGTGTGAATGAACAGTACACAAATGGTTTAAATCGTACCTAACAGAAAGAGTGCAGAAAGTTGAAATCTGTAGTTCACATTATATGCAAAAAAATCAACTGATTCCTCAAACTGGGGAACAATCAAGAATTGGTGCCACAATGTTCGGTCTTGGGTCCTATGCTGTTCTTAATATATATTAAAGACTTGCCACATTACATTCACTAAAATTCAAAGCTGGTTCATTTTGCTGATAATACAAGTATAGTTATCACACCTGAAAGACGAGAACTAGCTGATGAAACAGTAAAAAGCGTCTTTCAGAAAATCATTAAGTGGGCCTCTACAAATGAAGTATCATTAAATTATGATAATACACGCTATATACAGTTCCATACAGTAAATGGAAAGACATCATTAATAAATACAGACTTTCATCAGAAATCTGTAGCTAAGTAGAATATTCAAAAATTTTAGGTGTATGCATTGATGAGGAGTTGAACTGGAGAAAACACATCGAAGATCTGCTGAAACGTTTGAGTTCAGCTACTTATGCTATTAGGGTATTACAAATTTTGGTGATACACATCTCAGTAAATTAGCTTACTATGCCTATTTCCATTCTCTGCTTTTGTATAGCATCATATTCTAGGGTAATTCATCATTGAGTAAAGAAGTATTCATTGCACAAAAGCTTGTAACCAGAATAATTGCCGGAGCCCATCCAAGATCATCCTGCAGACTCTTATTTAAAATGCTAGTGATCTTCACAATAGGTTTTCAGTATATATATTCACCAATGAAATTTGTTATTACCAATCCGACCGAATACAAAAGCAATAGTTGTATGCATAGCTCCGACAATAGGAAAAAGAATGATCTTCACTATTCGAGGTTAAATCCAGCTTTGGCACAGAAAGGGGTGAATTATGCTGCCACAAAAGTCTTTGGTAACTTACCAAATAGCATAGTTACTCAACTAGCATTTAAAAATAATTAAAAGAATTTGTGAATGATAACTCCATCTACTCATTAGATGAATGTTTAGATATAAATTAGTAAATCTGAAAAAAAGTGTCATATAATATTTTCTATAATGTAATATCTTGTAAAGATACCTTTTATTAACCTGACACGTTCCACATCATTACGAAGTGTCGTATTCATGATCTATAGAGCAAGTACCAATCTATTTTCTCCCTTCCACCAGGGATAGGCGCATTTGCCACCACCATAGTTGCTCAAAGTGTCGGCCGTTTGGCACAATTAACACCTACCAGTGGGTAGTAAGCGTACAAAGGCCTCCCCGCGACAATTTCCATAAGGCACCACCAGTTTACAACTCTACACCAAAGTGCTAAAAGAAATTCGAGGAGGATGGTTGTTTGTGGAAAGAAAAACAAGGCTTATTAGATCACACAGTGGGACGAGTGAAGGACTTGATATTTAAGTCCCACAAAATCTATCTTCCAATCTTACCGGTACCATAAGAGAAACTGCGCCGTATTAAATTCTGCAAATATGCAGAACCATCTTGAAAATGACGCCTCTGCTGTCATATTAGTATTCGGTGGCGATACCACTTCTCATCTTTCAGCAAAAGTTAGCCGACACAACGCAAACATATGAAAGACTCGGCTGATATTTCTAGTAAGAAATCGTGTTCTGCGCCTTGACCAACAACATAGTCTCTGGACCGTTCCTATTCTCCGAGAAAACAGTCATTGGTATCTCCTATCTTGACATGATGCAGTTGATATGAAACTGAAAGCAGTACTTCCTCTTGCAATGAGCAGACCCCCTCACACTCCGCATATTTCTCTATATGTGAATGAGATAAGCTGAATGAGAAACTACTACACTACCCTACAGGGCATATTCCTGTTTGTCGACGTGGTGGTAGACTAATGGCCTAGCCACTACGTCACCTGACTGGATAACTTGTGAGCTTTCTGATCTACACCAGGGACTCGAAGTTGAGCATGAAAACTTCCGACACAGCACAAAAGAAGCTGTATTTGCCACCACTCCTGACATGTTTATCAGGGTATCAGGAGTATTGGACGTCCTTTGATGGAAAAAAACTCTTTGAGAATTTTTCCTTCGAATAATGTATCATTTATTATATTGTTCTTGGAGATTTATCGGTAGCGACTTTTTAAATGTTTAACGGATTATATTATTATTAGTTAAAGCCCTGTTTCCAAAAAGAATCGGATTCCTATGTGTAGAACTGCTTCAAGTCTCTGATTAACTTAAAACGAGTTAATGTTTTTCCCTTTATGGCTGTTTTTCGACCCTGGCTGTATGTAAATAATTAAAAAGTTACTTAAATTACCGGTTATTGTATCATTTTCCAAAGAGTTACAGCACGAAGATATTTGTTTAAATGGAACAATAGTTTTTTCTATCGTGCATTGGATTCGTTGAAACCAGCTGCGCCCAAATCAATTTAAACTACATTCCTATCACGGTTAGTTTGGTAGCTACAACCCTTCAAAGTTTAGGGGGCGGAGGTTACGACAGCGTAGCTCACTGGCTGATGTTCATGATACAGTGGGCCGTGGCCCAGGGGATAGACACTCGGCCAGTTTAAATTGATTTGGACGCAGCTGGTTTAAACGATCCAATACACGATAGAAAAAAGTATTGTTCCTTTTAAAAAATTATATCTTTGTGGTGTAACTCTTTGGAAAATGATACAATAAACTATGTTCATAGCTCCGCAGAGAGTGTAACATTTCTTGTGTTGACCTACCGCATTAAAATTTCCCGTCACCTATTATTTTATAAGTTACAGAGGCAAACACACTTAGTGAAATATTTTTTTTTAATTTTTGTAATGTCATAACATCCTGATGATGAAGCACAGCTTCGAACCATGTAGCTAAATAAACAATATTTAAAATTGTAAAAAATTTATGATCTTAGCGGCAATTTAAGTAACCTCTAATTTTTTTTTATTTATTTATTTATTTTTTTTTTTTTTCATGTCGATACGACAGCTTTTCACACAGTTGTCATGCTCAAAAGCGGGTTTTAATATGAAAATATCCGTTGAAATTCTCCACACAATTTTGGAAGTCGGTAAGTAGTTGAAACAATCTTATTTCTTTCATATTGGATAGTAAAGAACTACGACTATATATGATAATAAAAGTTCGAAAACAATTATCTGTGTCAGTCAACCAGTATTATATTTATTAATGCCACGAAATGTAACGAGAGTTCACACTTTTGTTCAGATGGAACATGTGTCTGGTACAAATAAAAAACACTGTTCCACCTGAAGATGACAGTGTAAAGTATCGAAACAATAATAGAACCGTGACTGACTCAGATAACAGTTTTGGAACGTTTATTCTAAATAGGTCAAATTGCTTGCACCTACATATGATTTTTCTAAATACAAGTTGATTTTACGAAGTTCACTGAAACTCCTACAAATAAAACCGTATAATTTCCGTTTTCTGCGATCTGAGAAGTTTCAGAGTCCACCCAATAGAGGGTTGTGAATGCGGTGTGAAATGGAAAGTCTCTGCCATTGTATTCTGGAACGGTCAGTTAAGTTGCATCTGTGGGTAGCGGCGGATCGCGCGGCAGGTGTATTTTGCTATGGAGAACTCGGGCAATGGCTGTGGCGGGGTTGCCAGAGCGCGCCAGAAATGTACAACTGCGGCCAAGACAGCTGTGATTGCGGCGGCATACGTACGGACGCGTCTGTGACTCGTATCATAAATGTGAAAAATTTCTATAGTGTTCTCCACTCAGCTTATTCAATAAACTCAGACAGTCGTCCTTATTTTTCGTTTTAGGTATTTAACCCGTGGTCGCTCGCGTATATTGTTGTCACGCGATAACTCCCGTGTTAGATTTTTTCTAACAATGAGATCTTGCACCTTTTCATCTCTTTGTGCCAGAAAAAGACACGTTTATACAATAAATCATTTCTTTGTTATTACCAAAACATTATAAATTAATATAAACATGGTATGGAACATTTCATTTGACGAATTTGTGGATGTTTGCAAGTAGAGCTATAGTATACCGACGCACTGACAACGATAGACGTGATGATAGAACAATTTCACGGAAGTTTCAAATTCAGGCAGTATATAGCAAACAAGCCTGCAAAATATGGCATCAAGGTACATGCGCTTTGCAATGCCAGAACCTTTTGTACGCTACATATGGAAGTACATGCAGGCAAACAGCCTACTGGACCATATCAAGTAGCAAATGATGCAGAGCATGTGGTCTTACGATTGAGTAGACCGAGAGAGAAAACAGGCAGAAACGTGACGATCGACAGTTATTTCACATCTATACCACTGGGTGACAAAATGTACGCCAACCATAGATTCACATTAGTAGATACTCTACGGAAGAATAAAAGATAAATTCCATCGGAATTTCTGGACGTAGAATGTAGGCAACTAAACAGCATCATTTGGAGAAAAACCAAGCAACAACTGCTTCATTTACTCATACGTCTAAAAAACCGAAAAAGAACGTCCTAATGTTATCCACCACGCATAGCGACGATTCTGTAGACGCCGACAGTGGCGAAGCGAACAAACTTGAAGAAATTACACTCCACAATCTCAAAAAAGGTGTAGATGTTGTCGACCGTTCGAAATCAGAATATTGTGTTTCAAGATGAAACCGTTGGCCCCTTACACTGTTTTTCAGTTTTATATAATTCCATATCCGACAGAGAATGTCATGTACTCTGTATAAACAATTGCTTCATTCAATTCGTAAAACTCAATAAGAATATCTACTTTGTTCATAAAAGACGTAACATGTGTTGAACAGTTTCAGGAGAAAACAAACGAACACAGCCGCATGTTACAAGTACAGGAGACAGACCATATTAAAGTGAAGCAGGCGGTTTTCCACGGGACGAGAAGTAATTGTTACGTTAAGACTCCCGTGCTAGAAAAAATCCAAAACTGCCCACCACTTCTATTAATGCCACAACTAACAAGCTATTGTAGAGTCACAGATTAATTGAATCACGAGATATGAAAGAATGCATTTCTAGATGGTCAGTTCATTAGCTTTGAAATGTGATGGAATATTCAAGTAAAATCGTAAATGTTCGATTTTTTCTAACAACGCGAGTGATCGCGGGTTAACGACGGGTGACATGTTTAAAACCATCGCTCTAAGCTACCGCATGGGCCAAAGGACTGTGTCGAAGATAGTTTATGACGTCTGTGGAGCAATATGGAAGAACCTACAACCCATTTATCTACCTGAACCCACAACAGCTATGTGGGAAAATATTGCTTCTGACTTTGAAAGGAAATGGCAATTTTACAATTGTCTTGGGGCTATTGACGGTAGACATATTACCTTGCGAAAACCTCTCTTATCTGGTTCCTCATTTTTAAACTATAAACTCCACTGTTCTGTGGTATTCTTGGGAACTGTCGATGCTCATTATAGATTTACTTCTATAGTCGCCGGTTCAATGGGCAGTTTTAGTGATGCAAGTATTTTCTCAAATTCGGTATTAGGAAGAAAATTGACTGGTGGAACTTTAAACATCCCTGCAGGTAAATCCCTTCCTGGAAAACAGAATACAACCCCATACGTTCTCGTAGGTGATGAGGCATTTCCATTATTGAAACACTTAATGCGACCGTGCCCTAAATGTAGGGTTACTGCTAATGACAGCAATAAAATTTTTAACTACAGGCTTTCTCGTGCTCGTCAAACTGTAGAGTGTGAATTTGGTATATTGAGCTCCAGATTTCGTGTATTTAAACGGCCTTTTGAGTGTAAACTGCAGTCTGTTGACAGAATTGTGTTTGCTACATGCGTACTGCATAATAATTTGAGGACTGAGAACATCATGGCAAGTGATCTTGGGGGAGAGGAGGAGGACTTTGAACCACTGAGTACTAACCAGCTGATGTCGCCTGCTACTATCAGGCGCAGAAGCACAAATGAAGTTTTTCTTACTCGAGAAAGATTTAACGATTATTTTAATTCTGTTCAGTGGCAGTATGCAGCTATAAGAAGAGGCCAGTACTAAACTGAATACGTTATATTCTTAATATAAATGTTTGCTGTGAAGATGGATGTAAAATGAACAAATAAACGAATAAAAAGTACTTACAATTGTTGTAATGTAATTCCTCTGCAATCTTCTGGCATATTTCGTCCTTCAGTTTATTCCTCATGTAGTCTGGATGGCTGGTGTCGCACAGCACAGGGTTGTCCTGAACTAACTGAATAAGGTGTTCCATAACTTTATTTTACAAGGACGAAAGTAAACCCCTGCTGCAGGTGTGTACAATACTACCAGGAAGCCAGTACTGGGCGAGCGCCGTTGTGCTGCCCGCTCCGGACAGGATGTCGGCTCCCATGGGACGCTGGCTGGCCGCTGCAGGCGGGAACAGCCGCGCGTAGGGTGTCCATAGGGATGGCGGTTATTGCTGAAACAACCGGTTTTCGGTTATATCGGTTCTTTTCATCTCCAGTTTAATCGCACTGTAAAAATTGATCAAGATAACCGGTTTTTTAAATAACCGGTTTTCGGTTTTTTACTGCTATTATTTCCAGTAGAGTTCGACCGGAATATAGTTTGCGGCCAAAACAGAAACCGTAATCGAATTTTCGGTTCTTCTAGGCCGAAACCGAAATTCATGAAATTTGGCTAAAATTTAGGTAAATTTACGTTATACGACAAATCACTAGACTTTCCATATTTTGCAAGATCCCCTCCCAATACTACGCCTTCTTGAGTGTGTGTAAGCCTAGCCAGGAGTCCGTAGAATACGATATACAAAGCATACAGATTTACTGGCCTAGTATTTCCATCTGGCAGTTGCAAATATTGAGCCAACCACTCCCTATATCTATATCTATAAATGTGAATGTCTGTTCGGTGTACGTTTATCAAGTCTGAACCACAAGACATAAAGACCTAAAACTTTGTACAGTTACTCATGTCTACCCGTGGAAGGCTTTAGGCACGCTTTTATGGCCATCGGATAGCTATTTATCTATATATATTAATGTGAATGTTTGTTCGGTGTACGCTTATCATGTACGAACGACAAGACGCAGAGACTTAAATATTTGTACAGTTACTAATTTATACATGAGGAAGGTTTTAGGCACGGTTTTATAGCGATCTGATAGATATTTAGTAATTTGAAGAATATAACGCGAAATGCGGAACAATAATTACTCTTTGAAAATTATATTTACTCTTTGAAATTGGTTTCATTGTTTGCATTGTTGCTTGAGGGTTGATAATGATAAAAAGGTAGAGTATATTGAGATGAACAGTTAGCGATGTATATAAAATTATACGTGTGTGTGTGTTAAAACTACAGAACGCAAACGAATGGTCTGTGTGTAATTGTTGTCCGAAGTCTCCCGTTGTACGCCTCAGCAGTTCCATGCCGATAGCTATAATGGGGTGGAAGATATGGTGGTTGAAATTCGTCAGATTATAAAATAATTCCGACTGAAGGCCAGCGATGACGTTTGCGACTCTATAGCAAGGAGGTTACATACAGCGAAACGTGATGCCACAGACCAATCTTTGGTCTATGCGTGCTACAATGTCTTCAGCTCTTCCTCTGTAAGGATAAGCATACGAATAAGGAAATATAAGAATACATAAATAAAGCAGTTAAAACGAAATTTCTTTTAACACATCTCTTTAAAAAATCGATTTGACGTTTCGCGCATTATCTCTCATAATCAACCAACACACGAGCGGAGCCGCGGGTTTAATCTAGTACACAATATAAAGGTAAAGCAGTCAACAATCCGAAGATTGGTTTGAACACCACAGTGCTTTACTAGGCAAGGTCCTGTTTGCCATTGCCTTCCTCCGACCTTCGAACTGACCCGCCATATATATATATATATATTAAGTTACAGTCAGTAAATGAACTTCAATCAGTGCTGCAGAAGTATTTCGAAAAATAAAGTCACAGTTCCGACTAACATTATGATTGTTGTCAGTGTAAATTTACGCAAATTGAACTAGGAAAGCTGTGTACCACATGATCAAAGAATGTTCAAATGGCTGCGAGTTCTTATGAGACCTAACTGCTTAGGTCATCGGTCCCTAGAGTTAAAAACTACTTAATATAACTTAAAATAATTACGCTAAGGACAACGTACACAGCCATGACCGATGGAGGCGGGAGGACTCGAACCTCCGACTGGAGCAGCCGCGCAGTCCGTGACATGGAGCCTCAGACCGCACGGCTAGCTCGGGAGGCACCACATCATCAATGTTACCTAATAAATTAATGAAATGCAGCAACGAGTTCTTGTCGTTATTTATTTTTAACTTTAACGAGCGGTTTCGGGCGCTTGAGTGCCCTTCTTCTGGACTATTTTTGTACTGTTGCTTAATAAATATACATGCTAGTAGTGGAATCAGCCGTAATAAATTAATAACTTCCGCGGCGGAGCGGCTAAGCGCATTGAGGCGCTATGCTGCGATGCGTGAGGCCGTTCCCCGTCGTGGGTTCGAATCCCCCATCGGGCATGGATGCTTGTGTCGTCTTTAGTATAAGGTAGTTCATAAGTAGTTTGTATATTTATAAGTAGTATGTATATTTATTAAGCAACAGTACAAAAATAGACCAGAAGAAGGGCACTCAAGCGCCCGAAACCGGTCCTTAAAGTTAAAAATAAATAACGACAAGCAACTGGTTGCTGCATTTCATTAATTTATAATCTGAACAGTTGCTGAAATGGATAAAATACTCCAATGTTACCTAAACCCATATTAGTTATTAAAAACGCCCCTCGCTTTCAAGGAATCACATTAATAAAACTTTTTAGCATAACACTATGATAATACATTAAAAGTCATTATTCCAAGCTTACATAATAGGTATATGAATCGCATTTACCTTCTCTTCCAAGAAACATTTTGGATACTTTCTCCTTAAATGACACAGCATGTTTGTAGTACCTCCACCCGTTTTCACCTTTTTAAAGCAAATGGAGCACTGTACCTCACTGCTTCCATACTTAGTGAAGTACTTCCACACTCGGGATGGTGCCATTTAAGACACAACCGATGTCTGGCGACGACAGCAAGGAACTGCCGCATGAACAGACGGAGGCAAGTCTTGTACACTGCCGGTGCACGCGCGTCGTCTAATAGGCCACGCCACACGGCAACAGGTGCATCGATGCTTCAAATAGCTGCACCAGTTCGTAAGTTCTTATGCCACGCGTTTGTTGCGCGTTCCTGACTGCCGGGATTGTTCTTAAATTATCACTGATCGCGTTTCTTAGTTACTGCGATGACCTAATATTTCACAGCAGTGGAAATTTTAGGAATAGTCCTAAATATTAGGGCCTACTAGTTTTATTTTTTTTTAATTATTTACAAAAAACACATTTTGAACCACTACTACAGGAAGTAGTCGTACCTGTTTTTTTACCCGGTTCTTGGTAATAACTAAAAAACTCCGGTTACAACCGACACAAAATAAATACCGAAAAAACTGGTTATTCAAAACTAAAATACCGGTATCGGTTTTAACCGGTCGGTTTTTCCCGTCCCTAGGTGTCCAGACATTTGCCACGCCAGACACTTGCCACGCCGGACATTTGCCACACTTTTACCTGCTCCGAAGGGTCGGGTGCCCCTGTCTCCTAGGGGCTTACAAACTTAAAAACTACTTATGAACTACCTTATACTAAAGACGACACAAACATCCATGCCCGATGGGGGATTCGAATCCACGACGGGGAACGGCCTCACGCATCGCAGCATAGCGCCTCAATGCGCTTCGCCGCTCCGCCACGGCAGTTATTAATTTATTACGGTTGTCGAATATAACATCTGATCACACTAACTGACAGGAACTATCGACTTCAGTTTCGCTTGTGAGTTAGTAAACATATTACATTGTGTTTTTTGTTTCTTTTGTAGTGTGAATTATGGCATTTAGATTAAAAAATTAGGGTGTTTCCTCTGAGACTCAGCTAAAGAATGTAGAACAACAGTGTACTTTACAAGCATAGCTTTCTATATTCCTTCATTTCTTTATTTCAAATTTGTATGTCGACTTTAGGTGATGTGTCAAACACAGACGCTCTTATGTATATTTTGTAAACGTATTTTCTGTCATTGATTTGAACATTGTCCCAATTCAATTTTATTAACTAACATTAGCCGCAAAAGGGTAAATTTATGAAATGTATCGTTCTTCTTTCCTCCTTTTTTCTCACGCAGTTGTAGCAATTAATATATGCAGTGGCGTAACTATGGGGGGACGAGGGAGATGGAACCCCCCCAGAACCCGAAAAGAAAAAGAAAAAAGAAAAAAAGGGGGAAAAAAAGAAAGAAAGAAATCGTATAACAGCAATCTGGTAAAGGTTGTTGTTGTTGTGGTCTTCAGTCCGAAGACTGGTTTGATGCAACTCTCCACAATACCCTATCCTGAGCAAGCCTCTTCATCTCCACATAAGAACGGCAACCTACATCTGTCTGAATCTGCTTACTGTATCCATATCTTGGTCTTCCTCTACGATTTTTACCCCACACACTTCTCTCCAACGCTCAATTCACAATTCCTTGATGTCTAAGAATGTGTCCTACCAATCTATCCCTTCTTTTAGTCAAGGTATGCCAGAAATTTCTTTTCTCCCCAATTCTGTTCAGTACCTCCTCATTAGTTACGCGATCCACCCACCTAATCTTCAGCATTCTTCTGTAGCACCATATTTCAAAAGCCTCAATCCTCTTCCTGTCCGCACTGTTTATCGTCCATGTCTCACTCCCATACAAGGCAACACTCCATACAAATTCCTTCAGAAAGGACTTCCTTAGGCTTAAATCAATATTCGATGTTAACAAATTTCTCTTTTTCAAGAACGCTTTTCTACCCATTGTCATTCTGCATTTTACATCCTCTGTACTGCGACCATCATTTGTTATTTTACTGCCCAAGTAACAAAACTCATCTGCCTCCTTTATTGCTTCGTTTCCCAATCTAATTCCTTCAGCATCACCTGATTTTCTTACACTGCACTCCATTACTCTAGTTTTGCTCTTGTTAATGTTAACAAACAAACAAATGTTTGTTAAGCTTATGGGACTTAACTATGGGAGCATCAGTCCCTAAACTTACAAACTACTTATCAACTACCTTATACTAAAGACAGCACAACTATCCATGCCCGAGGGGGGATTCGAACCCCCGACCGTAGTGGTCGTGCAGACCGTGACTGGAGCGCCTCAGTCTCCTCGGCCACCGCGGCCGGCATCTTGTTAATCTTCATCTTATATGCACCTTTCAGCACACTGTCCATTCCGTTCAATTGCTCTTCGAGGTCCTTTGCTGTATCTGACGGAATTACTATGTCGTCGGAAAGACGCAATGTTTTTAATACTTCACCCGGAGCTTTAATTCCTTCTCCAAATTTCTCCTTGCTTTCCTTTATAGCTTGCTCAATGTACAAATTGAATAACATTGAAGAAAGGCTACAACCCTGTCTTACTCCCTTCCCAACCATTGCATCCCTTTCATGGCCTTCATCTCTGACAACCGCTGTCTGGTTTTTGTACAAGTTGTAAATAACCTTACGCTCCCTATATTTTACTCCTGCTTGCTTCAGAACTTGAAAGAGTTTATTCCAATCAACATTGTCAAAAGCCTTCTCCAAATCTACAAAAGCTAGACATGTAGGTTTGCCTTTCCTTAATCTATCTTCTAGGATAAGCCGTAAAGTGAGTATTGCCTCCCATGTTCCTACATTTCTCCTGTACCCAAACTGATCTTCCCCGAGGACGGCTTCTACTAGCTTTTCCATCCTTCTGTAAATAATTCGTGTTAATATTTTGCAACCATGACTTATTAAACTGATGGTTCTGTAGTTTTCACACCTGTCTGCGCCTGCTTTCTTTGGAATGGGGATTATAACATTTTTATTAAAGTCTGAGGGTACTTCGCCTGTCTCCCACATCTTACACACCAGGTGAAACAGATTTGTCATGGCTGGTTCTCCCAGAGACTTCAGTAGCTCTGAGGGAATATCATCTACTCCAAGGGCCTTGTTTCGACTAAGGTGTTTCAGGTCTCTGTCAAATTCTTCTCTCAGTACAGTATCTCCTATTTCATCTTCATCTACATCCTCTTCCCTTCCTACAATATTGTCTCGAAGTTCATTTCCTTTGTAGAGCCCCTCTATGTACTCGTTCCACCTTTCAGCTTTCCCTTCTTTGCTGAGAACTGGTTTTCCATCAGTGTCCTTGATGTTGATAGAGCTGATTTTCTTATCTCCAAATGTTTCTTTTCTTTTTTTGTATGGTGTATCTATTCTTCCCCTATTTATACATTCTTCTACGTCCTTGCATTTGCCTTCTAGCCACTCCTGCTTAGCCATTTTGCGCTTCCTGTCAATCACATTTCTTAGTCGTCTGTACTCCATTTTGCCTGTTTCATTTACTGCATTTTTATATTTTCTTCTTTCATCGATTAAATTTAGTATCTCCTGTGATGTCCAAGGATTTTTTGTAGGTCTTGCCTTCCTACCTATTTTGTCCTCTGCTACCTTCACTATTTCATCTCTCAATTTTACCCATTCCTCCTCTACTGTTTTATTTTCCCCTGTTTCTGTCAATTTTTGCCTAAAGCTCCCTCTGAAATTCTTAAGAAGCTCAGGTTCCTTCATTTTATTCAGGTTCCATCTCCTTATTTTCCTACCTTTTTGTAGTTTCTTCAGATTCAGTCTACAGTTCATAACCAACAAGTTATGGTCAGAGTCTATATCTGCCCTTGGGTATGTTTTACACCGTAAAACCTGGATCCGAAATCTATGTCTTACCATTATAAAATCTATCTGGTATCTTCCGGTGTCTCCTGGTCTCTTCCACGTATACAACCTTCTTTTGTGATTCTTGAACCAGATATTTGGTATAACTAAAATATGTTTTGTGCAAAATTCTACCAGGCGACTTCCTGTTTCATTCCTTTTGCCCAGACCATATTCACCTACTATCTTCCCTTCCCTTCCTTGTCCTACTACCGAATCCCAGTCTCGCATAACAATTAAGTTTTCCTCTCCCTTAATTGTCTGAATAATTTCCTTTAGCTCCTCATATATTTCTTCGATTTCCTCACCATCGGCAGAGCTAGTTGGCATATAAACCTGTACTACTGTTGTCGGTGTTGGCTTCGTATCTATCTTGACAATCATAATGCGATCACTGTGCTGGTCATAGTAGTTTACCCGCATTCCTATTTTCTTATTCATTATCAATCCTACTCCTGTGATATCCCCAATTGATTTTGTATTTATAATCCTGTACTCACCTGACCAGAAATCCTGTTCATCCTGCCACCGAACTTCACTAATCCCCACTATATCTAACTTCAACCTATCCATTTCCCTTTTTAAATTTTCTAATTTTCCTACTCGATTAAGGGATCTAACATTCCACACTCCGATCCGTAGAATGCCAGTATTGTCTTTCCTGATGATCACATCCTACTGAGTAGTCCCCGCCCGGAGATCCGAATGAGAGACTATTTTACCTCCGGAATATTTTACCCGAGAGGGTGCCATCATCATATGTTCATACAGTCCTCGGGAAAGGTAACGGCTGTAGTTTCCCCTAGCTTTCAGCCGTTCGCAGTAGCTGTGTGGCAGAGCCACATTAGCTGATGTTACAAGGCCAGCTCAGTCAATCATCCAGACTGTTGCCCCTGTAACTACTGAAAAGGCTGCTGCCCCTCTTCAGGAACCACACGTTTGTCTGGCCTCTCCACAGATACCCCTGTGGTTGCACCTACGGTACGGCTATCTGTACCGTTGAGGCATGCAAGTCACCCCACCTCGGCAATGTCTGTGGTTCATGGGAGTGGCTGGTAAAGGTAAAGATTGGAAACTTGTGGTGTTTTACCATACGCTTTCAATGGATCGGAGTGAATTAGTTTCTTCAACGGGAGTGGTAGATTGTAGTCTGTCTGGAAACTGACTAAAATGTTGCTCCTCAAGTAGGTCTATCACCCCCTCCCCTAAAGCCAAGTGCTAGTTACGCCACTGAATATATGTACAAAGGCAATGATCAAACTTGAATGATAAGCGAAGATTCGAATTATGTTTATATCGTTCCTTTCATGATCCTTCCATGGCGATGGACTGTTAATATCGCAATCAGTAAGTGTGGAAGAAAGCTACCGTACAAACGGAGGGAGAATGGATCCATATTTGTGGTTGGAAGAACTCATTACACATTGACATAGCCGATGGTATTGCTTTCGTTTCCCAAAAGTTATAAATATTTCGATTTCGGGATATTGAAAAGAAGTTGTACATTTCGGCGAGATGTCGAACAGAAATATCTCTTTCGTATTGGTTGTATCTTGCAAGATCGGAGACGGAGGTTTGGAAGCAAACAGCAGGAGTGCGGGGAGGGC
The DNA here is from genome assembly GCA_026315105.1 of Locusta migratoria. Taxonomy (NCBI): domain Eukaryota; kingdom Metazoa; phylum Arthropoda; class Insecta; order Orthoptera; family Acrididae; genus Locusta; species Locusta migratoria. Next base: position 337,275,761 of record CM048745.1, read on the forward strand.
GTCCCTTGCCTGAGGGGTCGCTAGTCCGACTACCTGGCTAAGGGTTAAGTGTGGCAAATGTCCGGCGTGGCAAGTGTCCGGCGTGGCAAGTGTCCGGTATCCGCGCGTGGACGCGCGTAGCTGCCGACCGCGTCCCCTCAAACACTCTCACATTATTTTCTCGAGAACGGATAGAAGTGTGGCTCTCGTTGAAGCGTCAAAAACAATTTCGTTATGTTAGCGACATTTCATACGCAGTAATGTATGGTGTAAAACGCACCAAACGCAAACTAGCTAGCGACTACTTTTTGCACTGCAAACTCTTCAAAATATGCCCGGCGCTGTACTTTATATTTTATTATAACAATAAATATGTACGATAACGAAAAGAAAACCTCCCCAACGTCATGCAGTGGCTTTTGCCTATATGATACAGAAAAATAATTTTTTTCTAGCGAGTAGTTTCTGCAAAATCGATTGTGGAAGCTGCGTTAGTGCAAAACACGCTCAAATCGGAAAATAGTGTTTTTAATTTTTTTTTTTCGCAGAAAGTAAAAGTGTTACAAAGAAACTAAATACAGAGACGGATGAAGTTTAAATTTGTCAACATAAAACAATTTTTTTTCGACGCATATCGGATGACTTGAAATTTCACAGGCGTGACCGAGGAAACGCCTGCCTTCCGCCTCGGCTGTGTTAAGTGTGCGGCAGGCTGTCCCATTAGACAGCATGCGTTACAGACGGACGGAGGCCTATCCTCTGCCTCTGCTGCGTCAAGTGTGCGCCGGGCCTAATGGCGTGACTCGACTCTGCGGGGCCTTATCTCACGCGCATGCCAATATGACACGCAGGGCGAGTAAATAGATACGTTGAAGAACCAAAGAATATGGCTCACCTGCCTAATATCGTGTATGGGGCCCGTGAACACGCACAAGTGTCGCAACACCACGTGTCGTGGACTCGACTGATGTCTGAAGCAGTGCTGGAGGGAACTGACGGCATGCAACCTGCAGGATTGTCCATAAGGAAATATACCAGCAGCGCGCAGCGGTCACAAAAATCCTAAAGCCCTTTCTCTGCTAGACGTGCAACACGCACAAGAAAGTCTTTGTCAGCTGCAGCGCTCCTTGCGATAGACCGTCGAACTACATAGAAGCGTTCAAACGGTACGCATTTGTCGAATCGTCCGCTTCACGTTTCTACTTGGTTTGTTGTCAAATTACAGCAAATGAATCGCCGTGTTAAGATCACTTTTCGAAACTATAAGATATATTATGATTATTGTGGTGATAAAAACATTTATTCGTGGTGTAGACCGCCACTGTGAAACTGTTTTCGTGCAGTTCATGCGTAACTACGTCGCTCAGATGTGTTAACGGCCTCATTATAAAACGCGCCTACATACTTCCAGCCTCTGCGGTTTGAGGCAGCTATGTATATGAAGAACAAGCTCAGTTGTCTATACATAGACCTTTAACTGTGATAAAGCTTCAAATAATGCTCACCAAAAACAAATATTTCACATATTAACTACAGAATGTTTCAGGAAAAATAGCAAAAATTTTAGATGATGGTAATAAAGACGATTTGCAGTTGAAATTTCATGTAACATATGTCCAGTTTTTATTGGGTTCAGAGATACAGCTCTTGGTATGTATAATAAACTTAAAAGCACATGCAAATTTAGATATTTTGACTGATTCCTATGTCGGTTCTTGGTAGATCACCATACTGTTTTTTATTTAAACAACCGTTTTCGACTTACTTTAAAGTCCGAAAATGTCCTAGTAAGCCGAAAACCGGGTGACTAAGTGGAAATGAATGTGTACAACATACACAAAATTCTACTTTGTAGTCAGTGTAATGTCGTACTACTAAGAAGCGACGCATAAATCAGGGAAAATGTATTCATTTACATTCGCTCTAAGTTTGTTTGGTTATCATATTAACAGCTATATCTCTGTATTCAATAAAAATTATACAGATGTAATACTAAATTTTTAATGCAATTCCTCTATAGTATCACCTCCTAAAAAAACTTACGACTGAGTCGAAAAACTACGATTCTCTGAGGAAGAGACAAGTATACATTCTCAAACAAATTCGCGACTTGGCTTCGCTTGTCAGCTGGCTTCCCAATTCGGTCGTCTGCGCATGCGCGAAGCACTTCCATACGCGTGAGAATAGGATCCATCCTATTCCGTCGACTACCGATCGTATGCGTGCATATTGTACGAGTGGACGCGTCTACACAAGGTTAATAAATATAAGGTTGGGCAGTAAGCGCTCTGCACTGCCATTGACTAGTGCTGTGACGTCACTGTGGGACTGCGCCTGCACAGGCTTAGTCCGCCATGACATGGAATGTGCATTTATATTACGTTTCTGACGCAAAATATTGTTTAACTTAAATACAAAGTGCTATTCTGCTATAAAATATTGCAGTTAAGACTGCTGGATCTCGCAAATTTACGCGTTACGTATTGGCAACATTAACAACGTCTATAATATGAACTGCTGATTTCAAAGAACAGAAATGTTTAAAACGCTTTTTCCCGTGGCAAGTTAAGCAATTCCGGCTGTAGATCCCTTACATAATCGGTTTCTCTGAAATTCCGTGAGTGTATTCGAGGATATGCAACGTTTACTGTGTCATTCCTGTAGCATTTGGAGAGCCACACTGTCTTTAACGTTTCGTCTCCAGGAAAAATATGGAACTTTATTTTCGTTCCCTTTGTTTTCCGTCTGCGGGAATTGCAACCCGTAATAGCACAGCCTGGCATTGTATAAATAATAACAGAAGTATTTCAAAGAATTACAGCAGAAACGATAGCACGCGCGACAAGCACTCGGGAAATCAATATACTTTCCACTATAAACTTTTTACTTCCAAACTATGAAGCGAAACAAACTATTTAACCATTTCATTCCCAGTGTTGTTTCTCGACAACAACGTATTGAAAGCTTATTTATACCGTATTTTGTGTATCAGTTCCTAAAGTCGCATTGTTGTTGACGAATAACATGCTTGTAGTACGACGTATTGCCGCTTACTACGGCGTGTAGCCACTTCTGCGGATTTAATCTGTCCATCTTGGAGGTTGTGTTGTGGTGTGGTCTGTCCGTGGCTGAGAGTGTAAGCGTGAGTGTGGTTAATATTATTTTATTTCAGAAGTGAACTGTCTTGTCTTTGGTGCTGTGCCGGAGATTATGGTAGCATTATTGATCTGGCGGTGTTAACTGTCAACAAAATAAAATAGTAAAATACCTCGATAGAAACGTCTGTGTTGTACAAGAAATACATGACATAAAAAACAATAGTTCGACCAGAAATTTTAAAACACGTATTTTGATGTTTAGTTCACAGAAAAAAAACTGAATTTTAATTTTTCCAAAGCCGAATTCATAATGTGGGAATGGAAGGGTTAAGCAAATACAGCAGAAACGGTAACACACACGCACACGAGTTAGCAACCAACACTGCATATTTACTACCCCGTGTCCCACAGTGACATCATGCGCAGAACGGCGAAAACGCGTTTCCTACTGCGCATCGCTTACTGCGCCCCCCTGCGTCTACACTGTACCCTGCCGGTGTGACCAGTGCATCATGGGTAATCTCGTAAGCACTCACTTCCCGTTTAGAAAGGGCTGCGGGCGGAGGTCGAAGAGTCCGTTCTCACCCCCTATGCCAACTGCGCGCGAAGCTTTCACACGGTGTACAGTCTTTACCGCAAATACACTGCTCGTTGATGTACAACATACTTTTAATTAAAATTCAACTGCAAGTAAGCACTGAAATCGGTTAAAAACGATTTCAAGAAACACAGTGTACCGTAAGACGTGTTGGATAAAGCAGGGAAGGGCGATAGCCGAAATGCTATCGATATAGCGACGCTTTAAATATATCGTTAGACTTATTGCCTACAGATCGTGCGTATAGCCCGGTCAAAATAGACATTGACCCTTACATAAATTCCCAAAAGGGTGAAAATTTGCATGAACGTTAGGGACACCTATATAATGAAACTGTCAAAAGTCCCCATTGATCCCATGTGTGCAAAAATATTTATGGAAGGTCAAAGATAAAAAAAGTGTTTTTTATTTATTTTTTATTGAAACGGTTAGTTTTATGATAAACAAAAAATGTAGCTCATGCAACTATCTACAAAAATTGCCCTTAGACTTTTGTCCTAAGATTGAGAATTTCTGAAAAAAATCGATTTTAAAATTTAGCAAAGTTGTTTCCTCCATAAAATGAACAAGACTGCACGCTCCTATAAGGTAATGTACTTTGCACGTTCTTTCTAAGGTGTTTTAATTTTTTTTTTTTTTTTTTTTTTTTTTTTTTTTTTTTTTTTGTCGACTTAAATTTTTTAGCAGCATAACGTGGTATATTGGTAACATGTCTTTTAATTTGTTTTTGTTATTATTTAACTTAAAATTCACTACTTTGCTGAGTTCATATTCACTGCTTATCTTATAGTAAAAATATTCGCCATTGGTAGTTCTGGTATCACTTCTCTAATAATTTGTGAATAAGCAGAACGGACTGTCCGATTTTTTGCTGCCTGCCGCGCCGCGTCCTTCAGTAAGAGGCTCGCGTCACAGACAAATATATTCTGTGCTCGCGTGCAGTTGGTGAAGCCCCTTTTGAGGAGCTGGTAGTCACCCGTCTATAAGCCCGTAAGGCCCTATTCACACGGGGATACGCAAACTGCGTCTCCAGCTACCTGGCGACCAAGAGACTGGGAAACTGTACGACTCGAGTAGCCGATCACATTCAAACAGGCACGACTTCAGTCTCCCTTACTGCCGAGTCGCTTGCGGTGTGAAAGAAAATTAGATCAGTTTCGTTGCTTGAGTGTGACGTAAACGCGCTTTTTGTTTACAATATATAGTAAGCAGTTTCCGTTCTCTGGGGCCTGCAGTGTAGAGTATGTCTTTGAGCGACATGTTCAATACCACAATAATTATAAATTATTTCACACTACTTTAAAACTTTATTATCTCACTATAAGTTTATTTCAGCCTTAGGCCATCATCAGGATGTAATTATGTTATAAGAAAATATATAACTAATCCTGTATACTACTCGTATTTGTCACTACGGTCAGGGGTTAGAATCCTCCCTCGAGCATGAATATTTGTGCCGTTCTTAGTCTTAGCTAGTTCATAAGTAGTTTGTAAGCTTAGGGACTGATGACCCCGTAGTGAAGTCCAATAAGTTCTGCAAACATTTGTACTCCTAATTACGGAACACCTGATGATGGCCTAAGGTCGACATAAGCTTATAGTGAGATAATTAAGTTCTAAAGCAGTGTGAAATAATTTATAATTATTGTGATATTGAATATCTAGTAACTCTAGCAGTGACGACGACATTATAATAGTTTTATTATTACCGCCAGTACCTGCACACAGGCCTGAAATTTGTGCCTGTCAGTTTTTAATAGCTAGCTCAATATAACTGCGAAGGCTTCCGCGGCCAGAGTCAGATGACTTAAATGTTTTCATATTCCAGAGGAAGGCCACTATGACGTCGGCCGAAACGTCGGTTATTATAGTAATAGCCTTCTTACACCATGACGCGGTACAACACCCAGAAAACTTTTATGTCAGCTAGCCCAATATTTGTAATATTTAAAACGAAAAACGTGGGACACCTGTATTATGTAACTGAGATACGAATAGTTCACCAAAGTCACTTATAATTTTGTCGCACTACATGTGATATGAACTGTTGTGTGATTCCTCTAAGTACCTCTACTTCCTACTATTATCTGTTCCATGTAGATGAGGTTTTTCGTTTTCAATTGTACAAGTATTGTCGTAGCTATTTAAAATTCACAAGCAGAAATTTTAGGTCTAGGCTATCTGTCTAGGGCTAGGAAATTCTATGCGCTTAGGAGAAATATTTTTACTCGGTTTTAAAAACAGGTTTAATTTTTTAAAATACTTAAATAAGTGTTTTCTTTTTTTACGTGTAGTGCACGTAAAATATTTTAATCGATTTGAGACATTTTGTTGGCATTACAGCAGACGTGTGGTAACTTTCATGATAATTTCAGTTTTCTTGTTTGAGTCAATATATTGCTTTCTCCTATGTATATCTTGTGAAAAAACCATGAAGGTAAAAAATAGAGAGATTCGAGCTCACACGGAGTTTACCATCAATCCTTCTTACTGCGAAACATTCGTGACAAATGTTCAAATGTTTGTAGAGTCTATGGGACTTAACTACGGGGTCATCAGTCCCTAAACTTACAAACTACTTATGAACTACTTAAAACTAAGGACGACACAAATATCAATGCCCGAGGGGGGATTCGAACCCCCGACCGTAGTGGCCGTGCAGACCGTGACTGGAGCGCCTCAGTCCCCTCGACCACCGCGGCCGGCCATTCGTGACAGGAATAGGGAAAAAAAGAATTAGCAATGGTGCAGAAAGTGAATTCCGCTACACATCTCATAAAAATCAGTTTCATTATGTTCTGAGCTATTGCATGTTTCAAGTCTATAACTCATCGGGAAGCTAGGAAACATTTTCTACTTCGAATTTCAAATTAAACATATTTTCGTACAAATGTTAGGATTGCAACCAAGAGACTAGGAACTCTGCGACCAGCATGTCGAGTCCCGTAGTATCCGAGTCTTGGCGACTCTGAGACGCCGCTACTCCAGTATCCCCGTGTGAATGGCCCCATTTAACTACACATGCAGCATCTCATGGTCGCACAGTATCTCCGTCGCTCGGAGACTTGAGTATCCCCGTGTCAATAGGGCCCAAGAGTCCGACGGGTGGATATCTCTTCTGAACAGCACGTTACAAGGCATCACAGATATGCCTAGTAATTTTGTCTAGGCCACTCTGTAGCAGATCTAGTGGTGTGGGGTTTCGCATTGTCCTGCTGAAATTGCCCAAGTCCGTCGGAATTCACAGTAGATATGAATGGATGCAGGTAATCATTCAGGATGCGCATTTAAAATGATTTCCAGTCCATGGTGTACAGCAATCAGTGAGAATAAACATTCCTTCAGTAAAAAACCGTCTTGATTGCAAAAACAGTTTCATTATGTTCTGAGCGATGCGTATTTATGTCGTATCTATAGTCCGTTCACCGAGAGCTGCGACGAAACGTAAACTGTGTCACGTGAGCGATACGATCGTTTCCAGAGAAAGCATTCGGTGTTCACGTGATACGGAGGGGTGTACAATATCCTTGGCGCACGCTTTGCAGCCGGTGGCGTCGGCTGGCTGCCGAGCTGGCGTTATAGCGGACCCTGAGAAGCACGACATGGAAGATTCAAGGCCAGGTACAATGATGTTAAAAGTACGATGAAACTGAGTTCATTCTGTCAAAACAGATTTGTTTTCATACAGGTTGCTAACAAAACGCTCCCTTCATACACAATTTTTAATAACATTAGCAGTAAAAATAATGGTAAAGGACGGCGAAACAAGGTTCATTCTGTCAAACTAGAACTGTTTGCATAGGGGTTTATACCAAACAACTCCTCTGTCTCTCCTCTACAATTTCCACATTTGACTTTCAACTAAAAATACGACACTCAGGACACACTTGTTCCAAACTTATGCAGTCACTGTTTTCACCGCTTCTTCTTGCAGTTCTTTAACTTCCGGCATTTTGTATGTTTTGCCTTTCGCTGCAACATAGCCTTTGATTCTGGCCCACACTTACTCGATGGCGTTTAATTCACAGCGGTACGGAGGAATTCTAAGAACAGTTTTCCCTGCATTCTTCACCATTTCATCTATCGCGTATTCGTCGTGCGCTGTTCTGTAATTTTGAAATATATCTAAAAGTTATTTCTTCAACATACCGTCTTCAAAATCGACGTTTTTAGATTTTAGCCACTCTGATATTTCTTGCTTATTGGAATTTGCACTGGGAACTTTTTTTCTACGATAATGGTACGGCGCTTTATCAAGAACAATGAAGGCCAATTCACACTGTTCGTCACGTCAACGTCACGTCACGGCACCGTCACGTCAAGTTGTATTCACACTGTCCGTCAGTGTCCGTCACGTCTTTTCGCCCATCTCAATACGCGCTGTTGAAAGTGATGTTATGAGTGGCGATCTGTTATGTAGAAAGCCATAGTTTATTACTGGAATTGAGGGAACAACAACGCTAAAAGTTATTGACGGCCAAATAAAACTTTACAGTGTATGTTTTTGGCCAACTTACTGAGAACTGAAACAACATTTCAAAACATCGACATCTATTTTGAAGCGAAAAAATAAACATATCAAAACATCAAACAATATTTATAAGAGCATAACTAACGCCTGTTTATTTTATGCATTACGATTTGGCCGCTGACATTGTTAATACCGTCGTAAACAAATGAATTTTTGTCTTTCGTTACAACTGACTTTTTCATTTAAAATTTTATTTAATGAGTAATGCGTAATCAAATTACAATCTTATTCAAATAAAGAGTTTGCTTCAGTCTTTTCTGTTACAATGTTAGGTAACATTAACCATTTTTTGGTTTCAGATATCCGATTTCGATTTTAGGGGGAGACTCAACTGACAAAAATATTTAAGTCGTCATGAAGCATTTGAGATTTACACCTAAAACGAACTATAACAACAATATAAAGATGAATAAGTCACATTTGCATATAAACAGTGCAATCGTCGACTGCAACCTGTAATCGCGTGACGAAAATAGGTTAACTTCCAATGTTAGCAGACGGCCGTTCCGTCAAAACATTCTTCGCGAGAAAGCTTGACGTGACGTGACGTGACGGTCCGGTGGCGGACAATGTGAACGCCGCCATTAGAAATACATTGCGGAATGTTCTGACGGACGGTGACGTGACGGACAGTGTGAATTGGCCTTAATTGCAAGCCGAGGAAGAACATCTTATAACCACTTCTCGAAGGTTAAACTAGTCTTTCACGCGTCTTTAAAGATGAACTTAAAGAGATCCTGAAATCGCCGCTGCACAACGCGCACTAACGAGCTCACACCTGCAATTGCGACGGCCACGCTGACTGCGCGCCCCTGCCTTGTACACCCCTCGCCGGCAGCGCTGTGGTCACGCGTCTTGCTGTGTTTATAGTACGTCTCTCGTTTCGGTGAATGGGGTATACACGTATCAGAGGTCCATGCCACTCCAACTGCACACACCCCACGCCATTACAGAACCTCCACCAGTTTGATCAGTCCCCTGCTGATATCAGGGGTCCACGGATTCATGCGGTTCTCTCCTTGCCCATAAACGTCCATCCGCTTGATACAATTGGAGACGAAACTCGTCAGACCAGGCAACATGTTTACAGTCACCAACAGTGCAATGTCCGCACTAACGGGCCAGGCGAGACGTAGGCCTTTGTCTCGTCCAGTCAGCAAGCGTACACGAGTGGGCTTTCGGTTCTGAAAGCCCACATCGATGATGTTTCGTTGAATGCTTCACACGCTGAAACTTGTTGATGGTCCAGCTTCGGCATCCACAGCATGTGGGGAAGGACTGCACTTCTCTGTCACGTTGAAAGTTTCTCTTCAGTCGTCGTCGTGTCCCGTTCCTGCAGGATCGTTTTCCGGCCGCAGCAATATCGGAGTTTGATGTTTTATAGTTATTTAAAAGTCAGCTTTTGTCTTCCAAAATATTAAAAATACCCCACAACCCCTATTAGACATATGAGTGAGCTCTCTTGGACCGTGGCTTATCCAGAACACGAGGCTTATCCAGAAAGTAAGTTTACCCATTTAAAATAAATAAATAAAAATGGCATCGTAGTTATATCAGAGTCTAACATATACAGTCACGACCTCCCACTGAATTTTGTTACACGCCACGACCGCAGCACTCCAAGCGGCTGGCAAGCTACATTTCTGAATACTATTCGAAAGAGTGTGGGTAGTGTCGTTTAAATTGAGTTTAATATACTTTTAACAACAGGGAATGGATGTAGTCCCATAAAAATAGGTAATAACTAGAAAATAATTCTACATTTATCTTTATTAGGTTTCCTTAGAACCATTGGAAGCTGTGAAACGGGACTTTACAGGACAGATTATTAACATCATATTTCAATCTACAGCGTTTTAATCATGTATTTCAATTTCTATTAAGAGGAAAAATGGTAATAAACAACTGAAGACCAAACCTTCTACAGAAATACTTTGGTTTTGTACTCAGAAACGTCACGATTTCTTCATCGATCCAAATTAGTAGCTGCTGAATATAAGAAACTTGTATGGAATGCATTACCTACCTTATAAAATGTGCCAGATCAGCCACTACTTCTGTAGTTGAGGAGAAATCCTCACAAACGTGACAATAAAATATCTAAAGCGAAAACACACATAGTCACTTGCCATGTCGTGGGATTTAGTTCTGCATTTCCGTGTCGTAGAAGTCTGCCGCTTGTGGTTGGAACCTTCAGCTCTCTATCATCGCCAAAAAGCTGCCCGACAGAATTTGTTTGAGGTGCAAAAAAGATGGAAATCGCTGGAAGCAAGATTTGGACAGTGTGCTGGATGATCAAGTAGCTCCCAGCCGAACTTCTGCGAAAGAGCTGCTGGTCGCCGAACGATAAGCGGACGAGCGTTGCCGTGGAGCAGCACAGCACCTGCAGTAAGCAGCCCACGCCTCTTGTCCTGAATAGAACGACCTCCAGCCAGCATTCTGACAACGAGGAACAGCTGGAGACGACTGTCGCACGCTGCTAACACTGACAGGCGGCAGACTTCAGCCACACAGAAGCACAAACGTTGATCCCACAGTGTCTTAATTCTTTTGGTGACTATGTCGAAAAATGACTAAGGCACAGCTGTCGTCAATGAAGTTTGTAATGCTACTATGTTGATTCCCGATAGTTACGATGTGCATCCATGAAATAGTCGAATGTGAAAATTCCCACTCAACGCTAGCTCAGAGGTGCTGTGACTCATCTCCCATGCGCCGACTATAACGCCACGTTCAAATCTTGATAACCTGCCATTGTAGCAGCAGTATGCGATCTGACGCCCGTGCCAGGCACGTGTTATCTTATATAGACGTGGCCGACGCAGCGCCGTCCTCGCAGTGTTTACATATCTCTGTATGTAATAGACATGTCTATACCAGTTTCTTTAGGTCTTTGTACATTACGCTATAGTGATAATGCAAGTCATACAGTTATAAAGCATCCGAAACTTGTAGTGATGTAAATATCCTTGAAGAGAATGCTCGGTTTTTCGAAATTCCTACAAATAAAATATAGCAATTACCAATCGATGGATTTGCATACCTCTCCTTCCTAGCAGCCCAGAGCATCCTGATAATAATAATATCGTGTGGCTCATTGGCCTGGTGCAAGTCTTTCAATTGGATGCCACTTCGGTGACTTCCGGGTCCCTAGCCTACCTCAGTTATCCAACTGGGGAAAGGGGACCTACAGCTTAATGTGGAATCCGAACCACATGTCGTTTCTGGCGACTCCTCACATCGTTGAGAGGGGAAGGATGGGTTAAAAAGCGGACTGAAAAATAAAAATCCGAGCGCTTTACCCCAAGTCCACCGTGCCCAACGAGCATCGTGATAGTGCCAGCTAACAATAGCACTGCCCGACTCGGCACGTAATGGCTGTCGCGTTATAGCGCCAGGCAGTGCCAGCTGCGCCGCGACACCTTTGATGCACTACCTCACAGCTTTATTTATTTGGAGTCAAGCCATTCCTCACACCAACTAGAAATTTGGTCTAACTCATCTTGAATTATACTACAGTCACTCAATGACGACACCTTCCCGTTAACCACAGCATCACCATCAAATAGTGGTATGTTATACACACCATGCCCAACAGATCATTTATGTAGACAGAAAATAATCGTGTTCCTATCACACTTCCCTGTGGCAAGCTTGATGACAACGTCTCTGACGAAGAGTTGCCGTCGAGGACAATATGCTGGGTTCTGTTACTTCAGAAGTCGTCAATCCATTCACATATCTGCGAATCTGTTCCATATGTTCGTGTCCTCCTAGCAGTCTGCAGTGCTGCACTTTGTCAAACGGCTTTCAGAAATAAAGCAATATGTAGTCTCTCTGTTGCACTTGATCCTTGGCTTACAATATACGGGGGAGGAAATTGTGTCACAAAAATTTAACCCTCTATAGCTGATGCCAGTAGGAACAGAAATTACCAATGTTGTGTAGGTCGAAAATGCACCATTTTTTAAATTGTGGAAACTTGGCGCCACGTGCTCCAATTGGTCGCAAGATTGCCCTGTTGCCGTTTGTCCGTTGACCGGCAGCACTGTGGTTGTCGGTTCACACAAACCAATGCCTGTTACTTCCCAAACATGATACGCACGTGTGTCGAATGGGTTTTGCTGTTTGTCTCCATCTCAGGTCATTGGCATTCACACATAAGCTTCCTGTATTCAAATATTATGAATTATCTCGAACAGAACGATCTATTGACCCAAGGTCAACACGGATTTAGAAAATATCGTTCATGCGAAACATAACTAGCTCTATATTCACACGAAATGATGGGTGCTATCGACAAAGGTTCGCAAATCGATTCCGTATTTCTTGATTTCCAGAAAGCTTTTGACACCGTACCTCACAAACGGCTTTTAATCAAATTGCGTGATTATGGTATATCGCCCCAAATTTGCAATTGGATAGGGGATTTCTTGTCAGAGAGGATACAGTTCGTAGTAATCGATGGTAAGGCATCGACTAAAACAGAGGTAATATCGGGCGTTCCACAGGGTAGTGTTATTGGTCCTCTGCTATTCCTTATTTACATAAACGATTTAGGGGAAAATCTAAGTAGCTCTCTTAGGTTGTTTGCAGATGACGCCGTCATTTACCGTCTAGTAAAATCATCTGAAGCTCAAAACCAACTGCAGAACGATCTGAATAAGATATCAGTATGGTGTAAAAATTTGCTATTGACTCTAAATAATGAGAAGTGTGAAGTCGTCCACATGAGTACGAAAAGAAATCCGTTAAACTTTGTTTACAACATAAATCAATCAAATGTGAAGGCCGTAAACTCCACAAAATACCTAGGAATCACTATTACTTCAGACTTAAACTGGAAAAAACACGTAGATAATATCGTGGGAAAGGCGAACCAGAGACTGCGTTTTATTGGCAGAACCCTTAAAAGATGCAACAGAACTACTAAAGAAACTGCATACACTGCGCTTGTCCGTCCATTTTTGGAGTATTGCAGCCCAGTGTGGGATCTTTATCAGGTGGGTTTGAAGGAGGACATCGAAAGAGTCCAAAGAAGGGCAGCTCGTTTCGTATTGTCGCGATACAGGGGAGACAGCGTTACGGAAATGATACAGGATCTGGGATGGGAATCATTACAACAACGGCGCTTATCGCTGAGGCGTGGGTTACTTGCGAAACTCCAATCGCCAACATTCTCCTCCGAATGCGAAAATATATTGTTGACTCCCACTTACATAGGTAGAAATGATCATCAGAATAAAATAAGAGAAATCAGACCTCGAACAGAGAGATTCAGGTGTTCTTTCTTCCCGCGCGCTATTCGAGAATGGAATGGGAGATAAATAGTATAATTGTGGTTCGATGAACCCTCTGCCAGGCACTTAAATGTGATTTGCAGAGTATCCCATGTAGATGTAGATGTAGATTCATCTATGGGCTCTGACACACTCCTCAAAGCCTGGTGCTTCTTTGATGATTTCTCTTATTTCATCCAAATCTTAACTTTCTTGTGGCTCTTGAGGGTCATCTGGATCAGTATAACCCTTTTCTTGTGGGACTCGTGTTTTAGGACACAGCTTATTCTATGCTTTTTCAAGTGTACCGTCTTTTACAGAGACCCAAGCATCCGCTGCCATGTAGACGGCGTCTTTTAAATTCATTTTCTTGTAACTATGTATCACAGATTCTTCACTATTCTCCATATTTAGAAGCAGCATTTGAAGCAATCGCTTTCTGTAGAAACGTTTAAATGTCTCTATCACACCCTGATCCATTGGTTGTAGGACTGATGTCACGTTTGATAGTAGAAACAACACATTGAACTTGCCATCATGTGACCCCAAAACAAAGTTTGATGGGTGAGTTGGTGCATTGTCTATGAGCAAGAGCACTTTACCGGTTGAACCTGTCTTTTGTTGTTGTTTTTTCACTTGTGGGATAAAAAATTCTCAGACCAGTTGTGAAAAAAAACTGTTTCCATCCAGGATTTTTTTTTTAAATTATTTTTGTATACAACAGGGTGCTTGCTTATGCCCCTTAAACATCTAGGCTGGTTTGCTTTCCCAATAATGAGCAGAGGGAGCCTGTAATCGCCAGCAGAGTTAGCACAAATCATGGCTGTAATGTGGGCTTTGCTGGCTTCGTACTCTGGTGTTGCAATTTCCCTTTTGGAAACAAGAGACTTGGTTGGCAGGTTTTACCAGTTGACCTGTTTCGCCCTCATTATAAATGTTCTTGGGTTCAAAACCGCCAGCTTTGCAAAATTCGTTAAATGTCTTCTTAAAATTCTCAGCAGATGCTACATCAGCTGACAGACTCTCACCTAGTATGTCTAACTTCCTTATCCCATGCCTGGAATTAAAGCGTTGAAGCCAGCCAGTTGTAGCTTTGAAATTAGGGTCACCATTCAACATTTGGTTTAATTGAAGTTCTTTTTCACAAATGATAGGTCTGTTAATTGGTTGTCCATTACTTCTAATTTCCATAAACCAACTATACACTGCCAAGTCCAATTCCTGATTCTCTGCTGAATTCATTGATTTTCTTTTTGTACTCCCTTCTTCGCTGTCTAGTTTGCAAGTCCAGTCTTTGGTAGTTTGACGCTGCTTTTTAATGTCTGAAATCGTGGATGTGCCAACATTGTACTGCCGCGCTAAACTAGCGCCACTTACAACCACGATCTAGCTCTTCCAATATTTTAAGTTTTTCAGCAATTGACGAAGCTACACGTTTACGTTTAGTCAACATCACACACAACAGGTTAATTAATCAGCAAATACAATACAATAACCTCAAAACACAATCACAAATATCACAACTTAGCGAGCGAACGTACGATTGTTGACTGACAAAATAGCGATCCTTTGTTGTGACATGTGAGATTACAAGCGCTCCGAGCGGCTAAATCCTGAACTGCAACGAGTGCTACACACGGCGAAGGTTAAAACATCACGCGCGGAAACTGAATACATCGAAAGCTCACATGCGGGATATTTAAAACTCTGAAAACTCGCGCGGGGTGTTAACAAATATTTAAAAATTCTTAACCAACAGACGTCCGGATGACCGGTATTCGGATAATTGATGCTCTGCTGTATTTGCATTTAGAGTTAACTGCCATTCCTCACACCAACTAGAAATTTGGTCTAACTAATCTTGAATTCTACTACAGTCACTCAATGATGACTCCTTCCCATTAACCACAGCATCACCATCAAATAAATAGTGGTATGTTATACACACCATGTGCAGCAGATCATTTATGTAGATAGAAAGTAATAATGTTCCTACCACACTTCCTTGGGGCAAGCTTGATGACACATCTCTGACAAAGAGTTGCCGTCGAGGACAATATGCTGGGTTCTGTTACTTCAGAAGTCGTCAATCCATTCACATATCTGCGAATCTATTCCATATGCTTGTGTCCTCCTAGCAGTCTGCAGTGCTGCACCTTGTCAAACGGCTTTCAGAAATAAAGCAATATGTAGTCTCACTGTTGCACTTGATCCTTGGCTTACAATATACGGGGGAGGAAATTGTGTCACAAAAATTTAACCCTCTATAGCTGATGCCAGTAGGAACAGAAATTACCAATGTTGTGTAGGTCGAAAATGCACCATTTTTTAAATTGTGGAAACTTGGCGCCACGTGCTCCAATTGGTCGGAAGATTGCCCTGTTGTCGTTCGTCAGTTAACCGGCAGCACTGTGGTTGCCGGTTCGCACAAACCAATGCCTGTTACTTCCCAAACGTGATCCGCACATGTGTCGAATGGGTGTTGCTATTTGTCTCCACCTCAGGTCAGTGGCATTCACACATCAGCTTCGCTTCGGAGCACTCACACTTCACTTGCGATTTAGTCGTACAGAAAGCATGACGGAACAACTGTCGTTTGATGAACGAGATATGTTTTTTGTTTATGGACTAGCCAACAGTAATTCTCATGAAGTTCGACGTTGTATGAGGAATAGTATCCAGCAAGGCGCCACCAATACCACAAATTTTTACTGCTCTTCACCGGTGACTTGGGAAAACAGGCATGTTAGCGAGAAATCATGGAGATGCTGGAAGACCTCGAACACTAGGGTATGCTGTATTTCAAGAGACTGCTCTCGTACGTTTCGAGGAACAACCTATGACAAGTACTCGAGCAGTTGGACATGAAATGTAGGTCACTTATGTTAGTGTGGGAGGTTTTAGAGGATGACAGCATCCATATAGTTTCCACCCTTTCGAAGACCTAAATCCTGTAGCGTACTATGAACATAGGCTAGGCTTTTGCCAATGATTTCTGCGACGTGTTGCACAGATTCCGAATTCGTCACCATTGTGTTGTTTACCAACGAGTGCATCTTCCATTAGTATGGACTTCACAACACTGGAAACATTCATTACGGGCAGTACAATCCTCACGTCATGTACATCATCGGACACCAAAAAACTATTTTCGATTAGCATTTGGGCAGGATGACCATCTGACTGGGGCAGTCGGTCTGCCTCCCTGACTTACTGGGGCAAAATACCTTGACTTTCTGCAAGAAACTCTGCCTGGCTCGTGGAAGATGTTGTCATGGACATACGGCTTCACACATGGATGGAGCATGATGTGGCACGTGCAGATAACAGTTGTGCTGTGCACGGATTTTTAAACGCACTCTTCGATGGCCTGGTAATTGTCAGAAATGCTCGTTGGACATTGCCCCTGCGATCACCAGGTCTCACGCCACCGGAATTAACAAAAAAAAAAAGTCAAATGTTTGTAAATCTATGTAACTTAATTACTGCAGTTATCAGTCCCTAGGCTTACAAGTTACTTAAACTAACCCAAGGACAACAAACACACCCATGCCCGAGGGAGGACTCGAACCTCCGACGGCGAGCAACCGCACGCTTCGCAGCAAGGCGCCTTAGATCGTTCGGCCATTCCACCGTGGAAAAATTTTTCCTGTGGGTATAGATCAGGATTTTAGTTCAACCATCAAGATGCGAACTGCCTCGAAACGAAGAAGAACTAATGGATCGCAATCAACACGTCGCCAATCACATCAGGGCAATGTGAGGAATTCGGTAAAACATCGTTCGACGTTATTAAGCTTATGCCGAGTCAGTGGGTTGCCGGTTAAAGCACCCGCTTTTAATCAGAAATGTCCTAGTTACAAAAAAAAAAAAAAAAAAAAAAAAAAAAAAGGCAATGAGTCAACACAATTTTAAACGAATTTCTGTACGCGAGGTAACAGCTTTTAACGGGATTGTTCTTGGTACGTGTTGTCACGAAAATAAAACGGATGTGTCGGGACCCCTACGGATTCGACTCCAAGCCCCCAGAGTGATGGCAGGCGCGCTACCACTGGGCTAGCGGGCCACCTTGGATTTAAAAATCTGTTAAGCTGTAGGGACTTAACTGCGGGGTCATCAGTCCCTAAACTTACAAACTACGTTGTTGTTGTGGTCTTCAGTCCGGAGACTGGTTTGATGCAGCTCTCCACAATACCCTATCCTGAGCAAGCCTCTTCATCTCCACATAAGAATAGCAACGTACATCTGTCTGAATCTGCTTACTGTATCCCTCTCTTGGCCTTCCTCTGCGATTTTTACCCCACACACTTCCCTCCAATGCTAAATTCACAATTCCTTGGTGTCTAAGAATGTGTCCTACCAATCTATCCCTCCTTTTAGTCAAGGTATGCCAGAAATTTCTTTTCTCCCCAATTCTGTTCAGTACCTCCTCATTAGTTACGCGATCCACCCACTTAATCTTCAGCATTCTTCTGTAGCACCATATTTCAAAAGCCTCAATCCTCTTCTTGTCCGCACTGTTTATCGTCCATGCCTCACTCCCATACAAAGCAACACTCCATACAAATGCCTTCAGAAAGGACTTCCTTAGACTTAAATCAATATTCGATGTTAACAAATTTCTCTTTTTCAAGAACGCTTTTCTACCCATTGCCATTCTGCATTTTATATCCTCTGTACTGAGACCATCGTTTGTTATTTTACTGCCCAAGTAACAAAACTCATCTACCTCCTTTATTGCTTCGTTTCCCAATCTAATTCCTTCAGCATTACCTGATTTTCTTACACTGCACTCCATTACCCTAGTTTTGCTCTTGTTAATGTTCATCTTATATGCACCTTTCAGCACACTGTCCATTCCGTTCAATTGCTCTTCCAGGTCCTTTGCTGTTTCTGACAGAATTACTATGTCATCAGCAAAACGCAATGTTTTGAATTCTTCCCCCTGAACTTTAATTCCTTCTCCAAATTTCTCCTTGCTTTCCTTTATAGCTTGCTCAATGTACAAATTGAATAACATTGGAGAAAGGCTACAACCCTGTCTTACTCCCTTCCCAACCACTGCATCCCTTTTATGCCCTTCAACTCTGACAACCGCTGTCTGGTTTTGTACAAGTTGTAAATAACCTTACACTCCCTATATTTTACTCCTGCTTGCTTCAGAACTTGAAAGAGTTTATTCCAATCGTCATTGTCAAAAGCCTTCTCCAAATCTACAAAAGCTAGAAATGTAGGTTTGCCTTTTCTTAATCTATCTTCTAGGATAAGCCGTAAAGTGAGTATTGCCTCTCGTGTTCCTACATTTCTCCTGAACCCAAACTGATCTTCCCCAAGGTCGGCTTCTATCAGCTTTTCCATCCTTCTGTATATAATTCGTGTTAATATTTTGCAACCATGACTTATTAAACCGATGGTTCTGTAGTTTTCACACCTGTCTGCACCTGCTTTCTTTGGAATGGGGATTATAACATTTTTCTTAAAGTCTGAGGGTACTTCGCCTGTCTCATACATCTTACACACCAGGTAAAACAGGTTTGTCATGGCTGGTTCTCCCAGAGACTTCAATAGCTCTGAGGGAATATCATCTACTCCAGGGGCCTTGTTTCGACTTAGGTCTTTCAGGGCTCTGTCAAATTCTTCTCTCAGTACAGTATCTCCTATTTTATCTTCATCTACATCCTCTTCCCTTCCTACAATATTGTCTCGAAGTTCATTTCCTTTGTAAAGCCCCTCTATATACTCTTTCCACCTTTCAGCTTTCCCTTCTTTGCTGAGAACTGGTTTTCCACCAGTGTCCTTGATATTTATAGAGCTGTTTTTCTTATCTCCAAATGTTTCTTTTATTTTCCTGTAGGCTGTATCTATTTTTCCCCTATTTATACATTCCTCTACATCCTTGCATTTGCCTTCTAGCCACTCCTGCTTAGCCATTTTGCACTTCCTGACAATCTCATTTCTTAGTCGTCTGTACTCCATTTTGCCTGTTTCATTTACTGCATTTTTATACTTTCTTCTTTCATCGATTAAATTTAGTATCTCCTGTGATATCCGAGGATTTTTTGTAGGTCTTGCCTTCCTACCTATTTTGTCCTCTGCTACCTTCACTATTTCATCTCTCAATTTTACCCATTCCTCCTCTACTGTTTTATTTTCCCCTGTTTCTGTCAATTGTTGCCTAAAGCTCCCTCTGAAATTCTTAAGAACTTCAGGTTCCTTCAATTTATCCAGGTCCCATCTCCTTATTTTCCTACCTTTTTGTAGTTTCTTCAGTTTCAGCCTACAGTTCATAACCAACAAGTTATGGTGAGAGTCTATATCTGCCCCTGGGTATGTCTTACACTGTAAAACCTGGTTCCGAAATCTATGTCTTACCCTTATAAAATCTATTTGGTATCTCCCGGTGTCTCCTGGTCTCTTCCACGTATACAACCTTCTTTTGTGATTCTTAAACCACGTGTTTGTTATAACTAAATTATGTTCTGTGCAAAATTCTACCAGGCGGCTTCCTCTTTCATTCCTTTTGCCCAGACCATATTCACCTACTGTCTTTCCTTCCCTTCCTTGCCCTACTACCGAATTCCAGTCTCCCATAACAATTAAGTTTTCCTCT
Organism: Locusta migratoria; assembly: GCA_026315105.1. Lineage (NCBI taxonomy): Eukaryota > Metazoa > Arthropoda > Insecta > Orthoptera > Acrididae > Locusta > Locusta migratoria. The sequence goes on from CM048745.1 coordinate 337,295,856, forward strand.
CCCTTAATTGTCTGAATAATTTCCTTTAGCTCCTCATATATTTCTTCGATTTCCTCACCATCGGCAGAGCTAGTTGGCATATAAACCTGTACTACTGTTGTCGGTGTTGGCTTCGTATCTATCTTGACAATCATAATGCGATCACTGTGCTGGTCATAGTAGTTTACCCGCATTCCTATTTTCTTATTCATTATCAATCCTACTCCTGTGATACCCCCAATTGATTTTGTATTTATAATCCTATAATCACCTGACCAGAAATCCTGTTCATCCTGCCACCGAACTTCACTAATCCCAACTATATCTAACTTCAACCTATCCATTTCCCTTTTTAAATTTTCTAATTTTCCTACTCGATTAAGGGATCTAACATTCCACGCTCCGACCCGTAGAATGCCAGTATTGTCTTTCCTGATGATCACATCCTCCTGAGTAGTCCCTGCCCGGAGACCCGAATGAGAGACTATTTTACCTCCGGAATATTTTACCCGAGAGGGTGCCATCATCATATGTTCATACAGTCCTCGGGAAAGGTAACGGCTGTAGTTTCCCCTTGCTTTCAGCCGTTCGCAGTAGCTGTGTGGCAAAGCCACATTAGCTGATGTTACAAGACCAGCTCAGTCAATCATCCAGACTGTTGCCCCTGTAACTACTGAAAAGGCTGCTGCCCCTCTTCAGGAACCACACGTTTGTCTGGCCTCTCCACAGATACCCCTCCGCTGTGGTTGCACCTACGGTACGGCTATCTGTATCGTTGAGGCACGCAAGCCACCCCACCTCGGCAATGTCTGTGGTTCATGGGAGTGGACAAACTACGTATAAACTACTTTATACTAAAGACGACACACACACATCCATGCCTGAGGGGGGATTCGAACCCCCGACCGTAGCGGCCGTGCAGACTGTGACTTGGCCCGCCGTAGACAGCTCGGCCACTGCGGCCGGCCACCTGGGATATATCACGATCAGTCAGTGTCATTTGTTGCCCACAGCATTTCCGTAGTTTAGAAACGGTGCGTTTCAACCTACACAACATTAGTAATTTGACTCCTACTGGCATCAGCTAACTAGGGTTAAATTACGTGACACAGTTTTTCTCCGCACTGTATAATGTGAGAAGAGGGCTAGCTGAGTTTCACAAGAGCGATGCATAAGAAAGTTAGAAAGCTTTTCCATTTGAAGGAAATTTGTTGTTTTCGAACTGGGAATGTGCTCAACGGATCGAGGCTGTCCAATGATTGATTACTCACTGGAACCACATTCAGGAGGACAGCGGTTCAACCTCGCCTCCGGCTGTCCTGATTTGGATTTTACGTGATTTTCCCAAATCACACCAGGCAAATGCCGAGATGGTTCATTTCAAAGGGCACCGCCGATTTACTTGCCCATTCCTTACAAAAACTGTCCGAGAGTGTGCTCTGGATCTAATGACCACTATATTGTCGGGACTTTAAACATTATTCTTTCTTTAATGATAATGTGTTCACGAATTCTACAGCAAACTGATGTTTATCAAATGTTTCAAATGTTTGTTAAGCTTAAGGGACTTAACTACGGGGTCATCAGTCCCTAAACTTACAAACTACTTATGAACTACCTACAACTAAGGACGGCACAAATAGCCATGCCCGAAGGGGGATTCGAACCCCCGACCGTAGTGGCCGTGCAGACCGTGACTGAAGCGCCTCAGTCCCCTCGGCCACCGCGGCCGGCCGATGTTTATCATATTGGTCTGTAATTAGGCAGGTTCGTTCGTTTAACTTTCTTATAAATAGAAGTAATTCTTTGTAAAACAGAATTGGGGCTCCATTTGGACGTGGCGAGTTATTTTCTTTCTGTACTCTCGGATTATTTACAACTTATACCTTAACGAAACAGCAGTTATTAGAGTTGATGGTTATGAAAGGGACGCAATGGTTGGAAAGGGAGTAAGACAGGGTTTTAGCTTTTCTCCAATGTTATTCAATACATGCATTGATCAAGCTATAAAGGAAAGCAAAGAGATATTTGGAGAGCGAATTAGAGTTCAGGGTGAAGAAATAAAAACATTGCTTTTTGCTGATGACATTGTAATTCTGTTGTAGACAGTAAAGGACCTGGAAGAGCAAGTGAACGGAGTGGACAGCGTGCTGAAAGGAACATGTAGCCGGCCTCGGAGGCCGAGGGGACTGAGGCGCTCCAGTTACGGTCTGCACGGCCACTACGGTCGGGGGTTCGAATCCCTCCTCGGGCATGGATATTTGTGACGACCTTAGTGTTAGCTAGTTCATAAGTAGTTTGTAAATTTAGGGACTGACGACCCCGTAGTTAAGTCCCATAAGCTATACAAATATTTGAACAATTTGAGGAACATGTAGAATGAACATTAACAAGAGCAAAACAAGGGTAACGGTGTGCAGAAAATCAGGCGATGCTGAAGGAATTAGATTAGGTAACAAAACAATAGAGGTGGTAGATGAGTTTTGTTACTTGGGCCATAAAATAGCATATGATGGTCGCAGTACAGAGGATATAAAATGCAGAATGCCGATGGGAAGCATAACATCGAATATTCATTTAAGTGTAAGGAAGTCTTTTCTGAAAGCATTTGTGTGGCTGTTGCCTTGTACAGAAGTTAAATATGGACGATCAACTGCGAATGGGCAAAGCTGAAAATGTGTACCGCAGTTGATGTCATATATTCTGTGAATATGAAACAATAACAACTGCAGGATCAGAAGTGACGTCTGTTCTTTCGGAACAGACGCTACATGTGTATATGTAATATGCCGGTGTAGGGCAATGATCCTTTCGTTAGTGGGGAGAGGTGGGCAAGTTTGTGGCCCTTACTGTTACGGGAATTACTTTCATAACTAGGAGTTTGAGTACTGTGGGCAGGGTGAAGCTGGGAATTTGTATCTGACGGGAGGCGTACTTAGGAAGTCCTTGCAGGTGCGGTGATCACTGTGTCCCCCGTGGTGTAGTGGTCAGCGCAACTGCCTAGAAAGCAGGAGACCCGGGCGCGAATCCCGGCTGGGTACACATTTTCAGCTTTGTCCATTCGCAGTTGATGTCATATATTCTGTGAATATGTAAGTTAAACTAACCTAAGGACAACACATACACTCATGCCCAAGGGAGGACTCCAACCCCCGACGGCGAAACGCCGCGCGCCCCGCATCACACCTCCTCAGTGCGTACGGCTATTCTGCCACGGCAATGTTCATCCTGTACTCTCCTTTCAGGACTCTGTCCATTCTATTCAATAGCTCTCCCAGACCTTTTTTCCGCCGCCGACAGAGTTACTGTGTCGTCGGCAAATCATGATTTTTTTTATTTCTTCTCCCCGAACTTTAATTTCGTTCCGAAATTTCTCGTTGCTTTCCTTCTCAGCTTGCTCAAGTACATACGGGACAACGATAGTAGCCTGGTTTCTGTAGTAATTATAACTTCTCGTTCCCTATATTTTTCTTCCGATTCCTTCAGAATTTGAAAGAGTAATCGAGTCAACATTGTAAAACTATCTTCTAAGATAAGTCGAAAAGTGAGTATTGTCTCGTGTGTTTCTTCACTTCTCCTATATCCAAACTTATTTTCCCCAAGGTGGGATTATACCAGTGTATCCATTCTTCTGATAAAAATCGTGTTAGTAACCATGACTGATTAAACTGGTAGTTCAGTAATTTTCACGCCTGTCTGTACCTGCTTTCTTTGGAATTGTAATTCTTACCTTCTTCTTGAAGTATGAGAGTATTTCGCCTGTTTTATACATCTTGGAAACGGGATGGAATGGTCTTATCATGGCTGACTCAGCCAAGGATATCAGCAGTTCAGAGGGAATGTCAAAAACTTTTGCGTAGTACTGGTTTTCATATCTGAGCTCTTGACATTCATACAGTTGCTTTTCTTGTCAACAAAACCCTTTTATTTTCCTGTAGGCGATATTTATCGTTCCCCTAGTGATACATTCTTCTACGGTCTGGAATTTGCCACGTAGTCCTGCTTAGCCAATTTGCACTTACTATCAACTTCATTTGTTTACCGTCTGTACTCCCTTTTGCTTGTTTCATTTGCTGTATTTTTATATTTCGTCCTTTCATCAATCCAGTCTCTCTTGCGATGCTTAAATTCAAGTATTAATTTGGAAGATAATGAAATGGTTGTAACAGTTCTATACATGGGAATTCAATCTTTTATGGAATCGGGGATTTTATTAATAACAACCGATGGGGAAAAAAAACGCTGAGTCTTCCACTTTCGATTCTTTTTCTAAAGACGACGAGCGCAACGCGCAGCCTTTCCTAAGGGAGAGAAATTAAGAAATTTGCCAGCTGGAATTAAAGAACAGTGGGAGACAAGGAAACAAACCATTAACAAAGTTTGAAATGAGTGCAGACATACGAACGTCTGCAGGAAAATGCGACTATATAAACGTCACAAGCAGTAACAGATGCGCAACAAACATGCTATTGTCCTGAACACCTGTTTCGATCTATTGTAAGATGTAGGCAAGTTATATTCACCGTGCATACAATTATCTCCAATTTTCACGTAGAGGAGAGTGTTATTGCCACACCACTTCTGCAATCCGAGTGCCGATTGTGTTTTAACGCACAAATATGCTCATGTGAAGCGAATAATTGTTAGCCCTATTGCACAAAGTTTCAAAATAATTTTTATCTGTTATTTTCATCGACATTGTGTGAGATGTTTACACAAATGCGCCTTTCTCTCTCTCTCTCTCTCTCTCTCTCTCTCTCTCTCACACACACACACACATTATATAACAATGATATGCAATCACAAAAAGGGTACATAATATGAACAAATTACAGCTTTACATGTTTTATATACAGGGTGTCCCAGCTATCTTGTCCACCCAAAATGTCTCTGGAACAATAACAGCTATTGGAAAACGACTTTCATCGGTATCAATGTACGGCTGGGGCCCATGAAAGTACATATTTGAAAACATACTAAAACGAAAGGAAATGTGTTTTTTAAAACAAACTTATGTTTTTTTAATGGACACCGTATATTTTTTCTTCAGCAATCCATAGCATGACAAATCACATAAACAATGGCGTTGATTGCATCGCAATATTCGAATTACATCCCGAGATATTGCGACGCGAAGTTGACGCTTGAAAAACCCGAAATGCGCTACTAGCGCACGTCCTGAGGTTCAGGCGTGAACCCCATGCTGCCCGTAATCGCGATGTGATTGACATACGTAATCGCACTTCCATACTTACCAAGAGGTCCGAAACGATTACGCGTGTCAATCACATCGCGATTACGGGCAGCATGGAGTCACGCCTGAGCCTCAGGACGTGCGCTAGCAGCGTATTTCGGGTTTTTCAAGCGTCTCGTCGCAATATCTCGTAATTGGAATATTGTGATGCAATCAACGCCATTGTTTATGTGATTTGTCATGCTATGGATTACTGAAGAAAAAATATGCAGTGTCCATTAAAAAAACATAAGTTTGTGTTAAAAACACATTTGCTTTCGTTTTAGAATGTTTCCAAAATGTACATTCATGGGCCCCAGCCGTACATTGATACTGGTGAAAGTCGTTTTTCAATAGCTGTTATTGTTCCAGAGATATTTTGGGTGGACAAGATAGCTGGGACACCCTGTATAAAGCAAAGTGTCGGTATGTTTGTGTGTACATACTGCATACAGCCGCGGCGGAGTGGCCAAGAGCATTGAGGCGCTATGCTCCAATGCGCGAGGCCGTTCCCCGTCGGTGGTTCGAATTCCCCCCTCGGGCATGGATGTTTGTGTCGTCTTTAGTATAAGGTAGTTCATAAGTTTAGTAACTGATCACCACGCAGTTAAGTCCCTTAAGCTTAACAAACATTTGAACATATATGACATACAATGCATGAGGACTGTCACCGTAAGTGTAAGAATCACGTACAACAAGTAGTTCACGAGATATGACGTCATGAACAATGAGATCCGCGAAAAATCGCGGCATTAACCGACAATGCTGCTCATTATCTCCTAAACCAGTGGACCGATTTTAACCAAGTTTGGTACACATATTTCTTAAGTGAGATAACAATTGTTGTAGGAGTTAAGAACCACATACGGCACATGGTTCAGGAGATATGTCATAAACAATAAGAGATGCAAGTAACTGTCACATAATGCGATGAGACTTTATACATACACTATATGACTTGCAACAAACTTTAAACATAATTTCAAACATTTATTAAACTTTTTGTCGCTGACACACATCAAAATAATGAAAGGAAAAAGTTTCTCGCTTACTACTTTTCCGCTGTTCAAGGACTAAAACTACGACATTCGGTATGACGTTAAAATTTATAATTTCTACAGTACAAATTGTAGCCGCGGAAAATTTTACAGACAGTATACACACATGTAGTTGAACGAACATTCTAAATTGTATTATAGTACGACACGTAGTTCATGAGATATGAGCACATAAACAGTAACGTTCACGGAAAAGCGCCCCATCACACACCAAGTTTTAATATATTATTTCTTTACTACTAATTGTATTCCCAAGAGATTTTACAGACGTACAGCACTTATACAAATGAATATATACCTGAAAAGTTATACAATTGTACAACATATAATTGAATAAATCTGAGGTCGTACGAATTTTATATGTCATTTGTATTTTGACTACTATCTTTCTTTGTTTGGATACTGCACTTATAATTTTGTACATTATGCAAGACAGCGTTATTTTTTATATATTCTCCGATAAATATAACATGAATTTTAGAAAAAAAGGAGATGGTCAGAGAGAGAAGGGATAGGAGAAATACTAACTCAAGGCAGAAATAAATAAATAAATATCCGGGCAACGCAGGGTTTTCAGCTAGTTCTAGATAAAAAAGGGTAGCGGACCCCAAATCAGACTTCACAGGAGGCCCTGAAATTCCTGATTGCTGCAATAGCACATCGCGTCCTCAACCACACCTGGCAACATTGTGTCAATGACGTTGAGCTGCGGATGCTTGCTGATGTAGTGATGGTACAGGTCATAACATAAGATGGGAATGGTACACTGAAGTGATCGATACCCGATTTTAAACATTAATATTTCTCAGTTCTCCAAGTACTAGCACACATAACGATGGTGACAAATTATTGCACCTTATTACTGGGTGCTTTTTAAGAGTTACAAAGAACCGCCTCATGATTAAAAAAAACTTTTATTATGATTTATGTAGTTCGTTTCTTGTTGTCTAAGATTTAAGCTATAAAACTGATACTAAAGTAAACCAATATGCAGGGAAAATAGGGTACGATGACGAACCTAAGCTTCTGAAGTACCCCTTCGGCATGATAATTGGTTTATAAACATGAAATTTGAAGGGACAATTTTTTTAACCTTTATTTTCAGTGTCATCTTTGAAACTGTTTTATCCCCACTCAAATTTTGAAAAATATTCTATGAAACGAAGAGGGTGATTTTCGTCAATTAGCTCAGGGGTAAGATGACAAAGGATGGTAGGTAAGATGACGAACAGATAAAAGTTTAGTCAAAAGAATAAAACTTTATTTTAAATTTGCAGATAAACAACTTCACTTCTTAAAGTGAGATATGAATTTTAAAAAGTCAAAGATAAAACACTTAAAAAAATACTAGGTGGCATACACTGTAAAACAGAATAATTACGCAAAACAATAATTTAGAACGTTAATAAGACATTAAACTTTATATGCAAACACAAAAATACATTTCCAGGGCGCATCTTTTGCTTCCTGATATTGCATCAATATTATAAATGGTCAGTCTATGTTCCTTCAGTGTATCGAAAAATTTCCCTTTCTGGTTTTCTCAGAGATAATTTGCAGGTGCTTAGAAAATACCTTACGAAGTCCTTTTCAGCAGCTTTCTTGTCTTTATTGAGCCGATGGCACAATCCTAGTTTTTCTGCGAAAGAAAAACACAATTTTCCAAACTTTCTATATTTCTATTTCGAATGCTCTTCTGTCTAACTCAATAACATACTATCTTCTATTTGATCGTCGGTAAAGGTTTTTTTTAATCTTCCTAAATTCTGTTGATACTCCTAAAACAAATAAACACTTGCTTTATAAATTTAAAAATATATTATTCTATCGAGCATATTTGTTACAGAAATGATTATGACTTCTCCGCTTGGGCCACACCTCTGTTTCAAATATCTCCATAGTGTTGGCTCTGGCACGTTATGTTTCTTTGCTGCAGCATTTACACTTGAAGAGCACTTTTTTACTTCAGCTATAGCTTCATTCAGTGCTTCCTTGTCCCACTTTCCCCTATCACTTTTTTTCGTATATTTCCGTGGCATATGTCTGTAAAACCCAGAACATTCATACACTAACAACCATACATCAGGATTGAGCTGAAAGAAAAAAAGGTGCAACGAATGCTCAGTTTTTTTTTTTAAGTATAGGCAAAGGAAAATATGTCGGGTAAGATGACGAACTCGTCATCTTACCCTCTCTGCCTTTCGTCATCTTTCCGTACATCACAGTTATAATTTTAAAATTAGTTATAATTACTTCATCTTACATCCAACTACTTACATTGCAAACTGTTCTTTATTTTAAGAGTTGCATTTTGAGAATGTAATAGATAATTAAAAAAGGCTTACCATACTCGAACATTTCCTTATGATGTAAAGTCGAAATATTGCAAACATATGTCGACAATATACTTCTTTGTTACTACTGCTCTGTCAACAATGCGCCCCGAGATCCCTCTCGGTGAACTTCGTAGATAATCGTTTGCGTCTCGGTAAGTGCTTGAATACGTGCTGCCATCTATGAATGTGCTGGAGAAATAACGAATTCGTCATCTTACCCACTTCGCCATCTTACCCCCCTTTTTCCTACCATAATGAAAATCCGAAATTTACGTCCCAAAACTGTGAACTATTTATTTGCGGTTTACTTTAATGAGCCCTATTTATGAAATCACTTTAAATTTTGTCCAAGTCACTTAGTAGTTCTGTAGATTGTACTTAATTCTTAATTAAATACACACAGACCAAAATATTCAAAATATACACTTTTACAAACTATTATTTAAAGCATCTCAGCCAAAACTTTCCTTGGCAGTATTAACTTGAAAACACAAATTCTTATATTGTCAACTTTGTTTATATCAGATGTCACATTTTAACGTGTTAATTAAATATTTATTTATAATATTTAGTAGAAGGAAGTCAAATATTGTATGCTCGACCTTTCTAATCTTATATAGGAAATAGAAGAGCACTCAGAAAAAACAGTCGGTCAATAGACCTAGTTGTATGAAGTCAGTCAGTTGTGTGCCAAATGAGAGAAAATAAATATCAACTTCTCAGTTACATCTGTTTAGTGAAAAAGTTATTAATAATTTGGCGGAAATCCTAATGTCTTTTTAGAAGACTCAAACTTGATGTGAGAACTTCGAGGGGCAAGATAACTCATAGATGTTATCTTTTTATTATTCCTAATTTGTGCAATCCATCGCTGAATGATTTAAAGAGCTAAGATCAAATATTAATTCAGTAAAAAAAAACCACACACATATTAGAGCTCACAAGATATAATCACAAAGTGGCAGTACTTAACAGAAGATCTGCGTGTCCTCATCCCCTAATTCTGCTATAACTGAATGTAGTTACGATTTCGACAAAAGTGTTTGTTTCCTGGAACGCCTGCACGTCTTGCTTAATTAGTTTTGCTGGTGTTGCAATAATAAGAGCAAAGCCGAAAATACTGTATAACGAAACACACATATGCTCACACAGATACATACAATTCTGATTTTAGTAACTGATGATGGATGAATACCAGGCATTTTCAACAGATACACAACTTGGAAGACTCGACCGTGAAATGCATCAACATTATTTGTTAAACAACGGTATCCCGCGTTGCTGCGCAACACTCTGCCATTTCTTGTGTAATGGCAGATTGGACTGACATTTTAAAAATTGGATCCACCTCCAAGCACATGAGGCCTGGATGTGTATACAGAAAGACAGAGAAAATAAAATAAATAAATAAAAATAAAAATAATACTAATAATTTAAAAAATCACTCCAGACATATGCCGGGATGGTTCCTTTCAAAGAGCAAAGGTGGTTTCTTTCCCCACCCTTAACATAAATAATCTAAGCTCATGCTCTGTCACTACGAGTCATTACTGAAGTTCGGTGGATATAGGAACAGGATTTCTGGCCAGGCGAGTACAGGAATATAAATACAAAATCAGTTTAGGGTATTACAGGAGTAGGTCTAATAATGAATAAGAAAATAGGAATCTGGGTAAACTATTGTGAGCATCGCAGTGATCGCATTATCATAGTCAAGATAGATACCAAGACAACACCGACCAACTAGTACAAGTTTATATGCCAACCAGCTCTATCGATGATGAGGAGATCGAAGAAATGTATGAGATAAAGGAAATTATTCAGAAAGTTAAGAGAAGGGAAAACTTAACTGCAATGGGGAACTGGAATTCGGTAGTTGGAAAAGGAAGGGAAGGGAAAATGGTAGGTGAATATGGAATGGGGAAAGGGAATGAAAGAGGAAGCCGATTGGTGGAACTTTGAACGGAAAATAATTTAATCATAACAGACAGTTGGTTTAAGAATCCTGAAAGAAGGTTGTATACGTGGAAGAGACCAGGAGACTCGGGAAGGTGCCAGTTACATTTTATAACGTTAAGACATACATTTCGGAACCGGGACTGTAAGACATATCCTGGGCAGATATAGACTCTGACCACACCTTTATGGTCACGAACTGTAGACTGAAACTGAAGAAAACTGTATAAAGGTAGGAGATGGAACCTGGATAAATTGAAAGAGTCTGAAGTTCTTGAGAATTTTAGAGGGAGCTTTAGGCAACAATTGACAGAAACCTAGGAAAATAAACAGTAGAAGATGAATGGGTGGCTTTGAGAGATGAAATAGTGAAGGCAGCGGAGGAACAAATAGGTAGAAAGGCAAGACCTGCAAAAATACTTGGATATCACAGGAAATACTAAATTTAATTGATGAAAGGAGAAAATATAAAAATGCTATTAATGAAGCAGGAAAAATGGAATGCAGACGACTAATAATGAGATTGACAGGGAGAGTAAAACAGCTAAGCAGGAATGCTTAGAAGGCAAATACAAATCTGTAGAAGAGTGTACAACTAGGGGGAAAATAGATACCGCCTACAGGAAAATGAAAGATACATTTAGAGACAAGAAAACTGCTCCATGAACATCAAGAACTCAGATGGAAAACCAGTTCTCAGGGGAGAAGGGAAAACGGACAGGTGGATAGAGTATATAGAGGGGTTCTACAAAGAAAATAAACTTAGAAACAATATTATAGAAACCGAAGAGAAAGTAGATGAAGATGGAGATACTATACTGAGAGAAGAATTTGTAATTGATTTTGGAAGGGATTGAACTACAAAGGTCATCAGTCAGAAGAGTTTGTCGGACCCCTGAAAGACCTAAGTCGAAACAAGGCCCCTGAAGTAGATGACATTCCCTCAGAACTACTGAAGTCATTGGGAGAGCCAGCCACGACAAAACTATTTCACTTGGTGCATAAGATGTACGCGACAGGAGAAATACCTTCGGACTTTAAGATAAACGTAATCATTCCAATTCCAGGGACAGCAGGTGCAGACAGGTGTGAACATTACAAAGCTACCAGTTTAGTAAGTCATAGCTGCAAAATATTAACACGAATTATGGAAAAGCTTGTAGAAGCTGGCCTCGGAGAAGATAAGTTTCGATTCAGGAGAAATGTAGGAACACGGGAGACAATACTCACTTTAAGACTTATCTTGGAAGATAGAAAGAGAAAAAGGCAAACTTACATCCCTATCTTTCGTACATTTGTGGAAAGTTTTTGACAATGTTGATTGGAATACACTCTTTCAAATTCTGAAGTCAGCGCTGGTAAGCCGGCAGTGGTGGCCGAGGGGACTGCGGCGCGCCAGTCACGGTCTGCACGACCACTATGGTCGGAGGTTCGAATCCCCCCTCGGGCATGGATATTTGTGCCGTCCTTAGTGTTAACTAGTTCATAAGTAGTTTGTAAGTTTAGGGATTGATGGCCCCGTAGTTAAGTCCCATAAGCTATACAAACATTTGAACATTTTTTGAAGCGCTGGTAAAATATAAGGAAGGCTATTTACAACTTGTACAACCTATGCAGACAGGAAAAGGAAAGAAGCTTTTGAAATGTGGTGCTGCAGAAGAATCCTAAAGATTAGGTGGATAGATCGTGTAACTAATGAGAAGGTACAGAGCAGAATTGGGGAGAAAAAGAATTTTTGGCACACCTTGACTAAAAGAAAATATCGATTAATAGGACACATTCTTAGGCATCGAGGAATCGTGAATTTGTCGAAGCCTCAGCCAGAACTGCTAAATAAAAAAATAAATAAAAAGTATTCTGAAACTTCCTGGCAGATTAAAATTGTGTGCCGGAACAGGGACTAGAACCTAGGACCTTTGCCTTTCTCGGGCAAGCGCACTACCAACTGTGCTATCCCGACACGACTCACGATGCCGCCTCACAACTTTACTTCCGCCAATACCTCGCCTCCTACTTTCCAAACTTCACAGAAGCTCTCCTGCGAACCATGCAAGACTAGCACTCCTGGAAGAAAGGATATGGTGGAGACATGGCTTAGTTACAGCCTAAGGGATGTTTCCAGAATGAAACTTTTCACCCTGCAGCGGAGTGTGCGCTGATATGAAACTTCCTGGCAGATTAAAATTATGTGCCGGGACCGGGACTCGAAACTGGGACATTTGCCTTTCGCGGGCAAGCGCACTACGGACTGTGCTATCCCGACACGACTCACGATGGCGCCTCACAACTTTACTTCCGCCAGTACCTCGCCTCCTACTTTCCAAACTTCACAGAAGCTCTCCTGCGAACCATGCAAGACTAGCACTCCTGGAAGAAAGGATATGGTGGAGACATGGCTTAGCCACAGCCTATGTGCCGGGACCGGGACTCGAAACTGGGACATTTGCCTTTCGCGGGCAAGCGCACTACGGACTGTGCTATCCCGACACGACTCACGATGGCGCCTCACAACTTTACTTCCGCCAGTACCTCGCCTCCTACTTTCCAAACTTCACAGAAGCTCTCCTGCGAACCATGCAAGACTAGCACTCCTGGAAGAAAGGATATGGTGGAGACATGGCTTAGCCACAGCCTAAGGGATGTTTCCAGAATGAAAAATATTTTGATTGTAACTCTTGTTTCCTGTATTTCCTGACACCGTTCACCGAACTTTCCAGACGCATTTTATAAAACACACTTCTGATAATAAAATTAGTACACCCTCTTAGCGTTTTTCAATTCACTCAAGATTTACTGTTGAAACGATTAGTCTGGAGTACATGAAATGATTAGATCAAGCGGTACTGAAGTACCAGGTGTCGATCCATGCTACAACTCACATATTATTACCAGGTGTAGTCTGCACAGGCAGCAAGAAGTCGCTGATTCTGGCATCCATTCGATCATACAGATGGCAAATACAGTCTTGGGGTACATTCTTCCATGCTTCTTCGGTCTATTCCCTCAGTTGTGGGTTGACGAGTCGTACATGTCAGTTGTCGTCCCGTCACATTCCAAACGTGCTCGGTTGGAGACAGGGAAGTTGTTGTACGTCTGGCACGGCAGGTAGAGTTTGACACAATGTGTGGGTGAGAGTTATCCTGTTGGGACAACACAGCACCTTCTTGTTGTAAGAATAGCAGAAGAGTAGGTCTTACAACATTCTGCACGAACCGAGCGTTGGTCAGCGTTTCTCCACAAAAACCAAAGCTGAAAGACAGTTATACATTGTCGCGCGCTAGACCGTAAGTCCTGGGGTGGTGTCACTATGTCTCAGTGGAGTCGTGCTCATCGATGTTGTAGTGTGAGTGGAAAGCATGCCCATAGTTCCACTGCTAGAAACCGATTGGCAACAGTTCGTGTTGACGCTTGTGGGCTCACAAACCGTCTCACATGTCCTGCGTTAGCTGTACGGTTTGTAACCCTTACAATACGGCGATCTTCGCCTACATATTGTAACAATTTAATATAATTTAAGTATATTACAGTTTATTCCACCGATACTCAGCTTTTTAAAATTACGATGTATGGGGGTTCCGCTCGCTGCAACATTATTCTCCTGGGGCGTCGTGATAGAAATAAATAGTCGATATGTACAATTTTAACTTCTTCTTTAATCTGACTCAAACTTCTCCTCCAAAACAATACAAATTCAATACATCAGAACTTAGCTGGCAGTACTTCCATGGTCAAAACACAGAGACATGGATTCCAGAGCACTCCCACCCCGACGCAGGGCGGTGAGGCAAATATATAACCTTGACAATAATGGCATTACATTAAGCATTGTTCATAACAATAGAATATACTGATTTTCAATTAACAAAAATAACAGAAAAACACTTCATATACACAAAAATAATCGCAATAAAAAATTAAAACTATACATACAATAATTTTAGATGAAGCAAATATTTTTAAGTCATAATTTCCGATCTTTCTGTTGACAACAAAGAGCGAAGTTAAATATCAATTAATTTGTTAATGAGTTCATCATACATGTTCCTAACATATATTGAACTAAAAATTATATTGTCAGTTCTGAAACTAGGTTTAAAATGTCACGTCAATCAATATATACAAAGAAACACAATATACAAATTTCGACAATTATATTAATTACACAATTATCTGGTCTACACAACTTGTTTATGAGCCTAACATACATACAACGTCTTTATGTTTTTTACAAAAGATTTTACAATTCGTCTGTTTAAGTCTTGAAATAACATACAATGACGCAACTATTGTTTATAGAACTGTCTGGAAAGAAAATATATGAATCTCCTAATTAATGAAAACTATCACTCGTTTCAATCACAGTATCACCCAGACACTGTCCTAAACTGATTCCTAGACTGGCTATATCATTTATAACTTCACACGCAACATTTATCACTACTGAACCACACGATTCCGGATCCGACACAGACGGTATCGTAGGATGACATTGAGATGAGACGACCAGGCAGACGGTATCGTATGATAACATTGAGATGAGGGGGTCAGCAGTATCGTTACAATACGTACTTCTTGACGTCAAGAAGCTCTTTTATGAGTTTGGGAATGTTCACGTGGTCATTGCAACCAGCACCGTTGCACAACTGATGCAGCGTTTAATTCTCTCCATAATTAATGGACTGGAACTACAGTTGATAAACGTGAAGACTGAAAGAAAGCACCAGCACGACCAGGCAGACGGTATCGTATGATAACATTGAGATGAGGGGGTCAGCAGTATCGTTACAATACGTACTTCTTGACGTCAAGAAGCTCTTTTATGAGTTTGGGAATGTTCACGTGGTCATTGCAACCAGCACCGTTGCACAACTGATGCAGCGTTTAATTCTCTCCATAATTAATGGACTGGAACTACAGTTGATAAACGTGAAGACTGAAAGAAAGTACCAGCACCTGCGTTAATATTTTTTATTTAATATAGCGACCGGTTTTGGTGCTATATTCGCACGATCTTCAGGCCCCCGTTGCATAAATGCGCTATGGCTGACAGTAACACAACGGGGGCCTGTAGTTGGTGCGAATATAGCACCGAAACAGTCGCTTAATTAATTTTAAAAAATCTTAACAGAGGTGCTAGTACTTTCTTTGAGTTTTCACTGATGCAGCCTCTCCAAACTGCGTGGCAATTCTCCAAAAGCATCATCCTACTCAGAAGGCCACAATTTGACCCTTTTGTATCCCATCCTCGTCGCCACTTTTGTGTCCCAGCCTCGTCGCCGCTTTTGTGTCTCGTTTCCGTCGTAGGTGTCGGTGGCCGAGTGGAATGAGACCGACACAGGAATAAAGATAGCACGCTGGTGCAGGTACGGAGGGGAGCAGCCAGAAACTAGAAACACTAGAGTAAATTAGAACGAGATATACATTGCACAGAATTTATACAATACTTAACTTTTACATTGCTCACTACTGCAGATACATAGTTGAGCTAGAGGCCTGCCTTGTACTGCTTCCTAGTGCCTATACGATAGCCAAGTCTTCACTGGTGCCTATCTGATTACGAAGGTCCTAACTGGTTGCTATCTCAGTCCCAAGTGAACGATATCGTTCAGTGGTGGCCACGAGCGGCGTTGTAGCAGAGGGCGCTCGTGGCTGTCGTCGTAAGAACGCCGCGCCGCGCCGTGCGTGCATGGCGGCGCGCGGCGAAAGTAGGTGACGCGCACTTTGTACTTGTGCGACACCACACCCCTCCCCCCCAAACCGCCGCGCCGTCGTGGCGTAGGGCTGAGGGCCACGGCGACGGCACTGGGAGGAGGGCCTGGGCGGGGGCGTTACTGGTGGAACGGGCGTCGTAGCTGAGGCTGGGATCGAGACGCCGTCCGCGCCCCGGCATCCGCCTTGCGATCCTCCAGGGAACCCACCGAAACCTGGGGAAGGGCGCACCCCCCCCCCCCCCCCCGCCCAGAGGGAGCAGGTCATCTTCTTCTGAGGTGCGTGGCCCAGGCGGCGGCGGCACGCACGGTCCCGGAGTCCTTCTCGGTGACGCTGTCATCTGCGGCAGCGACAGCGGCGGCGACGACTTCGTCGGAGGTGCGTCGACGTTCATAGGGATCTCGTAGTCCGGGGACGAACGATGTGGCTGTGCTCCCTGGCGGTGAACTGGGTCTGGAATCAAGAAACCCGAGACAGGATCGCGCGGCCTGTGCAGGCGCAATTGGTTTGCGTGGCGCCGCAGCTCCCTGTGGAAGAACGTACATATTGCGACCGAGCACGCGATGAATGGTGCCCGGCGTCCATCTTGTCTTGTTGCCAGCATACACCCTGTACAGCACCGGCGTAGAAACCTGAAAACGCGAAGCGCCATACGAACCGACTCGGTGCGTGGGAGGCTGCAGCAGGTGAAGGAGAGTGCGGTGACGGCGGCCGTGTAGCAGCTCGGCAGGAGACGGGCCGTCACGTGGCATGCACCGATACGTAGACAGGAAAATTTGAAGAGCTTGCTGCCTGGAGTGCTGACCTTTCATCTTTCCATGTGAGACTTGCATGTTCGAACGAAACGTTCTGCTTCACCATTGGACTGAGGGTGAAAAGGTGCGGTGGTGATATGCTGAATGCCATTCACACGACAAAACTGTTGAAATTCCGCACTAACAAACTGAGGTCCATTGTCACTGACGATAGTTTCAGGCAAACCTTCGATGTAAAACACTGATGTTAAGGCACGATTGTACTAGACGCTGTCGTTGAGTTCATGGCAATCACAAAAGGAAACTTGCTGAAAGCGTCTACAACGATTAACCAGCGCGTATTCCAGAAAGGTCAGGCAAAGTCAATGTGTAAACGTTGCCATGGTCCCTTGGGGCGTGGCCAATCTGAGAAACGTTGCGGAGGAGCCGCCTGATGCTCCGCACAAACTGTACACTGTGACGTCAAGTTCTCTATCTGAGCGTCCATACCAACCCAGTTACAATGACGTCTGGCCAGTTGCTTTGTCCTAACAATACCCCAATGTCCTTGATGCAGGAGGCGTAATACTTCTCGTTGCAGGGAACGAGGAACAATCACTCTTGCTTGGTCGTTGTCGGTATGCAACAACAGAACACCCTGACTTAAAGATAATGCATGACGTTGTGCAAAATAACGTCGAACCAGAGGTCGCTCAATGTCTTTGGCTCTGGCAGGCCAACCAAAGCGAACAAAACGTGCTACCACATTTAGGTCTGCATCCTCAGCTGTTTCCTGTGCAACCCGACGAGAGTTCAAAGGGAAATCTGCAACAGTGGAAGCATCTCTGGAGTCTATCTGACAACATGCCATTTCTGAAGAATCAAACGAAACATCCTGGCCAACCAGAAGTTGGGAAAGTGTGTCCGCATTGGCATGTTGAGTGGTAGGTCGGTACAAAATCTCATACTGATAATTAGACAATATCAAGGACCATCTATGAAGCTTTTGTGTCGTACGTGGCGGAATTGGCTTTGTGGGTGAGAACAACGACGTGAGAGGCTTGTGGTCTGTCAACAAATAGAATTTTCTGCCATAGCGATAATGATGAAACTTTGTGACGCCGTAAATTATTGCTAAGGCCTCCTTTTCTATCTGACTGTAATTCTGTTACGTTGGCGTCAGTAACTTAGATGCAAAAGCAATAGGTCGATCGTGAGATCCAATACGATGCGACAAAACGGCACCCAGACCGTACGACGAGGCATCGACTGCTAGCACTACAGGCTTCTTTGGGTCAAAGGGAATCAAACATGCATCACTGAGTAGTGCAGACTTTAATTTGTCAAAGGCAACCTGACAATCTTTAGACCATACAAAAGGAACATTCTTCCTACGTAAGCGATGCAGTGGAGCTGCAATCTGAGAGGCATTGGGAATAAACCTGAAATAATAGTTAAGCTTTCCCATTACTGCTTGCAATTCCTGCACATTCTTAGGAGGAGGCAAGTCTTTGATTGCTCTAAGATGTGACTGTAAGGGATGAATTCCTTGGGCATTAATCACATGGCCTAGGTACTCTATTTCAGTTTGGAAACACGAACACTTTGCTTTATTGCAACGTAGACCTGCTGCAGTCAACACTTTGAAAAGGCACTCCAGGTTTGCTAAATGTTCTTCAACTGTACGTCTGGGTACCACAATATCATCTAAATAGTTCGAACAGCACGGTACAGAAACTGTCAGCTGTTCCAAAAAGCGCTGAAAAATAGCGGGGGCGGAAGAACTGCCAAAGGGTAGGCGTTGAAATTGAAAAAGACCCATGTGAGTATTAATGACGAAAAATTTTTTTGACTCGTCATCAAGCGGAATTTGTAAGTATGCCTCTGCTAAATCAATCTTAGAAAAGAAGCGAGACTGTCCTAATGTGTCCATCAGTTCCTCAGGTCTGGGCAGGGGATAAGTGTCAACAATTGTTTGACTGTTCACTGTTGATTTAAAGTCCGCACAGAGACGAAGTTTTCCCGACGGCTTGGGTATAATTACTAAAGGCGAGGCCCACTGACTCGCAGAAACAGGGGAAATCACCCCACTATCTTGCCAACGTTTAAGTTCTTCGGCAACTGTATCACGCATTGCGATAGGCACTGGTCTAGCTTTACGAAATTTTGGAACTGCAGATTCTTTTAAAGTTACATGTGCCACGAAGTCTTTTGCACAATCTAGTTCCGGCGAAAACAAGTCACTATATTTTTCACACAATGCATTGGTTTTATCCTGAGGCACTACTGACGAAATTTGAAGCACATCTATTTGAATAGATAAGCCAAACAAGTCAAATGCATCTAGTCCAAAAATGTTCTGTGTAGATTTGGCCTGAAGAACCACAAAAGCAGCTGTTTTTGTTACGCCTTGAAAAGAGGCAGGCAGGCTACACGTTCCTAGTACGGGAATATTTTGTCCTGTATACGCTGTTAGCACTTATTGTCACGGCGACAATTTTGGAGAACCCAGCAGTTCATAAGTGTCTTTATTCATTAATGTGACAGCGGAACCAGTATCGAGCTGAAATTTCACAGTCTTATTTTCTATGGAGAGATTCACAAAAAGTTTGTGCTTCTGGCGCACGACAGGTGCGCGAATGTGGGCAACATCTGCTACGGTTTGTTTGCTGCGTTTGCGCTTGCGCAGGCTGCGTGCGGTAGGAAGCGTCGCAGAATCGGCCCATAGATTAATATCACTGTCACTAGATGGCACTACCGCCGGATCGGCGTCCGCGCAGTGCGAGGCTACTACAGAGTCACTAACTACTGCACTACACTCTTGAGCAGCTACTTGATGTCTACTGTCACTAGCTACACAGTACTGGGCACTTTTACAAGGAGAAGTTGTAGAAGGCACTAGGTTCACTACAGGATTGCACAGGGCCGGCGCAAGCCCAAGTGCCGCCCCGTGCGAGCTGCTGAATTGCCGCCCCCCTTCCCGTTTTTTTTCTTTACAAAACGTTAGTGGAAATTTATTTAAACAAGTCTGTAGGAAATACCAGCAACCAATCGCAATTTTTGTTTTTACTTTTTCGATCTACCTAGGTTTCCGCCAATGAGTGGCCAGTCTCAAAGTTCTTAATATGTGCTTCCATCTAACCGTCATTTTTACAGTTACGATCAGCACGACGGTACATTGTGCCCGAAATCTATGTAGATCTGGAAAATAAAAACAAAAATTACGACTGATTGGTGACATTCTCTTCAGATTCGTACAAAACAGTCGCTGGGCACCAGCTCAAAAATGGAGTCAAACCTGATTGAAGAAATCTAGCTAATTTTAATAAGCCTTGTGAATTTACAAAAATGTTCAAATGTGTGTGAAATCTTATATTACTGTAGGATACACTGTTCAGGAGTTGAAGTCATGAGAATTGAGCCACGTGAAATTGCATTTCAGACCGAATTTCACAACAGACGCAGGTGAAACGGTCAAACAGTGGGGCGAAAGATAATGGAGAGAGGAAGAATAAGGAGATGGAGAAACATATAATGCAATAAATACACACCCGGGCATCGACGGGTACTAATGCTAGTCGAAATATATTAACTCACTGCACTGCGGTTGTTCATTTAAAAAAACTGACACTCGACATCTGTCGTAATTTCTAGGTGTCAGTTCTTTCGTTTCTGATTATGGAATAAGGGGAAACATATTAGTCATCGCCGTATCACGTTACTTGTCTGCGCTTTATTTTCATTCCAGCTATTGGGAGGACGCATACTTATTTGCCGAGTTGCCAATTTTTGAAGTAATAGATCACAAGGAAAATAAATTTTCGTATTTTGCAATCTGAAAAGAAAAAATTCTAACTTATGAGTAATATGCATGTGCAATACCAATTGTACGTTATATGAAAAGCACTTACCTATAAAAAAAATTTTGATGGAAGGAAGGAAGGAAGGAAGCTTAGGGTTTAACGTCCCGTCGACATCTTGGTCATTAAAGACGGAAAGTTTTTGATACATCGCGTTTTGCTGCTCTTAAATGTTATAGGAAAGACATTTTTATATATTGCACCAAAGAAAATGGCTTAAGAAAATGGGCAAAGCCCAAAAGTAGTCAGCATTTAAAATAAAAACAGCTTTAGTGCAATATATAAAAATGTATTTCCTACTTACCTATTACATCCAAAGTTGCAAGAAATTCGGACGCACCAATTTTTCTGTTCATACGAAACGCAGTGAAAGTGCTTCTGCCCAATCTTGACTCCCTCGGCCATGTTTGTAAATCTATCGGATCAAACTGCGTGGTCATCAGTCCGTAGCTTACAAACTACTTAAACCTAGGTAAACTATCCTAAGGTCAACACACACACATCCATGCCCCAGGGAGGACTCGAACCTCCACGGCGAGCAACCGCGCGCTCCGTAGCGATACGCTTTAGACCGCTCGGCTACTCTACCGCGACTCCTCGGCCATCTACCGAAACGAATTCTGTAGTTTTCGTTGTAGAGAACGCAACAATGAACAATACCTATCACATGGAAAGGCGAAGTGGTTACGCGGCAGTGCCAGGAACTAGGTCACGTGACGAGGTACAGCGGGGCTACGGTTAAATATTCGTTCGTAATTCTATCGGACCAAACTGCGTGGTCATCAGTCCGTAGCATACAAACTACTTAAACTAACCTAACCTAAAGACAACACACACACACATGCCTCAGGGAGGACTCGAACCTCCACGGCGAGCAACCGCGCGCTCCGCAGCGAGACGCTTTAGACCGCTCGGCTACTCCACCGCGGCGCTACGGTTAAAGTAGCGTCCAAGAAGGAGAAGAATAAGCTCGCAATAAGTATGTGACCGATGATATGGATAAATGTATTATCAGGCAGCAGTTTCTATGGTATTACGAACAAAAGAAGGACATACGAACTTTGCGAAAACTGCACAAATTTTTTAAAACAGAAATGTGCTTCAAAGCTAGCAAGGAAACCCTTAGAAGGAATGTTCTGTCTATGTATTTTCGATTTACAAGGTGTCAAAATTAACGTTTTGTTTTGTGCGGACGAGAGGGCATTGTTGCTAAAAGACCATATTTTCTCGGGTTTTCATCAGAACTAAAGCGACCAGTAGTTTACTTAGATGAAACGTGGATTCACACGCATTATACAGTAAATAAATGTTAGTGTGCGAATAGTATTGTCAAATAAAAGTGCCGTTCAGAGTTTGTTGTTCATGCAGACAGACAGGTGTTTCATGGCTGAAAAATCAAAACGTCCGACTATCACTCAGAAAAGGATAGCAAAAATGTTCAAAAATACGTCGAAACCCAACTTAGGCCAGGCTTACTACCAATGTCTTTATCCCGTGTAATTACTCGCAGCGTATTTAGTCATTCGGAATACTTATAGCCATTGTAGGTGTTAGGCATGTTTGACTGTAGTAATGTTCAACCTTTTTTTTTCCATAATGCGGGAAGAATGAAACACTCGGAAACTGTCATTGAAGGGCTTAGCAAAATTGCTTCAGACTTAACATGTAATCGCAGTATCAAACGTTGCATTCGAATTTCCAAATTATATTTCGTCTTGAGCAAAATTAGTTGTGAGTAAACGCACGGCGTGTAACACGCTGTCAGCGCCCCACTCATAAGAATACTGGCCGGAATGTACAACAGACTGCTCCCCCCCCCCCCCTCTCTGCACCACCAGCGTAAACACGACGGTGCTGCCACAGTGGCGAGCAAGAAATTAGTCCTCCTCCATCCTCTTGTTCTACAGGGGCGGCCGGCAGGTAGTCGAGGCGCCATGCCACAGTTCTCGAAGCCGCTCCCTCCGAGGTTTGGTTTCGAATACCCTCTTGAGCATGAATGTTGAGTTTGTCCTAAAAAAAAAAGGGTGGTCGTCAAATCTGCCGCCCCTCGGAAAGTGCCGCCCCGTGCCACCGCACGTTTCGCGCGTGCCTTGCGCCGGCCCTGGGATTGCACTGCACATAGTCATTATGCTCGTCCCGAACCCTTTTCCGTTGCACAGTTTTACGCGCTCGTCGGCGCTTGCGGCGTGGCTCACTACATAGTTTTGCTTTAGGCGCAGAATTTTCGTGCATGTGAGAATCAATAGAAGCACTGTCTAAGTTCACAGCATGTATAACATTTACAGAATGAATTCTCGCACTCTGCGAAGCAATGTTTCTAACGTTACTGTTCTTTGAGTTTTTAATTTGCATACACACAGACTGCACATGTCCCGATTTGCCACATTGATAACAGGTTGCGTTGCGACTAGGGCAATGAGCACGCTTGTGGCGAGACACACACTGGGGGCAAGATTTACGTACATTTTTCTGAAATGAGCGTTGGCGCCCGTTATTCAAATCACTGTTACTAACACGACGGGGCGACCTTTGTGTCGCACTTTTACACTGGCTATTGTTTACTGACTGTTCAGCACGGCCGGTAGAATTTAAAGAATCACTAGTGCTATACTGATAACTACGGCTAGGAAAGCGTCCGTTGCAGCGCACTGAATTTACACTGTGGCTTTGCATTTCTACATCTGCTAAGTCAAAAGTATCATGCGCTTCTATAAGCTGCAGTACACTGTCTAATGAAGGGTCAGATTGTTTTAGAATTGCTGCCCTAATTCTGGGGTCCTGAATGTTCTGCGTAATCGCATCTCTTAACATCACATCACTACATGAAAGTCCACAAGAACAAGTAAATTTACATTGGCGGGTTAAGCAATTCAACTCCGTGATCCATTCCTGGTGTGACTGCTCAGGTAATTTTTTAAGTCTGAAAAATCGGTACCGTGCCGCAGCTACGAGAACTTTTCTCTCATAATGAGCATTTAGTGCCTCTACTATTTGTTCAAAGTCTACATCACGGGGAGATGCGTGCGGGAAAAGTTTTTGCAGTAACACGAAGGTGTTGGGGGCCACAATCGATAAGAAAAGGTTCTTCACTCTCTGACCTGTAAGTTGATGAGCCGCGACGAGTTCTTGAAACTGTGCGAAATAGTCGCTCCACTCTTCCTCACGTTCGTTGTACTGGCGAAATGTAGGAAGCGTTGCGGCGGCAGGTGTGGGCTGCTGAAGCGGCGGCTGTTGTTGTTGGTTAGCTGCTTGCAATGTGAGCTGGGCCAACACCACCTAGACGACAAGGCCCTACAACAGGCCGTCCCTACGTCATACTTAGAGGCCCCGGCCGCCATCTGACTGGCCGGCCGCTGCGCAGCGGTAGGCGTGCCCCAGCGGCCAGCCAGTGAGGTGGCGGCCGCGGCCTCTAAGTGTGACGTAGGCGCGGCCTGTTGTAAGGCCTTGTCTTCTAGGTGCTGTTGGCTGGGCCACCGCTTGCAGGAGTTGTGTGATTTGCGCCGTCTGTACTGAATAATTTCCATTAAGTTTGGGTTCGGGGTAGTGGCCATGCTGACCGATTAGGCGCCGCGCATACAAGTAAATATAACAAAACACAAATGCAATATGAAAGAGGACGCTCTGCAACAAAAAAGGTCACAAAACACGTAACTGAATATATTCCCCCAAAAATCTTATAATAAGGGTGGGTGGGCGGGAGCAATTTCTGTATGCTCCGACTGCTGCTGTCTGGCTGCTGCAAGCGGTCTGGTCCACGGTTCTTCTATCACTCCTCGTCGCCACTTTTGTATCCCATCCTCGTCGCCACTTTTGTGTCCCAGCCTCGTCGCCGCTTTTGTGTCTCGTTTCCGTCGTAGGTGTCGGTGGCCGAGTGGAATGAGACCGACACAGGAATAAAGATAGCACGCTGGTGCAGGTACGGAGGGGAGCAGCCAGAAACTAGAAACACTAGAGTAAATTAGAACGAGATATATATTGCACAGAATTTATACAATACTTAACTTTTACATTGCTCAGTACTGCAGATACATAGTTGAGCTAGAGGCCTGCCTAGTACTGCTTCCTAGTGCCTATCTGATTACGAAGGTCCTAACTGGTTGCTATCTCAGTCCCAAGTGAACGATGTCGTTCAGTGGTGGCCACGAGCGGCGTTGTAGCAGAGGGCGCTCGTGGCTGTCGTCGTAAGAACGCCGCGCCGTGCGTGCATGGCGGCGCGCGGCGAAAGTAGGTGGCGCGCACTTTGGACTTGTGCGACACCACAGACCCAATGACTGTAGGAAGCACTACTGTGTCTCTGTTGGCTTCACACGTTGATATCACACTGAGCCTAATCATTCCCTATTAAATGGTACACGCAGATGACCTGGCAGCTAAGTCACTACGATGTTTGTTGGTGGACGATGCTGAAACTATTATCAGTACATCAACTATTCCCCAGGTGGCATTTGCTGTAATCGGATTAAAATCGACACCGTTTTCCCAACTATACTAATTTATTCTGGTGGTGTATTCTTGTGTTTGTTATTGGTATACTGTGTGTTAACTTCTAGATGGCAGACGTCTTTTTTTTAGTATACGTCGGTAAACACCGGATTGCTTCGGCCGCAGTCACTTGTTTTTTACGAATTCAAAGTATTCAAATATATCAACCATTGCATTGAAATAAATTCAATGGCGAAGTGGAAATTTGTGCTGGATTGGGATTCGAACCGGATTTCCCGCTTCTGTCCAGAGATCGCCTTAACCATTTAAGCTATCCAGGCACGCTTCCCGTGCCGTACAACTTCTCAGCATATCGCACACGACGATGGTAGTGCCCATTATTTCTTCTTTAATAATACTATACAGACACTGCTGGTCACCCAAAAAATGCAACACCCGGAAGAGAGCATACAAATTAGGTGAAATTTGCATCATCCATTTTCTAATAGTAGAAATGCACGAATACTATAGCATTATCACGATACGCGACGCCGCGCGGGAATAGCCGAGCGTTCTGGAGCGCCACGTTACGGATCTCGCGGCCTCCCGCTTCGGAGGTTCGGATCCTCCCTCGGGCATGGATGTGTGTGCCGTCCTTAGGTTAGTTTAACTTAGTTTAAGTAGTTTGTAAGTCTACGGACTGCTGATTAACGTAGTTTGGTCCCATAAGAATTACAAACATTTCAACATTTTGAATGACACATGACAATGGTTAAACCTTGCTGATTCACCTGTACAATTTCGTGAAGAGGTTGCGAGTTACCTCACTTTTTCGGTACCCTCAATTCATAACTTGAATACAATTAATTCACCCAAACTGGGATGTCAATTAAAAAAAATCGCACTGACGTGTTTTACGGCCCACTTTAGATTTTTAGTTTTATAAGTTTTTGCAAACATTTTGGTCCAAAATAATAATCTAAATAATAAAAAATTAATTAATAAGAGTGTCTGAAACCCTTGTAAGAAAAAATAATTTTAGGTACTGGCGGGTTCCGAACCACTGACTTTCAGCGTCACAGTCCATCACATTGCTCACTACGCTACAACTAATAACAGGTAAAACGTTCTATAATTTCATACTATTGATGGCCGTTGTTAACTTTTGCTAATATGGCATTTGTAGACACTAGATTATCATTTATCGTACGAAGAACGACGTCTTCTTGTTAATTCTTCAGTGCGCCATTGCTTTGAAATGACAACGTGTAAGTTACAATAAGAAAATCATCAAATACGCAACGCAAGATGGCGTATGCCAGAGAGTTCTGGGCGAGGAATGTCACGAGACATCTGCGAACGGCTGGTTTTCGTTAATTTAATGGAGGGTGTCAAAACTCCGTTATTTTTGCAAATATCTCTCAAACGATACGAGATATGAAAAGAAAAATATAAGGAAACAAAGTTGTAGAGAATTTTCTCCTCTACAAATTGGGTTATTCAATTTTCGTGTCAGATGCATGGTTAAGCCGTTATTGTCATTTAAATTTCGAGCTGTCAAAAGACGATCGCAAAGGCCCACTTTTAGTGTTACTACCGTAACCTAAAGTGGGCCAATAAGCGACATAGTGATTGTAAAATTTTCTGACGGCACTGTATTTAGCTTTGTTACACGCGTGGAAAGCTAGTCTGGACAGTCCAACTCGTGAGAGACGGCATTGAACACCTGCGACTCTCAGCGCTTCCCACTGCTCTTGTAGTTCACGAAGCATGTGCGAAAGAACAAACCAAGTGAAAACACAGTTGGGAGGACTTGCACAGGCTCCACACCTACTGATATCAATGGGAGAGACAGTGGGAAGCAGGGCCTTTTGGGAACTGCCCTGTGGCGTCCTGTACGGCTATGGCGATTTTAGTTTCGCCATACAAGCTGCAGGGAGTCTTTGCATCATGTAAGATTGTACATTATGGTTGTGGCACAACGTATGTTGATGGTGCTAAGGCACGTTTGGACCTCTGCCAGCGACACTAGCGAATCGGCGAATTTTCGAAACAATCTTTGGTTACCGATCGCCGCCAGTTCATAGGAAACACCACACGCTTCAGCTGGCTTCGCGCACTGTGCAGGCGGGAAGCTTAATGATTCGCCAAAATAAGCTAGTGGACTGTATTACTGTGGGCATATCCCTTGGGAGTATGTTTCAGAATGTTCATTGGTCTCTATAAACTGCCGCCACATCTAAGAAACAACAGAACTATTAAGCCACTGAACCACATCGATTTGTCTGATAGACTCTGCTAGGCGTCTTCTCTGCACTACACTGAACCGGCTGTGAATGTGCACACAACGTCTGTGGATCTGGGACCAAATAGCTTATGAAGATAATAGCGGAAACTCTTTCCCAAAACGTGCGACAGCGCTCCCAAGCACTTCCTAGCGACGTGATTTGAAAACTAAAAGTGGGCTTGAACAGCCTATTTACATCGTGAAAATTAGAAGATGCACTTGATTGTCGCTATAGATTATAGAACTTTGAAATAGTTGAAAGTGGGAGTATATGTGCTATATAAAGCTATAATAACTATAAGCAGCAGAGCACATCGAAATCTTTCTCCGGGTTTCCGAAAAATATAGGAAGGAAGCTTAGAGTTTAACGTCCCATCGACAGCTTGGTCATTAGAGACGGAGCTAACGCTCGGAGTTTTGGCTAAGTACGGGGAAGGAAATGGGCCGTTCCCTTCGAAAGGAATCGTCCCGGCATTTGCCTGGAGTGATTTAGGAAAATCACCGAAAAATATAGATTAATATAAGTCCTACTCACATCGTTTGCTTTTAATAAACAGTGTATCAAAGAATGGATTGGATAGACAATATCACAAATCTTATGTTCTTGTGGGTTTATGTTCGCCAGTAAGTTGACTTAGGGTTGCATTGAAAATGTCTCTTCTGTTATAAGAGGAAAGGAAGTAACAATGTAACACTTGATGATTTTAAATTTCACAGTGTGATTTGTCTCCTTCTCAATAATTCAAAAAATGTTCAAATGTTTGTATAGCTTATGGGACTTAACTACGGGGTCATCAGTCCCTAAACTTACATACTACTTATGAACTAGCTAAGACTAAGGACGGCACAAATATCCATGCCTGAGGGGGGATTCGAACCCCCGACCGTAGTGGCCGTGCAGACCGTGACTGGAGCGCCTCTCAATAATTACTGTCTTCTTCTGAATAATGGATAGGATGTGTGGCTGCTGCGTACGGACGCAGGAGGAGCTGGCCGCTGTTCGCTAGCAGCTGAGCGTGCTGTTGGCCGCGGTCAGCCGCCTTCAGGCTGCTGCCTCGGAGTGTTGCGGCAGTGGGGGCTCTGGTGCGTCGCATGGGACGCCACAGGTGTTACATGCTTCACCCACGGTCCCTGCTGTCGGGATATCTTCGCGCGTACCGGACGCGGTTGAGCCACTCTCTCCTCAAGGGGTGTAGGCCAGTCGCCAGGTATGTTTAGGTCCAAAAAAAATTGCAGGAAGCTGAATTTTTGGTATGTTGTTAGGACATATTAGAGTAGTATTAAACTAAGTTTGCAGTTTCGAAATCCTTTAGCTCAACTTTTAAGGGCCAAAAAACCGCGAAATTTTCGGTTTTTTTCTGGTTTTGGCTTATAACTCGTGAAGGGTGGTTTTTTGACGAAACGTCACTCACACCTCTATTAATGTAGATAAAATATTCTAAAATTTAAGCCCAACCGCAGCTCTGTAAGTCCAATAGTTACCGAGATACTGGACTTCAAAAATTGACTGGCGGGTTCAACGGCGTTCGCGTCACTCGGAGCGAAAGGTCAATGTGGAGGCTAGTCGTGCGGCGTCTCCGCTCTGCCTGTGAGTGGACATGTGGCCGCTCCTTCAGCAGAGTCCGAGCAGGCATACGGGGGTAGGGGTATATTAGTGACTGGGAGCTCCAATGTTAGGCGAATAATGGAGTCCCTTAGGGAAATAACAGAAAGGTCGGGGAAGAAGACCAATGTGGACTCTGTTTGCTTGCCGGGGGGTGTCATCCGAGATGTTGAGGAGGCCCTTCCGGCGGCGATAGAGAGCACTGGGTGCACCCAACTGCAAATTGTTGATCATGTCGGCACCAATGACTCCTGCCGGCTGGGTTCAGAGGTCATCCTCCGTTCATACAGGCGGTTGGTGGAGTTGGTGAAGGCTGAAAGCCTCGCTCGCGGGGTGGAATCCGAGTTTACTATCTGTAGTGTCGTTCCCAGAACCAATCGCGGTCCTCTGGTTTGGAGCCGAGTGGAAGGCTTAAACCAGAGGCTCAGACTATTTTGCGGAGATCTGGGGTGCAATTTGCTCGACCTTCGCTATCGGGTTCCCCTGAATAGGACAGTCGTCCACTACACGCAGGAAGCGGCTACAAGGGTAGTGGAGTACGTGTGGAGTGCACATGGTGTTTTTTAGTTTAGAGAATTCCCTCCCTAGACCCGACAAGACGCCTCCTGAGTCGCAGCAAGGTAGCAGAACACAACAGGGAATGAAAAGAACAATGTAGTAGTAGTTAACTGCAGGAGCGTCTATAAAAAAAGTCCCAAAACTGCTCACATTCATAAACTGTCACAATGCCCACATAGTACTAGGGACGGATTGGGATGTATACTGCAGATACTGGCTGGACTGTGAAGGAGAAAGCGTGTTTATAGAGATAAAAAGTACACTAGTGTCGAAGGAAATAGATGGAGATCCGAAGTGTGAAATAATTTTGGTGAAGGTCACGGTTAAAGCAGGCTCGAATATGGTAATTGGATGTTTCTATAGGCTTCCTGGATCAGCAGCTGTTGTGACAGAACACCCGAAGGAAAATTTGCAAAATATTTCGAGTACATTTTCCGACCAGGTTATGGTTTTGAGAGGATATTTTAATTTACCGGATATAGACTGGGAGACTCAAACGTTTATGACACGTGGCAAAGACAAGGAATCCACTGAAATTGTTTCGAGTGCATTATCTGAAAACTACCTTGAGCAGTTAAACAGAGAACCAACTCGTGGTGACAACATATTAGACCTTCTGGTGACAAACAGACCCGAACTATTCGAAACAGTTAACGCAGAACAGGGAATCAGCGATCATAAAGCGGTTACAGCATCGATAATTTCAGACATAAATACAAATATTTAAAAATGTAGGAAGATTTTTCTGTTCGGAAAAAGTGACAAAAAGCGGATTTCAGAATACTTGACGGCTCAACACAGAAGTTTTATCTCAAGTACAGATAATTTGAGGAACACTGGTCAAAGTTCAAAGCCATAGTAAAATATGCATTAGTTGAGTATGTACCAAGCAAGATCGTAAGAGATGGAAAGTAGTCACCGTGGTACAACAACCGAATTAGATATGTGCTGGGGACTGATGACCTCCGCAGTTTTGCCCTCCTAAAACATCAAACTAACCAACCAACCAGATATCTGCTACGGAAGCAAAGGGTACTTCACTGCAAACATAAACATAGCCAAAGCCTTGGAGACAAACAAAAATTACACGAAACGAAATATAGCGTGAGAAGGGCTATGCGAGAGGCGTTCAACGAATTCGAAAGTAAAGTTCTATGTACTGAGTTGGCTGAAAATTCTAAGAAATTTTGGTCTTATGTCAAAGCGGTAGGTGGATCAAAATAAAATGTCAACACATTCTCTGACGAAAATGGCATTGAAAAAGAGTATGACACTCTAAAGGCTGAATTACTAAATGACTTTTCCCAAAGCTGTTTCACAGAGAAAGATTGCACTGTAGTTCCTTCTCTAGATAGCCGCATAGATTACAAAATGGCAGATATCGAAATAATTGACAAAGGGATAGAAAAACAATTAAAATCGCTCGAAGAGTAAAGGCCGCAGGACCTAATGGGATACCAGTTCGTTTTTACACAGAGTAAGCGAAGGAACTTGCCCCTCCTCTTGCAATGGTGCACCGTAGGTCTCTAGAAGACCGTAGCATTCCAAAAGACTGGAAAATGGCGCAGGTCATCCTCGTTTTCAAGAAGGGACCTCGAACAGATGTGCGAACTATAGGCCTATATCTCTAACGTCGGTCAGTTGTAGAATTTTGGAACATGTATTATGTTCGAGTATAATGATATCATTTCTGGAGACTAGAAATCTTCTCTGTAGGAATCAGCATGGGTTTCAAAAAAGACGATCGTGTGAATCCCAGCTCCCGCTATCCGTCCATGAGACTCAGAGGGCCATAGACACGGGTTTCAGATACATGATGTATTTCTTGACTTCCGCGTTTGATTCAGTTCCCCACAGACGTTTAATTAACAAAGTAAGAGCATATAATCTATTAGACCAGTTGCGTGATTGGATTGAGGAATTTCTAGATAACAGAATGCAGCATGTCATTCTCAATGGAGAGAAGTCTTCCGAAGCAAGAGTGATGTCAGGTGTGCCACAGGGGTGTGTCGTGGGTCCGTTGCTGTTCACGATATATATAAATGACCTTGCGGATAACATCGGAAGTTCACTGTGTCTTTTTGCGGATAATTCTGTAGTATATAAAGAGGTTGTAACAATGGAAAATTGTATTGAAATGCAGGAGGATCTGCATCGAATTGACGCATGGTGCAGGGAATGGCAATTGAAACTCAATGTAGACATGTGAAATGTGCTGAGAATACATAGAAAGAAAGATCATTTATCATTTAGCTACGCTATAGCAGGCCAGCAACTGGAAGCAGTTAATTCCATAAATTATCTGGGAGTAGGCATTAGGAGTGATTTAAAATGGAGCCACCATTTAAAATCAATCGTCGGTAAAGCAGATGCCAGATTTAGATTCATTGGAAGAATCCTACACTTGTTCGTTCACAGCTTGAATACTACTCACCGGTGTGGGATACGTACCATGTGGGGTTGATAGAGGAGGTAGAGAACATCCAAAAGAGAGCAGCGCGCTTCGTTACAGGATCATTTGGTAATCGTGAAAGCGTTACGGAGATGATCGATAAACTCCAGTGGAAGACTCTGCAGGAGAGACGCTCTGTCGCTCGGGACGGGTTTTTGTCGAAGTTACGAGAACATACCTATACCGATGAGTGTAGCAGTATATTGCTCCCTCCTATGTATATCTCTTCTTCGAATGCGAATATATTTTGTTAGCACTCACGTACATTGGGAGTCATTATCATAATAATAATAAAATAAGAAATCAGATCGAAAATGGAAAGATTTCAGTGTTTCCTTTTTTCCGCGCGGAATTAGTGAATGGAACGGTAGAGTGATATTATGAAAGCAATTCGATAAAACCTCTGCCAGGTACCTAAATATGATTTTCAGAGTAAAAATATACATGTTGATGTATAGCGCTGGTATTGCTCAGGAGGTCGCCGTCACAGGAGAAGGTACTTGCACCCTGCGTATCGGCAAATCCTCCATTAGGCAAAATTCACCTTCCACATTTGTATTTAGCATATTGAAGATCATCAGAAACATGTCACATTTGGTAAAATATCTTATTAAAGACGCACCAACTGTAAAGGCCTGCAGAAGATCCGATCATCTCTATACTTATAAGACGCATTTGTTGTCTGTCTGTCTGTTCACTTATAACTCAAGATTCAGACAACCAAATAACGTGAAAGTTGCTACACGTACACAAAATTACATGGGGAAGTTTCTTAAACAGGTTTCGTTCCATTCTTTGGAAAACCAACCAGAAAATTTCAGAAAAAGTGGAAGTGCCTTTTCAATGTGTCCTTTTAAATCTATATCTTCGCACTGATTTTGATGAAATTTTGCACAATTGACCTTCAAAACAAGAAGAAGGGCGCTGTCTACATAAAATTTCGTTCAGTGCATGTTGGAGGGTACTTCTGAAAGCTTCTACAGAAAACCTTATTTTAAACCCGGGCAAAGCTGGGTACTTGCAGCTAGTGAATAATAATGAAGTCCATACTCTTCATTGGGCAAGAATAGCCGTGTGGATAGCGGCATAGCGTTCCGCCGTCGAAGGTAGTGAGTTCGAGACCGACTGCAAGCAATTTTTTAACCACAGTCTTCTTGCTAACAGATACGGAAACGACCACGACTTTTGTATTGTTACTTGCCAATCTTTGGATCGTTTAGCAAATATGTGGCGATTTTGACGGTAAATGAGACTTATATTCTTCGTTGTAACAAGTTCAAAAAATCAAATGTTTCTAGAACTTATGGGACTTAACTACGGGGTCATCAGTCCCTAAGCTTACAAACTACTTATGAATTAGCTAAGACTAAGGACGGTACAAATATCCATGCCCGAGGGGGGATTCGAACCCCCGACCGTAGTGGCAGTGCAGACCGTGACTGGAGCGCCTCAGTCCCCTCGGACACCGCGGCCGGCTTGTAACAAGTGTTTAACTGTTTAAAAAGATGTGGGCGAAAGCGGCCTTTGCGCATTCTTGAGGTTAGGAGGAGGTGCTGCTTACTGTGTTACGTGACCCAAAGGTAGCTTGTCTCTTCATCGTAACAGATTCATTTTGTTACAGTCACTTAACAGTGTAAACATTTACTTACTGTGTTTTAGTGTTCATGTGCATATTCACATTTTCTTAGTGTTTATTATCAAATAAAAATGAACAACGTTCAATATCTTTTAGAAACAAAATACTGAGCTTTAAGCTGACCCCCCGTGGTACACAAAACAGGTCAGATCACTGTTGCAGAAACAAAGAAAAACGCATGCAAAATTTAAAAAGACACAGAATCCACAAGACTGGCAATCTTTTACTGAAAATCGCAACCTAGCGCGGACTTTAATGCGAGAAGCCTATAGAAGTTACCACAACGAAATCCTGTCTCGTAATCTTGCAGAAAATCCAAAGAAATTCTGGTCATATGTGAAGTACACTACCGGAAAAACACAAACAATACCTTCACTACGCGATAGCAATGGTAATACTACAGATGACAGTACTGCTAAGGCAGAATTACTAAACACAGCTTTCCGAAATTCGTTCACCAAAGAAGACGAAGTGAACACTCCAGTATTCAATCCAAGAACAGCTGCCAGCAAGCGAAACTTAGAAGTAGATGTTCCTGGAGTAGTAAAACAACTTAAGTCACTAAACAAAAATAAATCTTCCGGGCCAGATTGTATACCAACTAGATTCCTCTCAGAGTATACCGATGCAATAGCTCCGTACTTAGCTGTAATTAACAACTGATCACTCAGCGAAAGATCCGTACCCAAAGACTGGAAAGTTGCCCAAGTTACTCCAATATTCAAGAAAGGCAATAGGAGTGATCCCCAAAATTACAGGCCTATCTCATTGACGTCGATTTGCAGGAGGATTTTGGAACATATACTTTGTTCGAATATTATGAACTACCTCGAAGAGAACGACCTATTAACCAGTAGTCAACACGGATTCAGAAAGTATCACTCTTGCGAAACACAGCTTGCCCTTTATTCACATGAAGTGTTAAGTGCCATCGACAAGGGATCTCAAATCGATTCTATATTTCTGAATTTCAGGAAGGCTTTTGACACTGTACCCCACAAGCGGCTTCTTATGAAAATTGCGTGCTTATGGAATATCTCCCCAATTGTGCGGTTGGATTCACGATTTCCTATCAAAAAGAACACAGTTCGTTGTAATTGACGGTAAGTCATCGAGTAAAACAGAAGTTATATCTGGCGTTCCACAGGGAAGCGTTATAGGTCCCCTACTCTTCCTCGTGTTTATAAACGATTTAGGAGACAATCTGAATAGCTCCCTTAGACTGTTCGCGGATGATGCTGTCGTTTATCGGTTAGTGAAGTCAACAGAGGATCAAAAGCAAATGCAAATAGATTTAGACAAAATTTCTGCATTGTGCGAAAATTGGCAATTGACACTAAATAAAGAAAAGTGTGAAGTAATACATATGACCACTAAAAGAAATCCGCTGAACTTCAACTACGCGATAGATCAGTCAAACCTTAAGGTCGTAGATTCTACCAAATACCTAGGAGTTACAATTACGAACAACTTTGACTGGAGAGAACACACAGAAAATATTGTGGGGAAGGCGAACCAAAGGTTACGTTTCATCGACAGAACGCTTCGAACATGCACCAGCTCCACCAAAGAGACTGCCTACATCACACTGGTGCGTCCTCTCCTGGAGTACTGTTGCCCCTTGTGGGACCCTCACCAGGTGGGACTGACGGAAGACATTGACAGGTTTCAGAGAAGGGCAGCTCGTTTTGTTCTATCACGTTACGGGGGGGAAAGCGTCACGGAAATGTTGCACGAATTTGGGTGGAAATCATTAAAAGAAAGACGTTATTCATTGCGGCGTGATCTGTTTGCGAAGTTTAAAAGCTGTACGTGTGTTGTGTGGATGTTGAACCTATCGTTAGATCAGACAACAAATTGTTCCTTGACACAGCAATTTGGTTTAATTATGGCCCTGATACTGATGTATATGCTATTAAGTGAGAAACAGTGCATGAAACTGATTATGTGCGCAACGGATATTTTTAACAAAACAACTGTGACATGTAGCCTTTTGAAACAGACACTGACTATACTCAAAAATTTTGACTGCGAGAAAGATATTAAAAAAAAAAACACAAATCACTTTCTTAATGCTTGACTGTGAGAATTTTATGCAGATCAGTTTCTAATTATTGAAATTTAGTATCAATTTAGTATCATAGTCAATTAACTATCATTTACTATGGCACCAATAATGAAATACGTTCAACAATATTATTCACATCAATACTGCACTTTAAATCCACTAATAATTGATTATCAAATGAAGGAAGTAGGTTAATTTTCTAACTACGTAAATGAAAGAAAGTTTAAGTTACTTATTATTAATAATCAGCATTACATTACCTACATAATACAACTTCTGACTTGCAGGCAAAGCAGCCTCTGCTCTACATCGGAGCCATACACACAACCCAACCGCTCTCTAAGCGAGCTGAACCACTACTGCTACTCTCTCTCAGTGCGAGCTACAATGCTATGCAATACATGATCTTTGCCAAAGATGAAACTTCATAAAGGACACATATCGATACATACAGTAGAAGCGATATTATACATTTTCTTGCAAGCAAGTTACTCGATACAAAACAGGAGGCACAATATTGGACATTTTCTTACAAAATAATTTTTTATGGACACGATTCATCACCCCCCTCCTACCTATTAAAATTTTGTAGGGTGGGTGATGCCAATGGCATTGCCTAGCCAGCAAAATTACTGAATTTCAAGTCCAAAAATCCATTAATGACATCCAAAATATAACATGAAAAATATGAAAACCTGATAAACATTTTTATACAAGATATTCAAGATCAAAACAACAGATGAAGTTCATAGAAAATTTAAAAAATGTTACAGTCATAAATGCATGCAATTTTACAGACGAGTACCAACAAGAGTAATGCTTGGAGTGGTACAGGATGTGACAGGCATAAGCAAATGTCAAAATGTACAGCACATCAGCAATAAATGGAATACATGACAAATATACATAATGGTAAACATAAGTATATATAGAATTTTACATAATATAGTTTGACAAATGATATAGTGGAGAAAATGAGATAGCTAGAAGTAATAGACAAGTGAAATAATAAACATGAACATATATAAAGTTTTACAAAAGGTAGTTTAACTAATGTCATCATTCTTTAAAGAAAATGAGGTAATTACAAGTAATACACACAGTAGTGTAAGTTCCATGCGTCTAAATTTTGTACAAGAGATCAGTATTTTTAGGAACATAAAATGAACATTTGTATCTTGTGCACAATGTAGTCTATGTAAATTTTTAGTGCACTTAGTATAAGATAAAGTGTCAATTTTGTATTCTGTGATGCATTTAAGATGCCATACATTCATGGATGCTAGAACATACATGTAAAATTTTTGACTACATAGGTTTCTGATCATGTACAAAATAATGTCACTGCTTCGGCACAATAGGGTTTCAATATTACGTTTGTCAATCGAATAGTTACAATGACAGTTCAGACTAAAGTGTATTGACTCATTATAGTTCTGAAAGCATATTTATCTATCAAGAGCACAATTTTATTTTGGTCACTCAATGTAAAAGAACCATGAAATATACCTAAACACTTGTAATGAACCTGTGGACAACGTTTGCAATGGGAGGCACTGAATAGTATAAGCACACGAATAGCACATTAGCTCCTAACATTCATTTTAGGCCTTCACACTAATAGCCAATTATTCCCTAACATTCATTTTAGGTCTGCACACGATTAGCCAATTATCCCCTAACATTCATGTTAGGTCTGCACACGAACACAAAACACTGTAAGATTACACCACACTGTAGGCGAGCTGGCTGGTTGCATTGAAGTTGAAGTCTTGGGGAAAAGGTTCTGATGTATTCCTCCATGCAATTCGACAACCAAGTGTGCTCCAACCAACGGGGCTACTAGCAGACTGCATCAGCATAGCCAAAATTAGAGCAAAATTATGGTGGTTGGCCAAGGCTGCAATGGACAGTACTATGTGGCCAAACATCATCCAAAAAACATCTTCATTAAAAGGCCCAAAATCAGTGGTGTATAATAACACGTCCATTGTTCTGTGTGCATTATGGAATCTCGTGTGCGAAATCGCCAGTTCCCATGCGTGTCCAAAGTACATGAAATAAAGCATTTTACACACAAATTAGTAACATAGTCATGATATTTCAGTTTACACTGAAAGAAAAGTCGTTGATTATTAAACCATATTTTTACATTACAAGTAGTGTCTTGAAGACGGATACATTTGAATAGTAATGAGTAATTTAATTCTTATACTAGAGTATCTACAAAATTAGTGTCATTTCATATAGGCATAAGACTTTACATACTATGTACATATTACTTTACAAACACATAATCGTATGAAATACATTCAGGGTGCTTGTCATCAATTTGGCATTAGGTCATGTAAAGTAAATTTTTTGTCATAATTAGAGCGATTAACGTGAAGCCACTTCAAATAACTTGACATTCCAATTACCACTAGTCAATTAAATTGACATACATCACTATGGTGGGGATTGCATTACCACCAAATTATAACAATTAAATTACATATGTTGCCATGGCCAGGCTTTTGTCTGAACTGAGTTACATGTTTCATTGCCTTGAGGTATAACACATCAGGGTAGTTTCGTGAGAATATCAAAAGAGGTTCAAGTCATCAGGTCATGTCTGTGTCTGTCTGAGTCAGCAGTAGGGTCAGACAAAACAATTAAGGCAAATTTTGGCACAGTAATAGATGTACATCACAGTAAATCATCCGATAACGTACACTACTTGTTAGGCATAGCTGCAGATTTTCATCAATAAGATCATCAATAAAAATTTTGAAGATAGCAGTAAGCAAAAGCAAAGTATCTCTGTGCATTAACTAGACTTAACTAGGCGTAGTTTATGGCAAAACTGTAAGTTCGCAAGAGAGATGGCTGTGTGCAACGTATAAGCATAACCATACATTTTCATGAGCTTCATTATAAAATTAATTAGCATAGTGGTAGGGCTTAGGTATATAATTAGTGAGCATAGCGGTAAGCTTTGATTACAAGAGCAATAAGCATAGCTGCAAGCATAATTAGAGATATTCATTACACATAATTACAAATAATTACAGAGCATCAGAAGGATATGATTCTCACCAATCACACATGCCATTGAAGGCACAATGCATCAACATACAAAATGGTGCACATAAGCACAAAGAGAAAACACAAAAGCGCAGTGCGAGTAAGCACATAAGAAAAGAACAGAGCATAGCATCATTAGCAACAGAGCGATTCTCCTCATAATTGCTTCATAATCATTGTATACTCTCGTCCACATAATTACATTTATCAAACATCTTTGACTGTTACCAATACCTTCCTTACCATCATTTATCCATAAACAATAGTGCATTTTAAAGACCACCATGACATATTGTGTATTGCCTTACTCATCATCCTCCAGAATGTCCTTTTTCTTTTTTACTGCTTAATTGGCTTACAAAATGCTTATGTCAACTCAAAATCTTCTTCACTCGCTCCGAAGTTCGTAAGTTATGCAATTAGTAATACAGAAGAGAAATCTGATATTTTCTGTAACATAATAACTTAAATAGATTACTCAATCAAAAATTTCCATTAATTTTATTTGTCTTGCACAGCCACAGAGTTCGTTATATGTAAATTGCAAGATAGTCATAGTTTTGTATGACAATATCCCAGCGTAGCACAGAGCATAAGTATTCAGAGATAGAGAAAAGTAACAGTGAGAAAAAGATGTAGATAGAGCGCACTAAGGAAAAGCGGAAGAATAGTGACACTCAGCTCGAGAACGGGGCACCAATCGCCACTTGGTGTGTCCAAAACAGATTAATGGACTCTCTACCCCAATTTTATGCCTTGAAAATTTTAATATTGGAAATGTGGTGTATGCCTTTCGACTTGTGCGTCGTTAAAGTTTCATTAGTGAGAGAATTACTTTTTGTTTGATCCTCGTGCTCTGAATAACGTTTAGTACGCGGCGGTACTTTGTTGCGACCGGCGATCATATCTGTTTCTATCAAAATATCGACTGCGCGAGGAATTTTCCTCGTCTTCTTCCTCTAAGTCTTGTAAGAGGTTTCTAAAGGCTTCAATATCATTCTTGCATCGTGCCGCAATGGCAATTTGACGCAAGTGTAGAGGTAATTTGTTCAAACAAATTCTAATTAATTCGGCAGGGCAGTAAGGTGCCGATAAAAATTGATTTTTGTATACCAAATGTTGAAAATATTCCACCGGGCTCGAGAAATTTGATCGCTCAAAAGTTTTGAACGTCGCAATACTGTTTTTAACGCGGTCTTGTGCCGCTTCCGACCAGTATGCGGATAGAAATGAGCGTCAGAACTGATTCTCGCTATAGCACTCTTGTGCAATAGCTCTCATTCTGGTGGCTGGCTCGCCTTCCAGATAACCATATATAAATTCTAATCTGTGCTCAAGTGGCCAATTCGGGGGAAGACAATAATCGAATTGCTGCAACCACTCTTTAGGGTGCAAGTCATTCGGAGAGTTTTTGAATGTCTTGAATTTACGTACAGTCAGGAAATGCTTGTAGTCAAACGCTTCACTTCGCCTGTGCGGTGTAAGTGAGCGTAAACTACGCACCGCGTCTTCATTGTTGTTGCTATGAGGTACACTTCGTTCACGTACCAAGCGACCTACTTGAGTCGAATCATCATTGTCATTTTCGTTCAAATTTTCTTCTACGTCTTCGTATGCATTTCCATAAGTGTGGTCAAATTTCCTCTCTATTCGCGCCACGCGATCATCTAATTTTCCGACCTCAGCCTTGTATTGCTGATTAATGGTCATTTGACCTTGTTTGAAACGGTCAAGGGCGAGATATTCATTAGTTTCATTAAAGGGGGTAGGATGCGTTACATCAGAACTTTTGTCACTGTTATCACTGATTTGGGTAATTTTAACAGTAATATCCTCAAACTGTTTATTAATTTTATTGATCTGTTCCGTCGTGACTGACTGGAAGTTCTGCAACTTTTCATCAGATAGATTACTCTGTTGGTTCAATTGAGCGAGTTCAGTAGTTTCCATATTTTCGACTCGTGACGCAAAGCTTTCCATATTTTCCACTCGTGACGCTAGGCTTTCCATATTTTCCACTCGTGACGCAAGGCTTTCCACTACCGGGTTAATCTCGTCGCGAATATCTTGTCTTATTTGCTGAGATTCACGTTTGAAAGTATTGAGCAGTTGTTCCCTGAACCGATTGTTGTCCTCATTTATTTTATTAAAACTACTTTGAATGCTCACAAACCTCGAATCGCACGTTTGTTCTATTTTCTCAAGTTTTTCATTTAATTTCTGAGATTGTTCCTCAAGTTTTTCATTTAATTTCTGAGATTGTAATTGACTATTCTCAAGTTTTTCATTTAATTTCTGAGAGTGTTTCTCAAGTTTTTCACCTAATTTCTGAGATTCCTGAGATTGTAATTGACTATTCTCATTTAATTTAGCGAGCTGTGACAATAAAATTTGCATGAAATCATTTGGTAATACGTTTTCCATAGCCGTAGCACAAGTATTTTTTGTAGCAGAGCTAGGCGGAACCGATGCATTATTTTCCGCAACCACGTTACAAGAATTGGAATTCTGTATTGTCGAATCCTGTACTGTATCATTATCCATATTGTCTATTCCTGAACTAATCTGTTCTGCATTTTCGGACACGGTGTTTACTGTCGTATTTGTATCAGTGCAGTGAGAAGACTCTTGTAAAAATTCAGCTTCTCTCCTTACATCATTCAAGGTCTCATTTTCGGAAGCAGATTTAGCATCAGCGCGGACTCTCCTATTCTTCGACATTGTTAACAGAATTTTGCAGTAAAGTGACCAATTCTATTTATTTTCACCAACTGCAAAATTTTTGGAAATTACACACGGTAATTATGAGAGAACAATAGGCTGAATCGGGCTAGTGCAACATACAATCACAATCGAGATTACGCGAACCGTTAATTATCACACGAGTTCCGCGATACTAGAACTTTCATCACAACAAACATCAGACAATATAAAAGAGAGACTTGTTCAGTAGTAATGCAATTATTTGTATATTCAATTAATCTACTATAAACAATACTACACAATCTCAAGAATGGTAAGTAACAAACTACAGAAACAATTACTATGCTACTGTTCCTATAACAAAGGATGGTGCTAAAAAATTAAATTAAGAGCCAAAAGATAAGTTGGTTAGTGGAAAAGACAAACTAACTTAAATAAGGCTACGTATCTAACTACGTCACGATCCTGTTTGTGAACTATCCTGGCAGAAAGGGCGCCAGATAAAAGCTGTACGTGTGTTGTGTGGATGTTGAACCTATCGTTACATCAGACAACAAATTGTTCCTTGACACAGCCATTTGGTTTAATTATGGCCCTGATACTGATGTATATGCTATTAAGTGAGAAACAGTGCATGAAACTGATTATGTGCGCAACGGATATTTTTAACAAAACAACTGTGACATGTAGCCTTTTGAAACAGACACTGACTATACTCAAAAATTTTGACTGCGAGAAAGATATTAAAAAAAAACCACAAATCACTTTCTTAATGCTTGACTGTGAGAATTTTATGCAGATCAGTTTCTAATTATTGAAATTTAGTATCAATTTAGTATCATAGTCAATTAACTATCATTTACTATGGCACCAATAATGAAATACGTTCAACAATATTATTCACATCAATACTGCACTTTAAATCCACTAATAATTGATTATCAAATGAAGGAAGTAGGTTAATTTTCTAACTACGTAAATGAAAGATGAAAGAAAGTTTAAGTTACTTATTATTAATAATCAGCATTACATTACCTACATAATACAACTTCTGACTTGCTGGCAAAGCAGCCTCTGCTCTACATCGGAGCCATACACACAACCCAACCGCTCTCTAAGCGAGCTGAACCACTACTGCTACTCTCTCTCAGTGCGAGCTACAATGCTATGCAATACATGATCTTTGCCAAAGATGAAACTTCATAAAGGACACATATCGATACATACAGTAGAAGCGATATTATACATTTTCTTGCAAGCAAGTTACTCGATACAAAACAGGAGGCACAATATTGGACATTTTCTTACAAAATAATTTTTTATGGACACGTTTCAAGTTTCAATCACCGACTTTTATTTCTGAATGTGAGATTATTTTGCTAGCGCCCTCCTTCTTAGGGAGACATGACCATCCCAATAAAATGAGAGAAATCAGACCGAAAACGGAACGATTTAAGTGTTCTTTCTTCCAGCGCGCTATTAGAGAATGGAACGGTAGAGAAAAGTTATGAAAGTGGTTAATGAACCCTCTGCCAGGCACTTAAATGTGATTTGCAGAGTATCTATGTAGATGTAGATGTAGATGAAGATTGGTACAAAAGCGTGAAATAAATAA
The DNA here is from genome assembly GCA_026315105.1 of Locusta migratoria. Classification (NCBI taxonomy): domain Eukaryota; kingdom Metazoa; phylum Arthropoda; class Insecta; order Orthoptera; family Acrididae; genus Locusta; species Locusta migratoria. The sequence continues at coordinate 337,339,131 of CM048745.1, forward strand.
GCTTGGTAGGCCGACGCCTCAGCTCGAAGCAAGCACAAAAAAGCCGAGGTAAGACATTCTGCATTTAACGGGCAAACCGGGGCGCTTTCCCCTTCTCTTTGGACGCTGAGCGGAGGGTATTCATCTGAAGCACCAGCCGCCACTGTCTGCATCGGCTCAGAACAGCTCAGACCTTCCTTGACCCTATCTATCTCGTTGGCCTTGGGTCAGAGTATAACAACGCCAACGATGACGTCAGGTCTCCTATCAACTGGGGCAGTGTTTTCCGGGTAGTCCCACCCATAGACCAAAGATAATATAGACTGCGCATGTCCTTATTTCTGCTTCGTTGTGGTTTGAAACCAACATCTAACATTGCCCCTAGTCACGTGACTGAGACGTCATTACGAACAATAGTGTTTCTCATTTACAGGTGAAGTCAAGGCTAGATCGGGGGGAAAAAAAGTCTTCTCGTATTCCTATTACACATGTAGCAGTAAAGGTAACGTGATTTCTCCATATTAATGACATTAATGCGGTGATTATTGTTTTTATATGTGACCAGGTAAAAAGTATTGCCAGTTCCGTTTACAAGCAACGGAATTACACATCTTCAATGTTTGTGTTGCACTGTGAATTGTTTTCCTTTTTGTCCAGCTGATCAATGCGATTTTTGATGGGAATATTATTTCAGCGTGTCTTGACTGAGTATATATGTCAACAAGTAAGTAATTTCTGATGCAGATCTGCCATTAATAGCGTAACACAATGCTGAAGATGAATACGCACTGTTCATTACCCATATAAAACCAGTTCTTGTCACGTACATCAATAACTTTTTGATCACATTAATATTTAATGTAAAAAGCCAATATTTTCCTAGTTTTACGTTTTTGCTTCACTGTATGTCGCGAAAGTCATAAATTATAAACTCTTTTACTATATTAAAATCGGACATTATGGATGCAAACCGATTTCAGGTATCTATAAAAGCATGATAAAACATTTCACATGTATTGTTGAGGACTCGTATCAAAACTGATGCCACTTGTCAAACTGGTATTTCGTCACCTGTGTAAGCTACAAACTAAAAGACTCACAATACAACCAAAACTGTCATTCGCTTTTGAACTGCAATTCTGTTGCTTATAAAAAGAACTGCGAATACATTTCATCTAGGCACACGTAAGAACTGTAACCGTTGCATAGATATTGCGAATTGCGGAGACGCTACAGTCACGGTCAGCACGGCCACTACGGTCGGGGGTTCGAATCCCCCCTCGGGCATGGATATTTGTGCCGTCCTAGTTCGTAAAGTAGTTCATAAGTAGTTTGTAAGTTTAGGAACTGATGACCCCGTAGTTAAGTCCCATAAGCTTTACAAACATTTGAACATTTTTTGAATTGCGGAGAACTAAAGCCCATTGTACTACTGAATGTGTAATAAGAATAGGATAGGACGTTTTACTTTCGAAATCGCCACTTAATTTTCACTAGCAAGAAGAAGAAGAACTCCGACTGTCCGCTGCACTTCATATTGCTTGTAATGAAGAACAGCGATTCTTGCGCCGAGTCACGTGACTCATATGTTGGTTTCCAATAAAATGACGTCAAGCGCAGTCTTAAAGCACTAGGTATACCGAGCTGAACAATCCACCATTTTGAATCCCAGTCCGGCGACAGTGTAGTATGGTTTACGTGGTGCAGCATGCTGAATTAGGAATATTTGTGATTTGTTTCAAGTGTGGAATGGTTGGTTGTGCAGCTCCTAACTGATCAAACAATAGCAGACGGACGCCAAAATCGAGCAACAATCTGCGTAACATTAAGAAAAAAAATCTTCTTTTATTTGTATTAGAAACAGTTATGCTCACAGAGAGGTAGTAATGAGAATATAGGCCTAAGCATTTTGATTGATTTGATTTGATTCTTTCAGGGAAGCCAGAACAGTCTTGGTCTAACCCGCCACTGCCCGCACCGGAACTAAGTTTATTGTGCGGTATCGCCCCCTGTATGTCTAGTAAAGCCAACCAATGCCCTTGAAGAGTGCAAGGAGTCCCTTTACCAGTTCTTTATTAGACACAATTTCTTCGGGTCTGGTTGTCCCAAATGTTCTGTGCCTTTTACTCTCCAATGCAATGCATTCGAAGATCAGATGTGATGCAGTTTCATCACCGTCATCACAGAGCTTACATTTAGGGTCCTCTTCTGTTATTCCCATTGTATGTAGGTGGTTTTTGAAATTCCCATGGCCTGTCAGCAATCCAACCATGAGTCTAATCTCTCTCCTGTTCAAACCCAGGATTGCAGAGCTTCTTTTAAAACAAGGCTTTGGCATCATTACCTTGCCATGTTTTTGTTGATGGACTTTGGTCCAATATTCTACGTGCTGTCTTCTGAGCCAGTTACGTAGCTCCAATTTGATCATTGCCTTGGTGATTGTCAGTAGTCTCTGCCCCCATCCTGGCTAATCTGTCGGCATATTCGTTGCCACTGATGCCCGAGTGGCCAGGGACCCACAATAGGTTTACTCTATTGCTTTCCCCTAGCTCCACCAGAACCCTGTGACATTCTGCAACAATTTTAGACCTTGTTGTAGGAGCTGCCAGTGATCTCAGGACTGGCTGTCTGTCTGAATAGATATAGATGCTACGATCTTTGTAGCACCTACGCAAATTCTCCTCCACACATGCCCTGATGGCAGTGATTTCGGCCTTGAATACTGAGGCCAGTTTCCCTAGAGAGATGACGCCCTCCAGTCTTGGCTGCACCCCGTATACCCCGGCCCCAACGCCTTGGTTTGATTTCGACCCGTCAGTGAACCAGACAATATCCCCCGTACGGTGTCGAGAGTTTGTGACACTTGCGGGGAGTGACACTTGCGCGGAAAGGGAATTTGTAGACACTTGCGCGGAGACCCGGACGCTGCAGGTAGTGAACAGGGTGTTCCAGAAGTAGGGATACACCACCCCTACTCCACGCCCTCCAGCCGCTACCTGTGCCGTATTCAGGGAAAGGCCCACCGAGCGAGGTGGAGCTGTAGTAACGGCCCGGAGATATCACAGCCTCATTCAACAGGGAGATAACACGTCATACAAATATCACTCGATTTACAATACAGCACCATGTGAAGAGGAATGTGATGAAATCGGAATTGAGCGCAACCGTTGCTAACTACAATTTCGGATTTACTGCATTTTGAGTCAGAATTCGCATCTATATTCGCATTTATCGCAAATGCGAATTTTTCTTGTCCCTAGTAATACCTCTAAAAATAAACAGCTGATCAAGGCACTAAAAACAAGGGCAGATCTTTGGGTGTATTACTACAAATAACTAAAACATAATTTGATCGTGGAATTATATACAATCTCATTATAAAGGTTTTTTGTAGGTGGTTTTGAGCAGCTTTTAAATATGTTAGCAATAGCATTATGAAATATAGACAGCTACACCTTATGTTTATTATGAGATATCGATTTCGGCTAATTTCAGGTCATCTTCAAGTCTCAAACAACAGGTGTTACTTATGCATTTTTCCAGTGGCACTCATAACCTTTAACTGTTTACACACGAGGTCTAACGCTGTTAGTCGCGTTAGCGATGAAAACAGAACCCAGAATCTTTGCGTCTAAATGATACATATATTAGTGTGATGTCTTATTTCGAAAGAACAAACATCACACCAATACATATATAGCTCTCGGTAAGGTGGAAGGGTACGATGTCGTTACGTAGCACAGCACGGCGACTGGAGAAGTGCAAACAACGTTCTCTCCTCAGAGGTATGATTCTAATTAGGTTCGACGTAGACTTCTACAACATACAGTCTATACGGTGAAGATTACACAAAAAAATTTATCGTTTCGTCTACTTTAGCGATAGCAACCAAATTTTAAAATCGTGTCTATTATGTAAAGATTTAGCAACACAAAACGCTTCAAGTCCATAACTTCACTGGTTTTCGAGTTCTCAATTTTTAATATGTTTTTAATGTTATAACATAAAAAACAAATTTGGGACTCACACTACAATTTTCATGTGGCAGATTTTGTAGGTACACGCACAAGACATAATTCAACGGTTCTGTGCATTCATTTTATGAGAAATACCAATCATTTGTTTTCAGTGTTTATTTCAAATTTCTACATTTAAGTTTCTTTAATTATTAGTACTTAAATGTGGTGATGAAATAAATAAATTACGTGTATATGTGTAGTCTTATGCGACCAAACTACTTAGGTCACCGGTCGCTAGACTTACACTACTTAATCTTACGTAAAATAACGTAGGCAAAGTACAAACAAACATACCCATGTCCGAGGAAGGACTCGAACATCCGACCGGACCGGCCGCGCAATTTGTGACACAAATTAAATGTTTGATAATATTAATGCATAGAAGTATGAAATCACGTCAAGCCTACTTCCTGCAAAAAATTCGACAAAAAAAGTTGGCACTGAGTTTAGAAAAACAAAATTCTGGTATATTGGATTTTAATATTTTATCAAAAAATGAATGTTACTACAAGAGATACAGCCATTCAAATTTACGGGCACCATAACGTATTCCCTTCCTGAATAAATGAGCTGCTTCTTATAGTTTCAACACCTTTTTCTTGAATGTTCTGAATATAAATCTTCATACAGACTTCTTGAAGAGGAGAGTGATACGGATATCTGATTGTAAACCACTGCCTATTACCTTAGACCTTTTTGACTGTACTGAACAGGAGTTCGGCGATTCCGTAATTTATATTTATACAGTTAACAGGCAATGTAATTTATAACCAACTATTGGCTGTCAATTTCGCTTCATTTTTTCTGGAAGTCTTGCAACTTGTTTCTCCCTGTTGGTTTATGCCAAGTTCGGAGTAAAAATGGTTCTATATGACGGTGATGGAAAGCAGAATTTATCTTTAGCATTTTTCGGTGTGTGACATGTATTTCTAATTCGAATACAGCCAAATCGTTTTGGGGTCTACGAATAAACGCTTTAAGTATGTAAAATACTCATTGAATTATTATTAACGTTTTTTAATTGAAGGTTTAAGGTTGCGTCTCCTATTAAAAAGCATAGTAGCTATTTTTAAAGATATGGAAGTTGCATGATAGTGGGGTTAACTACATAGCGGTCAATTACATCAACGTATCTGTGCAGGATGCATAATATATTTATTGTTTGCACAGGTGTCTTGGTATGCTTAGTGTTCTGAATAATATGCTTTTAGGAGGTATGACTGTGGAAAGTCATCGTCTTGTAGTAGCAAAGAATGTCTTAATAACTCTCCAAACATTATCACTATTAAAATACCTTTTTGTTTTCAGGAGAAACACTCAACGAATTCATATGTAGTTAGAACAAGTTACTATATTGCTCTTCAGCTTTGAAAGGGTTGTGCAATTTCACTGAGTTTCGTGTTATGTTGACAGTGTAGAAACTTGACAACAGCAGTGCTAGACTTGTTGGTGTGCCTGTACCCAGGAAAAGCCATTAGCCGCCCCAAGGGCCTCGGGTTCCGCGCAAGTGTCACTCCGCGCAAGTGTTCCAACCCCCGGTGTCGAACTATTTTCTCTCACTGCTCCCTACTTCCAATTGTTATACTGAAAGGCTTGTTGAAGCAGTATGGGGTTATAATATAGTCGGTTGGTATTTCCCCAACCTTTCCTATATTTACCTCACTCACTATTTTAGTGTGTGATTCTGGATACCCGTAAGAGTTCCAGTTGTTGACAGATTTGAGTCTGTAGGCACCAGCTGCCGCCTACATCTTGACCCAAAGGTGTAATGGGGGCATATCCAGCATGTAAGCAATGGTTTACTTTAATTTTGCTTCCAATTGTTAACATAACACAACATATGTTTAATGTTGTTTTTCTTGATTTCATTTAGACCAACTAAGGAGTTATTCTAAGGGCTGTTAATTTATTTCGAGTGATACCGGAGTACAGGTGGCTTTACCCAGCTTGTGGTTTTTAAATTATATTATTTCGCATTAGTTGAGTATTTAAATGTGACTCTCCATATAGGAATATGTAGGTCTAAACCAAGCTGTGAACACGATGTCTGAAAAAATTTAAAAAAAACAATAAACGGACCTTTGCAAAGAATGAGAACTGGAAATAAGTCTTACATGAAAGATATTAAATTCGAAACTTAGCATGCAACATTCAGTTTATTTCGAAGTGCATGCTGCCAGAGAGACTTTATTTAGTCGTAATCTAACTAAACCAGACGTTGAAAGTTATTAAACACATTTTTGACGTAAAATCTTCTCTGAAACATGGTATGTGTAAAATTTGCGAGACAGTAGAGGGGTGGATACGGGAAGTACAATATCGTAATTTAACATTATGCAGCCGTGGGGTTAGAGACGGTCACTGTTTCATTTTCGAATGCAACTCTTAGTTACTGTAAACACATGTGGATGTACAATTTGTAAACCAGATAATACGATAATTGTAACGTATTTTAACTGTATTTGATATATATTTAAAACGGCAACATATGCCTCAATGTGGAATGTAAGTGAATGTATCACTCTCTACATACGCCTCCAATAACTAACTTTAAGTTGCATGCCTCTTACAGTCAAATGTAAACCAATACGTTTACTATGCTGTAATATTTTCTGGCCTTAAGAGCATATTAAAAAGCGTAAGTGTTCCACAGTCTAAATGCGCGCCATCAACGTGAGATTCAAAATGGCGGATTGTTCTGCCTGTACTATACAGTGCTCTACGCAGTCTATCTTTGGTTTATAGTCCCATCAAACAGCTTATAAAGATAATGGCGGAAACTGCGTAGCATTTGCATGCGTTTCTTAGGCAACACCGCTAGCAGTGCCATCTGTTGTTTGACGTGCCTTGACGTCTGTAATTCTGTCTGTATTTTATTTCGCAGCGTATAATTTTGTTGTTGTTGCATAATTTACATTTGTTATACCATTTGTAATACTGTGTTACAAGACAATTCATTTAAAGTGCGTGGTAAAAGAAGACCAAAGTAATCGGATTTTTATATTTAGATAGAATTAGAACTGAAAAAAATTATATAAACCTATACATGTACGCAATTCGTGAGTTAATTTTCGTAGGTTAAGATCACTCATTTTGACACAGATGAATCATTTTTCTTATTTGCAATTGCTTTGATTGAGATGCAAATTTTTTTTTTGTCAGTAACAAACAGCAGCTAACATAAATTCATCCTAATTGGGAATATTGAATCATGAGTAAGCAAACCATCTTGCTTCTTACCCCATTATTAGTAGGCCTATCAATAAAATACTTATCAAAATTATGTCTAAACGTTTCCGACATTTTATATGACATACTGTGAGCGCAACCCATGAAGATATGGATTTTGTTTGGATCATATCTCTTCATGTGTATAAAGAAATTGGCAACTTCATGCTCATTATCATTCTGTGATGCCAGAGCCATTTTACACTTTTAATGTACCAACCCAAGTGCAACAAAAGAATAATTCAGTGATTGTTGCTATATGCTTACCTTCCCTGATACTGATATCAGCAGACATTTCATTGACAGAGAGTTTTCAGTTCATTCAGTTTTACTAGGAATGGTGCTGCATCTACATCTACATCTACACTACATCTACATCCATACTCCGCAAGCCACCCGACGGTGTGTGGCGGAGGGTACCTTGAGTACCACTATCGGTTCTCCCTCCTATTCCAGTCACGTATTGTTCGCGGAAAAAAAGATTGTCGGTATGCCTCTGTGTGGGCTCTAACGTAGGGTTACCATATGTTCATCACCAAAAAAGAGGACAGTTCATATAAAGAAAAGAGGACATTTTACCTTTAACATAATGTAATTTACAACTTTACTAATGAAACACGTAAAACTACTACAAACTAAAACAGTAACCCTGTGTGGTTGTTGGAAAACGAAATATTATGAACCCTGACAGTTTATTCCTCATCACTATTCTCAATTGTCTCATTCTTGTCTTATTCACTTTTGAGCCAACTATATTTGGTGGACGACGAAAAGTCTCTCAAGAGCTTTTTGTTTTTTTAACAAGTACTGAGAAAAACTCAGGCATTTGAAATGTTTGAAATTATACTGTACACATACAGTATAATTACAGTATATTTTAAATCTATTCCTGTCTTTTATCCACTGTGTGTTCACAAGAGAAAACACACGTTCTGTGTCGGCATTATGACTAGTTATAGAAAAAAGAAGTCTACAATTTTCAGCAGTTCAGAATAACTAACAACTCTGGATGACATTTAAACATGCATATCACACTTCAGCTGCTTGTAAGTTCTGTTTCCTTTGATAATCTTTCAACAATTTTATAAAATTACAAAGCTTATCGGAGCACAATGTATCATTAATTCTTACATTCGTTTGATCATTCTCTTGAACGATTTGTATTCCTCCAGGAGCACATATTTAACACTGACTTTCTCTTCGGCATTATGTTATATTTAGTTCGTAATTTATTTTGAAGCAAAAAGCTACCTACGATCTGGAACACACATTACAGCTTTAAACTAAACCAGAAAGTATATCAACAGCAACGCCATAGAACGTAATGCAGAAGACAGAATGCACTGGTTGAATACAGGACAAACAACCGGGTTCCTTCGCAGAGAAGTTCCGAATCTTTTGCAACTGTCAGTCCCGTGCGGAGTGCGAAATTGTGAACGGCAATTTCACTCTGTGTATGCGCGTAATAGTTGCGAACAGTTTGGAACTGCAGTGCGAATGAACATGTTGTCGCCAATCACACAAAAATAAATTTTATTTCTCGGAACGCAAAAAAGAGGACATTTAGTAGAATTTTCCAAATTCCGGCCGGACACATTTTCTTGCCTCAAAAAGAGGACATTTCCGGGAAAAAGAGGACGTATGGTAACCCTACTCTAACGTCTCTCGCCGCATCGAACAACAACTTTCTTTTAATGATTTCCATCATTATGTATAACATTCTGGAAAGGGTTCGGTTTCGTTTCAGGTCCTCTCACAAGTACGACGACAGAACTATGGTTTTCTGCACAAGGTGAATCCGAACTCCATCGAAAAAAAAAAAATCAGAATTTTGTTCAGGGACATTTCTAGAGTCCTTTTCGTATAAGCAACACCTGGTCACTGGGGACATAGTAATCGTTACAGAGACAGTGCTGTCATAAATATGTCTGAAACGGCCGACTGCAGAGTCGCGATTTTGGTGTCTTGGTATTCGGTTTCTATTTGAGCTAGAATTATGGATGAAAATTTTTTAATTTCGCTCGGAACCAGGTCCTATTTGTATTGCCAGTAAAATATTCGCCTCATTGTAATTACGTTACAGCAGTGCTTCAGAGACTGGGGGTTCACTTCCCTCAGTGCCGGATCTACGATATTTCAGAACCATGGACGAAACTTGATAGTGAAGTCCCCCATCCCCTCCAGTTCGGCGCGTCGATGTTTCGCCAGAGAGACGACTAAGAACGGCACAAATACCCATGCCCGAGGGGGATTCGAACCCCCGACCGTAGTGGCCGTGCAGACCGTGACTGGAGCGCCTCAGTCCCTCGGCCACCACGGCCGGCTTTGAAGCAACATTTACCCTCAAAATCACGACATATTCGCAGAAAACGTCCAAAGTTATGTGGCAAGTAACAGTGCAAAAGTAATTGTTTTCCCTTATCTCTTAAAAAGAAGATTTCGTTAAAAAAATTGTTTGCACTCAGACTCGCACCCACTACCTTTGACACTGCAATGCCGTTAACCGCGCGACTATTCTTGCTAGGTACTGACTTTGTTATTATTCATGATCGGTTCATCTGAAGGCTTTTACAGTTGATGCATCTTTAATTGATAGTTATAAGATAGTTTATCAAATATGACGTGTTTTGATAAATCTTCCTTTCGCCAAAAACAAAAATGTATGAAGTGCGGATGTTGCCTTCAAGGAGGATTTGCGCATTCACAAGGCGTGCGCAGTAGCTTCATTTGTCTTTGCTTCGGGACCAATCGTGCTTAGCCGCCAGTGCTCGAGTAGCCAGGAGCTGACGCCTCTACCAGCTCCAACGCCAATGATAAAAGCGGCGTTTTCCCTCGCCCCTCCCTGCCGCGGGAACGCGCATATGTTGAGTCCAGAGGGTTCAGAAGAGAATTTGAACCTCAGCCGCGCATGCCCATTGTGTAGTCTTAGTTTAAGTTAGTTTAATTAGTTTGTAAGTTTACGGACTGATGTCCCCATAGTTAAGTCTCTTACGAATTACAAACATTTCATTTTACTACTTGTAACCCCTTATGGCACCCCTTAATAGTTGAATTTCGAAAAATACCCCTACATGTATCTTTTAAATTCCAACCAAATATGTAAATATCATTTTTTGTAATTCTGGGTTCAAAACTGGTTTAGTACAGCGTATTTTCAAAAAAATGTTTCATCCCCTATTTCACGCCATAAATGATTAATTTTCTGAAAATACAAAAACGCGTGTCTTTTTAATTCTGACCAAGAAAACATATACCCATTTATGTGGTTGTAGCTTCAAAACTACCTTAATAGTAAAAATTTTTCGAAAAAAACATCCTCGCAATTTAACAACCCCCATGAAGGTTGAATTTCCAAAAATACCGAAACACGAATTTTTTAAATTTTAACCAATAATACAAATACCAATTTTGGCAGCTCTAGCTCCAAAATTGTCTGAATAGCAAAGTGTTTTCGAAAAGAATTTTTGATCCCCTATTTTACCCCCTTAGTTGTTGTATTTCCAAAAATACCGAAACTCGTGTTTTTTAAATCCTGATCAAGAGTCCATATCCTAAGTTTCGTAGTTATAGCTTGAAATTTGAGTTAACAGCAACAATTTTCGAAAATAAATTTTTGCATCCATTATTCACCACCTTATTCGTCAAATTTTCAGAAATACCGAAACACGTGTCTCTTAAATTCGAACCCCGAATCCAAATTCGAAAATTATTAGTTCTAACTACAAAATTGCCTAAATAGCAACAGATTTTTGAAAAACATCCCTTCTCCAAATAAACCCCCTTTATGGTTGAATTTCAAAAAATACCAAAATAAGTATTTTCTAAATTCTAACCAACAATACAAAAATCAATTTTTGCTGCTCTAGCTTCAAAATTGTCTTAATATCAACGTGTTTTCAAAAAGAAATTTTCATCCCCTATTTCACCCTCTCACTTGTTGAATTTCCAAAAATACTGAAACTCGTGTATTTTTAAAAATCCTGACCATGATTCCATATCCGAAGTTTCGTAGTTGTAGCTTAAAATTTGAGTTAACAGCAACATATTATTGAACATCAATTTTTTGCATTCCCTATTTTACCGCCTTATTGGCTGAATTTAAAAAAAAGAAAATGCCGAAACACGTGTCTTTTAAATTCGAGCTCTGAATTAAAATCCGAAATTTTGTAGTACTATGTTCAAAATTGCCTAAATAGCAAAGTATTTTTAAAAATTATGGTTAAAGTTTATTGCAAGTCGCTAAGTGTTCTCATTCTCAAATAGTTTAGGATTAAAATCACGCTATTACGCGCCACAAGATGAGGCTGTTTTCACTGTTTATAACGTGATATCTTATGAACTGTGTACCGTAGGTGATTTTTGCCACCGTAGCAAATTATTTCTGACGTCAAAGAATATTTGTACCAAATTTGGTTGAAATCGGTGCCTTAGTTTAGGAGCAGATGTAGAATATTATCGCATTTTGCGGCCGATTTTCACGACTGTCATTGTTTATGACGTCATATCTCCTTACGTATGTGTCGTAAGTGGTTCTCACCGCCGTCCGCGGTGGCCGAGGTGACTGAGGCGCTCCAGTCACGGTCAGCTCGGCCACTACGGTCGGGGGTTCGAATCCCCTCTCGGGCATGGATATTTGTGCCGTCTTTAATATAAGGTAGTTGATAAGTAGTTTGTAAGTTTAGGGACTGATGACCCCGTAGTTAAGTCCCATAAGCTTAACAAACATTTGTACATTTTTTTGGTTCTTACCTCGACAGCGATTGTTGCCTGATAGAAAGGAACATGTGTACCAAGTTTGTTTGAAATTGGTCCACTAATTTAGGAGGAGATGTGGAACCTACATACATATACCCACATACAAACATACAGCCTATTTTATTAGATGTATAGATACCAACTCACAGCCGCGGCAGAGTAGCCGAGCGCATTGAGGCGCTATGCTTTGATGCGCGAGGCCGTTCCCCGTCGGGAGTTCGAATCCTCCCTCAGGTATGGATGTCTGTCTTTACTATAAGTTTATGAGTAGTTTGTAAATTTAGGGACAGATGACCCCGCACGTAAGTCCCATAAGCTTAACAAACATTTGAACCAACTCACAGGAGCAATCTACTGCAGTTTCGCTTCAGGATAAACCGCTTCTGAGCGCAATAAATACGCCACCATCTACTTTATTCAATCTATCTTTTCTGAACACCATTTGCTCATTAGTAAAAATTTCAGCTGTACTGATCTCCGGCATTAGCCAGCTTTCGGTACCTATAACAATATGAGATTCATTACTTTGTATTAGTGCTTGGAGCTCCGGTACTTTCTCCACACAGCTACGACAATTCACAACTGTTGGACCAATGGTTTTTAGGTCTGTGTTCGTCCAATCTTTGAGCTGTACCCTTTGAGATTGAAACCCTTTCTGTGTGATCCCGAGGCCCTCTAACCAGTGTAACCGCTTCTTGCGTGTATTGGACTCCTGACCTATTCAGCGGAACCCGAAACCCCACCACCCGATGACGTAAGGCGAGGACTCCGCAGCCTACACGGTCGGGTAACCGTCTGAGCCTCTGATCCAGATCCTCCACTCGGATCTGTACCTGAGGTACAAATTCGGTCCTGTCAACTATGCTACTTTCATCTTGCGAGCAAGACTGGCAGTCTTTACCACTTCAGATAGCCGCTCAAAACCTGAGAGGATCCCTTCAGATCCAAAGCGATGCACATGATTGGTACCGACGTGAGCCACCACCTACAGTTGGCTGCACCCCGTATCCTTCATGGCATTCGGAAGGACCCGTTTCACATCTGGAATGACTCCACCTGATACGCACACGGGAGTGCACGTTGGCCTTCTTACCCTGCAGCCATCTCCCTTGGAACTCCCAATTACAAGCAAACCCACCCTCTGTGAGATTGGTTTGAACACCGCAGTTCTTTACTAGGCATGGTCCTGTTTAGAGGTGGTATGCCGTAGCCTTCCTCCGACCTTTGTCCACGCTACCCTGTCCTGTGCAAGCCTCTTCATCTTAGAATAAGAACGCAACCTACATCCTTTTGAATCTGCTTACTGTATTCGTCCCCCGGTGTCCCTCTACGATTTTTACCGTACACACTTCTTTATAATGCTAAGTTGACGATTCCTTGACGTCTCAGAATGTGTCCCACCAACCTATCCCATCTATTAGGATGTGCCACAAGCTCCTTTCCTCCCCAAATCTGTTGAACACCTCTTCATTAGTTACCCATCTAACCTACATCATTCGTCTGTAGCACCACATTTCAAAAGCTTCTATCATCTTTTTGTCTGACCTCCTTATCGTCCACTTTTCTCTCCTATACAATGCTACACCCCCACACAAATGCTTTCATAAACGATTTGGATGTCAACAAATTTCTCTTCCTCAGAAACGCTCTTCCTCCCATAACCAATCCGCATTTCATATCTGCTTTACTTCGTCCAAATAACAACTACTTTTATTGTCTCATCACCTAATCTAATTCCTACATCATCGCCTGATTTTCTAACACTACATTTGATTACTCTTGTTTTACTCTTGTTAATGTTCATCTTATACCTTCCTTTCAAGACACCGAACCACGCAATTTTTATATATGTAGATAATACACAACAGAACTAGAATAAAATGAAATAAACGAAAAAAAAAAAAAAAATAATGGTTACGTCTTGTGTAAATTTGAAAAAAAAGTGTAATGTGAAATTATTTGTGCCATCAAGGAAACGTCCTAAATATAATAATAATTAATCCAAGTGTTTCGATTGGACGCAACTTCGACGCCCAACATGTCCGTAACCAAAAAATTCAAATGTTTGTCAATCTCTGGGACTTAACTGCTTGTACAGCACACACACCCATCCCCTAGGGAGGACTCAAACCTCGACGGCGAACTGCCGTACGCACCGCAGCACGGCGCTTCAGTGCGCACTGCTATTCCGCCGCGGCTGTCCGTAACCTACCCCAGTTACCCAACCGGAAGAGAGGAGCTACAGTTCAACGTGGAATCCGAACGTTGTTTCTAGCCAGGTTAAAACTCGAAGTGAAAACATCTGTGATCCCAGCTAGTTTCGAGCCCGTGACCGTCCAAATCTTCAGGCTAGTAGTTGTCCGCTGCCACAGACTTAAAGAACAGTCCCAATTATTGTATACTTACTCATTGTAGATACAAACATTTAATTTGCAATAAAATAATTCTGAGATTATTGATCGAGGTAAAAATCTATTATGTCTTTTAAGCTTGGCTATTTTACACAAACATCGAAATGTCATTAAGATCATTAAGTACCAGAGTATTATTAGGATACATTAAGTATCAGAGTTCATGGCGGATGGACATCTTGCCACGGGATTTCATTCATTCACTCATATTATTTTTGCCCTTACGGACATTGAACTCGAATATCTCATGATGACACAATTTTCACTTCTTTCCCTCTTCCTCTTCTCTTCCCAAAATCTCTTCATCCGTTGGCTGCGCTCCTGTTTCCTTTCTTCTGTCCACAATGTTCCTGTCTTCTTCTTCTCACGTACCATAAGTTTTGCATTCTTAATTTTGTTTCTGAATTCTTTTCTGTCTTCCAACATTTGCCTGTTGATTCCCAACTGCCTTAAGTCTTCCTCTATTTCATGATACCAATTTGTTTTCTGGCCTGAATTGCTTACTACATCAAAGATTCTACTCGCTGCGGAGCGCGCGGTTGCTCGCCGTGGACGTTCGACTCCTCCCTGGGGCATGGTTCTGTGAGTTTGTCTTTAGGTTAGTTTACCTATGGTTAAGTAGTTTGTAAGCTACGGACTGATGACCACGCAGTTTGGTCCAATAGATTTACAAACATTTGAACATTTTTTTTCAAAGATTCTCTTTGTAAGTCTGGTCTTGCCCATTCTCTGAATGTGCCCATAGAATGTTAATCTGCGTTTTCTGATCATGTCTATGTCAGTGTCAGTGTAGTGGTACAGTTCTTTAGGTCTTTTCATCCATGTGCCATCTCTTTGTATTGGTCCAAATATTTTCCTGAGAATTTTACGTTCTATTTTCTCTGTCTCTGTGATGCCCGATGACACGGGATTTATATACAGTGAATAACTTTAATATTCGGATACTCTGATATTTCAATCTTGGAACGTCATAACTTTATTTATAACAAAACAAACAAAACATATAACAAATTATTATATTACGTGATATGTCTTGTAAGTAATAATACAAATTTTATTAACCTAACTTACATAACTTCTTTAATAATACAATTTAAATACAACTCGGTCCCTTATTCACGTTATTTTAATATTCGGACACTTTGCAGAACTACGTGTTTCAAGACAAAATTTTATGGAAAATAAATGTTTCAATATCTTGTTGGGTAGCCATTCTATCACTTCTTTCAAACGCTGCGGCATACTGCTAATGATATTTTTTTTTTAATATCCCGCACGTAGACCGTCCCATTCTTCTTTTAGTAGACGCTTCAGACTTTCTTTGGAAGATATTGGTGTACTTCTAATACGTCGCTTCAGTTCTCCCCACACATTCTCAATCGGGTTGAGATCTGGTGACTGAGGTGGTGGTTGTAGACTTTGGGGCAGTTGTACAACAAATATTCCTGCACAATGCGAGCCTTATATTTCGGGTCATTGTCCTGGTAAGATCTGAAGGGGTTTGATATCACCTTGGTTTCAGCACTTTTTCGTAAATTGTTCTTTAATATGTTTAAATAGACATATTTGTCCATAGTATTGTCGATGAACACCAATTCGCCCGGTCCAAATGTCGATATACAGCCCGAGACAAGGACGCTGCTACCTCCAAGCTTTACAGTTGCTTTAATATTTGTGACTGTAAATTCCTCATTCTTCTTCCGCCACACCATGCTTCGTCCATCCTACGCACAAACGTTAAATTTACTTTCGTCGAAAAACTGACGTCATTCCTTCAAATTGCCTCCTTTGTAATAAACTCCCTAGCGAAGTCCAATCTTTTCTGTCGATTCTGTTGATTCACATACGGTTTCTTCCTAGCCACTCTTCCATTGTACCCACTTTCTTTCATTGCTCTGCGAATCGTTTGAGGATGTACCTTCTTGCCAGTCTGGTTTAGAAGCTCACGTGCTAATCTCGGTGCACTGAGTGTAGGAATCTTCTTTATTTTTCGTATTAGCTTCCTCTTGTCGCCAGCATCCAACTGTGGCTGGCCCATTTGTGGTATGGTGTCTATACGGTCCTCGTTTCTGAAACGCCTGACAATATCTGCCACAGTACTCTTACTCATGTTCAGCATGGCAGCAATTTGTCCATATGATTTTCCTTTCGCATTGTGAAAAATCACAAGTTGTCGTCTCTCAAAACTGGTATTAGCTTTGCGTGGCATCGCACCATCTGGACAGTCGACCGCGTTTGTAAACACACACCTACCTTCTGACTAGAAGCAGGCCTACTCACCCCGGCGTGAACGGTGACAAGTGCGACACTGCCATCTGTCTGGATATTAAAGTAACGTGACCATCGAGGAGTGGTTTATTTTAATCGCATTCTTTAACAACTGTGTTACGTTATGTAAACAATATTCATACTGTTATTTACAAGACATGTACCTTCATATAATATTTGGTTATATTATATTTTTGTTTGTTCAAAATACAGTTATAACGCAGCAAACTAAAAATATCTTAAGTGTCCGAATATTAAAGTTATTCGCTGTATATAAACATATGTATCTTCATCACATGGCTGCATGCAGAAGAGGATTGCGAAAATGACTTCGTTATCATTTCATTGCTGATGCATGTAGATTAAAGGCTGCGTTTTCCTGCAGTTGGTGGCCCGCTGTTTTGCAACTCGTAACCTTGGAAGGCGCGTGCTTTCCTCTTCTTGACGTCACCCTCTAGGAGACGTAAATAGGTTATCTACGCCATTTCTGGGGAACTGCTGTGGGTGAAGGATACGTAGAAAAGAGCGAATCTGTCGACACTGCTTCTACCGGGCTCATCTGTTACAGTTCAGGCACCAATAACATTTTTACATACACCGAAATTACATTTGAATTGCCTGAAGAATGATTTTAATGTTTTTCTGACGTATTTCCCCGTTTATAATGAAATGAAACTTTCAAGAAAAATACCGACGGGACGATAAACCCTAATTTTCCTTCCTTGCTTTCTAACGAAAATAGTTCCTTATTTGTTACAGAGAACAGCTCTTTTAGCTTCTCACACAGACAAAGTGAGCAAATCACTTCAGAGCTAAAACCCCTCATAAAGAGAAGCCTTCATTATCTCTGAACAGTGAAGGCAATATTTTTTCGGACGATGTATCCCACAGTGTCACAATCGCTTCCTGAAATAAGTGCACCTATACAGTACTAATAAAAGCCCGGCAGCCAACAGAATTGACTGGTCTTCTAGATATTATGAACCGTGATTAAGAATATTTATGAAAAGGTTCTGCTAATTCATATGAATTATCCAAGGCGGGCGGCGACGACGCCCCTTTGCTTACTGCCCCCACGGGCACAGACAAAAATATGTTACTCTGTGCCACGGGGTTTCCCCTTCTACAGGGCTACCAATCCTCAACCGCCTGGCGCAGATTTTTTGTGCCGGCGGGCGGCCAGCCGGTGGCCGGCATTTCAGGGTTGGAACAGTTGCCCAGAGTCACCCCGTTTACATGGGCTCCCAAAAACCGGATTTCGTAAACCGATTTCCCAATTCCGCATTTGGATGGTCATGTAAACACTCCAAAATCGGATCTGGAAATCCGCTTCCCTAAAGCGGTTTTCCAGTTCCACAATCGATTTTCGTGCCCATGTAAACGCAAACGTTTTTGAAGCGTTCTTGGCTTGTCAGATTGTGTTTTCTTGTTAAGAATTTTCAGCACATATGGAAAGAGTGATATTTTCTAATGTGAAATAAAAGTATAAATATTACAGTGAACATAAATCTGTGTATTTAAATAAAGAAAAATAGCGATTGTGCTGACTAAATCAGGAACTGAATCAGCTGTTTTTCAGCCGCCATGTTAAGTGGATTAGGAATAACGATTCAGGCTATGCCATGTAAACACGACGGCGAAAAACGGTTTACGAAAATCGGTTTTCGTCTTCCGGAAGATGTGTTCCATGTAAACGTAGTGCATGTAAACGCAAACGTTTTTGAAGCGTTCTTGGCTTGTCAGATTGCGTTTTTTTGGAAAAAATTTTCGGTACATATGGACAAAGTGATATTTTCTAATGTGAAATAAAAGTATTAATATTAGAGTGAGCATGAATCTGTGTATTTAAGGAAAGAAAAATAGCGATTATGCTGACTAAATCAGGGACTGAATCAGCTGTTCTTCAGCCGCCATCTTAAGTGGATTAGGAAATCCGATTCAAGCTGTGCCATGTAAACACGATAGCGAAAAACGGTTTACGAAAATCGGTTTTCGTCTTCCGGAAGAAGTGTTACATGTAAACGTAGTGAGTGACACTTGCCCAAAGTGACATGTGCCTAGAGACCGCGGCTTCTGCCGGGCTAACCGGCTTTCCGCAGGTACAGGCTGTAACAGTACATCGCAAATGTCGCATTGGAATATCCATTTCAGTACATTTTAATGTTTATAAATTTTTGTAAGAGGCAGGGTTTTGCGTATTTTTCAAAATTTTAAAGAAATCTGTTATAACTTTGTAAAGTCAGAATAGTTAAAGTCATAGAGTAACCGGGTCAAAATACTGCAATCACTGTTATCATTTGTCGTAAATATAGTGTAAATAGTAACCGCAGTAGCATTGCTCTCTCTCTCTCTCTCTCAGCCACTGTTTTACGGTCTGTAAGGATCTCTCTGTAAGCGTCTCGCGTAATTCTTGCAAAATAGTCTGGAATCATCTACGGAAATATTTCGGAACTTTTTATTTCGCGTTTAAATTATTCCCACAGAAATTAAAGACTCTGATAGTTAACAATGAATGATCGAAAGGTTACGCGATTGCGTAGTTACATTATCTATGGACTCTCACACCTCTATAAACAATATTGGACGCTCATTTGCTGTTGGAGAATAAGTGACGTAGATGCGCAGACCAAGTTGGTCTTGCGCATACCAAGCGTAAACTCGATTGTCGTCGTATGTGGTTCCAACTGTAATGGACAAGAGACACTACAGTAATGTACGCTAAGTTGACATTTTGAATCAGGTTGAGAGCATAACAGGGTAGTTCCTGCAGATTACACCGTACTCCAGGTAGATTAATGGATAGAATATATGCCTAATAAGCTGAAGACCCGTTTTCGATACCTGGTCTGGGCACAAATTTTTGACTGTATGATTGACTTTAATTCAGTGTTCACATTAAGCAGCTAAAAGTCTCTGACAGCCTTGACTGTCTTATCAATGGAAGTAAGAATAAAAGAAGATGGCGCTACATATCTCAGCCGTACTACGCTTTGAAGCTATGGCCGCCATGACACTCCGACCAAAACACTGACTGTGTTACAGCTGTGTCTGTATTTACAGCCGCTAATTGCATAATATACGCATGTAACGTCCTCAAAGTGGTTGTTCAAATTCTTTGTTTAAAATAAAATCTTGAAAAACGAAAAAAAAATTCGCGTTTATTCTGTTTAAAAACAGTTGTTACTAAAATTTAGGAATCAAAACATGGGTTCTTTCTTTGGCTAATCTGACGATCGTCGGATAAAATAATTCGATTGAGTGAACCAACCCCAGATTTGCGAGCACAGTGACGATATCTTCTCTTTGTGTAGTAAGTTTCATTAATATCGAAACTAGGCTTTGCTTTCATCTACATCTACATGGGATACTCTGCAAATCACATTTATGTGCCTGGCAGAGGATTCACCGAACCACTGTTATACTATTTATCTCTCATTCCATTCTCCAATAGCGCGCGGAAAGAAAGAATACCTGAATCTCTCCGTTCGAGCTCTGATTTCTCGTATTTTATTCTGATGATCATTTCTACCTATGTAAGTGGGAGTAAAAAATATATTTTCGCATTCGGAGGAGAATGTTGGCGATTGGAGTTTCGTAAGTAGCCCACGCCGCACCGATAAGCGCCGTTATTGTAATGATTCCCATGCCAGATCCTGTATCATTTCCGTAACGCTGTCTCCCCTGTATCGTGACAATGCGAAACGAGCTGCCCTTCTTTGGACTCTTTCGATGTCCTACGTCAAACCCACCTGATAAGGATCCCACATTGGGCAGCAATAATCCAAAAATGGACGGACAAGCGTAGTGTATGCAGGTCATTTTATAGTTCTGTTGCACCTTTTAAGGGTTCTGCCAAGTCTGAAGTAATAGTAATTCCTAGGTATTTTGTGGAGTTTACAGCCTACACTTTTGATTGATTTATCTTGTAAACAAAGTTTAACGGATTTCTTTTCGTACTCGTGAGGACGACTTCACACTTCTCATTATTTAGAGTCAATTGCCAATTTTTACACCATACTTATATCTTATTCAGATCATTCTGCAGTTGGTTTTGACTTCAGATGTTTTTACTAGCCGGTGAATAACGGCGTCATCTGCAAACAACCTAAGAGACCTACTTAGATTTTCCCCTAAATCGTTTATGTAAATAAGGAACACCTGAGGACCAATAACACTACCCTGTGGAATGCCCGATATCGCCTCTTGTTTTAGTCGATGCCTTACCATCGATTACTACGAACTGGGTCCTCTATGACAGGAAATCCCCTATCCAATCGCATGTTTGGGGCGATATACCATAACCACGCAATTTGATTAAAAGCCGTTTGTGAGGTACGGTATCAAACGCCTTCTGGAAATCAAGAAATACGGAATCGATATGCGTACCCTTGTCGATAGCACCCATCACTTCGTGTGAATAAAGAGCTAGTTGTGTTTCGCATGAACGATATTTTCTAGATCCGTGTTGACCTTGGGTCAATAGATCGTTCTGTCCGAGATAATTCATATTATTTGAATACTGTACAGAATATGTTTCAAAACCCTGCTGCAAATTGACGTCAATGAAATAGGCCTGTAGTTTAGTGGGTTACTCCTACTGCCTTTCGTGAATATAGGAGTGACCTATGCAACTTTCCAATCGTTTGGTACAGATCCTTCTTTGAGAGAGCGGTTGTATATGGCTCTTAAGTAAGGAGCTATCGCTTCAGCATAATCAGATAGAAATCTAATGGGTGTACAGTCGAAATCATTGACTTAATAAAAATCAAATTAATATTTTATTCCTTATTCATTCGTAAATAGTGTGTTAAGTGGGGCAAATAACTTGCATCTTCAGGAAATCGAAAAGAGAAAAATACGCAACGGTACAAGTAACAATATTGTATAGGTTGGTTCACAATAAAAGTGGTAAAAGGCAATTTACACATGAAATGGTATTTCCTTCGATTTCTCATTACAATCAGGACGATTCGTACACATAAACATCACACAAATCACTATAACAGTGCAAAATCTTTCAAAAAACAAGCGACTAGCAAACAAATACAGCAGCGTTTTGGTCGGATCAAGATGGCCACCCTTGGCTTGACAGCTGTGGCGATAGAGCGCCTCCATGTGCTTTCCTAACGAAATCGAATAAGGAAGTTCAGCAACCAGTGCCTTCGCGAGAGTGTAGCGGCTTTAGCCGTCGCTACAGGCCTCGCACTTGGAGCGGCCTAGCGCTTGCAACCAAATTGTGAAGAGTGATCCCAGAAAAAAGCAAATAAAGTTTCATGAATGCAGAAAAATAGTGCAAACGAATTTTTACGTGATGTTTTTCCGGCGTATTTCTTCTTCCAGTAACTTTCGGGCGTGCAGCCGGATCCCGTCGTCATTCTGACACGATTTTTCGGCCTGGAAACGTCCGGCCATCTTCAGGTGAGTAGCGAATATTAAAGAGCCCAGGTGCAGTCGCGGTATTTATAGTGTCAGAATCACGACTGGATCCGACTGCACACCCGAAAGTTACTGGAAAAATTTTTACTTGCACTGCAGTGCTAAGCAAATTTGTCTCTGGTCAAATCTTGAATGTAGTACTACTCGTAAATGAAAGGAGGGCGTAGAGACAACCGCAAATATAGTACGCCAGCCGCATGTTGCGCGAAATCCGGCAACTCTGGAACCAAAGCGGCGCTGTGCTACACATTACAATCAGCTAAAAGTGGGAAACACCAATTGTCGCTTCGAGTTTTCCGTAAGGCTGCTGCTGTCTTCGGTAGGGTTGCCAGATCTCCAGGCGCCGCCCTGAGTGCCCGGGTTTAGAATGGATTCTCCGGGTCTACGGGCCAATGACTCTCATCTCCGGGCTTGAATGTTACCTTCATCTTAACTTTTTTTTTCTTTTTTTTTTAAGACGCTTTTTAAGTCCTATGCTCATGTAGCGACGATCTACATAGAACGTAACGTAACTTAAACTAAGGACGAACACAACATCCATGCCCTAGGGGGGCATTCGGACCTCTGGCGGGAGCAGCCTCGCGCACCGTGGCAAGACGCCTCAGTGCGCTCGGCCATTCTCGGCCGGCTCCTCTCTAGTAAGTATGAATAACTTTATATAAATGTCAATTTGTTATTGCAACAAAACGCTACTTTTCTGTTCTTCCTCTGAAAACTTTTCATTGTTGCGTTGGTAGTAATCGGCTAGCGCATTATTAAGCAAACACTGTTGCGGCAACGTGGCAACTGGCCACGTCTATTGTTTGTGTTCGTTTGTTCATTGTTTGTTATCAGTTTACCGGCAATACTCGGATCGTGAGTGAACAGACAAGCTTACATTAACTCAAATTAGTGAGTAATAACAGTGAAATGAAGAGCCGATATCTAAGTTCGTTCCGTGAAGAATGGTTGCAGGAAGAAAATTATAAAAAGTGGTTACAAAAAGTCGATACTGATGAGTGTATGTGTAAGTCATTTACTGTTAAGTACGACGGAGTTAAAGCTGTGAATAAACATTTACAATCAGAAATACAAAAAGCGAATATTACTACACAAAAGACGAATCAGTCGCTTCTTAATTTCTTGCCGAAACAATTTTCTGCAGAAGACGACAATCCTGGTTGGGGCGGAGGGTGGGGAGTTGGTCTCAGTTGGTAGTAGGGGGGGGGGGGCACGTCTGGTCTCCGGGCCTCCCTCGAGTTCAATCTGGCAACCCTAGTCTTCGGCTCTGTAAACATCGTGGAGGAATTGCCTATAGAAGATGTGTACAGTCCGAATCATTTAACAGTTTGACCGCGCACTCGATAGCATTATCAAAAGTATGAGAAACAATACTTTGATTATCTTAATCGGATGTGTATTTAGTTAAGATATTACACTTTTCAACAATTTTCATTTTTGCCGATTACAACGCCATCTATCATGAAATGAAAAAAAAATAATAAATAAATAAATAAATAAAGTTTCATATGAATGTTCATATTCTGAGACATCAATGAATTGTCAACTTAGCATCAGAAGGAAGCGTGTGGGGTAAAAATCGTAGAGGGAGACCGAGGGACGAATATAGTAAGCAGATTCAAAACGATGTAGGTTGCCGAACGTATTCTGAGATGAAGAGACTTGCACAGGACAGGGTAGCGTGGAGAGCTGCATCAAACCAGCCTGCGAACTGAAGACCACAACAACAACAAATGAATGTTACATATTTTTGCACGGAGAATTCGAATCTGCAACAAAAAATAATGTTTCCCATGCTTCCAATACAAACGTATTAGTATTGTACCTTTTTTTGATCCGATGTGTAGTTTTCGTGATGTTTGAATGTCTTCAGTTAAATTAACATAACAGGTATCCAAGAACCTTCCTGTGTTAGAATGGAACGCTGTGTCAAACTTTGGGTTCTATCCGTGCAGGACTTTGAAGCGTACACAAACCAACGGACCATTTTCATATAGAGATGAAGAACGTGAAAGTTTTGAATTTTAACACGCTTTGAGTTTCCATATTAAAAAAAAAAAAAGTGGGGGGGGGGGGGTTTGCAGTTATAATCAAAGTTGAAAATGGTCATCAATTCACTTTTTATCAAATTCGAGGTAGCCCTACATTTAAGTACATCAGTCCATTTTAATGCTATCTGTGGAAAAAAAAAAGCCCTTTCTATGAAGCAATTGGAAGTAGAGATACCAAAAGATGTACGGTATAACTTGAAAAATATTAGAATTTTCATTCTTGGTAAATCCTTCCATTTGTCAATCACACCCTTACTTTTGTCATCAAAATACTGTGCCATGTCCACGCTTCTTTTAATTAGCGTTCTTGAAATTATTCATATAACCAGTTTATGTTCGTGAGTTGATCGATCTTTAAAGGCTCGCAAATTTTTGAAAATGGTCGTAATTTATTGGCGATTTTCACTTAAAAACATCATCTAGGAAAGGATGTTGTTTTCTGAGAAAAACATGGTAACAAATATCCTACAAAATTGACGCAGAAAATCGTTCGGAATAGATACTTTTACGTAAGTGATTAATTAACACATTATTTCTCTTGCCTTACTTCCGAAAAAGTTGCCTTTTATTCTTTGCTCAATCTATCCGCGAATACCGTGCATTTCAGCAAGTATTCCAACTAACGAAAAATCGGATTCAATTTTCTTACTGTTGTTTCTACCGAAAACATTACGTTATGCGGCGTCGGAGTGGCCGAGCGGATTGAGGCGCTACGCTCCGGTGCGCGAGGCCATTCCCGTCGGGGGTTCGAATCCCTCCTGGGCATGTGCGTTTGTGCTGTCTTTAGTATAAGCTAATTTGTAAGTTTAGAGACTAATGACCCCGCAGTTAAGTCCCATAAGCTTCACAAACATTTGGACATTACGTTATTATGAACAAACGACAAATACGCCAATTTTGTTTCTTTTCTTCTTCACTTGTGATTATCTTTCCTAATAGAACATCCATTACTGAATTACAGTAAATGAAATTTTAGGGCAGGCCACATTTTTAATGCTCTTTCGACAGCATGAAATTCGGGACGTCTGGCAACACTGTACTCAAAAAAATATTCAAATGTTTGTATAGCTTATGGGACTTAACTACGGGGTCATCAGTCCCTAAACTTACAAACTAGTTATCAACTAGCTTATCCTAAGGACGACACAAATATCCATGCCCGAGGGGGGATTCGAACCCCCGACCGTAGTGGTCGTGCAGACCGTGACTGAAGCGCCTCAGTCCCCTCGGTCACCGCGGCCGGCAAGTTTTGGATCGGACACCCTGTACAGTTCAAACGCCCACATTACTTTTCCCTAAGTATTAACTCCCTCAACTTTCTTTAAAACTGACGTAAAAACTTTAACATTCTTAAAAAAACTTTTTTTTTTTACTGGTTTGGCAACTAAGAATAGGATTGTAGAAAATATTCACAAACGCGGCACTAATCAAAATGTTCAAATGTTTGTTAAGCTTATGGGAGTTAACTACGGGGTCATCAGTCCCTAAACCTTCAAACTACTTATGAACTACTTACGAACTAGGACGGCACAATAATCCATTGTCGAGGGGGGATTCGAACCCCGACCGTAGTGGCCGTGCAGACCGTGACTGGAGCGCCTCAGTCCCCTCGGCCACCGCGGCCGGCTGGCACTAATCCATCGAACGCAAAAACACAGTTTCCCAACAAAGCAGACCACAATTGTTACTACATCTGAACCTCAAACGGCAAGAATCTTCAAGACATTGATAATCAAAAGTCATTATAGTCGAAAGTATATGGGTTTATTACAGAGGTGCCCCCCCCCCCAAAAAAAAAAAAAAAAAAAAAAAAAAAAAACTGCGACTAACTCCCCTCCCCCCACACACAGCAGAGATATTAGGTCGTGTTTTTCCATTTAATATTGAAATTAAATAACTTTTATTTCACGTGTTGTAAAATGTTTTATAAAGCCCCCCCCCCCCTACCCAGGCTGGCCAAAAGTACTAATTTTTCACCCCCCCCTCCAGAAAATTCAATGACGCAGTTTTCGTCATGACCTCCCCCTGTGGGCACCTCTGGGTCTATAACAAAGGCGACTGAAGTATAAAAATGTTCGAATCATGTCGAATTTTTACACATCAAAGAAAGTTTCTGTCATATGGGAACGGACCACAACAGGAATTAATGTTTCTCCTCTGTTTATATTCTCTCGCTTTCAGCGGAGTAGGCTACAAAATATACACATACATATTCGTAAGTATTTCCTCACGAATAAGTTACTGTTTATATCACGGAATCAAGGAAATTCGGCTGTTTTATATTTATGTCAGAATTATTTATGTCACTCGATATTTTACTCATGTTTGGAACTAAAAAATTACAGAAAGTATTTGGTTCATTACGTAGAAAAATAATAAAAAAAAATAATAAAAAAAACCTCTTACGGCTCCTTGCCCACCCTAGGAGCGCTAGAGTCGTAGCAATTGTCAGGTAGTAACAACTTTCATAGCAATGAGTGTCGCCACTGCGCGACTTCGTAAAACAAATTTTCCTGAAATATGTTTAGGTACAGGCATTCAGTAATTTCGTTCATTAAATGGACCATTTAGTTCTATGAAATCGGTTGCGGGACTGATGACCGAGTTGTTTAGTCCCCTTCAACTCAACTCAACAAACAAATGGGTATCGTTCAAGTTTACAAAAAAGAAAAGAAAACATTTCAGTAGATGGAATTGATGTTGTCGAACCTCACTGATGAACGTACGGCACATTATGCGCCAGTGTCGAGGGAAATACCGTACTTCGCCGGAGTACCTGCATGAAGAAGAATTTTTGTTGATGTCTGTTGTATATCAGTAGCGGCGGAAGAGCCGGGCGACCGCCCGGGGCGCCAAATTTTAGGGGAGTTTGGGGGCGCCAAAATCCTTACTAAATTTATTTTATTGTAAACAGTGAACTAGAAATTAACTTTTTCATAAACTGTGTAGCAACATTAGTTACTACCTCATGCCATAGGCCTCACTCTTTATAACTACCCCGGTTTCTTCTTGAACCTCCTATAAAGAAAATCCCTTCACCTTATTTGTTTATAAAAAAAATCTCCGCTGACAAAGCTAAAGGCTATTGTTGACAGTTTTGAGCAACAATAACACGCTCTGACAATTACAACCGCCGCGGTGCCGACAATTGCACCACACTCCTTACGACAAAGCTATGTCGGCCGCTCTAAGAATACACACAAACAATATTGAGTTTTCGGCAACCAAAAAGAAATTAGTCGTGTTTGTACTGTCAAATGTCTTGTGAAAGAAAATTATAAATCAGAAGTCATGTACATGTAGTGCAGGCTTCTTAGTGTGCCTGTTCTTCTTTTGTCTCCTGAATTTCGACTCAGTACAAGAATCGTTGCGTCTTTATCAACATGTCGGAAAAAAGAAGCCTTCTCGAAATGTATACAGAAAAAGAAGAGCACAATTAGCGGCTGAAAATAAGAAACAGGCAGCAACGTCAAAGAAATTCTTTCGTACTCCTGAAACAGACAATAATGGAAATGAAAACGTAGAACGTAGAATGAGGAAACCAGCAAAAAATCAACAAATATTCCAGAAGATAACAACACAGTACAGGTAAGTAGGCCTACATTACGTAACGTATTTTCGTTTTATTACGTTTAATAGAGAAGAGGTGTTTACACACGTAGCGTCTTAGCAGGCTGGGGTTGGTAGGGTGGCGGCCTCTCAGATAGGCGGCGAACTTCAGGCTCAAAGAAAATTCTTTCCTCATTGATATAAGTAGCAATAATTACGTTATATACCAACACTGATGCTTGATACATGTACCAAAGCGTTAAGACTTTTACTCGTTAGATGTGTATTAACCAACTTTAATTAAAGACTTTGCAGAGAAAAAGGCACGAAAAGTTAACTTTACGTAGCATTGTAAACAACTCAAAGGATAATTTGCATTAAAACTGTATAAAGGTATAAAATTATATTAGTGGTTGTGTTATTTGTATTACGAAATCTTTGTGCAATACTGATACAAAATATATTTGTATATTCTTTTGTTCATATATGTGTTTTCTTTCGCAGTTAACAAGGTTGTTGATGTATATATGTGTAAATAAATGCTGTATCGCATCATCAATCTTAATTTTACATAAATCCTTGATTCTTGAATCGTCCTGTAAATTTCTAATCAGTGACGTAGAATATTCTGCATGCTCATGTGTAAATAATTGTTTCGTATATCGTTAACCAAAACTTACTCTGTGTATTTAACTGACAAAAGTTAAGATCTTACTCAGTTTGATAATTGATTGTTATAGTTGTAGAGTTCAAGGAGTTATCCTTTAAAAGCAGCTATATGTGAGGTAGCGTAGCAAATTTAAAGTCAGTACTACCAATGGGTTGTAGGGGGCGCCATATGGATTTTTTGCCCGGATGATATTTTCCGCTTCCGCCGGCCCTGTTGTATATTGTCATGAAGAATGCAAAATATCATAGGAAAGTAATTGATGATATGCGAAAAAAAAAAAACCATAAAAATGCAGTTGCTAATATTGGAAGAGACGCGTTGTGCGTGAAAAAATCATGCCCACTGCAAAATGTCTTGATTTGTCGATCCTCAGTTGGTAGTAATATTACGAAACCTCAAAATACTTTATACAAATCCTGTGAAATTTTTTAAGCTTCTGGCTAACAAAGGAAGAAACGTGATCACTGTTGAGGAACGTGTAATATATCAGACTCGATAAAGTTACTACGGTAGTTTAATCATGATTGTTTCTTTGTTCATGTTAAGTCGCCTACGTTGAGATAAGCTCTATTTTTTCTAGCAAATTACTGGTAATTGGTTTTGAGGCTTCTTCCTGTTATCGAAGCTTCACGCGCTGTCTCAGTGCCTTACGTAAGCGTGAAAAGGAAGTTTATGCGCCAATGAGCTGTGTGACTAAGCCGTAGTTGTTGTATACTTGCTCGAGCGATCAGTCGTGAAACTGCGGACGTCGCCTGCAAAACATGAAACGCTCCGCGTGCTTCGTTATTGCAATACTATGTGGCATCTGCAGTTCCGAGTCGTATGTCGGCAACGACTTAGTTTTACACGCAAACAATGTACATTTGATTGGCAACCGAGGAAAGGTGTATGGTGATTACAGTAACGTTGTTGGCAGTTCTTGTGATGTCTACGGAAATGACGGAAAAATAGTGGGTAACAATGGTGTTATTGTCGGTGCAAGAGGAATGATCGTGGGCAACAATGGAAATATAACTGGCAGTAACGGTAAAATAACAGGAAGTAATGGAGGAATTCAAGGCGACCACGCACATGTAAACGGTGCAAATGCTATTGTGATAGGAGATTACGCTGTGGTAACTGGTAGCAACGCAAGAATTATAGGGAACTATGGTACAATTGTAGGAAACTCTGCTACTATTCAAGGTAATAACGGTGTTATTCGCGGTTGTGGAGGTAGGATAGTTGGAGACAATGGAAAAATTTACGGTGACGATGGTACCATTTCTGGTAAAGGAGGGCAAATAATTACGGGGAAGGAATATAGATGTGGGAATGATCTTCGTATCGTGGTAACAAACGGCTACTGGTAGTTGGCTTTTGTCAGAACTGCAATTTTTACGAAATATAATTTTTGGATCCCGAAATCCCATTTGTCTAGTGAAACATCAAAAATTAAATACGTCTAACGCATGAAGAACAGCATTAATATTTCGAAGATTTTTTGTGTGTTTCAGAATTCTGCATGAACATACTAAATAGACATAATGATGGTAACATGACTACACTGAAATCACTTTACTCTGTTGAAGTGATTGGTTGTTGACAACTTAGGCCTACATTCAGTACTGCTACCAGTATATTAAAACGGCATATGTGACCTTACACTGGATAATAACAATTTATTTTAGGCTGCTATTTTCTTGTATATTGACATGAGGAATGTAAAAATCACGAGAAAGTAATTAATCATATCCATAAACAATAATAATAAAGAAAAATAATCTAAATTTACGCTAGTGTATTTGAAGAGAGGTGTTATTCATGGACAAATATTGTCCTTTTTTTCTTGTGCTGAGTGATACATTAGCTTTCTTTTAATGATATGGCCCATACAATGATCAGGAGCCTAAGTGTTTCATCTTAAGACTCTTTAAGTGCATTACTGGAAAGTTTAACTTTTAATTGTAGACTATGTATCTCACAATGTGTACTGCAGAAGGCTCTGGTTAGACTAATATCATAAGAAGTCACATTATGTTTCATATTTAAACTCTTATTTTTTAATTAATTTATTTATTTTTTAATTAGGGATACATTCTGACAAAAATGACAACTAATTTATTTTGAAAGCACTATACTCTGTATTATGTAGGCCTATTACAAATTGAGTTAAAGTATTGTATAACAATGAAAGCTTATGTAATTGTTTATAGAGAGGAATGTTGAAATCTTACCAATATTTTAATGTTATTATGAAGCCACTTCGTAATAGTTTGATAAAATGTCAAGTGGAGAAAATCTGTTACAACTGTATAGTTTTAGTCCTCCTCAGATCATTCATTGTTTCAGACAATTGAGTTTATGTCAAGTTTTGTTCATAGTTTGAGAACATGTATTAATCTCCAATAAATTTCTCTTTGAAAGCAAAATGTTTTAATTTATGAATGAAAAAGGAAAGTAATCAGAAAAGGATTTGGTCATACAGAATGAACTGGCATGTAGGGTTTTGATTTAAAATGATTGCCGGAGATGGTGGAGTTCATAAGAGTGTGAGAATTTTTGTGAATGCAAATCAGTTTTCTACTTCCAATGAAGGAGTTTTGACTGAAAGCTGAGCACTTGTAACACCCTTTTCATTGAGCCTTCAGCGACTCTTCTGTCAGGTGAGTAGTAATCTGCCCTGTCCACTGTGTTTTTATTTAATTCTAAGCTATGAAGTAATCTTTCCCTCACAACTTAGGTTGTGAGTAACATTTCTTGTTTTTTCCCTCCCTCCTAATGGAGGAATAAACTTTGAATAGTGGTTTATTAGTTATTTTCATTTGTTTATTTTATTTTAATATTTTCTTTGTTTGTGATTGGCTGTATTGAGCTAAGATACATAGGCCTGTCAACATTTTTATTTAAAAAAAAAAAGGCTTTTTCACAAGTGTATATGAGACTTTCTTTTGATTAAGTTTGAAATGCCTATTTCTTAAATGTAGGTAGTATTTTGTTTTGTCTGTTCAGGCTTTCTCATTTATAAACAAGTAAGAGTTTCATAGACTGTTCTACATTTGCCTTATTTTGCAAATTAATTGAAAAGTAAATACACATACTTCATCTTCTATATATATATATATATATATATATATATATAAAAATCTAATCATGAATGTATATAGCTGCAAAGAAAAATTTTACTCATTTCAAAGAAGTAGTAGGTTATTATCCGGTACAGTGTGTTAACAGATAGATGGCGGAATTCTCCCTAGTGCTGAACCGGTACAAGTTGGTAGACATTGGGAGGCTTCAACTGGCAGTCTTTTTTTTTGAGGCTGCAGCCAACATTACTGACTGAACGTACTGTATTAAGCAATGTTGTCTGCCTTATTATTGTTTGCATACTAGTGTTATGATTGTTCCATATTGTGCAATACATAACTAAAATGAGTGATTGCTTAACTTACGATCGTTATCAACCATGTTTATGTATAATGTGCTTTGTTTAATTTATGATCAAATTGCAAAGCAGTGTGCATGACTTGTACTTTCTTAGAAGCATGCCGCGTAGTTTGTGGTTCCAGCACTGTGGGATGATGGTATGGCTCTTCCTCCCCAGTTGCCTCTCTCCTAGTGAGTACTGAGAGGGCTTGCTTCCTCTGCTTCCCCTCAGATCTCTGTCATCTAACAGTAAACTCACTGTACTCAGTATGCATAATGTAGTGAGTTATTGGCAGAACAGATACAAATGTTAAGTGAACACTTGTTTTCAGCTGAGCACTCTCAGTCTAATCTTAAGTGCTAACTGGTTTTGCTTGCTGTGATTTCCTTAATTCTTATTTCATCTGAAAATAAGGCAGTAATTGTGTTACACATTCATCTTGTCTATCTCAACCCTGCAATAACAGGTTCCCTGCTGTACTAAGTTGTGAATTGTTGCTCTTATTAATGAGATTTGGATTCCAGTCTCTTCTTCCATCATGTAATCCACTACCCCTTCTCATAAATACAGAGGAGTTGCTAAATGTTTTCAGAGTCCAGTATTTGATGTGGGTTCTACCATGTTACAAACACCTCATATGATCTTTCCGCATTGCTCTACAGTGCACACTCTTTGCCCAATGTATAATAATATCCACAATCACGAAGTACTCTTTATATGATAGACATTCTGAGTCATTTCTCATCCTTCACAAGCCTCAGGAGATGTATTTTTGCTGGTGGTCCATATCTCTTGATGAGCCAGCTAATATTCCTTGCCACTGAAACAAACGACAAAAATTTGGCAAAGATATAGGCCTATATAAAGAACTTGTTAACTCCCTGTGATAAATATGTCTCGGTTTGCAGTTTTGAATTACAGAATTATACATTACATACAAACACTTTCTATAGCAACAAAGGCTTACAAGTAAGCACAGTCCTCCAAATATCCTGCTCTGACCAAATCTTTTTTCTTCCTGTGAAATTGAAACACAGAATTATTTGAGGTTAAGGAATCTGCTGTAACATTCATGCTTGTCAAAGATCAGAGTTCACTTCTTAGTTGAATTTTTCTTGTGTAGTGTACTATTTTTTTGTCATATTTTTCTTGATTTCCGGAGATATAATTTTTTTAATATTTGAGAAACTCAATACCTCTTCTGTTTCAGAGAGGATTATAACATTGAGGTGGCTCATCTTTATTTTTTCCCCCCATTTTTCATTCAAAAATAAAATCAATAATGGTTATTGTTCACCCCACTTCAGTTGTAGACCTTTTTGTGGTACTTGATTTTTACTTCTCGTAATGTTTTCTATTCTGTTGTGGCACATACATAATAGATATTAACAGATGATTTTCACACACACTATATAGCTAAGGTGTATTTTCTATTGGATTAAATTTCTTTATGATAAATATTTTGTTTTATTTTTAGTTGGTTCTGTATGTTGAGGTATCTACATTGATACTGCATAGGATTTCCCCCATTTTTCTATTCATTATCTTTTGGATGAATAATTAAGTTCTTTTTGCAACCCTAGTGACATTTTATTTACTATGGAAAAGTGTATGTATTCATAAATGCATATCATGATTTCCAATTGAACTACATAGCTAAATTACATTATCCAATACTAGGCATTTTATTTACAGTAAATAAGTTTTTACTTCATACCATGTTTCTTGATGCCCATTATAATGGTTAAAATTGTTTTCTTTCTTCCTTTTACTCAATTTGTTTTCTTTCCAAAAACTTTTTCTGTCATTAATATGTAATTGATTATAGTAATTGTAATTTTACTATTTTTACATTGTCTTAATTTTCAGAAGCGAACCCATCTACATTAATTATGTTTCAAATTATCATGAATAATAATACATCATAGTCACCTTGTTGTTTACATTGTTTGTCTCATGTTCATAATATCACTGGCCAAAAGTAACTGTATTGCAACGTTCATTGGTGACAAAATGTTTGTTAAATAATAAAGGCAAAACATAATTTTCTAGAACTGGTCAAAATAAAAATAAAATATTAGTTGTATTTACATTAATTTAAGTTGAACTATTTTTGAAGTGTTGCTCTCCTCCTTGCACACTTAAAAGAGTCTTTGGTATATTGCTAAAAAAAAAAAAAAAAACCTGTCAAATGTCTTTGGTTGTTCTATTGTATTTTCCAGCACTTTCCTGAGAATTATAAAACAGTGATTTTGGTCATGGACAGGAATACAAAACATAATGAATCTTTCCCAAATTTAAGACAAATCTTTTAATGCAGTGTTTCTCGAACTTCTTAAAAAAGCAACCCCCTTCCAGGCAGAAGTATTACACCCACATACTCAACCTCCACCCACCCACCCACCCACCCGAACTGCAACAAAACTGATATTTCACATTTCAGGTAAGATTTAGAAGTGAAAATGTTCCTTAAGTAAGTTTCCATTGTAAAATAAATTTGTAAGGAAGTAAATAAATTTTTTGAAGTTATTAGAATTCGATATTGCATCTTATTCATTTAGCTATTGATTGGTCCCTGAGAACAGTTATCAGGCTTTGTGTTTATTAATCGTTTACACAGTGGTTTCATAATGAAGCAATCTAAGTACTATTCAATTCAAAACTAATATAAAATGAATTTGACTTTCATTAGAACTATGTATTGGAAAGTATGGAACACCGTGGTATTTAGACTTACTCTGGGCTGGTTATTTTATTGTGCAACTGCTTATGCCAGTGCTGTGACACCCTGAGCAGGACTTTACAACCCTCTGGGAGTCGTGACCCATAGGTTTAAACACTGCTTTATTGTCACACTTGATTCAGTTAAACACACAATAAATGCACTTCATCAGGGATGGGATGGATAAAGAAATAAAAGAGGCAGGAGAATGAATGGGTTAGGGGTGGTTGATGCCTTGGAGGTAAGCGTGAGGAGTGTGGGATGGGCATGTGAGAGGCAGAGGCATCAGATGTACAGGATAGAAATGGGGGACACATGCATTAATGGACTGGAAGAGAGCTCAAGACAGAGGGGGGGGGGGATACTGCGAGTTAGGGTGGAGAGTGTGGGGCACTGGGTTAGTGGCAACTGAGACCAAAGGACTATGAGAGCAATGTATGTATTACAAAGATAACTACAATTTATGTACTTCAGAAACACTAGTGCTGAGATAAAAAACCAAATGTCTTGGATTAAGAAGCAGGCATTGAAGTCTTCACAAAATGTTGGAATGTTTGTAAATCTATGGGACTTAAGTACTCTGGTCCTCAGTACGTAGGCTTGCAAACTAATTAAACTAACATATGCTAAGGACAACAAATACACCTGTGCCAAAAGGAGGATTCAAACCTCTGACGACGAACAGCGGCATGCTCCACAGCTAGGCACCTTAAAACACTCGGCCACTCCATCATGGTGAACTCTTCGCATGTTGTGTATACTAGATTGTTTCATCTCTAGACAGCCATCTCTGCTCTTGGCCATAGTTTTATCAATTCATTCACTTTAGTAGACAGCTGATTGGTTGGTGTTCATGCCCACATAAAATGTTATTTAGAAATTGTTCCAATTCGGGTATACAATATGGCTGCTTTAAGAGGTGGTCCTTGACTCGGACTCCAACTGGATGGAATAGGATGTAGCAGGTGGGTGAATCTGATAGTTCTTGTATGAGGGGAATTTGAAAAGTCCGAGGGATGGCACCACCAGCGCGTATCGAGGCCATGTTTAGTTACTAGCATCTTTGGAAAGAATGTACACCAAGTTTCAGCCATATTGGTCTATTTCTTTGAGTTTGGCATTCGTGTGAATCAAGGAAGTCGAGTGATTGACAAAGAATGGACGAAAAAGAATTTCGTGTGGTGATTAAACATTACTTTATGAAAGCCAAAACGCCTCAGGAGGCTAAAGAGAAGCTTGTTAAACATTATGGTGACTCTGCAACTTTGATTAGAACAGTTTATAAGTGATTTCAAAATTTTCCTAGTGGCCATATGGGCACAAGTGACGTTAAACATTCTGGATGCCCTGTGGAGGTTACGACTCCAGAAATCATTGATGAAATCCATGATAGATGACAGAAGAGTTAAGGTGTGTTAGATTGCTAGTGCTTTGGGCATCTCGAATGAATAGGTACATAATATTTTGCATAAATATTTGGACGTGAAAAAGCTATCCACAAGATGGGTGCCACGATTGCTCACACTTGACCAAAAACAGAATCGTGTGAAGTGTTGCAAGAAAGGTTTGCAGCTGTTCAGGAAGAATCAGCAGGACTTTAAGCATCATTTTGTCACTGTGGATGAACATGGATACATTACTATATTTCTGAGACCAAAGAACAATCTGAAGAATGGGTACCAAGGAAGAATCTGCACCAAAAGAGGTGAAGACCGGGCCTTCATCTGTTATGGCGGTGGATTTTTGGAATTCGCAAGGAGATATTCCTCATTGAATGTCTGAAACAAAGTAAATCTATTTCAAGTGCTTATTATTAATCGTTATTGGACCATTTGAAAACCAAGCTGCAAGAAAAACGCCGGCGATTGGTCCACAAAAAAGTCCTTTTCCATCATGGCAATGCACCAGCACACACCTCAGCAGTTGTGATTGCAAAATTATTGGAAATAGGATTCCAACTCGTTTCACATCCCCCCTATTCTCCAGACTTGGCTCCCTCAGACTACTATTTGTTACCCAATTTGAAGAAATTGGATGAAGATTTCATTCAAATGAGGAGGTGATTGCAGAAACTAATAGCTATCTTGCAGGATTGGACAATTCCTATTATTCAGAAGGCATCAACAAATTAGAACAACGTTGGACTAAGTGTATAAGTCTAAAAGGAGACTGTCGAAAATAAAAATTGTTTTCCGCAAACATGTTAGTAGCTTTAATTTTTGCATGGACTTTTCAAATGCCCCTCATACCTGGGTCTTCCACAGCAGTGTGTCTCCTTTGGCAAGGAGAGTAGGATTGCCATAAGAATGAAGCATGATGCAGTGCAGGTTGGGTGGATGGTAGAACAGAACTTTAGGAGGGGAGAGAAGGCTGGAGGCATTCATATGCAGTCAGTATCTCCAAAGCCTGTCTTGTAAACAGATTTCCTGTGTCATACTTCATAACACACGTCAACTCTCCCCGCCCCTCCGGATCAAAGACCTAACTTTAAAGGGACAAGGAACACCCCATTCATCAGTTAATGTCATATCAGACTGGAACAACTGAGCTATGTTCTTCACCAGGGTTGGTCATTGTGATCAGAAATTAAGGACATGCAATGTGTGGCATTCAGAATATTATTTGTACCCTCACAGTCTTGTGATTTATTTACAGCCTAAATTCTGTAGACTTGTGTTATCATATGCCACTACTTGTAGTGATTTACATAGCAGTACAGAGTTGACTATTTATCCACTGACTGGCTTACCATATTTCAATTTCTGTAATATAAAGTACTAAAAGGCCAAGTTACTGACTGACAGAAATTGAGCAAAACACCTAACAATATGGTTCGCTGCTATTGTATTCAAATCAAGATATACCAAGTTTCCTTTGATAATTATTCTGTAAGTATCTTCCTGTTGATTACAGAAATGGTTTTCACTTTCATACATTTGTTATGATTGTCCATCATAACCATAGGTCATAAAAGTAACCTTTCTTTCATCTTTTATGTTCAGGTATTACTACAATGTATTCATTATTCGTCCTATCACTCAATTGTATTACATATTCGAGTTCAGAGCTTTAATTTGTGATCTATACAGTTAAAATAATGGCATTCTAATTTTAATAAAGATATTGAATGCCTTTATCCCATGTAATTGGTTCATAATTTTTGTTCTGTGCTCATCAATGTCTACAATTCAGTGCTGTTGTAGTCAGATTATAGTACATATGTGCAGAAGAGTCAAAAGTTGTAGATTGCACGTCGTAATTCCATTATTTTGGTCATGATACACATTTCTACTTTCTTAAAATAATAATCTTACTCTCATTGTTATCATTTAAGATAATTGAGGTTATTTTTGTGTCGAAATTAAAGACAGCTTCTTTCTTTAAAAAAACAATGTGGTATATTCACAACATTCATTAATTTTACAAAAATCACACAAATTTACACATTCATTCATTCATTATTAAATATTAACATTTGTATATTATATATATATTTATGTATATAAATGCATACTAATTCATCATACATATCACACTTACACTTTTTCACTTGTAAACAGTCAGTACTGTAGAACATTAATTTTAATAGACTGCACAATTCATACACCCACATTTTGTACAGCCTATACAAACATTGACTGATCGCAAAGATAGAGTTTAAAGCTATTTATAGTTTGAGCATATACACATTCATTGGGGCAAGAACACACATATAACCCACTTAAGTGGATATGCCAAGTTATACATACACACACACACACACACACACACACAAACTAAACTAAAAACACAAACACTTGTCTTCAACACAGAAGTTCAGTTCACTTGTGTAAACTCAATGTTAGCGATCAGCCTTTATCTGTTTAAATACAGACATTTGAAGCAAGGCATGTCTGTCTGCCTTTCACAAACATTATTTTGTCCTTGAGCATTTTTGTGACCAGAAGAGGGGAGAGAATTCTTTCCTTGCTTTTAATTCACTGTCACTGGCCTTCACTGTCACTGTCACTTTTATCTGAAAAATAAATTGAAGTATGTTAAATTGTGTTTCATTTTACTTCTAAGACATAAAATGTATGAGCAAAACTGGTGGAAGCACTGACATAAAAGTTTTCATAAGTTGGTTGGATGAAAAGCAAGGAGAAATTTATTCAAATAGAGTATATGGAGCAAAAAGGTAAAAAGCAGGCCCTAACTATTAAAAGTGTGCTAAAAAATACAAACAATGATCTTCCAGCACAAAAGTAAGAGCTGAAAGGTGTGTGTGTGTGTGTGTATGTCTCAAGCAATGAATCTTAGAAACATATTAGTCCTTCCCACCTTCCCTAATCATTTCCTCAAAGTACATACACAAGTACCAAAAGGTAGAAATATCATCTTGTAATTAAAGTATTTGTACTGTTGGAAAGAATTTACAAGTCTAAACTGCTGATCAATAGAGATGCAACACCAACAATACAGCACACGCTGTTAATGGCACTGGAGGAAGACTATTGAGCCACTTGTCTTACAATGTGAGTGAAAAGTCGTCAATTGCCCACAGAAAATGAGTAATTTTAAAAATTACAGTACTAGTAGGCATTCCAGAAGGAAACAAAGTATGGAAATTCTGTTGAAGTTACCTGATTTATAAATCAGGGAAAAGGAGAAGGAGAGGGACAGATATAAATAGAGAAAGAGAGAGAGATGCTCATAATAATCTACAACAAATATACCAACAACACCTACAATAAAGATGAAGATTATGTTACCTTTCTTTCCTGGATAAGCGTGGCGTTTTAATCGATCATAGAGATCATCTTTGTTGCCATATATACTGGCATTTGACCGTGCCAGACTGTTCATTTTTCCTCCATTGTGAAGACTTTCTGTTGGACAAACGGAAACGAAGTTAGTAAAATACCTCTCAAAACTTTAGAATTTATATACATATTTAAATTACTATTTTCTCTTGTCTACAACAATGTGTGACAGTAATATTTTTTGCTATGCAATCATTTTAATTATTTTAACTCACTTATATTTCAAATTAATTAATGAACTTTCAGGTTAATATAAGGTGGGGATTTAATGACAGACTCTCTCTTCCATACTACATCTTAAATCAGAAGTTTGTTTTAGTACAGTTTTGCACAGTACATTATCATATGTAAGTCTCTTTCTATGTCACTTCTGCAACTAGTCTTCACTTTAACTTGTTAACAGTAAGAAGTAAAACCTTGGTCACCCTGCTACAATTTTTATGTCCTACACACACTTCTGTTGCCATATTAACCATTTCTTGATGCCTCAGGACATGTCTTGTTTTATCATATCTGACATACAGATCTTTTCTCCCAAACTTAACTCTTCATTTGTTATTGATTAGGTTTTTCTAAACAAATTACAAAAATATCTTGATCAACTAGTTTTTATACAACTAATAAAATAGTATCTTGTCGTTGTGGTCTTCAGTCCTGAATTTGCTTTGATGCAGCTCTCCATGTTACCCCAATATGTGCAGGCCTCTTCATCGCTGAATATCAATGGTAACCTTCATCCTTTTGAACCAGTTTACTGTATTTGTCTCTCAGTCTCACTCTGCAATTTTTATCCCACACACTTCCCTCTAATGCTAAATTGATGATGTCTCAGAATGTGTCCACCAATCAATACCCTCGCTTAGTCAAGATATGCAAGAAATTTCTTTTCTCCCCAATTCTGTTCAGCACTCCCTCCTTAGTTACACAATATACCCATCTAATCTTCACCATTTGTATGTAGCACCACATTTCAAATGCTTCTATCATCTTTCTGTCTGAACTCCTTATTGTCCATGTTTCACTTTCCCACAATGATCTACTTCCACAAATGCTTTCGAAAGTGACATCTTAACATTTACATTAACTTTGGATGTTAACAAATTTAGCTTCTACAGAAATGCTTTTCTTCCAATAGCCATTCTGCATTTTATATCTTCTTTACTTTGGCATCAGAAGTTATTTTCTTACCCAGATAACAAAATGCATCTACTACTTTCCTTGTCTCATTACCTAATCTAATTCTTTAAGCATTAACTGATTTTTGTATACTGCATTCCATTACTCTTGTTTTGATTTTGTTAATGTTCATAAAAAATATTATTACCTTCTAACAAAACACTATTCATTCTGTTCAATTGCTCTTCCAGATCCTCTGTTGTCTCTGGCAGAAATACATTGTCATCAGCAAATTGTGGAGTTTTTATCTCTTCTCCCTCAACTTTAATTCCTTCCCCAAATTTCTCCTTGTGTTTCTTCTCAGCTTGCTCATTGTACAGACTGAATAACATTGGGGAAAGACTGCAACCCTGTCTTACCCCTTTCCCAACCACTGCGCCCTATTCATGCCCTTCAACTCTTGTAACTGCTGTCTGGTTTTTGTACAATTTGTACAGTACATAGTTTTTCATTCCCTGTCTTTTATCCCTGCTACCTTCAGAATTTGAAAGTGTATTTCAGTCAATGATGTAAAATGCTTTCTTCAAATCTACAAAAGTGA
Source organism: Locusta migratoria (assembly GCA_026315105.1). NCBI lineage: Eukaryota > Metazoa > Arthropoda > Insecta > Orthoptera > Acrididae > Locusta > Locusta migratoria. Next base: position 337,380,144 of record CM048745.1, read on the forward strand.
AAAACATAGGTTTGTCATTCTTTCACTTATCTTCTACGGTAAATCATAATGTGAGTATTAACTCATGTGTTCCTACATTTCTCTGAAATCCAAACTGATCTTCCCTAAGATCAGATTCCAACAGTTTTTCCATTCATCTGTAAATAATTCATGTTAGTATTTTGTAATCATGACATATTCTGTAACTTTCATAATTGACTGCATTTGCTTTCTTCATAATTGAAATTAATATTCTTCTTGAAGTCTGGGGGTATTTCCCTTGTTTCATACATTCTGCACACAAGGTAAAACAGTTTCTTCATGATTGACTCTCCCAATGATGTCAACAATTCAGAGGGAGTATCATCTATTCCAGGAGCCTTGTTTTGACTCAAATTTTTCAGTGCTCTATCAAATTCTTCTCCCAACTTCATATCTCCTATTTCATCTTCATCTATTTCCTATTCCATTTTTACAATACAGCTTTCAAATCCATTTCCCTTGTATAGGCTCTCAATATAACCCTCTCATCGTTCAGCTTTTCCTTCTTTGCTCAGCTCTTGATATTGATGCAGCTGCTTTTCTTGTCTACAAATGTCTCTTTTATTTTCCTTTAGGTGGTATCTATCTTTCCCCTAGTTATACATTCCTCTATGGTCTTGCATTTCTCCTCTGCTTAGCCATTCTGCATTTCCTGTCAACCACATTTTTCAGTTGTCTGTACTCCCCTTTGTCTTCTTCAGTTGCTACATTTTTATATTTTCTCCTTTCATCAACTTACTTCAGTATCTCCTGCGTTATCCACAGATTTCTGTTAGGCCTTGTCCTGCTGCCTATATGATCCTCTGTGGTCTTCACTATTCTCATCTCTCAGAGCTACCCATTATTCTTCTACTGTATTACTTTACCCTGTTTCAGCCGTTCCTTGCCTAATGCTTCCTCTGAGACTCTCAACCACCTCTGGTTCCTTCAGTTTGTCCAGGTTCCATCTCCTTAATTTCCTACCCTTTTCCAGTCTCTTAAGATTCAATCTAAGTTCATAACTAATAAGTTATTGTCAGAGTCTTTATCTGCTCCTGGATGTGTCTTACAGTTCAAAACCTGGTTTCAAAATATATGTCTTACCATTATAGTCAATTTGGTACCTTCCGGTATCTCCTGGTATGAATGCAACCTTCTTGGATGGTACTTAAACCAAGTGTTAGTGATTATTAAACTGTGCTCTGCACAAAATTCTACCAGGTGACATTCTGTTTCATTCCTTTTCCCCAGTCCATATTTACTTATTATTTTTCACTTACTTTTCCTACTACTGAGTTCCAGTCCCTATCACAATCAAATTTTCCCCTCCCTTCAAAGTCTATATAACTTCTTTTATCTTATCATACATATTTTCAATCTCCTCACCATTGGCAGAGCTAGTTAGCATATAAACTTGTACTTCTGTGTTTAGTGTTTGTTTTGAGTCTATCTTTGCTACAAAAATGTGTTCACTATTTATATTTGTATTTATAACCTTGTACTTTAATATCTTACACATCCTGAAAACTACAGGTCTGATAACTCCACTGAAATGGTTGTAATTTTGAATACCAATAACTAAAAAAGCTTGTCATCACAATGCCACATGTCACACTGCCGGAATTGATACAAGTGTTTATAACAATGAAGTTTTCTGTTAATAAATTTTGGCAAAATCACAAGTAATGAAGACTCAGTTTCAATGATAAATATGTACACCATTAGCACAGATTCCAAAGCATTAGGGCTATCAACATAGTTAAGGGACAAATGTTTGTTTTGACTATGATAATCTAGTATGACATTTGTAATTTTATTCAAAGTGACTCCTGCTGTTTCCAGCCAGATCTATTTTATTTAATGCTGTTGACAAACCTGTTTTAATTCCTTTTATCTATGATGATGGTCCTGGACCGAAACAAGTCGATTTTAAGGATTTTAATAAAACAGCTGATGGTTAAAGATGCATCTTATTAAATGTATCGAAACAATAAAAAGGGGCTATATTTTGAAGAAATGTTTGGATCAAATTGACTCAGATTAGATTAGATTAATACTTGTTCCATAGATCATGGATACGATAATTCATAATGATGTGAATGGATTTGTGTCTCCTATTGCAGATGAGAGATCATGAATGTGAAATTTAATAGTTTTAAACCAAATACTATATCTTAAATGTTGTGACTTCATTAACTACATGAACTGCTGAAATTGGAATCACTTAATGCTTTCAATAAAATAACCATGCTTATTAACTTTCAGCTAATTATTTAAAAATGTTTAATAAGGTCTAGAATTCAAAAAGTGGTTATTCTGAAACACTATACCTTTCATGTATGTTTCATTGTAAAAATTTGGCATTTCCCAACCATCTTCTTCATCATCGTAGTAATGAGCATATGTCGAATGGTGCGAGGGTGCAATGGATTCTGCATATGGTGTTGGTGCACCATAATAGAAATTGACCTGTGATCCATTCTGTTCAGCTGCAGCTGATAATATTTTCTTTGGTTCTTTTTTATGTGCTGACCTGTAATTATGGAGGTACCTTTTTATATTGTCCTACAATAACAACATATCACTTAAAGGTGCTACAATAATATGAAGACAGCACAAACTGATGTTCAAAAACTGCTGACAGCAAACAATTTGTGTAGCAGTACAATAAAAGCATTATGAAATGCTTAATTATGCACCATTCTTAGATCATTATCACTAGTACACATCCCTTCTAAAAGATAAAATACTTTTTTCCAAATGCTCAACATGTTAGGGTAACTAACTGTGCTATCTTCCAAGAAGGGTATATCATATACTTTCGAAGAATTATCAACTCAAAACTGCTATTAGTTTTAGCTACAAACAGTTATAAAGGCTCACAAAAATAAACTTACCTTACACATATCATCCATACTAGGAGTACAATTAGAATAACAAATATTACAGCACCAGCAATGCCACCAGCTATGTAGGCAAACTCCGATTTTTCTGTGCAGTGTTTACCAGTGAAGCTTCCACTACAGTGGCATGAAGGTTGACCTCTGTTGTCTTTCACACAGACACCATCATTGTCACAGTATCCCACACAAACATCTGTGGAAAGAACAGATGTTGAAAACACAATTTGGATAAATGACTCTATAGAAATTTAAATAAAAACAATTACAATTTTACCATTTATTAAGAAGGAGGGAGAATTTGCTTAAATTTTTGGTGGTGACAGAGCAAAAAAAACTGTAATTACAAACTTCACTGAAACTTTTAGAAAACTCATTATGGACAAATATAGTAATATTTTTTTGTTATTGAGGTTTTTCTCATTACAGAGGTTTACCTCCAACATAATAATTAGCCCCGAAAAATGAATACACCTAGTACATAAGGTTTTACACTAATTGTTCACTATATTTCTCCAGGTGTCTCTATCTTGTGTGTCTTCTTCTGCGCCCAGTCTCTTCATTGTGAGTTGTACATGGTAGTAATATAACCATCCAAATGCTCCTGCTAATGAAACATATGGTGACTAGTGTAAGATGACTAGTGTATTCTCAGTTCTAAATAGGCATTTAATTCAGTGTGACATGTAGTGCTCCACTTGCAAAACTGGTGAAGTGCAAGAATCTGCTATCCCTTCTAACCTCCTCTCTACAACGGGGAAAAATGTGTTTCTGTCATCTCACATGCATCATTCATGCACACACGGGGATTGTAAAAATATGGAAACACAAAAGTACAACACTTATTATGCCTAATACAATGCAGGAAAACTGCTGACATTCAAAACAGCTTCCAGTCATATGTTGGCAGTAAGGCAGTCTTTCATAGTCCCATGGGGCCATTGGTATACCATGATGTGTCTGCCCAAATCACATTTCACTCTTGGCAGTAAGTGATTTGCATTGTAGGCTTGGGATGTCATAACATGAGATGTAAACTTTTCTATAAGTCAAGCAGTCTTTCATAGTCCCATGGGGCCATTGGTATACCATGATGTGTCTGCCCAAATCACATTTCACTCTTGGCAGTAAGTGATTTGCATTGTAGGCTTGGGATGTCATAACATGAGATGTAAACTTTTCTATAAGTCAAGAACAGTGTGAAACAAAATCCATTTGTCCCACTAACTTTCTTCCATTGCTTTTATTGGTCGCAGCACCAAATTTTCCTGTTGTAGGCATTTGCATCACAGACATGTACATACCTGCCAACCTTCAAAATGTAAAAATCAGGAGATAAAGTTTAAAAAATCGGGAGAGTCTTCAAAAAATCAGGAGATATGTTCTATCAAAAACTTTACTACAAACCGTAAGATAACTGATTTTAGCCTTTTCCTATCATCTCACAACACTACATAATGGCTACAAAAATACTTTCATTAGCCTAAAAGTTGATAACATCCTTATTTGTAGCCATTCCAGGTAAAGTGATTGATTTTTTTTTATTAAAACAAACAAGTTCACAGCTGTATTTTTGCGCTATACTGCTACCTGGGAACATCTTATGGAACAAGTGACCCACATGATCATTGCATTTAATTTGTAAACCATACTCTAAAATAAACAATATAAACAAGCACGCTGCATGTATCATGTGATCACTTACACTTTTCTCAGCAATTTCGGTCTTTTATTGTTTCTCATACACTTTTCATTTTCTCTACACGTATTCTGTTACATATCTTTTTCCATCATGTGGTGTGGAATATCACATTGACAAAGAATACAAAATACAAATAATGTTCCAAAAACTGTTTAAAAAAGGGATTATATTTTTTGCCACACTGGAACACACTCCACCAAATTGAAATCCCATAATCATGTAAAATAGCTGTTTACAAGAAAGTTGCCTTTCACGTATGGAACTGATGATTATAACTATCCACTCAAAAGGTTGCCATAGGTTTAAAAGCCTTGGAAGTGATTTCACTTATGTACAATGATAAAACATTACATTCAGAAAGAGTACAACATGGAAACACTAGACATGTATTTGCAAATACGTGCAGAAATAATCGTTATACAAGGCATGTGCAACTCCTAATTTCTATGAATTTCGATATGAATTTATATTAAACTGATAAATGAACAAAGGACTTTCGACAATTGGCCAAAGAACATCTTGGGTTTTAGGTTAAATGCTAAAAATCGGGAGAAATAATGGCAAAATCAGGAGGCGGGAGAAAAAGTGAAAAATCAGGAGACTCCTGCCTAAATCGGGAGAGTTGGCAGGTATGCATGTAGTTTCAGATTTTCATTTCACCTTACCATTCACAGTATATGAAGCCCCATTCATTTTCTTTTGGTGCTGACAGAGATTGTGAGTGGAGAATTCAGTTCTGCAGTTCCTTTTGGAGCTGCTGTCATCTTTATTTTTCATCATAATGCTGTTTAAAAAGACTGTTCATCAAGATCCGCATTGTGAATTATTGGATGATATTTTTCTACTTTTAATGTATAATGTAAAAATCTTTGGTGCGGTGCCTCTTGAAATGCCAAACATTTTCATGATCTTGGTTATGGAAGCTCTTACTCTTGTGACACAATGCACTCAAACTGCACAGGAGTCTTTCCTGGCCTTGACTGACATCTGTGACATATTGAGGGCATCACACAGGTGCTATACAACAGTGCCACCTGTAGGCTTGGCTAGCATCTGTAATTATGCTCACATGTACATTTATCATTTTGTTTCCTTACTTTTGTCTAACCTCTGCAATTTACATAATAAAACTCAAAACAAAACAATCCCATTACCTGTGCAAACTTTTCCTGTGCCATTGTAGCCTTGTTTACATTCACATTCAAAATTTCCAGTTTCAGAGTCCAACATGCATCTGGCATTTGGATCACAGTGCATTTCTGGTGCTCCCATGTCACAAGGATTGGTACATTCAGCTTTGCTTGTCTGTTTTGAGAAGAAATTGAAAATCATTTTAGTATGGCTTATAACAACAAGAGTTCTTAGAATAAAAATTTACTCTAAACAGATACAAATTTAAATAAGAAGCAAACATACACACTAAGGAGAAGAATTATGTTAAATGAAATCTATTTTTCTTGAATTGGAAAAATACAAATCTTCAAAACTGTAAAATGTATATATAAAAATTTATTATAATTCAAGTACTGTCATGTTTGTCAGAATGAAGTCTGATATTTGTCTGCTGATACTCAAGGTATGATAAGTGACTGGCAGGAATTATGAATGCAAAAATTTACTACAAAAAGATTTGTTTTGATTGAAACAAATTACTATAATGTGCTGCATAACCTGTCATATGAACTGTCATGTTCCGTGGCATGTCCATATTCTTTATTCGGTAAAATATTTGAAAGTAACTTCAGCATTACGTTTACTTGAAATGCGAAATACCCGACAACTTACCGCAGCTGTTCCTTTGGTGCTCGTATCTGGGGGACACGGTATGCAGAAGGTCTTCTGTGCTTCTGGTTGGTACGTGCCCTTACTGCATGGCACACAGCTGTTGAGTGTGGTGTTCAGGTGAGTTCCAGGCGGACACACAGGCAGTGAGCATTCCTCTACAGTTGCTGCTCCTGGTTGTGGGGTGGTGCGACCTAATGGACATGCCGCGCACGCTGCCTGTACACCTTGTGTGCGGTATGTGCCTCGTGGGCAAGCCTCACATTTGCCCTCGACACCCAGTTGCATACCAGAGCCACATTCATCTCGACATTCCTGCAGAAATTAGAATAGTTCATGTGACTTTCTTGTTTAATTAACCAAATTAAATATTTAATTATCACATTGAGACACTTTATCCGATAATATACAGAAATGTCAAAAGAGTAAAGCTTTCTGAGATAACTAGAATCCTTAATTATACTTTTAAAAGTGATACTGAAGCAACAGTACATATAAAATGCAGTAAATGATTTCATGAAGTGGGAGATTTGGACCTTTTAAAAATAAACATACTAAAATATGTCCCAAAGTTACAAAACTTTTCTTTCCAGTCATTTCTTCTATGGAAAGAGTGACAGGCTGTATATATTACCCTCTTCACAGAATGCTCGCTTCTTGCAAAAGATTATCAGATCTGTCTAATCTCTTTACACATGTATAATAATTACCCCATTAAATATCATATTTACAGAGACTTTGATAACATCTCTGTTACCCAATACAAAAAGTTAATGAATAAAAATATAAATCTACAATTAAGGAGTAAAAATCTAGACAGGTGACAATGTTTTATTTGACACTTTTTAAGAATCTGTGCTACCCTCTGATGGTATTAAATGCTGTAAAGAGATGCTCAATAAGCTTGGATATTATTCCTACTTGCATTATGTACAGCAGGAATCTTACATAAACCAAGAGGAAAAAGTCAAGACAGATGACAGACAAGGAACTGGGTATCCCCTTCCTGATACTCTCTCACTGAAATTGTCTCTGAGATATGCCCCCTGCCCCAGCACTGGAGCACTAACATATTGAAACCATATCAATAACACATCAATTAACAGAAATGTAGATACTGAAGTGTAATGAGGTCAATTACTCTCAACCACTGGAGAAATGTATTTCAAATTTCCAGCTATAGGTTGAAATCTTCACCTTCTACAAACTTCCATATTTTAAACCATTATTCTGAAACTAGTTACTAGTAGTGTTACTGTTCTTTGTGCATAATAAGCTTTTCCCAGTGAAATGTCAAGGGAGTTACAAATGCTGTGCTGTATTTTACACACTCTGATCTATGCAAAACTAGATGAAGACAAGCAATACAGAGATTGACAAAATGGACTATATTTCTTTGTTGTGAAACTAAAACTGCAAATATCAGATAATGCATTGAAAACTATCAGAGACATGCATGTTTAGTGTAATGTGCTAGTTAATCCATGCATTGAAAACTATCAGAGACATGCATGTTTAGTGTAATGTGCTAGTTAATCACATAACACTAATCATTATGGTGATATTGCAGAAAAGGGTGTGTGAATTAATAGTAATATTATGAACAATCACTCCATTGTATGATGGAGCATTGAAGAAGTAAGACTCAATAGAGCCAGTTCTTGTGGAAATTATACCATTCCATATGTAGCATAATTGCAGTATTGTTTTATTTTAAACAAATCACATATATCTGAAATACAATGCTCACTGAGAATACTCACTGGTTTCATCAGTAGCATTTAAATATTTACATAATGTATGAATTTTCAGTTGGTTCTACAGCTTCTATGTTTCAACTTTGAAAATTCATATTTTTCAAAACTGAAACAAAGGATATGTATTTTTCTGTCAGAGAACTAGCAAATTTAATGACTAACATTATATGAGCTGAAATTTTAGTTATATAACTAGAAAATGTGTCTTTTCAGGTATTCTTCCACTGGTTCAGCCTTTTCCCCAAGTTAACAATAACGTTGAATTGTAATTCAGCTTTGGAGACCTGTCTATTTAGGTCAGAAAGTATAGTACACAAAACCATTCAGGCTGCCAGTTCCTGTGCTTACACCAAGCTTACTGGCGGTTGTTTTCATATGCAGCAGGAACAGGACAGCATAATTTTATTGAAATTTCTTTGGTGAATTGTTTGTTGAAGATCAATGAAATTTGCAGGGCATGTAAAAATACAATGTAATTACAAATGAATGACATTTAAAATGAAAGTTAAGTACTGTATATTATGAAACAACCTTTGAAACAAAGTCCTACGTTGAAGTATACCTGCACATTTCCAGCAGTTCTATTTTTAGTCAAAACCTGACATTTATATCTGATGCTTATTGAATGGTTTGATAAACTAATAATAAAGTGTACACTGAAATTTTTACTAAACTTCTAGGATTTCACTAGAAATATAAACTTTGAAGTATTCCAAGTAGATGTTGTTTTATTTAAACATGGGAAGTATCATATAATTTATTGATGAAAGTAAGTTGTGAATTGGTTCAATAAGTTATTTGAAAACTTGATTTCTTACTCTTCTCCTAGTGGGACATTATGGCATTTGAATTTTTCATATGATTTACACCTTCTTCCAAAAATGTACTTTTTCCCCTTTTTTTACACTTTTAGTTTTGACACAAGTACTCATTTAAGTTTTAGAGTTTTAGATTAGTGCCTTTTGCTATGCATTACAATTGAAATATATTAATACCTCATGAGAAACTGCTTCAGCAGTACGTGTAGTTTTTCCTAAGCCACACAGGAGACAACTGAAGCTTCCTTCATTTGGCTGGTAGAAACCATGACCACAGCTGCGGCACAGTCCTGCTTCATCATCAAAGTACTTTCCAGCAGGACATCGCTCTGCAAAGGACAACAGACATTCTAAATTCCACTCTATAAACAGTAAACTATATATTTGTACATTCTAAATGTAATAATTTTCCCATGAAGCAAATACATAATTATTGTTCATTTTAATAAATAATTTAAAAATGAAATAAAAGAAAAAACTTTGTGGTCCACTTCCTCCTATCCAACTCCTTCTTTCTAAGTCTGCCATTGTAGTACCAATATCCATATCCTAGCCTTCTAGTCCCTACTTGCTCTGCTAGGACTAGGGCAAGTACACAGGGATAAGGAAAAGATTGCAGGTCTTGGAAATAATACTAGGCCATTCAGGTACAGTAAGGACAACCAGTGCACATATGCCTTCAAGTTCAGTAAAGATAATAATGTACCTTTTTGCCTACATATGGTGGAATACAGCTAGACAGATCACCTGCACAATTTTCTGTGCAAGTGCATGTCACACTCATTGCCACATATCCCAGGCATTGGTTTGTAATGGGAAGGTGAACAGCAAGATTATCACATATCCCTGATCTGATGCCTTTGGATTTTCTCTTGTGGGGACAAATCAAGAGTCAAAACACGATACCAGTTTTCAATGAACTTCTCACTAAGATACTTGAAGCATCTTGCCTTTTGAATTGCCCTCTTTAAAATGTAGCAAAGGCAGGCAAGGAAAGGAATAACACAAACAATATTAAAATTAGAGAATAAGAGATTCATCGTGTGTAGTGCAGAAACCGAGCAGTAGAATGGAGTACATCAAACCCAACCCTGATGGCTCAGGTAGTGAAGCAACTATTGAAATCCAGATTTCAACGGCTGCTTCACTACCCGAGCCATATGGATCCTACCCTCCACCACCAGCTCTTCTGAACTGCGCAGATGAGAGATGTCCCTTCAACACATTCTTCGGTCCCGCAGCCATCCTAGGCTCAACCTAAGATAACATCCCATCCCCCCATCCCTGCACCATATGCCTAACATCTCCCCTCCCCCCCTTTTCTTTCCCCACCCATTATGGTGTATCTCATGTCTTCCTTACAACTGTGTGTCACCACTTACAATATCCCCTTAATTAATTACTTTTCATTTTTAATTTTTTAAATTTTTTCCTAACTTTATTTTTTCCTTTTTTTTATTTTTATTTTTCCTTATTATTCTTATCATTTCAAATCCCTCCACTCCCTCCCCACACTTCTCTACACCTTCCTTTTATCCTTTCCCACCCCTTCCCTGCACTGTATTCATTGCCGCAATTCAAATTTCCACCTATCAGAGCCTTTAAAATCCATCATAAAACACCAAACTTTTCATTCCCATCTTTACGCATCCATCCCCCTCCACTCCCCACTTCACTCATAGTCTAGATACTTGTGTCACTGGAGTGGCTGTACATGGTAGTTGTGTGTGTATAGTTGTCTGAGTGATTGTGTGAATGTATGTTTCTTTATTTGATGAAGGCCATGGCCAAAAATTTAAGTTTGTGAATATGATTATCTATTTTTGTGTCTATCAGCAGCTCAGTGAGACTCTTTACAGTGAGTTGTTAGCTCTCCTCCATTATATATATTCTAATCTTCAGTACATATATTCCGTGTTCATAAACCTGGGTTTCTAACTGGATGGTAAGTGTTGTTGTACTGCAACATTATGTTTGTGGACACTTTCTGAAATGTTGTGGACCAACACTACCACCCAACTGGAAACCAAGAGATTTTCATCAGTAGTATATGTCAGGAAAATCTACATTGGCATATGTTCCATGTTATCTTCATTGATGCAATTTGATCTTAACATACATTGTTTAGTGTGTGTGAGGTCTTCTGCAACCAAACTTCGCAGGTTATCAGTCGCTAGACTTACACAATAATTACATGACTAACTTAAACTAACTTACTCTAAGGACAACATAAACGCCCGTGCCCGACGGAGGATTCGAACCCCCGACTGTAGCGGCCGTGCAGACTGTGACTGGCACATCCCAGACTGCTCGGCCACCGCGGCCAGCCAATTTTTTTGCTAATTAAATTATATTAGTGGAGACACTTCAATTTCTTTAGATACTATAACACTGGACATGAAATATAAATTAAATACGAGGTGTCAAAAGGATATTGTAAAGTGAGGTAAATATCATACTACAGATTTTCAGAATGCTATTTACCTTTGCAGTCAGAAGCACTGCGAGCACCTGGACCCACAGTGACTCCTTGACGACCAGCAATTGTCGGGCAAGGTGTGCATTGTAACTGTCCTGCTTCACTCTGGTATGAGCCCACAGGACATGGCATACATGTACGCGTTTCCTTCACAAAGTAAGTTCCAACAGCACAGGGTACTGGAACAAATTGACACATAATTATAGTAGATATCAAGGAAAAGTTGCTGCTTGAAGTTTAAAAATTTTTAATACTTGTTATGATAGACTAGAAAGACAGTTAAAATATAAAACAGACATCAGTGTTGCTGGGAATTTATTTTTACACTGTCTTCAGTTTCAACACTCAAAACAATGTTTGAAATGAAAATTCTATGATCTTACTTACAATTGTGGAGTATACATTGAAGGAAGCCACAGATACTAAGCAGAGTATGAGGTCTAACATCCATAATTCACATTTATGTTTAAAATTAATTATATATAGGAAATTTGTTATATGAAGGTGATGCAAAAACTAATTTCCAGTCTCTTACATCACACAAATGATTGCTGCTAGAACTGCCAACCTTGTTATTTGTATAGCTTGGTTCAGTACACTCCTGGAAGTATAGTTGCAACACTGTATTTTGCCATTTCTATTGTCAATACAGGTGTTTCAAATTTATGCAGCAATGAGGTATTATTGAGTGTGAACTACGTGGAGTAAGAAGATTACTGTGTGCAAAAATCACAGTAGCAGCAATTCATTCAGAGGTAACTGAAATTTACGGAAACATTATTGTCATGTTGAAAACTGTATTCGAAGGCTGGGCCATTAATAAAAAACAACACTTTGAACAGGTTTATTGCTAACACAAGCATAGACTCGGAATAAACTGCCTCCTGTTGGAGTACTCTGCTATTTATGCACAGGAAAAAATTTCTTGAACTTACAAGTATATCAATCATAAGAAAAAAGAAATAAATTTTGTTTGCCAGTGGCAAGATTTGAACCAGAAACCACCAGAACAGCAATCTGCAATGTAACCACGCATTCTGTCGAAAGACTCGTGGCATAGCTTCCCTTCCTGAAGAAACAGTGGCCCACTGTTGGGTTTCCTTTAGAGTCAGCTGCAATGTCCTGGATCTTGATCTTGTCGTGGGTCCTCTGTATGGCAGTTCTGGAGAATCCTTCCATTCTATCTGCACGCTTGCAGTGATGACAACTGGCGACAGGCCTTCCTACCATGCCTACATCATTATCATAATGGTCTTCAGAGTCCTTGAACTAGAAGCTGTTTCCATCTTTTCTTTGGGATCGTGATAAGGCTTCATATGGAGGACGTGACCAATGTCTCTCTGCTTTTGTCAACTTGAGGGCAGCTCACAATTCTCAACTTCATATGTGACGTCAGACACGATAATGGCCAAAGTATCGCTTCATATATTTTTTCTGATAGCCCAACTTTCCTTACAGGGATAAAAATCCATACCGGAACTCTTGAGATGTAAGCAACAGGTCAGTGCTTGTTGTTATACTGCTGATGGTCCTTCTCCTGGGTGTCCAGAGTCCGTATGTGAGCTTCTTCGACCCTGGTGATGAGCGTTTTGCATAGTCATCCTGTCGTCTGGTTGGAATGAGTACAGCATATCCATTGTCAATTTCAGCTTCATGACCATGGAGCAGGAAAAATGGTGTGAAGCCTGTGGTGTCTTGCCTTGCTGTATTATAAGCAAATGTCCCAACTGGCAGTATTGTATCCCTATCCTTCTGCTCAACATCAATGTACATCGTCAGAATATCTGCTAATGTCTTATTAAAACATTGTTTAATACTATTTGTTCTGAGGATGGTAAGCAGTTATTTTGTGGACAATGTCGCAACATGACATTACCTCTGTTACTAGTTTTGACATGAGTACTTTTCCTCAATCGGTTATCATTACACATGGTGCACCATGCTTCAAAATGATGTCTTCTACTAGGAATTTTGCAGTTGGCATAGGTTTGATGATAGCATAGCGGGTGAGGTAGTCAGTGCAGACTGTTATCCATTGGTTACCGATTGTTGACTTCGGGAATCTACTTAAAAGGTCAATTCCAATCCAGTGGAATGGAGCTGCTGCAGGTGGAATTGGTACCAGATACCCTGGAGGTAACTGCTGAACATGCTTCCGCCACTGGCACTCCTTACAGTGACTCACATAGTGTCTGACAGATCAGTAGAGACCTTGCCAGGACTGACACCATCTCCATTGACTAGGTGTCCCACGAGTTTTATCTCTTTGGTGACGAAGAGGCACTTCTTTGGGTTGAGGTGGAGTCCTGCAATCTGAACACAATTCAACACAGTTGACAAGTGGCTTAAATGTTCCACAAATGCCCTAGGTAACAACAAAGACATGTTGTGCATTCAAGATATCGAAGCAAGTTGTCCATCAGGCATGTGAATGTGGCTGGACATAGTCCAAACGGCATAACTTTGAATTCATAAGGGCCATGAGGTGTAATAAAGTAGTCTTTTCCCTGTAAGCATCATCAACTTCGATTTGACAGTAACATGTCTGCATGTCCAAGGTTGAGAAGGACATAGTTCCTTTAAAGCACTCCAAGGTGTTGTTACTGCACAGCAGTGGGAAGACATCTTTCTTTGTGATTTTGTTCAGCCGCTGATAGTCAACATAGAAACACCAGATGCCATCCTTCTTCTTCACGAGGACCACCAGAGACGACCAAGGAATCTTTGAAGGTTGAATAATGTCGTTGAGCATCATCTTCTCCACTGCTACTTTCTGAATTATACATCTTTCAGCTGGCGACACCCTATACAAATGCTGGCTAGTTGGCGGATGATCCCTTGATATGGTGTTTTATCATGGAACATTTCATCGGGCTCTTCTCCTGTCTCGTCCAACCCTCCACTGTTGCATCTCTTCAAATTTCTGGCACCATTTGATAATATCTTGTGTCATTGAAACATCTTTTAACAGAAGAGCTTGATACAGGTCTTCTGCAATGCCCTTCATCAGATGTGAAACTTTATCTTCCTCATATCCGGGTTAACTACGAGACATAGGATCAAAACATTCTGTATATGTGATTGCGTTGACTCACCACGTTGTTGGGCCTTGTTCTTCAATTGCTCTTCTGATAAACAGTCTTATTGGTGATGATCTCCAAATGCTTTCTTAAGTTCCATCTGGAATTTGTCCCAGCTATCGAGCTTCCCCTCATTGTTTTCAAGCCACCACTGGGATGTCCCATTCAGGTAGAAATGTATGTATGCCAAGCATATTGTGTGATCTCACCTATTATATTTGGGACTCGGTCGAATCCTTTCAGCCATTTGTTTGGATCCTGTCCAGCATCTCCCGAGAACACCAATGGGTGTCTGATGTGCAGCTGGCTTACCGCTGTTTTCGTAACCATGGGTCTTTTGATAACAAGGACCTTCAGAAGGGATGTAATGAGTATATCCTTTGTATTTTGGTTTTGTCAGTGTAGGCGACAGCTCTTTCACTACCTAATTGGGGCCATGGTGATGCAGATGTTTTGCAGTATACAATGTCACATTGGAAAATGACAGTGGGTCAGAATTCGAAGGCTGGGTGGTTAACAGAGCACAACAATATACACGTAGTACGGTTTTATTGCTAACACAAGTGTACGCTCAGAACAGACAGCCTCCTGATTAGAGAACTCAGCTATTTATACATAGAAAGACATTGCAATTACATCAATCATAAGAAGTATGTAGAAAATTCTCAAAATAGTAAATATAAAGAAAAAAAATGTTTAGTTGCAAGATTTGAACTGGAGACCACCAGCAAAGCAATCTGCAATGCTAACCACTGTACCACGCATTCCGTTGGCAGACTCGCAGCAATATCAGTTATATATGATCAATATTTGCTCTCTTGAGGTGCTACAAATATCTTACCATGTAGTATCTTTCTTCCTGGATTGTAAATAATATCTGTATTACACTGATTTGTATCCTTCAAATATTTCAGAATAAGAATGGAAACACTACTGAAGGATTGTACCTCAGGTCTGTTTCAAATGCCGCCTAACTCCTGTATGCAAGGCATTTGAGGACAAGGAGTGTCATATGATCTTGGGACATGTGATCACCACATTGTCAGTTTCTCCTGCCATTATTTCCAGTAGATGAATCCCTGTGATACAGCTGGTTCTTTATTTAAGAAGCTTCTTATCTGGCTTCAAGGAAGAGTTGATCCTGTACCAGACCTCCCTACCACTGAAAATCTGAGAAGGTAAGAGGAATCAAACATAGGTCCTTTCTTTCCATACTACAGGCAGGAACACTAAACATCTTTCTCCCCCCCCCCCCCCTTCACAACATTCAACAACAGAGCCAGTCAATTCCAGAATAAAACTTACATATTGCTGTCTTCCTAGCATCAATCTCTTGCATAGGAATGCCGCTGAATGTTTTTCGTGCATAGTATTTTTCTTCTTGACAATAAGTTACATGTATACTAAGTATGGGTGGCACTATCTTAAGATAACAACACGCCATAATTAAATGAAGGTCAAAACTGAAAACCTATACCACAGTCTAACATAAACAGTCATGACACTCCCACAGATTTTTGTTATACACTGCGATAGCAGCACTCCAAGCGGCCGGCAAGCTACGTTTCTGAATACGATAGTTGATGAGTGCGAATAGTATCGTTTAAATTGACTTCAGCATACTTTTTACATTAGGGAACTATGTAGGGCCGTATAAATAAATAATAATTTAAAAATAGCTCCCCATTTGTCTTTCTTAGGTTTCATAAGATCCCTGACAAGGTACGAAACGGTACAATACAGGACAGTTAATTTACAATCATACTGTAACATACAGGCTTTAAATGAGAAATTTCATTTTCTATTAAAAATAAAAATGCCTAGGAAACACAAGGAGACATGCCCTTTAGCAGAGAGACGTATATTTCTACGCAGGAACGTTAAGTACTCGTCATTACAATTCCAGTAAAATCGGTAAGGGTGGAACATGGGAAACGTATATAGAATGCAATAAATATGGTATTTAACATACCAAATCAAACACCACAGCTGTAGCTGAAGGAAAAATGTCACAGACATGGCAATATAACGATAAAAGGAACCAAACTTTTCCAACAAAGAAGCACCCAATTCCACAATTGTTGCTATATCTGAACCACAAACGGCAAGAATCATCAAAAGATTGTTTTTTTATGCTAAAGTAATTACACTTAAAAGAATATGCACGTATAAGAAAAACGAGTGACGTGTAAAATGTGAGAATCATTAGACTACATACCGAATTGATACACGTCAAAAACTGGCTGTCATAGTAAGAACAGACCATAATAGAAATTTATTATACCATTAAGTTTATATGCAACTTACTTTCAGCGGAATAAGCTGCAAATATACACATATTCGGAAGTATTTGTTCATGACAGAGTTGTTCTTTATACCATTTAATCATTGAAATGAGACTGTTTTTATATTGATTTTCGTATTATCTTTGTCTCTAGATATTTTAATAATGCTTGTGACGCAAAAATTATAGTAAGTATTTCGTTAATTACGTACAAAAGCGATTATAAACAAACATCTCTACTTCGGCAGCTTGCCCGCCGCTAGGGGCGCTAGTGTCGCAGCAAATGTCAGTTGGTAGCAACTTTTACAGCAGTGAGTGTCGCGACTGTATATGTTAGACTGTGCCTATACTTTAACTTGTAACAAATCATAGTTCTGTTCTTATGTCTGTAGATGCACCTGAGATTGAAACTTGTAGTGCTGTAGAGATGATATCTATCTTCAAATTGATCAAAGCTGTGGTGCCGACTCAGAAGAAGTTGAACCTTCTAACTGTCTGACAGTGCACTGTCTTTATAAATAACTGAAGTTTACAGAAGTTTCAAACACTAATCAGTTGCCAATATGAACACTTCAATTTCTTCTGCTGTTAACTATGATGTATTGCCATGTGCTGTTTTAGATCAGAACTAACTTTGAAACTTATTTAACAAAAGAAGCAAATGTAATAAAAAGACCTATAAGCTGAAGAGTCAATATTAAATAGACACTCACCACAATCAGGGGCCATTACGACCTGTCCTGGTGGGCAAGCATAGTCTGACTGCAGCTGCAGTGAAGCTGGATCCGGTACTGTGTTTGGCAAGATGTCACGGACATCAAACTGGTCTTCCTCCAGTATGAGTTTCTCCAATAATCGTTGAACAGATGACCTCTCATTTGTGTTAGAGTTAATAACAGGGTCACTGGAAATGACACATATAAGTGTATAAGTATTAACTTTCAAATTGTAATCACTCTATAATACATGTTTTACTTCTTTGCTAGTGTTTTGTAATATTAAAGGGAAATAAGCACAATTTACTGAAATTTGTCCTCTACGCCTCACTAACAATGGAAATTGTATCTACTCAAACAACTTAATTGAGGTATCTGTACCTCAACTCAGTTACCATGAAGCAATATCAACTTAGGTGTTCATAATACCATACGATTAGTGATGTACATCATGCTCATAATTACTATGAGCTTCCAACATTATGATTTATTGCTTCCGTTCATAAAATTCAAGGTTCTGAAATCAAACCAAAAGATACTTGGCAGGACCTATTTAATTCATTTCAATAGATGAAATAAAGAGGATTTGACAAGTATCTTTTGGTGACACTAAACTTGATAGGAGTCTCTGTTTCACTTAGGGATTACATTACAGCTATTTGAAATTGAATAAAGAAGAGTTCAGCATTGTATGGGAATGTCATTGTGAATATTAAACATAAGCAGGTACGATTGCATGCTTAAATGAACCGTTTTTGGCACAACGTGTCTTTTTTTAGTGCTACTTCATCATTCCCTTAATGTGTTTGGCATGTTTGTTAATTCTGTGCAGTGTTGGCTGGTGAGAATGTGCTGATGTGTTACTCTTAATATTATACTAAAAATAACACCATTTATTTTTAGGAGTGTGTTGGTATACTGATAACTGGATGAAAATATGTGTTGTAGACTTGTCTGTGTAATAATTAGAAACCTAATATAATTAGGATTGGTTACAATTAATGTAGAAATGATCACTGAGCTACAGGCAGGCACATAGTAAAGACAACTTGCATTTGGCCACAGCCGTCATAAAAAAAGAACACATACATATTTTACAATTGCAGACGCAAGACACACAGACATAACTATCTTTGACTTCTGGGCCCCAGAATGTAGTACAGTCAAAACAGATTTTCTCTTCAAATTATAGAATTAATTTATAATTAAATCCATCTACTTGCCGAAGAGTAGAAGTGTGTCCTCTAGGTGGCTAAAAGGCATTTCAGAAAGCCTTCTATCTTTTTATGTGCCTTTTGATAAATTTGTTTCCACTAGTCAGAGAGTGGTCATCTGTACTCTAAAATGATTTATCTTCTCTTCATCTTACAAAGAGGGATGGAAGAAAAGAAGATTAGGCTTCAGTGTCCCATCAACACTACAGTTATTAGGGAATCTTCATCTTACAACCATAATTCTGATCATAAAAGTGTTGTGACTGATACAAAGTCTCTAAATCCATTTCACTTAATGAACTGCTATGCATAAAAGATCATTTTATTTTATTTTTATTAATTTTATTAATTTTTATTTTATTTTTCTCCCCTCACCCGCCTCTGCACTCCATTCCTAAGCTGCATCTTGTTATTCCCATCTAGGCCGTGCTGTACCCATCCCCACCACCGTGATGCAACCTTCCTGTCCCCTCTCCTCCCTGATTTACATGCCGCAGAGCATAATTCAAAGTGCGGTAGACAGAGGTGATGGTTGTATGACTGTTGTGTGACTGTGTGAATGTTCTAGTTCCTGAAGAAGGCCATGGCCGATAGCTGAAAGTGTTGTATGTGTGTGTCTTTTGTATGTGCCTGTCACAGCTTGTTACCACGTCTTTGCGGTGAATTGTAATCTGTCCTTATTACTATACTATCATATTATTATTCAAGTATACATAGTCAATACTCTGTATAAACAAACTAAATTAATTTACTTGAACTACAGTCATGCAATACTTGTGCTTACTTGATAGCTGGGAAGGATATCTCGATGTTGTAAGTGTCGCTGGCCTGGCGAGACTGTCTGCCCAGTCTGAAGGAAACAACATGCACTATAGATGTGTGTTTCAGCCACAGAGATAGTAAAACATTTTAGCTACATCAGCTACAGTGACTAAAGTACAACATTTGTAAACAAACAAACCATGCTTTTCTACTTTAAATGCAGTACAAAGGTGTTCTAAAACTACTATAGAAACAGTTCTTCTGATTATGTGCAACTGAAATAATGCTGTTCATAAGAAACATAAACATAATAAAGTGAAACAAGAACTGAATTACAGACTACAGAAAGTCAACTTTATGAAGAATATCAACTATAGCAACAAAGATTCTGATGCCATTTCCAGGTGCACCATGAAGTACTGTAGACTAAGAAATTACTGAAAGGAAAACAGGATAGTAACTATACTCACGGTTCAACTGGAACCTCAGCACCCAGAACGTATGAGCCACTGCCATCATTAACATCCCTTGTTGGTCGAGACCGGTGGTCACATTTGACATCAATGTTTAAGTCTTTGCATTCCCTTGTTCCTAAAATTTTTTATGTTGGTTTGAATATAGCTATCATTCTTACATAAAATGTAATTCATACATAAAATATAACATTAATTGGCTGAAACAGTTACAAGTAACTTACCTTCCACAGAATATGAACAGAAGTTCCAGTCTCTGTTGAGAGAATTCACAGCACTTCGAACCTTCTGCCTCAAGACACCTTGTCCAGCAGAATTACACAATACAGAACTAGGGAATTGCATTTTTATTTTGAAGACACGTTGTGCTGGTTTTGAACCTATTAAAAAACAAAAAAAGAAGTTTTAGTTTCTCTGCAATCAATGAATGCTTACAGCAGGTGTTTTTCTCCTCCCCCCCCCCTTTCCCAAAAATATGGACAAAAAGTGTGAAAAGAATTGACTCACACAGCCCCTTCTCCTCTCTCCCTCCCTTCTTACTCTTTTCCTATCGTTATGTGTGTGTTTAATATAGACAAGTTTGTTAATAAAGACAAATGTGTCCTGTATCATGTATGCCTTCACTAATTTAACTATTATACTTTTCAGACTCTTACATGATCTGACTCTTGCTAGTTTGTGTATCACACCAGGACAGGTCAATCAGTAGAGCATTAACTATGAAAGGTTCAAGAGTCTCAATGCAATGTACAGTTTTAATTTGCAAGAAAATTCTCCAACAGTTTACATTCCTCTCTGATCATTGAAAATTAAGCGGTGTAATCACACAGGTTATTCATCAAAAGATAGATGGTAATTAAGAACATGAAGGTGTTATGATGTATTGATGAACACTGTATTACTACAATAAGAGCATACATTTATCTGTAGACACTGCTGGCAACATAGTGAAAACATGGCTTATAGCTACTAATTATATAATCTTTGAGGTTCTGACATTCCAAATGTGTGTGTTGCAGGTAGCTTCCAGGAAAAGTGATGTGATGATTAAGACACCTTAAAAATTCACAATTGTGATAAACGCAAATATAATTGTGGATTCAACTTCAAAATTAGTAAATGCAAAATCATGCATATCATTACTGATAGTGTTTGCTATCATTGACAAGTTAGTTCTACAGTTGTTCATTTCATTTGTGCATCTTATTACACACACTTCTAAATATTTTTCATGACACTGCTCCACAATACACATTTAAGCAATAGTATGTAAAAACGAACATTGTAGTATTATTGCAATACATACTTGAGCAAGCTGGGTAGACCATTGGCAGAGATGGATTAGTAGTGGGTCTCCAAAAACCTTCAGCTCCACATGTGTAAAACTTTGGAATTTCCTGTGAAAATCGTAAACCATTGTTGCAAGAAATTTCACAAACTTTAAACTGTCCTCCAGTTCCCCAATCCTTGCATAATTGAGTGCCACCAACAGGGTCAGGAAGTTCAGGGCAGAAGTCAGCTGCAAAAAAGAAAGAAAGTGAAATTTTTAGACATATCATTTTTGTAAGTATAAAATATTAATTACACTGTCTAATTTTATCTCCATAGCTAAGTAAAATTATGAAAGAAACAAACATAATTCAAGTTCATAAATATGTCTCAAAAGGTCAGAGATATAAACAGGCTTTTCTGCCCTAAATAACACTGTTCTTACAGCAGCACTGATTTCTTAAATGTGTGAGACTTCAAAATGCACACAATTTTGAGGTGATAGACTTTCTGTCAAATATAATGTTTTACATAGTTCAGATGCTTTTTTTATGTGAATACCTCCATATGTTCATGCCTAGTGAAGCACTGTGCTGTTCAACTGAGTCTTTGGATTGATGACAGCTTTACCTAATTTAATAAAAACTAACTTTTTGTCATTTTAGTTAAAATAGAGTACTTAAAAAAAGAAAATCATTCTCTTTATCAACAAATGTATACTAGTCTGATTGTCACAAAATAATTCCAAAAGACTAATGCTGTTGAAAAACAAGTAATACACAATAAAAATTCTCTGATTAAAATTACTTTGTGACTGACAAGTTGCTTTATTGGCAGCAACTGATGAGGCATAAAGCAAGTCAGGCTTTACAAAATACTGCATGTACTTACAAAACAGGCAACACAGCAAGCTAATGGCACTCAGGGAATAACTACTATTAGACATCAAATAAACATTACCCAAGGATATATTTTTTCTCTATATCTATTAAAGATATTAAACTGAATTAGAGGCATTGAAATAAACTTTATGCTGGGGCCGGAATTTGAACCCGGGATCTCCTGGCAACCATCAGGCCACCGAGGCTTAAGGCACCCCCCCCCCCACCCTCTACTACATAAATTTCAATACTGCCTCTCGTTCCCTTATAAATATATATCAAATTGCCGAGGCTCTCAAACAACAAAATAGCTGATACTAAGTAAATAAATAAATAATAGAATTTCCCATTAACATTCATTGCTGGGATGGCAATTTTATATGCATTTATAAGAGAACGAGAGGCAGTATTGAAATTTATGTAGTGGAGGGAGGGGGGGTGTGCCTTAAGACTATCCGTGCAGTCACTGTAATCATTAAGCCTTGGTAGCCTAATGGTTATGGCATCTGCCTAGTAAGTAGGAGGTCCCGGGTTCGAATCCTGGCAGTGGCATGAATTTTAATTCAAAACTTCTAATTCAGTTTAATATCTTTACTATTAGACATGCTGGTCTCGCTTTACTTGCCAAAACTTCAGACACAAATTAATTTTAATTGGACTATACTTTTACCTCACTTTCACTAAAATTAAAATAACACATTTCATATACTAAATCAAAATTTTATCCAATTCAAGTCCCATCCTAAGAACATGAACCTTTTGGCAGAAGAAAGGAGAGCCATCGCAACCTCAATTAACTGATTCCAACCTAATCATTCTACCTGTGGACAAAGATTTCACCACAGTTATTGGCAGAAGGCCTATGCCAACTTTTTGACACTTCCCCCTATGAGTTGTGCCAGAAAGATCCCATCCTGAAAGTCCAACAGGATCTCAAATCCCTGTTGAAATCCTATGACCATTACCAGAACTTCTCTCTCGAGTCCATTTCCCTCCTCACCCCAACAGCACCCATTTTCTACATACCCCTCAAAATCCACTTAAACCAAATAATCCTGAACACCCAATTGTGGCTGGTTTCTGTGCCCTCACTAAAAGAAATTCAGCCCTCATTGACCAACACTTCAACCAACTGCTCGAAATCTATCTTCCAACCCTCACAGACTCTCCACCATCCCCATCCATTTATCGCCTGGATCTTTACAAGTCACTGTTGATGCCACTTTCCTATATACCAAAATTCTTCCTGCTCGTGGTCTTGCTGTTCTCAAACATTACCTCTCCCGTTTTTCAGAAACTAAACCCAATACCTCATTCCTCATAACCCTCTCACTAACTTTATCCTAAAAACCAACAACTTTTCCTTCGTAGGAATGGTGTACTATCAAATTTGCACCACAACCATGGTCACCGACATGACATCCTCCTGTGGCAACCTATGGGCTGTCTAGAGGAAACTTTCCTATTCTCCCAAAACCTCAAACCTCTTCTCTGGTTCAGATTCATTGATGATGTTTTCAACTCCTCCTCTTCCATCCCCTTCAACTGGCCTTCCTCAATCCAGAGTGCCACCTTCCTGAACATTAATCTCCACCCACTGATGGTTCAATCCTCACTTCTTTTTACATTAAACCCGCTGACAGTGCCTACGTTTTGACAGTTGCTATGCTTACCAAATCATAAAATCTCTCGACAAGAATTCTCTTGCTCAATATGCTGTAGGTCTTACAACGGTCTTCACATTCAGGCACTATGCCCAAGTCGAAGTCTACAAATAGATTCTCCATACCATATGCCACACACACCCAATCCTCCCTCAACTCCCAATAACCAGCTTTGTGTCACCCCTTCATCATTCAGTATCACCCTGAACTGGAACAACTATCTGCATCCTTCATCAAGGCTTTAATTTTCTTTCGTCAATCCCTAAAATGAGACACATTCTTGCCTAAGATCCTATCTCTTCTAAAATGGTGTTCTGGTGCCCACCTGACCTCCACAACCTGTGCTGTATTACACAGCTGAGCATCCTTCACAACCTGGGCCATCTGAATCCCACTCCCTCTCCCTACTCCATACTACCAGTTTTTCTGAACTGCACAGATGGAAGTTATCGTTACAGTACATTCTTTGCGCCGAAAATTATTCAGGCCTCAACTTACGATAACTTCATGTCCCCACACAACACACACCTAACAGTTCCCACCCCCTCTATCCTACATATCTCCCAATTCTTGTCCCATTAACCACCATCAGTACTATATACCCCCGCCCCTTCTCTACTTATCGCCACTTCTAAGTGCGGCAGCTGGAGTTGATGGTTGTGTGACTGTGTTGTGTGCCTGTGTGATTGCGTGAATGTTCCTTATTCTGAAGAAGGCCATGGCTGATAACTGAAAGTGTTGTACGTGTGTGTCTTTTTTTGTGTGCCTGTCGCGTCTCATCATCACGTCTTTGTGGTGAGTTGTAAACTATCCTATTACTATACTGTTAATTCCAACTTGGATTTTCCATCAATACATTATTTACATATACACATGTATATTAACTAATACTCAATGAAGAGTTATCCAAAAGCTTAATTTTTTCCCTCCTGCATAACTTACCTAATAAATAAACTTTAAAAGAACATGTTGCAGTGTTTCCAGCCTGGTCATAAGCAACATAAGCAATAGTGTAGGTACCCCACAAGAGGGTTTGTCCTGGACGATGACCATTCTTTTCTTCAACACGGACCACACCAACATTATCACTGAAATGTGGCTCATCCCATGTCACAATGGCAGATCCATTTTTGGCAAGCACCCACAAATCTCCTGGGCAATGTTCCACTCGTGGTGGCACCTTTATTAAGAGAAAATCCATATAATTCATCAGATAAATAGATACTAAACATCTTTAATAAAAGCACAGTGGAAATTGGGTATTCTTGTCTTACTACTAAGTATCTGTGCTTATTCGGAGCTCTTATGCAAAAGAGATGAGAAAGCTACGGCAAGGACTAAAATAATTTGTCTTCCAATAGATAAATCAAATTTTACTGTTGAATATAAATTAATACTACCATTAAATTCTTGTGGTAAAAGCACACAAAAGTATTCCATACCTTGTCCACCTGCAATTGTTCACAGTGTGCTCCAGAATATCCTGGTGCACAGAGTCGCTGTCCACAGTGGGAAGGCACAACACGTTCTACACCTCCCACAGTAATATCATATCCAGCCCACGTCAATGCCAGTCCGCGGTACAAAACGGGCTCAGTTCGACAGTCACGTACCTGAAGGATGTAGAAAGAGAAGGCATAAAAAAAAGCTTGTCTCAGATATATTGTCAGTGTTTAGGTCTATTACACCTACAATTGGTCCTGAATGAAAATTTAAGTGACAGTGCACAAAAGTTAACCTAGATCAATAATGTATTTTATCACAAACTACATTGTTGTTTGGTACTTCTAGAGCTACAGAAATTGTTTGCATACAATATACTTGGAGAAAAGTACCCTACCTGTTTCTGAATTTCATTTGTGACATCAAGAGCCCTATTCCACACCTGCACCTTAGTCAAATGACCCTGGAAGCCAGCTTCAATGTATCCCCTTGGGTTGCTGGCACTTGGTTTCCCCAATGTCACCCAGGCACTGTAACACATTTTATCTCATAACAATCTGATACAGGAGACTGTGTTTCAAAATGGACTGAACTTTCCAGTAATATTGTGAACTTACTGCTGTGGCAATTTGCGACCACCTCCATAGCCTTCTACTTTGCTTGCGATGAGTCCTTCTGTAATGAGTGTCAGCTCTCCACCTTTTTCTCCATCCCAGACAATTGCTACATGATGCCACTGGCCATCATTAATAGTGGCATATTCTCGGAATCCAAGGTATGCATCCTGAAGGTCCTCAAATAATGAAACCTGAACACCATTACTGTGGGCTTGCAGCATAACTCGTTTGCCAGTAACAACATGAGGAGAGCTGTGAATTTTGATTAAATGAGTTAGTGAGTTACATAAATAACAGAAACTATGCATTATTAATTGTGTTATATCTTGATGGGCATATTTGTTTGATTCATTCATTGAAACTTTTGATACGTTTCATTGCAGTAACTTTTACAATTCATACTGGAACAATTTGTGTTTCAGTCATGGAAAACCAAGTTTGTGCCAATGAGTATCATTACTTGGTGCAAAAAGATAAGTAATACACAACATTTTGGAAAACAGTAGAGCCCCTACAGTGAATTAGAAATATTTTCTATTCTTCTAAACAGTCGTGTTTGGTCAGCTATGATACCAAAAAGTCATTTTAAATATCCCTGTGTAAAGTAGGCACTACTTTTAATGTTTTCAGTGCACTTATTAAAAAGTGTCATATATCTTTTGGCAGTTTTGGGAGAACTGTGTTCTTCAGTTTGTTTCATTACATAATTTCAAATACTGCAGTAACATTTTAACTGTTTTAGGGATTAAGCTGAACATACTCTCTAATTTGATTCAGACAGAATATATTATAATTGAAAGCTTTTTCTGTACAAAGAACTAAATGGGACTGAAGGAATCCTAAATCAGGGTGCCTAACAAATTTTTTCTTGGTAGAAACACCATGGATCAGAATATCATTATGACACAGTAAAGCATATATCAATTTTTAAATAGTATTTCATTTTATGATATGCAAAATATTATCTTAATTCTGTACTCCAAACTATATATTGACATGGCTATGAAAAACAAATTTCAGCTATTGAAACCCTGACTTTTTCTCCTTGCCTAATATCTAAGTTTGCTGTTTCTTTTGTCAAAATGTTATTAATCTGAACAGTGGAAAACACAACTCACTGTAAAGAGGGTCACTGAGCTGCTGACAGGAACGAAAATAATCACATTGACACAACTTAAATTTTCGCCCATGGCCTTCATCATCAAAAGGAATCATATTCCTGTGGAAGATCCCAATGAAAAACCTGCCCAATCCACCTACCCAGCACCCTATTCCATCCTATCACAAGCTTATCCTACCCCACAAGAGGTCGGGCCACCAGTGGAAACAGACATGTGATATACCAACTATGCTGCAAACATTGCACAGTGTTTTATATTGATTTGATAATGAACCAGCTGTCCATCACAATGAATGGTCACTGCCAAACTATGACTAAAAGCAAGATGGACCACCCTGGGCTGAACACAGTACTCTGGATTTCAGTAGCTGCTTCACTACCCATCTGGAAACTCCCCTCTACCACCATCAACAGTCCCACAACCATTCCCATTCCTAAAACCCATGCCAAACATCGCCCCTAATCCTCTTCCTTCCCCACTCATTATCCTGTATCTTTCCAATTCATGTCTTCCTTGCAACTGTGTGTCATCTGTTACAGCACTCCTTTCAATATCCCCTTAATTAATTACTTTTTCTTTTTATTTATTTTTCCTATAATTTTCCTGCTTTTTCCTATTTTTATCATTTCAAATCCCCCCACTCTCCTCTACACCTCCCTTTTATCCTTTCACGCCCCTTTCATTCACTGTATTCATTGCTGCAATACAAATTCCTGCCTTTACAGTCCATCATACAATGAGGAACTTTGCATTCCCACCTCCACTCCCCACCCCACTCACAGTCTAGATACTTGTGGTGCTGGAGTGGCCGGATTTGGTTGTTGTATGGGTATAGTTGTCTGAGTGATTGCATAAATGTATGTGTTTCTTTTTCTAATGTAAGCCATGGCCGAAAATTTAAGTTGCGTGACTGTGATTATCTATTTTTGTGTGTCAGCAGCTCAGCGAGCCCCTTTATGGTGACTTGTTGTCTATTATCCTCCATTATTGACATTGTTATTAATTTGATTAACAGATGGTTCATTTATTGAAGGTTGATACTGTTTTTGTTCTCCCCAATATTGTTTTACATCAGTAAAATAATAAAACGGAATCAGGACTGTTACTAAAAGTTATCATCTATCTTCACAAATGACACAGCAGTAGCAACTGCTGTAATTTCAAGTCTGCATTCTACCAGGAAGATTTTTTTAATTAATTTCAAACGAGTACTGAATATAAGCTTCTAACAATAACAACACATAAAAAACTAGTTTTTCACTTACCTAACACTGTACATAGTGAAAAATGTTCCAGCTTCATCCTTCTGTGTGAACTGAACCCACATTGCTACAGTCATACTTGTTTTAGAACCCAGATAGAATGGTACCACCAAAGAAGCACTGCTGCGAGATGGATCACTGAAGTATAAGTCATAATCCACTTGAATAGCTGAAAAAGAAAATGAAATTAGCTAAAAAGAATTCTCTGATTGTAAATTTTTTGCTTTATGTGGAATTTTAATATATTCGTAAATGACAAATAACATATAAATTGATGAAATTACTTTTTTTTTGAATGCCAGACTTTTACCAATTACATTTACCTCTGAAAGGAATACAACCTTAAAATGAAAATTCCAACTTACAGTAAATATTTTTTCTTTTCTAATATAAACCTTCTTGCAGTGAGGACACACTGAAGAGCTTAGTAAGTGCATTAAAGAATAGTGCTTACTTTTTCTGCAGTCCTCTCCTGTCAAATTAAATGGACACTGGCAATAGAACTTTCCTGTCAAATCTATACATGTTGCAGAAGGAGGGCAAGAATTTTCTTTACAATCAACAATATCTTCTTCACAATTCTTTCCTGTAAAAAGGCAAAAAGAGGAATATTAGGTTTTAGTGTGAATGGCCACAAATAATAACCCACTTTTTTGCACCTTATTCATAGTGTTAGTATTTCTAATAATTTATTAATGAAATGTTCTACTTCTCTGATGCTTATTTTGTTTGAAATATATCATATGTAGAATTATTTCTAAAATTAGGAGTGAATACACTTAGGTTTAAAACAGATGTTAACACAATTTCACACATCGCAGAGATTAATTTAGAATAGCCTTTTTGAATGACACATGCATCATGATGTAGCACAGCAACAATAATGCATCAATGATATAAATACTAACATGTGCCATTATTTTTCACATTCCTGCTATAGTTATAATTTTAACATAGTTGGTTCAAATTCTGCAAAAAAAGCTTTCTGTATATACGCTATATTTTCTTTTTATTTTAGCATGCAGTTTGTAACATATGCTACTTAAAAATTACAGTGCAAATCTTGACTCAAAATCGGTTACCCTGTTACACTTCTTCTTACAATTCAATCATTTACACATTTCTTCAAAGAAATGATAGTTTAGAGTACCAATTTCCTTTTACAATCACATTCCTCTGCTAGATATCATTTTTAATGATCTCAGTTTACAATATCTGTTATTTACATACCCTTTTCTTTTCATACTGCCTTACAATTATTATATACCTACTGTATTATATAAATTTGTAAAAGTATTTTTAATTGTGAAATTAACACTATTTAATATTACAAATGTGTGAAAATTGTAACTTAACTTTTTGACAAAGTCAATTGTATGAGAAAATACTGAACGGCTAATAAAGATTCTTATTCTTATAAACTTTCTAAAGCTGTATATTTCTTCTTCTAGATATCCAATGTCACAGCTTGTTTATCGTCATTATTTATATAACCAACAAAATGGACACAAGGTTTCTAGTATTCTTTAGAGTGCATACTGTGCACTGGATTTAATAATACCAAAGTGCTACTTCAATTATATGTACGGGCAGAAGCATTCGATATATTCTGCTTACATACGGTATATCTGGACCAGAATAACAGAAGAGAGTGACACTTAAATGAAGGGGTGATAATGTCAGTTTGCTTTTACCCACACAGCCAATATTGCCATATTGGCATCAACAGCTGTGCAATTCAGTACCCATTAACTTGCATTATTGAATTTGTCTTGCAGAACAATAATGGCCATTCTGTTCTTTTTCTCTATCAGCTGGAGAAATTCTAACAATGAATTCAACTATATAATGACAATTGTTTGCAACTCACCACAAAGACACTCATCAAGCTACGTCAGGCACATTAAAAAGACACTCATAAACACACAAATTAGCTTATGGTCATAGCCTTCATCAGAAAAAAAACTGCACATACATAGTACAAAATGCTTCGTAAGGCAACAATAAATGGATCTACACCACCACCTTGCCTCCTTCCTGTTTCACCTCTCCAACCCCTCCCATGCCATCACCAGTAGCTAAATATGACGATTGTGTGTCCATGAGGTGTGATTGTAGAGTGAGAGTGTGTGTCCTTCTTCAGATGAAGGTTGTGGCCAAAAGCTATGTTTTGTATGTTTGAGTATCTTTTTTAAGTGCTTGCCATGGCTTTAGAAATGTCTTTGCAGTGATTTGCAAGCTATCCTCATTATATGTTTGCAGTGTAATTTTTCATCCTCAGAGTAATATGCCAATGGCAGTGACAAACAGAACAGATGATGTGATTTAACTCACTGGATGGTTGTTGCTATGTAGCCTAGTTCTCTTGTAAGTAAAGATCTTCCAATCACTTTGTTTTCCTGATTTATAGTAAAACCCCGTTTTGACACTTTTCAAGGAACTCTAGTGAAATGGTGTAAAATGCGGGATATAATGTTTTAAATGGTAAAATACGCTTACTGTATCACCCTTGCATTTTAGTACTTTTTTGTGATATATGTACATAACAGGCATCAAAATACTCGGCAGGAAGCTTATTATATAATAAAAGTTATCCAATCTTTAACATTTTAAGTGCCAGACAGAACTGGAACTGGTAATTTTATGGTAGTAGAAATTTTTGACGTAAGTTCATTTAGCATAATCGATTAGTCAGCAAGCCTTTATCATTGTCATCATTAGGGACTGATTATGTCTTTCAGCGTGAGTGAAGACTAATAAAACACAGAAAATACTGCAGCGTTGAAGATTTAGTAAAGAAAATAAAGGCATTATCACTAGAGCTATGTGAAATTAGCAAATAAAACTTCCAAAATTTAGCATTTTGAAAATCATATTCAAGATTTATTTATCATTTATATTTTTAAATTAGTTTTTCTAAATTGTTGTCGTATCAGATGAGTTTCACTTAACAAAAGTGACACATAGGATTTTTTCTCATGAAAATAAAAGCTACCTTCTTTCAGATAGGCACTGCATCACTCCTGCAAACTCAATTCATGTGTACCCATTTTTAATACTCTTCAACCAATGTAAGCATAGTCTTCTGTGGCCATGTCATTGTCAATAAAAAATTTCAGGCTATGTCAATGCATTTTAAATTTGTTAGGGGCACTATTGCAAGGGGCCTGCCTTAGGATGTGGAGGAAGGCAAGTTGCAAGAATGCCACTTAATTGTATGAACTGATAATAGGGGAAAAACAGCAGCTAGTTTGAAATTTAAGCAGCCGGTATAATTTACTACTTTCCTAACGATATTTCTGTGTTTAATGTAAGGATGCTGAATTTATATATGTGCAGGGAATGAAGCAAATAATCAATAAGTAAAATATTTTTAGCATCAAATAAAAAAATTCTCCACTATATAATTATTTGCAAGCAAGAAAATGTACTGTTCTAAATCTTCTAGTAAATTTTTGTAAGCTTGATATCGACCTTGATGTTTCTTTATACCTGCCAGAATAAATGAAATATCCTTGGCCTTTCAGTGATGTTAAGTATCACAGAAACTATGTGGAAGCTCGGTAGCACATAAACGTGTCTTGCAATGTTTAGCAGAACATCATATGCAGAACACGCAATAGGTATTTATTACAAGTCTTAATTTTAGCTTTTCTGGTGTCTTTATCTGGTGATTCCACATACAATTGTAGGCATATTATAATCAGTAAATGTCTGCTGTTTGTACATTAAGATGTTTCAGCAGTTCAGTAAAAGATTTTGCTAAAATGAGTATAATTTCAGTAAATGTCATCCAAACCTACTTACTTAGCATTTAGAACACTTGTGTAGCATTTGTTTAGCGTTTTTAGCGTATACGAATTTCATGTAGCTCTAATTATCACTAGCTAAAACTGTACAACATTATGTGTTTACTGTATACTGACCCTTTGGCTACAGATATTTATTTAAATACAGAAAAAGCTGATTTATACATATTGGAATAAGGTGGCACATTTAAGTGTAATTTTCAGAGATCACTTCTCAAAATGTTATAGTTTTTTAAGTTAAATTGGAATGTAGAACTAGTTGTATTACACATACCAGTGTATCCTACAGGACAAATACACGTGTATCCAGGACCATGATCAATGCAAGTTGCTCCATTTTGGCAAGCTCCTGCTGCACAAGCATCATATTCATACTGACAGCCAATCCCTGTGTAATCAGCAGGACAAGTGCAGTTGAGACCTGACCCAAAGTCTTGACAGCGACCACCGTGCATGCAGGGATTTCCTATACATCTCTCTGGTGCAGTTTCACAGTTCTTCCCGTCAGTACCAGATGGACATCTGAAGAAAGCAAAGGTAGGTCAAGATTTTTATGGCCCATAACATAATACCAATGAAAGTATAATAATTACCTATTTATTAGCTCTGTGTTATTGCATAAACAAAATTTCAGCACTAATTAAACAATTGGTTTCTTTTTATATTTCCAATGCTCTTCCTTCATTTACAATTAGATTGGTAGATTGTGTGTGTAACTAATGAAGAGGTGCTTAACTGAATTGGAGAGAAAAAGAGTTTCTGGCATATCCTGACTAAGAGAAGGGATAGATTGGTGGGACATCAAGGAATCGTCAACTTAGCATTAGAAGAAAGTGTGTGGGTTGAATATCATAGAGGGAGACAAGGGACAAATACAGTAAGCAGAATTGAAAGTATGTAGTTTGCAGTAATTTTTCTCATATGAAGAGGCTTGCACAGGACAGGACTGAAGACCACAACAATAACAGCCCTAACACTGCTAACACAGAAGTGACTTTCTTCCATCTCAATAACAGGGTATGCAACAGAGCCCTGAAAGTCTAAATGGATTGCTCACGCCTCAGCCACAACAATGAGCCAACACACACAGATGTCACGGTAGATAAAACATTATCCTTCAAATCACACATTACAAAAACTGCTGCTAATGTGAGAACTGTATCAAACCGGTCTGTGGACTGAAGACCACAACCACAAGAACATCAACTAGCTCTGTGTTACTGCATAAACTAAATCCCAGCTCTATCTAAGGTACTGGTTTCATTTTGTATCTCCAATGTTCTTCCTTCATGAACAATGTGAAAGTACCTTACCCCTCCCCTCCCTCCCTCCCCCCTCTCTCACCCACACACACACACACACACACACACACACACACACACACACACACACACACACACACACACGGTAAAAGCTTCGCCCTCAAGAATATCAACAGGGTATCAATGTAAGACATAAATCTTACCATCTCAGGATTATGGTCACATTTTGAGGAGAAAAAGGAAGGACACAAGGAAGAAAAATTGTAAAATTGTTGAAGAGAGGATTCATGATTTAAAAATCACTCATTGGGGTACATTCCCAAATTTTCCTGAAAAATACAGACAAATAATAATGTTATTAATATTAATTTTTATTGTTATTCTTATTATTATTACTATTACCATACTATGATCCATCAGACATTTGATATCACATTGGTTTAATGCTATTAAATAATTCCTCCTATTTTGAAAAAAAAAAAAATTCTTTATATTGTCATTTATGTTGATGTTAGGGCCATTATTATCCTCAAAATCGTCGTCGTCATCATATATGCTAGACATATGCACTGAATTTTTTGTTTACTTTTATTGGAATTAATTTAACAAGATCATGACGTATATGTAGTAATTTACTTCCAATAAACAAACTTACACACAGAAGAAGTCTTGGAATAAATTGATGCAATTGGCATCATTTTGGCAAGGCTGAGCCTGGCAGGTTCCAATGTCTGACTCACAACGGGCCCCTGTCCAACCTGGAAGGCATGAGCAGTGGAATCCACCAACTTCGTCTTTGCAAGTTGCTCCATTCAGACAAGGAGAGGAGGCACAGTCATCAATATTAACCTGAAATGTTTTCCAATTGTACATTAATTCTGTAGTATAATGTGTAGCACAATATTTAAATACAGTGGTTATACTTTACAAAGGTAATGTTTCTGGGTGTTACCTGTGATACAGATGCTAACATTCTTTCCTATGTCACTAAACACACTGATACAATTTGTTTTATGAGATGTAAGATTTACACTGATACGCCACAACATTATGACAAACTACCTACTATGGATATTAAACAGTCCAGACGAGCCGGCCACAGTGGAAGGGGAAGGCACATGCTCTATAACGGCCCGTTTACACCGAGTTCTGTGTTGGTAAAGATCAAAGGAACTTTGTTCTGTGGCCTGTTACCACAAACTGCCGCTGCACAGTGCTAGTTTTTGTTTTTATTTTGCTACTGATCTGAGTATTGTGTTGTCAGTTGGTTTTCGGTGTTCTCTGAGATGGAGTGTAGCAGGGAGAAAATTTACCATCTTATATCATCATATGAGGAAGAGCAATGGTTGTGGAATGTGTATTGTGCAAGATACAAGAACATGAGAGAGAAACATTCTTTCAAAATAATAAAAAAAGATGCTGTGGAGTAGGATAACAATTACATTGACATCACTTAAAAAAAAAAAAAAAAAAAAAGAAAAAAACCCACCCTCTTGTGTCACAATACCGGCAAGAGAAAAGGAAAATAGAGAATGTTTTATCCAAAGTGGTTTGGATATAAAATAAAAGTTCCTGGACATAACACTGCAATCATTCAACTGGTTGCTGTGGATGTGCAATAAATCTGTTTGTGATTTTAAAATACATAAATAAATTACCTTTGTATAATCCATCAATTCTTCAAGCAAACCTTGACAACCACAGGAATTATTTTAGATATCTTATAGCAGGCTTTGAAATATAAAATAAATATTCTGTTGCAAGAAAAAGGGGGTGGGGTTACAGGAAGTCTTTGTTTAATAGGAATTGCCTTCCTGAAATTTATGTCTTTTTTGAAGAAAACGAGCCCTTTAATATTTAGCAAAATTTAAAATTCTGAAGGTGAAGTCTTTGTGAAATTATGAAAGTCAGAACTGTTTTCCACAATCAGTTCACAAAGCATGTCCTTTCCACCACGACTTTTATATGTTTTGATCCACCACCAATGACTACGTCATTCTTTGCATCTTCTTTATTGATCTATCAATAATAATGCAGCTCCACATGCAAATGTTTCTTCCTCCTCACTTGACATAGCTTAGCTCTGAGTATTCAGTAACACAAGTATGCACACAAGCTCACTACCAAACGATACGAATACAAATGTTTGTCTCCAGTGTAGTCGCGAACATGAACAAAGAACAGTGTTGTTAACATTTGTTGGGAATAAGTTGCAAATGATGTTGCAAACAAAACATGTTCCAAAATTCAGTATAAATGAGCCTCAAGAGTTTGAATGACAACAGATTGTGATAGCTTGGAGGCTTGGCAATAAAATTTTGAAAGCCACATAACTTGTCAGGTTTGGGTGAATTTCTTCAGCAAGTGGAAAAACAATGCGGAACTACGTCCAAATGTTGAGGGGTTGGGTGGCCACCCCCCCCCCCCCCCCCATATCAGATATTGGACATTATTGGCTGGGCAGACTGGTAAAATGAAACAGACAGCGAACTGTGGCAGAACTAACATCAGACTTTAATTCTGGGCAGAGTATAAGGGCCTTTGCAGCCGAAGACACACCCACTTGCAACTATAACACCACGCCATAAGCAACTGTGACTGAAACGGGCAAGTGACCATTGTCACTAGATGATGCGTAATGGCAGAGCGTTGCATAGTTTGATGAATCCTGATACCTTCTTCATCATGCCAATGGGAGTGTGTGAATTCATCATTTGCCAAAGTAACAGCTCCTTGTTACCTGTACTGTGGGAAAGGTGACAATCTGTCAGTGGCTAATTTATGCTCTGGGTGACATTCGTGTTATCATCCATGGGTCCAGTGGAGCTGAAGCAAAGCACCATGATGTGCAGTATTGCACACTGACTGCAAACCAAGTACACCACTTCATGGTGATCATTTTTACCACTGTAAATGGCATTTTCCAACAAGGTAATTTCTCATGTTACAAGGTCAAGAGTGTGATGGAGTGGTTTGGGGAAGATGGTGGCAAGTTGCAACTGATATGCTGGCCTCCAAGCTGCCAGATCTGATGTGACTGAACACCCTGGGATGTGATTGGATGAGGCATCAGAGGTGTGTGCAGTTGTTGTGGCAACTACCTCCAGAGCCCTACAGTGGCCTCACTGTTTCTGTGCCAAGACGTGCCACTGCTGCTATTCATGTCAAAGGTAGGGAGCCATAATGATGTGGATGATCAGTGTGTTTTGTTGAACTATATTGTCTCACTTCATATTATTACCCGCATGCTACAGTACTCTTTTTGATATACTATTATTTATAAGGTACTTTATTTACTCCAGATATATTTTTAAAATATTCTCCACCTACCTCACAGAACTGGCCAGTAAATCCTTCACGACATTGACACAGAAATTTATTGTCGAGGTCAACACATTTTTCAGTTCCTTCCGGACTGCATGGTTCACTGAGACATTCATTAATTTCTGTCTCACATTGTAGGCCTGCAAAAGAAGAGATAATAGATATCATACATGACATTACAGATAACTAGATAAAAACCTGGTGTGCCTGGGTATTTATTAATTCAAATAATCAATGTTTCCCATATCCTCTTCTGATCATATTGATCACCATAATGATGACAAATGAGAGGTGTTCAAATGAGAAGGTGCAAAATGTATTAACAACCAAACCGGTTGAAATTTGAATATGCTGCTTTGGGATAATGTAGTGCAACATCTAGGGACAAAAAGCCTACATCATCACTTCCCCATAAAAAATTCAAGGCTGTGCCCTCAGGAGGCGAGGTGAAGCTCACCATCTTTTTTGACATTCAAAGTCTAATACTCATCAAATTCCTCAAGCACAGAAAAGTCGTTAACATTGATAGGTACTGTGAGAAACTCTGCAACCTTCACAAGTCCATCAAGGGCAAATAGCCTGGTCTGCTCAAGGAGGGAGTGATTTTGTTCCATGATAATGCACGCCGACATGTCTCCAGGGTCATGCAAAGTTCAAGTGGGAGCAGGTTGAGCATATGCCCTACAGTCCGGACATGTTGCCCTGCGACTTCTATCTGTTTGGTCTGCTACAAAAACATCTCAAAGTAAAATGCTTCAACTCTGATGATGAACTGAAGGACACAGTAGAGGACTGGCTCTTGTCACAGCCACAGGAATTCTGGGAACAGGATATCCTTCAGCTCATTAAATAGTGGGATATTGTTCTCAGGCTTCTGGTGATTACTTTTGAATAAAGACTTCAATTATACCCACAGTGTAGTTTAGTGCCTTTTTACTTGAACACCTCTTGTACAGTGAAATACTTATAGATGAAGAGCACTGCTGTAGAATGATGATTATAATATAAAATTTATTTTTTTGATTTTACACACTCCTGTAATCCGATCTCATGAAAGTGCATTTAGAATCTAATGTCAGATACAACAAATAGCATTTTTACTGTAGTATACTGTAGTAGTTGTCACAAAGCCACAAGTTAATTTTATTTTGTTGTATTAAGGAATGTTAACTGCTATATAAGACCGGTGAACTGAAGTGAAACCTGTTAAATGACCAACAATGAAATGTTGGTATTCTTTTAAAGTTTTACAATTTTGTTGGTATATTACAGCAAACCAATGAAAATGCTGTATGCCGAAATAGCAAAATCCGTTCTGTCCAAAATACCTTACATCAAAAGGCATATTGTCTATAAGAACACAACAAACCTCATTTAGTTCAGAAAAAATTTCTAATTTCTTGAAAATAATAAAATGAAATTGACCTTTTAGCAGACACATTTTCATCAGTAGTCCTACCTGAGTATATTGTGTAATATAGTTTTTGTTATTATAAGTTCATTTCTTCAACTGAAAATTTTACTTTCTGTGGCATTATGTATTCTGAGTAGTACTTACCAACAAACCCTGGTCTACACCTACACAAAAAGCCTTCCAGAGTATCCATACAGGTGGCTCCATTTTGACATGGCTCTGAAGCACAGTCATCCACTGTGTGCTGGCATCTTTTACCAGTGTAACCAGGTTCACAGTTACAACTAAAGCCATTTACTTCATCCAGGCACTGACCATCATTCTCACAAGGAGCACTTGCACAGTCATTTATATTGATATCACATGCAGGACCTGTGGAAAATAAATAAAACAGTAACTCACACATCTAATTCAAAAACAATATTTTTATTTCCATATTTTATTCCCTTGATAAAATGTGCTATTTTCTCAGAAAATGTTATTTAAATTGAAATAATCTCTTGTATAGTGTTGTGTGTATGGAATGAAAGACTAGAGTAGATGAAAAACTTCTCTACTGGTTGCTTTCAGGGTGTCTCTGAACTGGTTCCACTGCTCATTTATGGTCTTTGTCTTTTCTCTAATTTTCCACTTGTCACTGAACTCTTCTTCACGCTTCTTGGTTGTCCCTTCTTCCTTTAGAGAATCCAAGTTAAATTATTCTTTCTATTTACCAACCAACATTCTCTTCAACGTAACCTGCACATCTGCTATAACCAAGTTGTGGTCGGAATTAATATCGGCTCCAAGATAAGCTTTGGCATTCCTCATGCAGGTTCAGAATCTACTTTTTATCAGTATGTAATCAATATGGTATCTGTTATTGTCTATGTGTACCTTCTTCTTTTGTGATGTTCAAAAAGTGTGTTTCCAACTATGAATGCATTTTCCTTACAGAATCTGATTACACATGGTTTTGATAAAAAAGTAATTAAATTAATAGAATAATTTAAAAAATCATTTTAGAATAACTAATGAATTTACTGTTTATAACAACATCATGAAAAGTATAGTTTGCTAATCACCACATAGAGGAGACATTGAGTCATAGACAGACAAACTAAGTTACATAACTTTCAGATTTCAAATAAAATGTCCTTCTTCAGAATCAGAAAACACATGCATGAACCCAAACACACACACACACACACACACACACACACACACACACACACACAAGCTCAACTCGTGCGTGCTCATTTCCTTATTCTGAAGTGCTTTTTGCCTGTAGTCTGAGGTTTTTGTTGTATTTGAATTGTGTCTGCCTGCAACTCACCACCTCCTTTACATGGTGAGTAGTGATGTATCTCTTTCATAATATTATAATTCTATCCTTGAGTTTTCATTTTTTAATTTTATTATACATGACTTAATTTTTTGGAATGTGCATTAGTTATTGATCTATAATGGACTTATACTTCCCACTTAATTTATTGAGATTCTGTCATGTTCAAGATATTAATACTGGAGTTTTGTGTTAAACAAAAAATCAAATTAAGAAGACATTTGCTGTAAATTTTTCATAGATCTTTACATACACATCTGGATGATAATTTTTATTTTTGTAAGGAAGAGGTGGCACTCATTATGCAAAAGTCATCTAAGGACTACAATGTTGTGAGATCTGTACCTTGAAATATCAATATAATATAATTCTCTTTTGACCCTGACAACATACATTCTTCCAGAAATAAAATTCTCTTACCTGTCCATCCCGGATGGCAGATACATTGGTGTGAAAACAACCTGTCAACACACAGTCCATGCTGACAAGGATTTGAACTACACAGATCAATTTTAACATGGCAACGTTTTCCTGTGAATCCAGGAGGGCAGGAGCAGCTAAAATCTGCTATGAGATCAGTGCAGTTTGCACCCAAAAGGCAAGGCCGCTCAGCACAGTCATCTGAAATACAAAGGGCCACCAGTATTTTATCTGTCATTCAATAATATGTGCCTAGTATACAAAACAACAATTTTTACATACATTTTTTCTTGGTGGATATAAATATGATGTTCCTGTTATTACAACAATTAGTGATAAATGGTAGAGCACACACACAAAATGCTTTACTCACACTCCCACTTTATTATCACACTATGAATATAGGTACATGTTTACATTTCAAATGGTGATAACATGGTTTAAAAAATAATTAAGAGCTTAGCTGTAAGCTCTCTATTGTAGTGACACTAATATCACAAATTCATACTACATAAACTATTATTATATAGTATAATGTAGTCTCATTCAGTCAGTCAAACAAGCTTTATTACCTGTGTTAATTTCACATTGCTGCCCTTCCCAACCTGGCAGGCACTCACAGCGATATCGGCCTTGTTGCAAAGCAACACACGAACCTCCATTTGCACAAGGGTTTCCACTAGCTGTGCATGGATTTATCTAGAACAGATAATAGGTATTTCACATATAGGAATACAGATTATGCATACAAAGTGTTATAAAATGAACTAAATTTGCCTGGATTTATGCAACAAATAAATTAACTGGTTATGGTTATAACTAAAAAAATAAATAAATAACGAAAGTTACCGTTATATCACAGTCCAAGCCAGTGTAGCCAGAGCGACACAAACACGTGTAATTGTTGATCCCAGGTTCATCTTTACACATTGCCCTCTCAGGACAGGTATCATTCCTACAGTCAGACTTTTCTTCTTGACAATTTATGCCACTGTAGCCTAAAAATAAATATTAACAATTTTAATTAATACTTTATCAAATACTACTTCATATTCCTTCCATGCTATTTAGATACACATGTTTCTTTTTTGTTTTCACCACTAGAAACTTTTAAATATTTAGAAGTCATAAGCATTTGTGTACTTGTTACTTTTAAAACATTTTCCATTTCTAATAGTGAATGGTGAGAACACCCCTGACTTCAGTAACATTTGCATTACGCTAAAACACAATGCTGTAGTTTAACATTCAAGAATGTTTGAAGTGCTCTATTTTCTAGGGAACTGAGCATGGTATGGAACTTATATACTTTTAGACAATACAGATTTTAAAAACAAAATTTTGGATGCAAAACATTATCAATGAAATTATGTGTCCATTTTGTAAGCATAATGATTAACTTATCTTTAAGCTTATTACAATTTTGTTGAACTCTCTAACAAAGGTTGTGCTTATAATAAAGAAAATTTACAAACATTTAAACTGTCAAATATACAGTGTTTAATGAACATAGACAATAATCATAATATGTTGCTGAGTACAATGTAAATATTAAGAAATACCCATACATTGTCAAGTCATTTCCTTACCTGGTGCACATTGACAGCGATAGCCTTGAGGTAAGTCAATGCAGTTACCACCATTATAACATGGCTGGGATGAACATTCATCAATATCAATTTCACAACGGCGTCCAGAGAAACCAGCTGGGCAGAAGCACTGAATACCATGACCTGTTGTAAGATTTCAAGTTTGAGTCCATTTGCTCTTCAGAGATCATTAAATAATATTAAAATGAAAAGGCAGCTTTTAGTTCGCACCAAATTCAAGAATCCACAGAAATTGGGACATGTGTTATAGCATCAGAATACAAAAACTAGATGGGAAAAGTAATCCAACTAAAATCATAATGGGGTTGCCTTAAAATCATAATAGGGTTGCTTTTTTTATCATCTTTATTGTGGGCATGCATAATACAGAGATGCCAACTTTTTAGAAAGCCAATTAGTAATGGCCTAGTCAGGCCAGGCAGTGCTGTTACCGGGTGCAGGGGGAATTTTTATGCATTGGCATCGCTAAATAAGACATTACAGAAAAACTAACACATATTAAAACAAATGCAATATAACAAAGACTGATATGTACAGAGCCTCTTTTTCTCATCTGCAGATTGACATCATCTCAAATTTGCACTACAATTGTTGAAGTATGATTTTGTTTTCTCCCCTTAGATGCTCCTGTTTGCATTGGGAACATGTTTTTTGTTTTTTCATCATATGCATCTTCTGTACTAACAGCACGTAATAGTTCTGTTCTATATTAGCACTAAATTTGATCTCGGATCTGCACCACATTTGTAAAGTAGAAGTTCAAGAATCATTTTTTGAATTGAAAACTCCAGCTGCCAATAAATGGCTATTGTTTGCTGAAAGTACACTGATAACATGCTTAATGTTTTGGTTCATATATCTTCTGCACTAACAGAGCACTTAACAGTCCCTTGTTCATAACAGCACTAAATTCTTATCTCAGTCAGCACTACAGAAGTGAAGTAGGAGGTTCATTTTTTGAACTGAATAACTTTAGTTGCCCCCTAAGCTGCTAGCAGTTCCTGTTTGCAGGAAGTGCATTGGTAACATGCTTTGGGTGTGCATCTTATGCACTAACATGCTTTGGGTGTGCATCTTATGCACTAACAGAGCACTTAACAGTTCTGTATCCATATTAGCTTTAAACTCAATCTTATTCTTCCTCACCAAACTAAACTCTTCCCATAGGGAAATTACTGCACGGCACCAGAAGAATAGCCATCATAAGTTTAGTGACAGGTACTTTTTGATTCCTAAGCATCAGTCAGTTTAGATATTCGAAAAAATCGTAATTTTAGCTGTGTCATTCATAATGTCGTAATTATTGGAGGAAATTTGTAATTATTACGATTGATTTGTAATAGTTGGCATCTCTGGTAATAGTGTCAATGAAGT
This sequence comes from Locusta migratoria, assembly GCA_026315105.1. Lineage (NCBI taxonomy): Eukaryota > Metazoa > Arthropoda > Insecta > Orthoptera > Acrididae > Locusta > Locusta migratoria. The sequence continues at coordinate 337,422,905 of CM048745.1, forward strand.
TGCAGGTTTTTACAATTGGGTGCATGTGTACCTGGGTGCATGATGATCTGGTAAAAGAGCAATTACCTGAAATCTAATCAATCTATATGTAATGTTAATTTTATTCTTTGTCATTTAATGTTAATTTTATCCTTTGTCATTTAACATAGAATTACAAGTGAATGATAGCTTATCCTCAATTATGTTCATTGCTTCCTCCCTGATATTCATGTTATAAATAAATTATAGAAGTCCCATTTCAACACAAAAAATATTCGTCGAGCTGAAATTTGAAGTCTACAACACTTACCCATTGGTATACAAAGACCTCCATGCTGACAGGCATTCTCGGTGCATTGCACAGGTTCACATTCCTCTCTTCCAACTGCTCCTGGTCCACTGGTTCGCATGTTCCCAGGACATTCAATACATGTTGTCTGACCAGCCTGTGCCTGGTAGAAATCTCGAGGGCATGGTGCACAAGGAGCCAATCCAGTGTCTGAGTAGGTGCCAGGAGAGCACTTAGCTGTAGGCAGCACAGTACAGGAATCAGAAAAGCAAACATTGTTTAACAAAGCAGACAAAATAACAGTATTTATGATGTACCAAACTACCAGTACTGAAAACAAACTTATCCTTAAAAATTGCAATTTGGAAATTGTTATAAAATGGTATTTATCAACTTAAAAATGGCAGTATCTTTAACTGAAACACTCCTACTGAAAATATTAACTGTAACAACTGTGCAGAAAAGTTTTTGAAGAAAGCACCTACCTCTGCAGAAAGACTTCCCAGGAGCTGCAGGTTGGTATGTGAAAGTGCTTGCAGGACATGCCTGACAATCCTTGAAGCCTCCTGTGGGTGGCTCTCCAGTATAGCTGTTTCGTGGACATTCCAGGCATGGAACCAAGCCAGTGGGAGAGTATGTACCATAACCACAGACTGGGACACAGTCTGTAATGCTCTTAGAACCTGTTTAACATTTGATTATCTTTACTAAATAATTTTAGAAAGTATACCAGAGTATCATACTATTCATATGTCAATGTGTCATATTTCCTGAAACTATCTTATAACAAATCAAAAGTCTGCTGCTATCCTTGCACGTAATAGCTAAAATTCTTTGTTATATCATGAAGCATACATTTCTCAAGCTATATATCACTATTAACATAATATCTCACCGTAAAGAAGCTCGCTGAGCTGCTGACAGACATGAAAATAGATAATTACATCCACAAAAAGAAAAAAATGAAATAAAATAAATAATAATAATAAAAATATTAGTGTGGTAGAAAAGAAGATGTAAGTCTTCATGGAAGTGGTAGTACTGATACAGCAAATATAATAAATGACAGGGCTTACTTCATCAAAACAGAACCAATTAGAAACCTGTTCTCAATATTGTCTTACAGCAGAAAAGAATATTTTGTAGATTTGCTGACTTATTCAACATTTCAATTAGGATCTGTGGAACTGATATCAGCATAACCCTCTTTTTTTTGGAAATAAGTATCTTTTATTTATATCTGCATGACAAGTTTAAAGCCTTGAGGATCTCTTCGCTACAGATTTATGGAAGAAAAAGTATATCCAATATGTTCTAAAAATTTCTCTGAGTGCTAAAGAAAATATAACTTGTTCAATGCCATCAACAACATATAAAACAGTTATTTCTACAAAAGTGTGTTTTATCATTGTGCCTTTGAGAAAAAAGTGAACACTGATCCCCTTTATTTCTCATTGCTGCTGTTTTTAAGATCTGATTGCTCAGTCACATTTTTAACAAATAAAGAACACCGTAGAAAAAAGTAATCAGTATAACAAGCAGTAAAAGCTCAAGATTGATGGTTGATTAGTTTGTGTTTTGAAGGGACCAAACTACAATGGGCATTGCTCACAGTGACTGATGCATTAGTGTAAATCAAATAATCCTGTTAGGTGTTTTACAGAAGAGCTTATTGTATTCAACTTTTATTTTTACTGCACACAGTGTACTTGCCTTCTTCCCGTGTATACGTTCCCAGAGGACAGCGAATACAGGAACCTTGTCGATCTCTGTTCTGGAAAAATCCCTTTGGGCATGGTGTGCACGTTTTTTGTTTCTCTCCAGCAAATGTACCAGCAGGACAGTGCACTGTAATTTAAGATCTAATGTAAGTCAGAAGTTGTTAGTGTAAATATTTCATAAATAGCAGTACAGTACTTACAGCAGCGTGGCACATCATTAGTGTCCATGTTGAGGACTTCTCCCACATTACAATCAAAACCTCTTGAAATATTTGACTTGAGAGCTCGTAATGGTGGGCACTGGTTTCCAATGGCAGACACATTGAGCAGTGGTTCTATAACAGCACTTGCGTATGGTACAGATAGATCAAATATGAGATTCAATGTAGATCCGCAAAGGTCATATAACTGTGGTTGGCGTACCGCAGGTACTATCACAAGGATATAATCCATCTGTTGAAAAAATATTACAAAATGTTACTAGCTGAGCATATATCACAAAGAAAATTAATCAAAAACTGGTTGTTAGCTCAAAGTAACTCTATGAAAGAGAAAAAAGAATATCAAACTGAAATGTAAAAAACACTCTTCAGCTGGGGATTGGAAAAACTTTACAAAAATAAGATTAAAAAACATTATGACAGAATCAAATTACCTGATGGCAACCATAGGTGAATGACTAAAGTTTTTATTAGATGAGTGTAAAACTATTCAAATATTAACTTGCAATATCTGTAGTATCTTTATGACATACAAGAATAAAAATAAGTAAATAATCCCTCCCCAAATTAAATGAAAATTTGAAGAAAAATACGTACTCGAACAACATTTTCCTCCAGCAGTTTCGGTTTCACATCAATAAATGAAACATTCATATTCACATTAACAGCTGAGCATCGTTGAGTGAGAACGGTGTTTAAAGTTGGGTAGTACTGTGACACAAGGTCTTCATATTGTGACAAGCACAGTGATGCTACAGCACCATTGGCTCGGTATGTAATTGTTGATACAACATGGTAGTCAGCCTGTTGAGTATCTGCATATACAAAAACAAAAATTATACTCTGAATTTCATAAAACATTGCACTGTAATGAGTGACGGTGTAATAAACATACCTTCTGATACACAATCTGGGACAACAGAAGTTGGTGTCCAGGGCTTCTTGAGTTCACAACTGAATGTTTTTACAGGTTCTCCATCTGTAAACCTATGAAAAATAAAATGAAAGTAGTGTAGATGGATGGAAGACTTTTCTTAAAATTAAATGTTGCAGTAAATTGTTAAATTCATAATAATTAGTATTTTATTTATTTCTTATAATATTAATACAATACAAATTTGAAAATCTGCAAATGCTACTGCACACACAACTCAAAATACTAAAGTGTCCTACTGGGAACTAAACAGGTAAATTTATGTCATGCTAGAAATCTTCAAAATTTTGTTTGCTGCCACCTTTGACCTAATTTCTACTTTGTTTTTCAAAATATTGCAGTATATATTCCTTACACAACATAATTCCTATCAGGCTGTTCTTTCCTTTATTTACATAGTTTTTGAAACTTCCTTGTTGGTTAAAACTGAATGTGATACTGAGACTTAAATCGGGAGCCTCTGCCTTTTGCAGACATGTGTTCTACCAACTGAACTACCTGTGCACAACTCATGACTCATCCTCACACTTTATTTTTGTCAGTACTTCACCTTTGGTAGTTCAATCAGTAAAGCACTTTTCTGCAAAACTGTCCAAGTCTGGTACACATTTTTAACCTTCCAGGAAGTTTCATACTGGTGGACACATTGGTGCGGTGTGAAAAATCATCCTGGAAACTTAATTTCTATATCTTAAATATTTTAAAGTGAACTCTACATATGGGAGCTATTCTTACATCACCTTCTCCAGTCTCAAAATTATGCTGCTACAACCTATGGTAACCTTCAGCCAACAGTTCCCACCCTCCTCTGTCCTACACTTCCTCTCAATTCACATATCTCATCCTCACAGTTCCCCACTATTTTACCTTCTCTGCTCCTCCCCTTTTTTTCTACTCCACCCCTCACTCCCTTTCCCCCTCCTCCTACTGCAATCTAAAGCTGCATATCATGTTCTTAGTTCCTGAACACTGTTGAGCATTCTATCTCCATTTTACCCTTTCCCTGATTCCTTATTCTTCCCCCTCCCATCCCCACCCATAACTGCACTCACAGTTGACACAATACTCATGGTGTGACAACCATAAACAGTGACCACCTGTGCATGGTTGTATGAATGTGGGTGTGTTCTTTTTCTGACAAACGCTGTGGCCAAAGGTTTTAATGGTTTAACTGCAACTCAGTGATCGTGTTAAATGAGTTGCAAACAAGCCTCATTGTTGATATTTTAAAAATAACTATTTTTTCATTGTAATTTATTGATTTTAGAATATAATCCGTATTTCTTTTCAATCTCCTTTCTAACAAGTCATTTTCCGTTCCTCTCACAGATAAAGATCTTAATTGTAAAATGTTCAGTGGTTGAAAAGAACCTGTTAGCTGATTGTATCAAAAGGAAATAATATTGGGAAAACTAATAAATTATGAGACATAATTGCTATACTGTACCCACTTCCAGGAAGTGGAGGTATGTACCACTAACAGGCACATATAAACAAATGTAAAAGAAAGAAGTACATACCACATACCTTTCAAAATTAATGGTTCTTTTGTTGGGGATTAGAGAAGGACATGTTGAGGGAAGTTAAAGTCAAAGGATAGGTCACAAGGCTACAAGATGAAAGACACCCACTTGTAATGTAGACAAGGGTAGACAAACATGACGGGATTGAGAACTCCATCTATCATCTTTGTCTGTCTATGTCCTCACTACACTTGGGTGTCTATCACCTTGGTGTTTGAATGATCTGTCCTTCCTTTTTAAATTTCATCAATATATCCCTGTCTCCTCCCCCATGAAGGAACTATTAGTTTCAAAAAGTATGCAGTATATACATTTTACTTTTGGATCTGTCCTCTGGTGGTTCTACACATTTTGCCCCCAAATACCTCAATTAATGTTACTGAAATTTGGTGTGCCTCACCAAATTATACCACACAAGCAACTTTGATGAGAAATTACTTACCGGAATCCTGGATTGCAAGTTGCAATGCACTGAAGTCCTTTTTCTCCAGGAAGACAATTTAGTGCACCATTTGCTGGGGGATGAAGTTCCCAGTCAACACAAGGAGTTGCTTGAACTGCAACCTGTAGCAATAGAATAAAATGTGAGACTGCCAGAAATGCAAGCTTCAATAGAATATCATTGTAATGTAATATTAAACCAAATGACATATCCAAAACTAACAGGTAGATACATTACTGAGAGGTCCCTTAAAGATACACTGTTCGAAACACATCATTTTCTGACAAGTGTGGAAGGATATATCAACATTTGCAGTTTCTTTTGTTAAGAAATAATGAAAATACAGTCAACTAATATTGGAAATCTAAACTGAGGTGAGAAAAGTCATGGGATAGTGATCTATGTAAAGATGGCAGTAGTATCACATACACAAGGTAATGCATCAGCAGAGCTTCCATTTGTACTCTGGCAATTCTCGTGGAAGTGTTTTTGAAGTGATTATGGCCACACAATGGGAATTAATAGACTTTGAATGCAGACTAGTAGTTATTGCTAGTCATATGGGCCATTCCATTTCATAAATCATTAGGGATTCAATATTCAGGGATCCACATTGTAAGAAATGTGTAGAGAATAGGCCATTTCAGGCTTTACCTCTTACCATGAACAATACCAGTGGCTGCTGACCATTTAATGACCAAGTGCAGTGGTATTGTGATAGAGTTGTCAGTGAAAACAAAATGTGAAATAAACTCAAAAATCAATGTTGAATGTGAGACGAATATGCACATACACACGACTGCCATCTGCTGCATCTTGAGACCTGGTGGCCAGAAACAGGGCTCATTGTGTGTATGTGAGTTGTGAATGTGTGTGTGATCTCTTTTTCATATGGAATCTGTGGCTAAATTTTCCAACTTTTGAATGTGGCAAATACTAATGTGACCTAATATGTGTGATGAGGGGGGCGGAGGGTTAGAAGGGATCCTAGGACAATATGTGATAAGGAATCATCAAAATTGTGAAAAGAGTTTCTGTAAGTTTACAGATGAGATAGGGGCAGCATATTACTGCATAATTTTGATTTGTACAGTAGAAATGTGTGTAGGTGGGGGGAGCAAAACTTTTCTTCCTCAGAATTGAACACCTTAAATTTTGTGACTTCCATTAATATTTATTTATTTAGGCTATATATCTATATCTAAAAAAATACTCATTAAAATTGCACTCAAACACAAGATAACGTAAAATCATAACTTAAAGTAAGAATGTAGGTTAAGATATTTTGGTGAGCATGCATGTTAAGAAAGTTTTTTTTAAACATAGTCAAATTTTGATGTCTCTATCCACATCCTCTTCTTCCAGCATGTTACTAGATCTGATTAAATCATTCTCCCTATCGGCCATGGCCTTCTTCAGAAAACAGAACATTCACGCAATCATACAGGCACACAACACAGTCGTACAACCATCACCTCCAGCTGCCGGCTGCCAACTGCCGCAATTCGAAGTGCGGCAGCTGGAGGTGATGGTTGTACAACTGTGTTGTGTGCCTGTGTGATTGCGTGAATGTTCTATTTTCTGAACAAAGGCTTAGCCGATAGTTGAAAGTGTTATATGTGTGTATCTTTTGCACGTGCCTGTCGCAGCTCGTTGCCACGTCTATGCGGTGAGTTATAACTGTCCTTATTATATATTAAAAATGTAAATAATGTGGAATATTGCAGAATGTACTTGTGTTGTACACATAAGAAAGCCTCAATGCAATTTAAAAAGGGGAAACAGTATTAATCAACTTTTAATCATAAGAATGAAAATTTTGTGATAAATTATCAGTGCCATTGTTTCAAAATGAGACACTGTTTGTTTTAATACGTGACATCTACAATGCCAAGTGACACATTTCTGCAACTAAAGTATACTGTAAAAGAGAGGATATAAATAGTGTTCATATAAACAGTTCACTAAAGTTAAAATTGATACATGTACAAGTTTATAAACACATACCTGGAAGTGGCATTTAGCTTCATTTCCAAACTTATCAGTTGCCACAACAGTTACATTTTCAAAGCCCCCAATAGGAATAGTTGCTCTTTCTGGTATAAATCTCACACTAACTTCACCAGATGCATCAGACACATTTACACGACGTCGGGTATCATTGAAGTTGACAGCATAACTATCCTGACGGTCAACAAGCTCAATGACATAACTCTGAGGACAGCTAAGTAGTGGTGGTGTGTCATCTAGGGGATAAAAACTTCATTACACATCTATAATATAAATCCTAAGAAACATGTAGAAAATAATATTGGTTAAATGTAATTAAATAAATTTGTTGACAATGCTAAGGTCATAACTGACACAAAAGTCAGTTTGAAATATCTACAGCAAATTATTTGCAGCATTGATTTTTAGTCACACGATGATGCTGCATAAATAATTGCATTTAGCTATACAACTTTCCACATTTTGACACAAATAGAAGCATGATGGGATTTTGGTGGTAGACCAATGTTTCCAAAAAATCTCACACTTTACTAGATAATGCACTACAAGTATCCACATCTAATACCAATACAATGTGGCCAACTAGAATAAAGAAAGGTACGGTAATATATTATTTTGTTGCACAGAATAAATAAGCTGTCTGTATAATACAAGCCGAAAGCACAATAGATTAAAATAATTATTTCATATTTGGTACTTCCAAACGTAAATTTTGATCTATTTAAAATAATAATAATAATAAATAATCCATGGTATAGATACTGTAACATTTTTTAACTATTATTACTCAAATTCTGCATCTTTTCAGTTTGAGCATTTATTTATTTTGCTAGTGATTACCACAATAAATGTCTAAAATGAAAATAATCTGTATTAGCAATGTATTTTTTACCTGGAACTGTAATGTTTATTTCACAAATGGCAACATTTCCATCATAATCAAATGCCACATACTTCACAACCATATCCTGAAATACTTGAATAGGTGTTCGGAAACTCTGTGGTTTTACTTCCAGACGAGCTATGCTGCCACTGTTGTCAACAGCCAGTGGTTCAGTAAAATTGACAGGTTCAAGACCATTTGCTCCCTTCTGAACAATTATAGGTTGCTGTGGGCAGTTCTGGAATACTGGAGGCTCATTATCTGAAAACAAAGAAATAACTTTGAAAAGAAATACTCTTACACATCACAACCACTACAGGGTGTTGTGAAAGACCAAACTTATCTGATCACGTACTCATTTTACCATGATATTCTTATTTTAATACCACATGTATAATGAAATGTAGAATCATCACTTGGTGACAAAGAAAAAGAAAGAGAGAGAGAGTTAAATTGGCTACTATTGACAAAGGGTATGTAGTCACTAAAATGCAGAGGAAAGAAGCAAAAATAACAAAAAGTTTAATAACAGGTCAAAATATAATAACCCAAGACACCATGGGAAAAAAAACCAGCAAACAAAATTAATCTTTAACTTTTAAGTTCTCTATGGTCAATTTCTTGCATAAACTGTTCTTAATGTGTACATCGTGTTAATTCTGTTTAAAAGCCTGAGCTTTCACCAACATAAATGATATTGACTGCCAAAGAAGTAACAGAATTACACAGATCCAAATGATGATATGAAATATCATTTGTAATGTCTTTGTTCACATTGTAATGTATAAGAAGGGACATTGTACTAGTCAGTCTCTGTATCAGCTGTCCACTTTCATGCACACTGTTGTCCATATGTCTATTAAAGTTTGTGACAAACACCCTATTTTACACACCCTTATGAGTGAATGAGTAAGTAGTTTCTCTGGGAAAGGAAATCAAAATGCTTAAACCAAGAAATTAAAATATACACCATTAAAACTATAAGATTGCATGATCCAAACAGGAATTCAACTGATGACAAAAATATGCTGCATGTTGTTAAATGAAAAGGAATGAAGGAAAATAAAGCAACAAAGAGTTGAATGTTATACATGATCTAAAACAAGATAATCGATAATAATGTAAACCAATTGTAATCAAAATTGGATTTAACATAAAAATGTACTAGGGTACACAACATGAACTGTACGAGGCAGAGAGAGTAGAAAAAGAGGGAATACAGTTGAAGCCCTTGGTAAATTAATAAAATATTTAATGCAAGAATACTCTCTGTTGCATCTAAGATTTGGCAAACATGAAAACTTTTGTTTGTGTACTGGCACTGAATGAGAAATTATGTTGATTTTTTAAAATCTAGAAGTCATGCTCACAACCATCCTTTACGTTCAACAAACTAGCTAGACAAATTCAAGGAGCTGCAGGAGGTATATAATAAAAACAAATGATGAAGAACTACATGTATGCACTCTAATAATACACATGTGGCATCTAGCTTGCAAAATATGTAAAGAGGATCTCTGTGAAGAAACTATATTCTGATTATTAGGGATATTATAATGTAAATCCAAATATTTTTTTAGAAGTTTACCGAAGATTCAGAAAACTTCATACACATGAATTTATTTTTCTGTATAGTCTCCTAGACAACAAACACCTTTCTCCCAGCAGATAAGTAGTTCCTTGACGCTGTTTTCATAAAATGAACATAACTGTGACAGCAGACAGTTGTTCATAGACACTTTAATGGAACCATCATTGTCAGATCTGTGTCCTTCGAGTGTTTCCTTTAGAGATCCAGACAAATTAAAATTACAGAGCAAAATGTCCAGACTGTAGAGATGATATTCTAATGTGGTCCAAAAGAATGCGAGCATCTATAGTTGATTTTCAGCTGATGTGCGGGGTTGAGTACTGTTGTGAATCCTGACCACATACTGGATTGGAAACGCACACCTTTTCTGAAAACATGCACATTTTCTTGGTCCAAAAGTTGGCAATAGCATGCAGCATTCACAGTAGAACGATCATGAGGATAAACAACAAGAAAGAGATTGTTGCAAGAATCTTCCTCACGTAAAGACAGTTTTGGGCTTTTACAAGTGCTGATTCTTCTTTTTTGTGTCATTCGCCATTCCATGATATTTCTTTTGATTCCAAGGGTGTAATGGTGCTACCATGTTTCACCACAGATCTCAGTCTGTTGTAAAGGATGCTACCCTTCAGTTTGGTATCATGTCAATAGGTGTTTGCAAACCTTGAGACAATTAAATTTATGCTTTGCACTGAGTGCTCGTTGGCCAAGGACTGTTGTGACTATGTGACTGTATGAATGTCTGTGTGCATGCTCATGAGAGAGAGAGAGAGAGAGAGAGAGAGAGAGAGAAGAGAAGAGAAGAGAGAAGAGAGAGAGAGTTGGTAGTAACATGTGATATCTTTTTACAACAAGCACTTACCAACACATGGGGAGTAACCATAATTGTATCCCAACAAAGGTTCCACAACGGGTTCTTCACAACCCATCAGCTCAAACTTCAAACAGGCATTGTCCATGTAACTTACAATTCCTGCAAAAATAAAATACAAGTCATTTAAATGCTATTTACTGGTAATGTGTACATTATAATTATTGAATACTTCACTGTAAACATGATAGATGATTAATGCTCAACACACCATGAATACTTTTATATTTCATTTCAGCCCAATATGCCAATTAATCCTTTGAAAAATTGAGGTTCTTGATTTTCAGGTTGTGTGGTCAAATAATAAGAATGAATGAAAAAGAAAAGTAATATAGATTCTTTTTATTCACTAAAAAGTAACTAGCACATTTGAAAAACACTTTCTATGTTGTATTAAAAAGATCTATAGCCAGAATACACAGAATTTCAACAAATACATACTACATGCTTACCTAAAATGACAAACCGGGCCTGAACATATTTTGGAAGTGTGATCATTGCCAGTTCTCCATAGTTTCCTGGGTCTCTCATTGTCAGGTTGAAGTTAGGGAAGTAAACAACATAATTTTCATTTTCAGCTTGTTTGTAGAAGAAGCGTATTTCAGTTGGGCGACCCACAATGTCATTTGTGACAACACCTTTCACAAGGATAGCCTTCACACGGTACACCTGGCCAAGATCAACACTCACATATGTGAAAGCTTCCTGTTTGCCACACCATCCAGTGACAGAATTCAGGCGTACATTTCTTGCTTCGTAGTTTGGTCTACAAAGATTTAAGAGAAACAATGCAAGCTGACTATATTTAACTATAACAAATCATCAAATTTTCAATAAGGAACAGTATCCAAGTTATTCTTTGTTCAAACTTATATATCAAATTATTTAAATTAGATACTAGAGGAAAAGAAAATCTGAATACACTACTTGAAATAACAATAGTTATTTAATATCTTCACAGATAACATAATTTGTTTCCCTTACCTTTCTGATGTTGCATTGATGGCTGAATCTGGTATCCTACCAGAAGCCAAACCTAATGGCCTCACAACTCGGCATTCTGGTTCACGTAAGCAAGTAATAGGTCTGGGATTTATCAGGATATAGCCAGGGCGACTACAGCCAAACGTCACTTCAGATCCTTGTTCGTAACTACGAGCTATCTGGAAACCATCTGGAGGTCTACCAGGATCTTCACATACTGGTCCTTCACATCTTAGGTCACCAAAGTCCCAAACACCAGTTTCCTGGCACCTAAAAAGTAGAAAATGTACTCCATACTGTTGCTTTTATTTTATTTATTTATTTTGGTTCAAAATGGCTTTTGTATGGCATAGCAACATATTATTTTTACTGTTCTCTTTAGTTAATTAATAATTTATTCATTATGTGATCAAACACATTATTGTTGTCTGCTTATCTTAAAATGTGATAAGTTTCAATGGTTTTCACTTATCATCAAGCATGTAACATACAGAATGAACAAATTAGCCTTAAACTGATGGCACACAGACAGTGCATCTGAACATGAATGTTTGCTGGCTGGCTGTACACTCAGAAACAATGTGACTTGTACAAACGAGGCATCTGCCTTAACATGCTACCCATGGTCACAGTGCATTACAATGTTTATTGTCAGTTGCATCAGTTTACCTTTATTAATGCCAACATTTCTGTCTTTGTACATATGCTAGTCATGTTGTTCTATCTGTGATGTACATAAGTAACAACTTCAATGTATATTAACAAAACACTAAAAGGAAAGTTGCATGTTCAACCAATAAGGCCAGTGACTTGTAAAAGTTTCATGACAAATAGTGTCGATGAAAATTAGAATGGCCTTCAATCAAAACAAACATTATTGCACCAGTCTCGCTTTTTAGTAAAACTCAAAGACAATTCTTCCTTGTTCACTGTTACTATTCAGTAGTAGAATCTTTAGAACATGTAAAATACAAGACTTTAATCAGTAAAGTTCTAAATATTTTACTACAAGGAGGTTGCAAAGTGTCCTGTACTCCATGTATTACACCAATTAGCCTCGAAACTGGTCTCCCTGTTACATCATGCTGAATATACTTACTTTACTTTTACTTTTTCATGTCCAGATCTGTCAATGTTTCAGCACAGTACTGGGCTAAGTCAGATGTTTCGGGCTCGCTTTGCCAAAAGCCGTCAAGGGAACAACATGCAGGACAATGCCAGCATGTTACGAAATGTATAGTGTTTTGTGTCTTGCTGCACATGCAGGTTCTAATAGGTTACATTTTATTAGATTTGTTTTTATATGAGCTACACCAGTTCTTATATGGTTTAGCATTTTCCATTATGTATAGATTAATTCAGTACTGCTTGGTGGACATTCTGAAATGGGGTAGTCGACAGGGTTCCTCCAAGATGTAGTTCACGAACCAATACCTTGATTTCAGCCTTTTGGATCTGCAAAGCTGCCGTATAATGTATGATGCTTATCAAAGATCATTTTGAACTGTTCACTATATTAATGACTTGTCCTTCAAGACTTGAGAGTGCTGAAACCTGAAGCTTGATAGAGCTTTTCGAATGGTGTAGGCTTCATGAGTCCCGTGACTAGCCTATAGGTGTCATTAAGGCTTATATCGATCTTCTTAGTGTGCGCCAATCTAGACCAGGCAGGATATGTATATTCAGCTGTGGAAAAGCAAAGTGCTAAGGAGGATTCTTGAAGCACAGTAGTTTTGGTACCCCACTTACTGCCAGTTAGCTTTATGAGGATGTTGTCCTTGCAGCCACTTTGTTTTGAGTTTTTTTGCTGTGATGTTTGTATGTGAGAGACCTGTCAAGCATCCCTCCAAGGTATGTCAGCTGGTCTGTGTGTTCAAGGGTAGACCCAGCCTATTTAACATGCAGCTTTCTATTTGCCAGTCGTGTGTGAAGGTGAAAGGCCTGAACTTTCGTTTTAGTAAGATTTGGTTTGGGAGAGTTGTCATCATAATATGTTGACGTAGTTTCTTGGGTTTTCTCCTGTCTTATCTCTGCTTCCTCAAAGGTTCTTCCTTGCACTGTGACACCCAAATTTTCAGCATAGAGAAAGTGTCTTGTACTCATATCTTTAGTTATTGACTAATGATTCATATATATACATGTATAAAAAATAGGCTCGTAGACAGAAACACAAATAAAAACAAACACAAACACAAAGTTTCAAGCTTTTGCAACTGTTTGTTGCTTCATCAGGAAAAGAGGTAGAAAGGAGGAGAAAAAGGGAAGGATGTTGGTTTTAAGGGAGTGGATGAGGAGTCATTCCAATTCTGGGAGTGGAAGAACTTACCTTAGGGAAAAAAAGAAAGGTAAACAAACACACCCACACACATATACAGGCAAACGGAAATTTTTTATACATACTTTTCCTAGCAGGAATGTTTCACTCTATAATATATATAGATTAGATTATAGAGGGAAAAATTCCTAGCAGTAAAAATATATATAAAAAGTAGATGTGGCTTACTTACCAGGCAAAGGAACATAGGTACGTGACAGTAACAAAATAAAACACACACACACTCACACACACAAATGCAAGCTTTCACAACCATTGGTGTGTGTGTGCATGTATATGTGTGTGGGTGGGTGTGTTTGTTTACCAATCTTTTTTCTCCAAAGCTAAGTCTTTCCTCTCCCAGGATGGAATGACTCCTCACCCACTCCTTTAAACCCACATCCTTTCCTTTTCCCTCTCCTTTCCTGCTCTTTGCTTTAAGAATTAACAAATGGTTGTGAAAGCTTGCATTTGTGTGTGTATGTGTTTTATTTAGTTACTGTCACATATCTGTGCTCCTTTGTCTGGTAAGTAAACCACATGTGTGTGTGTGTGTGTGTGTGTGTGTGTTAAATAGGAAGGGGTCTAGAACACTATCTTTAGCCCGGCTGTTCTGCTTCCTCCAGTTTTTTGCTAATGTGACGTGGAATTGTTGACACTGCAGGAAGGATTCTATGATTTTTACTAGCTGCTGGTCCCTAATAATAGCATAGATTTTGAGTAATAGTTCCCGGTGGTTCACTTTATTGTAAGTGGCATTTAGGTCAACCAGAGGCAAGCCCATTATTAATTTGTTTTCATATTCCTCCTCTATATGCTCTGTGAGTGCCAAGATCTGGTCAGTACAAGATTTACCTGGCCTGAAGGTGGCTTGTTATACTAATCATAGAGGTGTTGTTAACTGAAAAGTAATAATGACAAATTGTATCAACAACAATGAGTTTTGATGGCTCTTCAATGTACTGTTGCCTTGAAATGACAAATTTTCATAATAATTATTTTTATCCACCAATAAGATGTTTCCAGTCATTTTATTACAACAAATACTCTAGTACCTATAACAATTATTTTTCAAGATATCCGCAGTTTACTTAGGACCTAAGGTATAAACAGTACAAGGAGTCCACCAAATACCTGCTTCTATTGACAGCCAATATGGAGTCTCCAGCTCTGTACCAAAAACAGCTCGCAATCTGCACAGCTTGCTTGCAGTGGTGAATATAGCATATATTTGGCAGGGAGGGGGGGGAAGGGGCAAGACTAAAAATTTTGTGGCATAGTATCTCAAATCGATGCCTAAGAAAACACTGTTGGATGTTCTGATCCATGCTTTGCTATGGTGTTTTCAGAAGGTGGTGTTAGCACAGTGGGACATCAAACACATAGCACACTGAGTGTACACATTCAGATACATGATCCACATGCAGACGGCTTTAAACTAAAATGTAACCTACTTAATTATTTTATGTAGCAATTACTGGAATGGAGATGTTTCCATTTGGTGCAAAGTTTTTTAAAGTGTCTAAAGTAATTCCTCATCCACTGCAAAGAAAGTGGACAATTACACGTGATGTAATGTTGTAGAAATAGTACTAACTAAAACTAAATACATAAAGATGAAACAGATATGACTGAATAGCTGGAAGCCACAAAGATAAGCCTGGTACTGTCAGCAAACTTAACTGAACCCTAACAACTTCCATAGTGAATGCATTGCAGAATAAGTAAGCAAAGCTGTTGTTTAAGGTTAATTAGGCAATACTATATATAAGACACTTGTAAAGGAGTGTAACATATTCAATATGCACAGATTTTGACATTTTTATGCATAACATTAAAATTCACCTGAAAGACTAAGTTAGTACGACCCAATGTTTTTATTATCACTACCTATGTGTCACATGATTGATAAAGACATATTAAAATTATACAAGACACCCTTGGCACTTGCATTCATTGAACTTGGCCAAACACCAGAATGTTCTCTTACCGTACAACATTATCATGATGATTCGTCTGTCCTGCCAATTTGAATGTATCTTGGCAACCAAAGAAAAATGATGATTGGTATTTTGTATCAAGGTAGTTTCCATATTCAGCTCCAGGAGTTGGCTCAGGTTCACCACAATCTACTCTTGGACATGCAGGAGGCAAGCCAGAAAGCCAGTAGTCTGGGAGACCCTAAATAAAATAACCATATAGAAATGTATAGTAATTAACTAGATCACAGAGTAGGTAAACATCAGTATCTACATTATTACAATCCCATATCACTGATTTCAACATTGTTTTGCAGCTAACAAAGTTAAATTTTTTTGGTAATATTGCCATGTAAAAATTGTAAGATGTGGATCATTTTTTCTTCTTTGTCAGAAATCTGAAGATGCTCTAACTGGGTGAAATGTGTCATTTCAATAAAAGTTTTTGCAACCAAGACAATCTTTTATTCAAGAGTTTGACTATAGTTATGTGTTAAATTTATAGTATGTAGTGTTGCAAGAAGATTACCTTCAGATAGAAAAACTTGCCTGAGAGTATAATATTCACACATTATTGGAAAGGGATGTTTTATTATTAACAATTCTAAAACAACTGCATGATTAAAAAATAACTTCAACTTACAGGTTGAGGATCATAGACACACTGCCTGAAACCAGATGTAGCTGTTCTCCTCAGAGTGCGCCCAGGATTACCACATGTAAGAGTGACGTTTTCTCTAAATGGAACTAACACACTGGACTGGTCTTGTCTCACAACAGTGAGTCCTTCTGACTTGTCATCTGGCAGGGACACACACTGAGCATCTGTATGAACAATAAATATGTTATACTTTCATTCTAATTAAACTTGATTAACATTCTCTTACTAATAATTTAAAACTATTCCAAACAAAGAAGAATTAAGAGAACACCAGAAAACCAATGAATCTGCTTTTCCTTTTGGGTTAAAGAGAAGACCGGGAGACTCCATCTAATAATACATTTTCTGGGGCAGATGTGTGTAGTAGAACCTCTTGAGTGCACATCAGTATAGTAAAGATGAAATAAATAAATAAAAAAAATATGGAGAAGATATTAATCCATGCGTGACAGTGCACAGTATCAATATTTTCAAAAAGACAGCTCTGGAAAAGCTTTCTTCATGGAGCCATATCTTGGGTTCTGTTGATCATATAGGTAAGTGGTCAAGTGTTTAGGACACTCATTGTATAGTTATCAGAATAATCAGCAAAGCTTCTCAGTGGTAGCATCACACAGTTTCTACAGCGCAGACGAAATGAGTAATTTGGTTGGGGAGTAGGGCTTCAAATGGTTTACAACGCACCATTTGTTCATGTACAGTTCCTGAGATTTAAAAAAAAAAAAAAAAAAAAAAAAAAAAAAAAAAAAAAAAAAAAAAAAAAAAAAAAAAAAAAGGGGGGGGGGCAAAAATAGCAGTTACAGATTATGGTCACTTCTATAATTTTTCATTGAAAATCGTCAAACTTTTTATAATATGCTCCTGAGATGATCTTCTCATGGAACTTCAAAAATTTTTGAAATATCATTTTCCATTTCAAAGTTACTGTACTTAGGTAGGTAACATCTGGCTTGAGGTGTAAATGCATTTTTCATCTTACATATTGAACACATTGCAAATGTTCTGGTGTTGTCACAAACATTATGAGGTCACCAAAATATGTTTTTAGTCATCATTTTCTCGCCAATGACAATTTATAGCACGTTATCTTGCATAATGGGCACTTCTCACCTACACAACTGTTTTGACTTGGAAATTATTCGATTTTGCCATCTGGTGGTGTAAGTACTTTGCAAAATATTGTTTTGTCATAAACAATTCTTTGTTCTTGCAAATCATACACTTCATTTTTGGTATACTGCAAGTGTAGCCTAAAAATATTGTGCTATTTTATGTAAAGCAGTGTACTTGTAAAGTGGATTTTTGTGTTGATTGGGAGTTGATTTTGTGTTAAAATTACATACAAAAATGCATTGATATATAGTAATAAACTGTCAATAGTTTACTGACCTATAGTATTTGTTTTAATATAAGTAGCAAAACATGCTGCAACAGGAAAAAGGAGAATACCAGGTATACATGTTCCTGTTTTAGCACAAAAAAGTTAATATGTTCCAGATTGATAGAAAAATGACAAACTAGCTGCATCAGTCCTCATTACACTTTTCTCGGAAAATTTTTTTCATGTATGGTTTTTTGTGCCCAAAAATAGCAGCAGTGAGATATTGATGGTGGAAGAGAGTGGGGGCAGTG
The DNA here is from genome assembly GCA_026315105.1 of Locusta migratoria. Lineage (NCBI taxonomy): Eukaryota > Metazoa > Arthropoda > Insecta > Orthoptera > Acrididae > Locusta > Locusta migratoria. Next base: position 337,440,939 of record CM048745.1, read on the forward strand.
CCAGCTGAAGAGAAAGAGAGAACAGACAGTGACTGGCAAACAATGAAGTGGCAGTATAAGATAATGGGAAATAGATGGAAACAGTAGCAGTGGGAGCCAAAGAGACCAGGAAATGGAAAAGGGAGATGAGTGTATAGCATACATTAGCTCGAGGAGTTTGGTCCCTCCAGAGCAGAAAACTTTTATACAAAAAACATTTGTCCACTTCCTCCCATCTTCTATAGGCCTATCCATTTTCCAGTTTATGGGTCAAAACTCCAAGCAAATCACTCCCCTAAAGTAGGTGTAGGGAAGAGAGAATAGTGGCTGAAGATAAACACAGCAAGGAAATAGACAGTGGCAATGAAAGAGAAAAAGTGTGTGACAGTGACAGTGGTAAGGATGGGCAAGAGAGATGAAAACACTGATGGTGGGAGACAGGAGAATGCCAATGGGAGAAAAGACAGTGGGAGAGACTCATATGTAGACTGGGAGATGTTGAGCGCAAAGGCTTCACTACAAAGAAAGACTGGCTGAAAACTTAGACTGTTCTGTATCAAACTAGTGCAAATAGGATTGCATGTCAGAATTTTTGTGAAGAAGGCAGAATGTAGATTTAGGCACCTGGTTCATCAGTTTTCTGTTCGATTCCATTTAACATGTTGATTATCACAGCCAAAATGAGTAAACTGCTCAGAAAGATCAGTTCAGACACCAACGAGAAGATAACACATTGTCAACAATTAGATTAGATGACTGAATGAGAGTGTAACTGTCAGATGGCCATAAAAGCTTTCTCTGCAAATAATGGTAACTTATCTGCAGACTGCCTCTTGTTTCTATAATCAGGCAATAGGAATGAGTGTCAAGTCTCTAGCTTTTAGAGAAAAACTTATTCAGTCATTGATTGGGGATAGGATGCCAGACACCCAGAAGAAAATGAGGATGGATGGCAGCTTTCATTATTTAGAGGCAATAGCCCACACAGAGGAAAAACTGTGGCCAACAAAGTCTTAGATAGTCTGCATATAACAAAAGGAATGCTATGAATCGTAATACTTTTGTCTGTTTGCGAAGAACAAAGCTTCAAGGCATATCATCAATTAAAGGAAAAAGTATTTTCATTACCATTAGTGAGAAAAGTATACATTTTACATCTAAAGCTAAAATATTTTTATGGAGTTTTATATGAACTTTACTGTTACTTTATTCCAAGTGTGAAAATAAAAATTCTGTTCCACCACACCCAAATGATTTACTTTATCTGCCATGATGTCCAAGACCTGTAAATCACACATATTTGCTACAAATTTTCTCATATCTGACTTTATATAAAATTTGTTTCTTACGATTTAACTGATATTGGATGCCAGCAGATAGCTTGGCAGGTATGAGATAACTTGTAGTTGGCAGTCAACATGTTAAAAGGAACATATTCACTTTTTTGTGCTCCAATAGGACCATGTTTGAACTGTAGTTATAAAACTATACTAAGTGTTTAAAATATTAATAAAGTAAATGATATATTTAATATGAACTTAGGTTAGAGTGGAAATAACAGGTATTTTGTTGCTGCACTGAACATAATGGAGCTAATATTTGTCTCACTTCAGATTCAATCTTATGATTGCATTAATTCAACATGTACCTTTTTTTAAAGTTAAGTAATGACAAATAGGACTTACATTGGCATTCTGGTACAGAACCATTCCAAAGTCCTGCTGATGTGCACAGTAATGATGATGACCCAGACATTACGTAACCAAAGTTGCACTGGAAGCTGACAAGATCTCCAAAATGGTACATATCCTACAAAACATTGCTAATAAGTAAAATGTATCAAGAGTATCAATGAACCATTTCATGTGCAATAAATCAGTAATTAAAATACTTTACCTTTGTTGACAAAATCAAGCCATTCTCTGGTGCCTGTAACGTGGGACACATTACAGGTACACAACTCTTATTACGTTGGAAAATATCCCCATCCCTCTCCCCTGTTTCAGAAGGAGCAACAGTAAATCCAGCAGTTCCATTCTCAGTAAAAAGCTCATAACCGACGTTGCATACACAGCTAAAGTTTCCTGGGCTGTCAACAAAACAATGAAAAATTGGTGGTAATGATCAGATTGCCAAAGATGTGTTCAGTATTAATTGTTCAAACTGAGTTACAAAATACCTGTTAATGCACTTTTGATCACAGCCACCATTATTGTCCATACATTCGTTTATGTCAGCACACTCCAGCCTAGTGCAGCCCATGACTTCAAGTCTTAAGCAAGGGGCGCCAACATAATCCTTAAAAAATAATGTTCATATTTCAGTGATTATTATGGTTCACATTACTTAAAAAGAATCTTATTTATACTGCAGATTTTCATTCAATATCTTCCTTGATATTTGTATCTTATAATGTCTCTTGTTACATATGTTATTAAGGGAAAGAGGAAAAACAGAAACAATAATATAGTATCACACAATAGAGCCAGTAACAACACAGGTTTAAGGATGAAAAATATCAACTGTGGATGTTATTCAATTGCTGAATATTCACAATTATTTTTCATACATATAAATGAAAAGGCTATGTCATGCCCCAATATAAGAATCCTTAGTAAGATCAGTTCACAAATTTACATAATGATGTAATGAAATACTAACTATAACTGGCTGTTGGTGTGGACAATATTGCAAAATAAATAATTAAAAGGATTATCAATTCTAAATACCATCTAAATAAGTAAAACTTTGCAGTTTCTAACCTGAATTCTGAAGCGTACATACTGAGCCTCAATAGGCATCGGCAAATTAAGTACTGACAGTGTGGGTTCCAAAATTCGAAACTCTACTGGTGTACCATCTGGATTTGTATAGTCACGGAAAATATCTGTTAAATTGTCAGTGTACTGAAACAAAAGATAAATATAATTGTAATATCAGAATATGCCTTATATTCCTTGGTAGCATTATTTAAAAATCTGTTTGGATAGAATGAAATACTAAAATAAGGCTTAGCATTGTACAGTAATTTTAAAGATACTGAATAAGATTGCACTTTTGTAAAATATGATTTTTCCAGTCTGAATAAATTTAAGTGCCTGTTCCCATGCATTCAATGAGATTTTCATTGACATCAGTCTGAGAAGGGGAAAATGTAATTACTGTATGTCTAAAACTAAAGGCAACAATTTTGTTGAGTCTTAAAGGGATAAAATTGTTGTTTTTATTAGCTGAATTTAGTATTTTCCCACTACTGTAAATTGCTCCGTGGATATTGTTGGGAGTAATATGTGACAAACTGGAAGAGTTGTGTGTATGTGAGGGAAAAAACTGCTGTTATTTTATTCACTTTTTGACAATAATGTTGCATTATTTTGTCATCTGTTTTATAGTCACCACTACTGCTGGCAAATACTTTACAGCTTACTACTACAGGCTCCTCTGCTACCAAATTTTTCATTCATTCTATCAGTATTCCCTAAGCAGTGTTCTCTGAGAAGGGCTTTTCTTCTAAGAATTTTTACAGTCAATGGCAAACTCTAAGTAGAAAGATCTGAAAAGTGTCACTTACACTATTTATGATGTCTCATAACACATAGCTAGGAAGCAAGATGTTTTTACTAAATTCAACAATCTTCACCTGTTTTGCCTACAAAAGAGTTTTTAATATAATCATCCATATTTCATTCCCACATCAATGCATTCAAATCATTCACCAGTGATTTGCTCATCAATACACTGTGCTACTTCATATACTGTATTAAAATCACACAAATTTTCCATTGACTGTTGAGGTAGCAGATATGACAGGTATCATAAGAAAAATGTAATTCAACTATGATTTCATAAAATTTCATCCACATCTTATTCTTTGTTTCACTTATCAGGCAACTATTTAATGTGTCACATACGAGCTGCACACTTTCACATGGCATTTTGCTCATAGAGCATTGACTGTTAGGACAAGCCCCTGCTTTTTCTCCCAGGCAGCCAGTATATAGTGCATAGCTTGCTTCTTTTAAAAGAAAACATGTGCATTGGGTTAATGCAGCACAGAAGGGACATGAAATGAAGCAACACTTTATGGTTTGAGTAACTGAGAACAGAAACTTATACCCACAAAGATTGAACACTTTTAACGGTCCTATTAAGGGGGTAAAAGCACTCTTTGCCTATTTCCCCTGTCTTAGCACTGAATAACATTCAGAATTACTTTTTTCTCAAATCTCTTTGAATGACAAACCCCTTTTTTGCTGATGAGGTGTCTGGGTATGTTGAATTGAAGGACTAGGTACAGACTCGTCATTTTTACAAATAACAGAGTGGAACACAATGGACAACACCATATATGAATTGGTAATACTTTAACAATGTCTACAGTGCACAATATTGTTACGTAGGTAAGGTTGGCAGAGAGCATCAACATTCTGTAGCCACATAAACTCAGCCAACTTTTGCAGATTACAGAAGGGCCACTTAAAAGTGCATGCCCAGTACATTTCAGAATATTTCTAGTTTTTACTCAGCATTTGTATCACATTTGCAAATAATGTTACAGACAAACTAATAAAATTTTCAGCTTCTTAAAGTATTTAATTATCTACAATAGTTGTGTTCTTATGTTAGAAAACCAAATTTTTCAGATGCACATTGTATTCATCAATATATTCCAAACACCTAAAACATAAATATACTTGAGTTACGAAATAATGACTTAATGCACTCATTCTGAAACACTCACCTGAATTCTCACAGCTGAAGTAAAGGCGAGATTTCCATCTGCACGAGGCACACTCTGAGTGCGGAAGCCTCTGATAATAGTTGGAGCTCGAAGGTCAAGAAGCACCCAATTGTTACCTGGCTCTACACTGCTGCCGCACCATCCATCTGGATTATTCAAGCGCACCATCTGAAACAACAAAATCACATTAAATCAGAATATTTTGCCAACACTTTTTGCTTTCATTAAAAAACAGTTACAGTGTGCAACAAAATTTCTGCTTATACAACTATGTTTATTTGCTGACATAATTTTTGATAAATTATCAATTCATAGTGTTGCTAAATGCATGCAGCCAGTTAGATGCTTTCCATCTAGAGATTTTTATTTCTGAAATGTAAAATTAGTCCTACGACCAAAATTATTGGATCAATTTCAATAAGCTAATACATACCATTAAAATTTAGTTTGTCCTGACAATAAATATAGAAAGAGAATAATGCAGTGGTGCAGACAACCATTGCCTGAGGCAACATTCAAAATCAAGAAATTGAAACAGCTTATCCACTTCATCTAATGCCAATAGAAAAATCTGAAATGACAGCTTCAACTTCCAGTTTCAAACATGGACTGAATGGATGATATTTACATAAATAGTCATGGCATTATACATTTTTTTATAATTTATGGATAGCAAATATGAAAGTATTCGATATTGGATGACCAATTAAATTCTTACACTCTTAGTATATCCTGGTTCACTGCCAGATACAGTAATGGATTCATCAGGGATTCCTCCAGTTGTAAGGCCCAAATCAGTAACAGGTCGGCATTCCAAGTTTGGTGAAAATCCCTTGCGACAGCGGCAATGGAATGATCCGGGAGTGTTGATACATTCGCTTGATGCCAAATCACATTGACTGTTGGAACACTCATTAACATCTGTAAGAAAATAACAAATGTTCATTAACTAGGAAAAATTTTCAAAACAAACTTCATTTATATCTGCTCATTCCAATTACTCAATATTATTTATAAGTTCTATTTAATGATTATCCTTCTGAAAATAAATAAGAACATATACAGTAAACAACTCTGTTGCTTTACCTTCACAGGTTGGAGGATTCATAAACTCCTGATTACTGCTGCACTGCATTATGTTTGAACCTATCAATTTGTAGCCCTTGTGACACTGCACTCGAGCCTCGTCTCCATAATAATACTCCCTGGAGATGTCAGTTATAAATCCATTCTTTATGGAAGGGAAGTTATAACATCTAACACCTGCAACAAATCAGAGACGTAAAGTAGGAATGTTTTATCCAATGCAAAAAGTATGAAGTACATTTAATAAAAATAAATAAATACATGAATAATAAGAAAATAGATGTATAATATTTGAATTTTATCTTACGTGAACATGTTGGTACACTTCCAGACCAGGTTCCATTGCTCATACACAAAATAACAGGATGACCACTACGTATGTAGCCAGGCTCACATTCATATCTAACAATAGTACCATAACTTCTACCACCTCCATTTAATATTGTTGTATTAGCATGAGGAGACTCTGGCAAAGGTGCGCACTGAGAAGCTGTGAAAGAAAACAAAATTGCATTTTTTAGATAAATTTCAAAACCTGAATTGTTGACTTCACTTTACACAGTTAATTACCCATTTGTGAGAATGGCGAAGTTAAAATGTAGTCTTTAATCATGTAATTAAATAACACATATGAATCTTACCTAAGCAAGTTGGTAAACGTTCCCATCGTCCATCTGCCAAACAAGATATACGTTCCAGTGGTTGCCCTGAGGGAAACGCAAAGCCAGCATAGCACTGATACGTTGCCTCTCCACGATAGGTAACATTTGTGGCACCAATAGAAAATCCATTATCAATCTGTGGCACAGGACCACAATAAACCTCTGAAAATGAAGATGGAAAATATATAAAAAATTGTGACAACTTACTAAAACACTTCACTTTTTCTTTGCATTCAACAAATATAAAATGATTTATGTTCCGATAAAAATATTGAATTTCTTTGACAAAAAGAAAAATACCTTGTTTCATGAGTTACTTTATATAAAAAATTCACTTCAAGGTGGATACAACATTTGTGAGTATGCTTTCCTGTTATGAGTAAAAGTAATACTGCTGAAGAATTAATAGCTGCATCACAGATCATAATTCACTTAATTTACTATTATTCTTCTAACATTAGTTATGTTTGTTTTACCAACATGTTTACTCTAAATTTGATTATTTTTTATTGTGTAGATGCATATGATACCTGAAAAAAACCTACATTCAAGGGGATCTCCGCACTAGGGATCCATTGGAACAAAAAGTATATCTAATATAATTTCTTTTTGTAATATTTCTGATTTTTAAATTACCTTGACATGGAGGGATATAATCAACAGACCAGTTTCCACCAAGCATACACTGTGTAGTGATACGTGAACGCCCAGTGGCAAATTCCTGACCCACCGGGCAAGTGAACGTCACCTGTGTGCCAAATGCTGTGTCTCTACTTGAAGCTAGAGCACCCAAACCTGGCTGAAGAACTGGGCAGTCTGTGAAACAATACACACATTAGAAATTCTTATTGCCCTATTATTACATGTTCAATTCTTCTGACAAATGATTAACTCTACAGAATGACCACAATGAGGTGAGCAAAGTCACAAAGAAAAACTAGTATGATTTGAAAAGGAGCCAAAAGATATACAACACTAGCTTTCATACAGTTTTATTCTTGTAGCAAAACACGTCTGACAAAATACTATACAATATATTTTTACACTTTTCTTACCTGCAGAAAATGTAGCTTTCCAACCCAAACTGTTATGCAAAGCATCAGTCACAAATCTAACCAACATTTCACCACTGGAAGCAGTAAGTGTAATGCGTGGTACAGCATTTGCAGTGAAACCATTGCCAGGATGCAATCGCAGGCCACTAGTACTTGAACCATCAAAAACCTAGTAAATATAAATGTACAACATTAATATCTCACAATCATACTAGCATAGATTATGTATAAATTTGTGTTCTCTGTTGAACAGTTAGTGTCTGGAAATGTGCAAGCAGTCCCATTTTTATGGTTTCTTTGAAATGATCCCTATAAATGAATCAAAGTCAGTAATCATTCATAGGTTAAGTTTCATACACACCAGGTCAAAGGTATTTAAAACATTCAAGACTGGTGTAAGTGACCCAGGATGGGGCAGCTGAAGTGCTGTTTTTAACAAGTTTACCAAAAATTACATCTTTCTATCTACAAATGCAATAACTGAGTTAGCTGTCTCCTTTGAAACAATGAAACCTCATTTATCTATTAAAGAGATTATTATTAAATATTAAAATTAGCACATACACAATTTTTTGTTTGGTAAATCTTGATTTTATCCCCCATCCCACCCCCCAGAGAAAAAACTTGTACATATAGTTCTTACAGATCACCTTTACCTTCTGAATCAGAATCGTCTATTTCCTCTTACAGGGCATTGAAAATGTCGCTCTCATGGAACTTCGCCATGTCGAGAATATGCAGAGTGCAAGCAATGCAGGTAGCACAAGGAAGCAGTATAGGACTCAATAGAGAGCGAGAAATACAAAGCCACTCACTGTGTGGCAGTACAATGCAGAGAATCTTTCTATTTCATTTTACATGGTTACCAACAGAGGGCAGGTTGCAAAATAGCCGCAACAAATTTTTAGCATTGCACGAGTCAGACTCGGATGCCATCCGTCTGACTAACTACCGCTGAACGAGTCTGGCTGTGGCGTCTTCCACAATGTGTTAACATATTTCTGCTAAAGATATGAACTATATGACATTTGCTATTTCCAGAACAATTTCTTATACACGAGGTCACAGCTCTTTTCTCCATTAACGTTTAAAAGATCTTTCCTTTCTGTATTGAAGTTGCTTTTTATTTTAGTAAACCAAAGGGCAATGCCCAATTTTTTATAATAAATTATTTTATTTTCTATATTCAGATACGTATTGGCTTCTTTGACAATCAACCAAGTACAGAAATCTATAAAATATCTTGAAAGAGCCTCTTTTTGAAGAGTAATGTTAATGAAAATGCAATAATTTGATTAAACTAACCACAGAAGATGTTTGGATGGAGGGGAGAACCTTGTATTCATTATTCAGCACAACAGAACTTATGCATTTACATGTTTTCCTTGAGACTTGCTTACTTGATTCCAGTTGCAGAGGTCTTTCTAGTATCCTTGACTGTATCTTCACAGTAAATTCTATTGCAGTTCACTTGACACTAAGACTGATAAAATCATATTTCATGATGATAGTCCAAGTAGTTTCATCATTATGTGGTAATTTAGCAGATTACCATCTAGACACAAACATCCAGCTTATGTCTCCGACATAAGCAGCAGTGTGAAACCTTGTGTTTGCACAAACTGGACAGTGACAGATCTTCAGAGCCAGCTTTGTCTGTGGCTGAGCAGTCACCCTACTCTGTCCCCAAGGCTGCCAGCAGACACAAACTGTGACAAGGCTACCTCACAAATTTAAATTTCTGTTGCAAAGCCATCCTAAGTGGCCCTTTCCTTCTATCACCTGGGGTGTTCCTACCACCTATTTCTTAACCCTGCTCACAAATCCTGGCTGTATATTTATATCTCTCTGTTTCCACGCCTCCAGAAACAGTTTGAACGTTGGAAGGAAAAAACGACAATGGTTCCGTCACAGTCAGTGCCGATCACACTCCAGCAGCTACTGTTCAAAACTGGACTAGATTTCTACACAGAGACCTTTGCCAATGCCATCAGAGGCTTCCTGGCTGTAGCTGTTCAAATACTACACCTTCCACATGAAACCTACAATTCTAAGAAAATTATAGCTTTATTTTTAAAGGAAAGTGCAATGAAATGTAAGCTTTAGTAAATTACAATAAAATAAAATAAAAGGATTACTGACCTGCACAAAATCAGATTGATGCACAGTAAAATTCTCAAATTTTAGAGAAAGTGGTCCTCCACCTGGTTTTTTCAGTTTGAATAAGCACTCTTGATTGCTAGGATAATTTGTGATTCCAAAAGCAGGTGAAGAAATTGTGCCATTTTCAGCTGTGAGTGTTGCCTTGCATCCTAAAAATAACTGGCACAATTAGTAAATCCAACAAAGGAAAAATAAAAAAAAAGGCTTTTGATATAGAAAATACTACACTATATTACCCACAAATATGCCCCAACATTTCATCAACTAAAATTGCCTTATCGACAGTGCTTTGTAATAAAGAAGAAAAAGAAAGGTATTTACCTTGTGAGTAATTAATTTTAAATCCTCTCCTCGAGTCTCCAAGACTTGTTTTAAAGTACAGATATAGCTTATTTTCTGTTGACACTATAACAGGTGGATTGTCTTCTTTGGAACCTGTTAGCCTTTCTATAAGTTGACTCTTAGGACTATCTCCATTTCTAATCAGAATATAATCACGTTCAACCTCCAAGTCCAAGTCTTCTATCTGGAAAGGTAAAATACAAATCGTTTGTGAAGTTATAAGCAATGCATATACATGTTTATTTTACAGTTAGAAGAAACCAAACAGCTAAACATATTCCTGAAGTTGAGATGATTGAAAAGCAATGTGAGACCACGTCTTAAACCCAAATTTCCTCTAATCGTAGGTAGCCATCTCATAGAATAGAGCACATGAGCCCATATCCAGGCCTAACCTGTAATTTTCTTATTACTGATGTGCCTACCTATGTTTTTTGAAAATTACTTTTTTAATGGAAGTTTGTTTTGTTCTGGCATTAACTTGTGGAGGAAAAAAAAAAAAAAAAAAAAAAAAAAAAATCTTAAGGTTTACTCACATGTTGTTCATTTATTCATAATGTAAATAAACCAAACAAAATCATCACTACAATACCCATACTGTAAAGGCACAATGTTCATATTGTAAGGCCACGATGTTCCTAGGAACTACAACATAAGGCTTGAAAGCCCTGGACTTGGATAATTCAGACACCAGTTGTTATTAGAGTTCATTTAAAATTTGCAAACAAATAAGTAGATTTTAAGTTGTAGGATGATAATACTGTTTAATGGACTGTGAATTTTAGACACACACATAAACCTCAGCAGTAAAAACACAACCAACAGCTGCTGGAAAATGATCTTATTTTATTTTTTATGATTGCAAAACTTTGTGTTTTTAAATATTGCACTGAATAACATTCGTTTGCAAACACATATTTGACAAACCTTATTGTATCTTATACAAGTCAAATTTTAAGATTACAAGTTTAGCTTCATCAAAAGTGTTAGTATTTTACCTCAAGCGTTATAACACGTCCCATTTGAGTTGTAATAATATATAGGCATTCCAGACCACCAGGATAATCTTGAGGATAACCTGGAGATGTTAGAGCTTGTGGCTGATTTGTTGCACGTACTGTACCCCCACATGTTTGTGGTTCAGTCTTCCATGATGCCCTGTGAACAGATGACCAGTTTTGTAAATGAAAGTTAAATATAAATGCTCAGAATTAATTATGTTAATGTATTTATCAAGATTACCTGAATCCTTTCTTCTCAACAGATGCATCAGTACTGAACTTGATTATCATGAAATTTGATGCAGACACAAACAGTTTGCTGCTGAGTTCCATTTTTCCAGACAATGTAGCAAGATTAACAGCATTATCTTCTGTACGTCCGCCAACAAGTATTTGTACCGTATCAAATGATTTCTCTGTCTCGAAATCTTGGAACTACAGAAATATGCAAGGTAAGTAATTTAAACTTCAGCAAAAATTTCCAAACTTACAAAAACTACAATAATGTTTACAGTTTGCATGCATTATTATGCTATTTGAAAGTTCTCATGTTTGTGCTGCACTATATTCCACCCCTTTAATGGCTTAGAATGAAGACATAAGTGTTGTATATTTATATATTTTTAAATTCATTACTCTCACAGTGGAAACTAAAACAATGACACAAACAGAAAATCTGCTACTTGTGGGATAAAAATACACTCATGTAATGTTTCATTACAGAATATTATTGAATTGTTAAATAAATCACCTGAAGAAGGATATTGTGTCCTTGTGGACCTTCCAAAGTCCATTTGCAATCAGAAAGGGGCTCATATTTCTGTGGGTAATTAGGGCTCTCAACAACATCTCCACTGCTTGCCATGTAATAATGACAGTTTGCTGGACAATCAAGCTCATCCGACCAGTCGCCACAGTCATTTTGCTTGTCACAGCGGAAAGCGGAATTGATGCATCGTCCATTTGAGCAATGATATGAACCTGTGATTAGAAATTTATGATAAATTCATAATGCCTATGTAATATATTAGGCAATGCAATATTAAGTCTTTGTATTAATGTTAACACCAAGTTTATTCTGAATGGATTTCAATAACCGACCTGTAGAAACTTAAAAAAAAAAAAATAAAAAAAAAAAATAAAAAAAAATATATATATAAATAAATAAATAAAATCTAGGATGAAATAACAATATTATAGAAACAATAGATGTCTACTCCTCATATAGACAATAAGTCACAACAGTCCTAACAAAAATACTGCTCAATAATTTAGCTTTCAGCCCAGAAAGTCTTCTTCAGAAAGGACACACACACACACACACAGTCATCCAAACAAAAACAGCTCATACACATTTGAGCATGTCTCCAGCCACAGCTGATGGAGACAGTGATAATGTGTATGTGAGTCATGTTTGCTGGTTTCTAAATTGTTGAGCAGGCATCATGTCACCTATGTGAAGATTAGCAATTTATCCTTTTCTTAATAAAGCTGAAATACTTTTTTGTATGTTATAATTCTTAGTAAAATTTTGTTTGCAGTATTACAGTTAGTGAAACTGTTTTTTGTTTGTCGCCAATACCTCTAGTAGGAAGCACATTAATAGTACAAGCACTTATTTCAGTAAACAAGCAACTCACAAAGAATGTCTAGCATAGAGTTAAAATTGATTCTTTACATTATTATGATCCTTAAGTGAAGACAAAGTGAATATCTCAAGTACAAGCATACCTGCTGGGCAAGCTGTAGCTCTGCACAGGAAAGGAAGGAGTGATCCACATGTTGTCAGTTCCCAGGATTGATATTCATCATTGATCTTCACAGCTACACATTCACCATCCTCTGGAGATGGTTGTTTTAATGCCCAAAATCCTAAAATTAATAATGGCCATATAGTTGTCATACCTCAACAATTTTAAATAGTGCAAATTGCACTGAGAGACATAGTGTCACTTACAATGTTCTCCACATGTAGTACCATACAATCAAAATTGTGATTAATTATGCTGTCAACCAAAATCATTGATTAATTGCAGGTTACCTGCTTCCCAACCATAAATATTATCATGCAAATGTGATGAAAAATATCAGAACAACAAATCAACTTATCAACAGACATTTGTTTGAAACTAACCTGCATACTGTGAGACTAGTAGCCCTGCAGCAGACTCGAGTGTATTTGTGCGGAGATCATCGAGGGCAGCAAGACCCAGCCAGTACTGATGGCTGCTGTGGTCTCCCGGCTGCAGACTTCGAAGTGCTACAGTCGCTGTATAGTTGTTTTCAGCATAAGATTCCACCAGCACGAGGTCACTGCCGTACCTGCCCCACAACAAAAAGCAATTTTTACTGTCTTCATAATGAGAAAAATTGTAGATTTATAGGAAATTGTGGCAATTGTGAAATTTACAAAAACCAAAATATGATAATAATTTGATTACCTCCTGCAGAGCTCAACAGCTTTCTCCCATGAATGTGGAATACTGAAGAATTTGTAACAATGTAGACCTCGTAGTTCCCATCCTGAAACAATAAAATCAACAAACATCAGTAGAGCTGTAAATTACCACAAAGGAACAATAAACTACCTACACCCGACCACACACTGACTACACTAGCTCGCCTGCCACCGGGCCAAATTATGCAAGAGACGTAAGTTCAAATACTAATTTCCCACAAATTTTCAACTTTCCCCACTGATATATTTTAGTACCTCTAGGCAGCTAATGTCTGTAACTTCTTTGGGCCTTATTCGTAATGGTTGCAGGATCAAAATTGTGTCTTATGATTTTGAACATAGATTGTCTTAAAAGCGGCAACCATAACAGTTACTGTAAATGCAAATAAGCAGCCCAACAAGATGCCTTGTAACTAAACAAACTTTACCCTAATTTCGATACCATCTAAGGATGCTCTAGTTTTATAGATCTCACGTCATAATTTCATACTTCTGATGAAGACACCTTTATATGGAGTCAAAATCCGGGTAAAGTGTATTTAATTACACAGCAACGTTTGGGGCTGCTTATTTGTATTTACAGTAAACAAAGTGGTGTCTGTTCTTTTGTATGTATTGGAAAGAACAGACACCACATATAAAATTCGGAAGTAGTTTTATTATTATTATTATTATTATTATTCTTAAGGGACATAACTACGGGGTCATCTGTCCCTAAACTTACAAACTATGTATGAACTAGCTAACACTAAGGACGGCACAAATATCCATGCCCGAGGGAGGAATTCGAACCCCCGACCGTAGTGGTCGTGCAGACCGTGACTGGAGCGCCTCAGTCCCCTCGGCCACCGCGGCCGGCTTCGGAAGTAGTTCTACTACAGTCTAATATATACAGTCGCTACACTCAACCCCGTGAAAGTTGTTACCAACTGACATTTGCAACGACACTAGCGGTGTGCAAGCCGCCGAAGGAGTGATGATTGTTTATAATTATTTTTGTACGTAATTAACGAAATAGTACAATTTTTGCGTTTCAAGCATTAGTAAAATATCAAGAGACACACATAATACAGAAATTAATGTAAAAACAACTAAATTTAACTGATTCAGTGGTATAACAACTTCGTCATGAACAAATAGTGTACAAGCTTCAGCTCCCAACATTCTCCGCCCAGTAGCCACGTTTAAGTGCGTGATCTGTATATTTGCAGCTTATTCAGCTGAAAGCAAGTAGAATGTAAACATAAGATAAACATAATTTTCTGTAATGGTCTTTTCTTACCACGACAGGCACTTTTTTACGCAAATCAATACAATGTGGACTATAATGATTCGCACATTTTTACACCTCATTCGTCTTTCTTATACGCTCATATCTTCTAAGCGTAATTACTTTAGCTTAAAGGGCCAATGTTTTGAAGATTTTGCCGTTTGAGGTTCAGCTGTAGTAACACTGTAGTTCTTTGTTAAAAAACAATATTATTATTGTTTTTGTCGTTTAATTGCCACGTCTGTGAAGTTTTTCTTTCAGCTACTGTAGTGGCTAATTTGGTACCTTAAATACCGTAGTTAATAGTTATTGCATTCTGTATACGTTTCCTGCGTTGCGCCCTCACCAATTTTATTGGAAGTGTATTGGAGGTACCTCAACGTTCCAGAGTAGAAAAGCGATGTCTTTCTGCCAAAGGGCAGGTCTTCTGGTATTTCCTTGACATTTTATTATTGTTAATAGAAAATGAAATTATTAAGTAGAAGTCCGTTGTTACAAGATAATTGCCGGCCGCGGTGGCCGAGGGGACTGCGGCGCGCCAGTCACGGTCTGCACGGCCAGTACGGTCGGGGGTTCGAATCCCCCTCGGGCACGGATATTTGTGTCGTCTTTAATGTTAGCTAGTTCATAAGTAGTTTGTAAGTTTAGGGATTGATGACCCCGTAGTTAAGTCCCATAAGCTATACAAACATTTGAACATCTTTTTAAATAAGATAATTGTAAATAAACTGTCCTGTAATGTACCGTTTCGTATCTTGTCAGGGATGTTAGAAAAGTGAAAACCTAAGACAAATGTGAAGCTATTTTTAAGTTAGTACCCTTTTTTATGGCACTACATACGTTCGATAATGTAAAAAGTGTGTTAAAATCAATATGTACGATACCATTCGCACTCGTCCAATGTCGTATTCAGAAATGTAGCTTGCCGACCGCTTGGAGCGCTACTGTCGCAGTGTATAACAGAAATCTGTGGGAGTGTCGTGACTATAAATGTTAGACTGTTGTTCTTTTATCTACTCCAAAGTCCCTTGTCTCGACTCGATCCACAATCAGTTTGTTTGGCTGCGTAACAATTCGCATCTCAACTTACTTCCTCTTTCCTTCCCAAAGCCTAATAATATCTTTGATTCCTTTACGTAATCCTTTTAGTCGCATATACTCTTTCCATGTTTCAGTCTTCCCTTTTTTGCTCTTAAGATTTCACCCCGTTTACATGGGCTCCCAAAACCGGATTTCGTAAACCGATTTCCCAAATCCGCTTTATACACTGTTTACATGCAACACATCTTCCGGAAGACGAAAACCGATTTTCGTAAACCGTTTTTTGCTGTCGCGTTTACATGGTATGCCTGAATCGGATTTCCTAGCCCTCTTAATATGGCGGCTGAAAAACAGCTCATTCAGTTCCTGATTTAGTCCGCACAATCGCTATTTTTCTTTATTTAAATACACAGTTTTATATTCACTCTAATATTTATATTTCACATTAGAAAATATCACTCTTCCCATAAGTGCAGAAAATTCTTAACAAGAAAACACATCTGACAAGACAAGAACGCTTCAATTTGGTTGGTCATTTAAACACTCCAAAATCGATTCTGGAAATCCAGTTCCATAATCGATTTTCGTGCTCATGTAAACGCAACCGTTTTTGAAGCGTTCTTGGATTGTCAGATTGAGTTTTCTTCTGAAGAATTTCGGCCCATGTGGACAGACTGACATTTTCTACCATGAAGTAAAAGTATAAATATTAGAGTGAACATGAATTTGTGTATTTAAGTAAAGAAAAATAGCGATTGTTCCAACTAAATCAGGAACTGAATCAGCTGTTTTTCAGCCGCCATTTTACGTGGGCTGGGAAATTCGATTCAGGCTGCGACATGTAAACAGCACAGTGAAAAACGGTTTACGAAAATCGGTTTTCGTCTTCCGGAAGATGTGTTGCATGTAAACGTAGTGATTCAGTTCAAGATTGTTGATATTGAATGCAACCAATGGAGTGCTGCGCATGTTTTAGGTCATTTTATTGGCGACCTTTCCCGCGGTCTGTGTACTGACGCAGAGCTAATCGGCCGCTCGTTGCAGCTTGAGCAATCGCCGGACTCTTCCCGAGCCGCTGGACCTCCCGGCCAGCTCTCTCCAGCTTCTCTGCAAGTAGGTCGGCCGAGGTATGCCAGACGTTGTAGAAAGCGACCAATACACCTGGCGAGCCTAAGGGAGGCACACGTGCGTCTGTGGGCCTTCTTTGAAGTCGCCGCATCACGCACTGGCCTATCTGCCAGCCGGACAGACTAGCCGTAGCGATGGGTCGAACTGGGCCATTCGTGTCAATTACTTTTCGTCATTCACACTCTACTGTGAAGCCTTCAAATGAAGTAATTCTGCCATGAAATACTGAGACCTGACAAGACTGCTCGGTTTGTATTTCAGCAGCGCTTTTGTTCAACGCACTTCACTACTCAGTATTTATTATGATCAACAGATGGCAGGACTATGCAATTATGTGTAAAGCTCGTAAAGAACCTAAGTAGGCGCTCTAATTATGTGCAGCCATTCTTTCTCGGACTTAATCTCAACTAATTTATAGACCATGGCTGAAGAAGACAAGTAAAATATAAACAGAGAAGCCTATCTCATATAAAGAGGGAAATACATTTAATTTTTCTCGTCATTTTCGCATGACGGTGAACACTGCGATGGCTGCGTGTGCCAAATGTTTCGATAATAGGCCGCTACTGCGACATGCAACGCTTCTTCGATATTACCAAATTAAGGGACAATTAATTAAGGTATGTACACATGTTCAGTCAGGAAGAACAGTAAGTATCACGTGCCAGATAAAAATTAAACAGTATAAATTTTTGCGAGGGAACAAGCAACGATAGCACTGCGGTGGTCGCGTTTCCATACGAATCGATAGTAGGCCGCGAATACGATATGCAACCATAATTGTCCCATCGATTTTATTTTAATCGAGAATCATAGTATTTCAATTGAAGAAGTAAACTTTCACGTTGGGTTAAATTGTACGACGCTTCTCGCCGGGCTGCAGTGCTTATGTTGGCACTAATTGTGGTAACGGCAACTCAGGTGACCAATAAATGTTTTTTCGTGGCAACTTAAATTTAAACGTAAATTATTTTCTGAACGGACAAGTGTACTTACAAGAACCTGTCAACCATAGAGCAGGTACAGTATTAATTTTGCTGCGAGTGAAACGAGCGGCAATAACATTTACTCTGTAGCTCGTGAAAAATATTAACGCAATTCTACACTTCATTGTTCATCTGTTGCCAACATAAGCGCTGGATCCCGGCGAGAAGCGTCGTTAAATTTTACCTTCACGTTGGGCACTGGTACGATTTTAAAGCACGATGTGAAGGGAAGGGGAAACAAAAGTGAGTCAGCAAGCCACCACCAAACGAATGAGCTGTGAATGTTACTGTGCGTGCCAACTTTGTTTGTGCAGGCATGTATGAAGTGTGAGAACTGTGAAGTTGTTTCAAGTTTCAGTCATTGGAACTGAGGGATTAGTTCACACATTATAGGAGTGAAACATTTACCAGCTACCCAGCAACAGACATAAGCAACCCTAGACAACGTGTGGTCAGCCAGGTCGATTACACTTTGAGCTCTGTATTCGGCTATATCAAGGCCAATACCCAATTCAAAAATGAATGAATTAGCAGAACTTCTGCAGGAAGAACAGCGGTGGGGAAAGGAGCATCCTTCAAACTTCTTCAACATGACACAAACTGAACTATTGCTTAATTTTTTTGTGTATACAGTTTCTTTAAGCATGTGTCTTTGCATCTTGAAGGACGCCATCAGATGACACGATATTAGCTTTCCTTTTTTTGTAACAAATTTCAATTAAATCTTACATTTTTAGCGTTTTCTCAAAGAATGCATGATGGGGGTAAGACTGTAGGTGCCGGAAATATCTTCTGACTTCTCGTTTAACGCTTGCCGTTGTGAAATAGGAAAAGGATAAGTTAACTAGGACTTTGTAATTTTCCGGCTATTCATAATTAGTGTCACTATCGGAATAGGGAAAAAATCATTATCATCGGCAGTTTCAGAAAGTATTTCTTCAATCATTTTTGACGTTTTGAATCCTTATGACGTACTATTATGATTAAAAACAAGACAAACAAACCAATATAAATAATCATAGTTCCAAAACAACGTTAAACAAATGTCCGAACAGCAGAGACGTTGCAAACTAAAAGCGCGAGATTTGTTTTGGAAATATACATCGCTATATAATTTTTTCTAGTTACTTCCTGTGATCTAGCGCTGAAGTGGTAACCTACAAACACTGTTTGGGTTTTAGCGAGAACCGTAAACTTTTGTTTGAACCTATAAAAAACGACCGTGTTTTCTTGTGTCTCACCCGTCGTAATATGCGCACGAGAAGTGTTACAAACACTAACAAGTGTTTAAATGAAATCAGCACGCTGATATTGCATTGTGCGAACTATCGATTTACCTATCATGTTGCGATTTTTTTTTTTTTTTTTTTTTTTTTTTTTTTTTTTTTTTTTAATAACGCCTCTAACAGCTGTCCCTAGACCCAGTTTTTATCGAAGCACCACCGGTTTCGGGCCTAAGCCACATCATCGGGTGCACATAAAATTCAAAACATGATAAATGCCATGACAAAGGAGCTACGAACAAGTGTTAACTCTTAAACCATGTTATCCGTGGGACTGATCACCACTGAATCAAAATTTTGGCGAAGAAATATGTCATGTAACCGCTCCGGTACTCATATTTCTTCGCGAAAATATTAAGTCATTGTCGATACGTCTGACGGTTAACATGGTTTTAGACGTTGACGGGCGAATCCCTTTGGCGTGGCGATTACCATGTTTTTAACTTCTATGCTGTGGATCTAGGCGATAGCGCCTCGAAAAAAATTATTGGGACAGCTATTAACAAAGGCACAAGTTATTTTTTCCTAGGATATACTACCACAGCTGTGGTTGCTCTGAACCCCGTGTCTCTGGTAAAGGTTTCATTCCTTCAACCACGTTAAATCACTACCATTACATGGAAGGCGTCTCGCAGTATGTAATTTGGCGTACAGATGCATAATTATGTGTCTTCCCGCATTAGAATGCAGTACTTGTACCGTTTAACTGTTCTGTTTGCACTTCAAAGTTACAACATAAGATGTCCACCTTATTTTCAGTGCAAGAAAGCTCTTATTAAGATCATTTATATAAGAGACGCGCCGCGGTGGAACAGCCGAGCGCTCTAAAGCGCCTTGCTGCGGAGCGCGTCGTTCCTCGTCGTCGGAGGTTCGAGTCCTCTCTCGGACAAGGGTTTGTGTGTTGTTTTTAAGTTAGTTTAAGTAGTTTGTAAGCCTAAGGACTGATAACCGCAGTAGTTTTGTCCCATAGATTTACAAACATTGGATAAGAGTCGCATTTCATCTTATTACTGTGCTATACAGTTGAAATGCGAAATGAATGTAATTAAAAGGTCGTGACATATAGTTATCCTGAGGAACCTGGCGCGAGAGGAGCGGACATTACTACTTTTGGTCAATTTCTGGTCATTAGCACAGAGCATAGAAGCTATCTTTTATGTTCTGTGGTCATTGTGACACATTCCATCCTCTGACAAACCCAATCTTCGGTCTGTTACATCACGCTGCATACGTGTAAAATTAGTAGCAGATTAAGAAGCGCACATTTCATATAGTGAAGGACAGCTTCTCTTTTACCTCACCTTTACCTCTAACTTATATGTACGCTGCTGGCCTTCAAAACGGCAACACCGTGAAGGCAGTATGCAAAAATCGACAATTTGCATGAAGTACGTGCTTGGACATGCAAATGATTACAAACAACAAATTAGGAAAGAGTAACGCCATCTACATTCCGAATAAGAAAGGCATAGTCTTTCAGTAATTGCATCTGAATGTTGTTTGTGAAAACGTGGTGTTATTCCTCTTGCGTGGAGACTAAACGTTTGCCAGCGCGTGTTGGAGTTCGACAGTGGCGGGATTGTTAAGTCTACCACAACTGCAGTTTGTGTCGTTTTCTGCTATTTCTGTTCGCGTTACTTAGAATCCAACGAGTGTCATGGGTATGTACACTTCTGACCACCAAAAACGCAACACTCTGACGGAATTTTCCAAGTCAGGTGAAATTTGTAGATACACATGATTATCGTTTCTGCGCAGGCGCCGTTAGCACCACTTGAAGCGCTGTGTAAAGGGGGGCAGACTTCTTTGCGGATGTACTGGAATTGTTCTTTCGTCCCGTTGTTTTGTTGAGCAACTTCGGTATGCCTGGCAGAACACAGCGAGTGTCCTCCGAGCATGTTTTGAAGTTCGAGGAAGAATAACTGCCTACAGTGGTTAGGGATTATCTTTCAGAAAAATTGGTGTTTCTGCCGGATGAGACCAAGCAACTGTGGTGCGGATCTGTCCTGGATGCAGGAGGGAACGACGACCGACAGAACCGGTTGTACTACACGCGATGACGCATATTGTGCGTATGACAGTAATGGAGAGCTCTGGCACATCACATCTACATGGGAAACTCTGCAAATCACATTGAAGTGCCTGGCAGAGGGTTCATCGAACCACCTTTATACTGTTCATCTACCACTCCATTCTCGAATAGCGTGCGGGAGGAAAGAACATCTGAATCTTCCTTCAGTAAAAAGCCGTCTTGATTGCAAATTGTTTTATTAATTAATGATGCGTTTCGCCCTTTAGCCATTTAGGAAGGCATCTTAAGATTATAATGCGCTCTCCGTGGTGTGACACCGTAAGTTGTTTTGCGGCGTTTCTATTTTTCCGGAATTTTTGAATTTCCTTGTAGCCCTTAATAGAAGCGGTGGTCTCTGATGATATTGTATGTAGAAGCCCATGTTTACAATTGCGCTCACGGGCGGGCGTGGTGTGCTGCTCCGCCGACTTGTACAGAGAAATGAGTCTGTACAATTTGTCGGAGCAGCACACCACGCCCGCCCAACCCCCGTGGGCGCAATTGTAAACATGGGCATCCAAAAATTCCAGAAAAATAAACACCGCAAAACAACTTACGTTGTCACACCACGGAGAGCGCATTATAATCTGAAGGTGCCCTGCCAAAGGGCGAAACGCGTTATTAATTAATAAAACAATTTGCAATCAAGACGGTTTTTTACTGAAGGAATATTTATTCTCACTGATTGCTGTACACCATGGACTGGAAATCATTTTACATCTGAATCTTTCCGTTGGACTCTGATTTCTCGTGTTTTATTATGATGATGATTTCTACCTATGTAGGTAGGAGTCAACAATATATTTTCGCATTCGAAGGAGAATGTCGGCGATTAGAGTTTCGTAAATAGACCACGCCGCAGCACCAGATGTAGAAGGACGGAGACGCGGGATGGATAGAGGTAGGAGGAAGAAGAGGTAGTAAGAGAAAGTGGGGTTAGAGAGAATGTGGACAGAATGCAGAACACGATTGCTTATCTCAAATGCAAATATACGCCGCTTGCTCCATAGCCGGTAGGTAAACTGTAAGATTTGGTATATGTCATGTCTGAAGCAACAACTGTTTTCATGAAATTTACTGTATGAGAAAATACAATTCCACATGTTGCTTTAAATTAATTGAAATTTTTATAGATTTCAACTCCACTACGGGTGTCTCCACCAGAAAAAAAACTATAACCTAGAAATGAATCACAACATATGAGAAGTTATAACATGAAAATTTATATTAATAACAGAAAAAAATTAATAAAGACAATGGTCAAATCACGTACTCCCACGAGACGCTTACGTATAGAGTTAAATGTGATTACGTATCTCGATCATTGCCTTTATTAATTTTTTCTGTTATAAATATCAATTTTGTGGGGCTGAATTTTCTCATACAATAAACTGGTACACTGTTTGATCTGCATGTTTCGATATAAGACGAACAAACAAAGCTTAGGCCGGTATTACACTATCAAATTATTTGTCAAAGAATTGGACAAAGAAAAATTGGACGTAGTGTAATGCGAACTAGAGGTCTGCAAATCGCCGTTTTCGCTCGCTCGTACTCGGTCGAGTGCGCAACGCTCGGCGGTGACGCGGCGAGTGTGTACGCTCGCAGCGAGCGTGTTGACACTCGAACGAGGCTGCGTGGGGCGGCGCGGGCAGCGGTCGCACAGCGTGGCGCTGCCGCTGTACTCACAAGGAAACATACCCAAGTCTGAATTTTATGAAATTTGCATATTTTATAATACATGAAAAACTATGGGACACGTAATTTTTTTAGCGGCGGCAAAACATATTTAAGGGATGAAACGGTCCCTCCAAAATTGGGGCTAAAATAGGAAAAATGGCGATACTTAGAAATTAGTGAAGCGAGTTTAATTAGTTTTGGTATGAAAATATCTTTTGATAAAAGACAAACTTAATAGATTAAACTTCGAATAAATCAAAACATTTTTAGCGCAAAAACTGGTCATTTTATGGGTAGCTGCCCCCCCCCCCCCCAATTGTTACTCCCCCTGCAATGTACCTAGACCGATCTCTTGTCAAAAGATACTTAAAAAAAAACGGGTCCCACAGTTTTTCATGTATTATAACATATCCAAAATTCATAAAAATCGGTGACACTTTCCTTGTCAGTCGCTGCGGCAGCGGCTCTGTGGCTCTGAGGTATGGGCTGCTGTTGCGTCTGACGCACCCCCACCATCTAAAGGAACTAAAATCAGTTATGTTGTAAAAAAAAATGTTCAAATGTTTGTTAAGCTTATGGGACTTAACTACGGGGTCATCAGTCCCTAAACTTACAAACTACTTATGATCTACTTACGAACTAGGACGGCACAAATATCCATGCCCGAGGGGGGATTCGAACCCCCGACCGTAGTGGCCGTGCTGACCGTGACTGGAGCGCCTCAGTCACCTCGGCCACCGCGGCCGGCAGTTATGTTGTAGACGTATATTCCTGTATAGTAGCATGTAGCCGCAATATCATTATACATTATACCGCAAACGAGACAAAAAGGTTGTTTTTACCAACTACAACATTGGGAAGTAATGTAAAGCATCCAAAGAGAAACTATGTAACGAACGACGTTTTTATTGCAATGTATAAAAGTGAATGTTACCGTACAACAAAGTATACATCGCAAATTAACATCATTATCCCCAAACAATTCCTTGGTGGGATTGTAATTGCAATGTGCTGTTGAAATATCATTTACACGTTGTAGATCGTGCCGAGTTCTTCTATCAGAGATCAGGTTCCCTTCCGCACTGAAAGTGCGTTCACTAGGTGCATTTGAGGCGGACACACAAAATACTATTTTTGCCAATATAGCTAGCTTAGGAAAGAGATTACTGTTGCGTTTCTACCATTCAAGCGGATTGTCGTTATCACCATCAATTCGTGCTAAATAAAGGTCCACCTTATTGGTAGATTGCGACTCGCGTATTTCACAGTCCAGCCATTCAGAAAACATGCACTTCATTCTTTTGGCTGGTCCACCCGGGTGACATTCTTCAGACGGTTCTAAATAAATATAGCACAGATATCACTGAAACAGCAGGAGCACCATAAATTCGCACAGCTGTGTAAACAGTTGTAATAAGAGGATTTAAAACAGGTACAGGATATATGAGCATTAGACCGCCATATGACCCTGACGACGGAAGAAAGCGCGGATCCTATATATTGCTTGCATGCGTAACTTATTATGCAGATAAGAATGACGATAGTGGCAGTGGGGGGATATATGAATGTTTCAATTGGAAAAATACCCGTTAAGGACTCACTCGGAAAAGGTAGAGGCATAGCAACCACGCACAGTGCCAACATGCTACGGGAATATATATATTGACGGGGTGCAACACAGATGTACAAACCTAACCTAACGGGTGTACATCAATATCGTGTATTTAATATCAATATAAAAGACGGAAAAAGTATTCCAGGACTTGAGAGTGATAAGAGGGATGGATATAAAATACAATCACCTTCTAGTTAAGACGGCAAATAACACCTACCACTTAACAAGCACTAAAAGTCCACAAAATGGGAACAGAAAGAAAGAAAGGTCATAGGTAACTCATTTAGCACAGAAACTTTATGTTAATCGCGTATATTAACCCGTATGGTAAAGTATAAAATGCGAAACTGAATGACTAGTTCACCTGGATCGAGAGAACAGCTTTCGAAGCACCCGGGAAAGGAACAATTCCAAATTTCTACATCTACATGGGATACTCTGCAAATCACATTTAAGTATCTGGCAGAGGATTCATCGAACCGCCGTTATACTATTTATTTCCCATTCCATTCTCGAATAGCGCGCGAGAAGAAAGAACACCTGAATCTCTCTGTTCGAGCTCTGATTTCTTGTATTTTATCCTGATGATCATTTCTACCTATGTAATGGGAGTCAACAATGTATTTTTGCATTCGGAGGAGAATATTGGCGATTGGAGTAGCCCACGACGCAGCGATAAGCGTCGTTGTTGTAATGATTCCCATCCCAGATCCTGTATCATTTCCGTAACGCTATCTCCCCTGTATCGTGACAGTACAAAACGAGCTGCCCTTCTTTGGACTCTTTCGATGTCCTCCGTGAAACCCACCTGATAAGGATCCCACACTGAGCAGCAATACTCCAAAAATGGATGGACAAGCGTAGTGTATGCAGTTTCTTTTGTAGTTCTGTTGCATCTTTTAAGGGTTCTGCCAATAAAACGCAGTCTCTGGTTCGCCTTTCGCACGACATTATCTACGTGTTCTTTTCAGTTTAAGTCTGAAGTAATAGTAATTCCTAGGTATTTTGTGGAGTTTACGGCCTTCACTTTTGATTGATTTATCTTGTAAACAAAGTTTAACGGATTTCTTTTAGTACTCACGTGGACGACTTCACACTTCTCATTATTTAGAGTCAATTGCCAATTTTTACACCATAGTGATATCTTATTCAGATTGTTCTGAAAATTTCGCAGTTAGGATGTATTCTCTAGCTGCTCCCGACACTCGCCTTGGACTCGAGTGGCGAGCGTGGAGTGTGGACGGTCGGGCCGGTCGAGCGTGCGCCGCTCGAACGAGCGTGGAGGAAGTCGAGCGCAGCCACACGCCTTGACGAAAGCTGCAGCACCGACACCTGTCGGACTGTCATAGAACGACGTGTATCACGCGATTCGAGCGAGAAACCGAGCGAGGTGCAGACCTCTAATGCGAACATCGTCCAATATTTCATCCAATCTCGGCCTCTGCCTAGATTTGATCAAAGAAATCGCTCGTCTTCTGCTTCCTGCAGTGAGAAATGTGACCGCTTGTAGCGCTAGTAGTATACAGCTTCCTTACCACTACAGCTGTTTTATTTGGAGGTTAAATATCTGACATTACTTGGACATAATGTTCGTATTCGTAAACATGGCTAGTAGTGGAATGTTTGTGTAGTGTTTTCTAGCAACAACAAAATTTTAAAAATCAGATGGGGCGTTGTGTAACAGTTGACAAGGCCAATTCACACTGTCCGTCACGTCAATTCGCGTAGCCCAATACTCTGCGGCAAAAGTGAGGTTGAGTTACAATCCGTGATGTAAAAAAGTCATTATATACTATCGGAATTTAAGTAATACCCCTAAATCTTAATACAGCCGAAGCAGATTTTAGAATGTATGATTTTGGTAATGTGGTGTGCTAAGTTCTGGGAAATGAAACAACTTTCAAAACATCGACATCTGTTTGCAAGCGAATCTATGAACATACAAATACGTCAGCCAATTTTTGTAAGGAAATAAATAGAGCCTATTTACTTTATCAGCAATGTTTCCCCCCTTACATTGTTAATAACGTCATAAACAATTTAGATTATCCTCTTTGTCAGTGCTCACATTTTCCATTTAAAACTTTATTTAATGAAACTTGCTTTATCAACTTAACAATCTTATTCGTATACACTGTTTGAGTCAGCCTTTTTGTTACTCTATTGCAAACTGTGAAGGATGAAGAGCGACAAAGTAATTAGCAGTGAACGGCCTGGATGTTCTGCCGACGGAATAAAAAAGAAAAATCCTCCCGGTACCGTAACAAATTTTATTTATCTCGCTCTGACACCCACGGTTTCATCCAAGTGCGTTTCCTTTTCTTTTTTCCCTCCTTCTCTTCTAAATGCAGACACAACGCAACTGTAGTATAAACAATAGCCAATCCACTGGCATTACGACAAATAATTTCTACGTTTTGATTAGGTCAGAATTAACAGCCGTGAAATACTTTATAAAGTTCATCTTATAACCATCAGCCGTCCTTAAAAATCGACTAGTTTCGGTCGTAGACCAACACCATTGTTAAAAAGGTATCCATGATGATGGTCTGCCGGCCGCGGTGGCCGAGGGGACTGAGGCGCTCCAGTCACGGTCTGCACGGCCACTACGGTCGGGGGTTCGAATTCCCCCTCGGGCATGAATATTTGTGCCGTCCTTAGAATAAGGTAGTTGATAAGTAGTTTGTAAGTTTAGGGACTGATGACCCCGTAGTTAAGTCCCATAAGCTTAACAAGCATTTGAACATTTTTTGATGATGGTCTACGACCGAAAATGGTCGATTTTTAAGGATTCACTAAACAACAAATTATGATTTATTTATAAAACAAATATCGTATGGTTGATACGTGTTCGTATTCCCTCTCGTTGCAGTAGCCTATTCAGTTATGGAGTGAGAGAGGAATAGCCCTCTCGGCGATAAATTGCTCAATTGTGAGAAAGTGCGCTCTACGATCCGTTCTCCTGTCCTCACAGGATTCGTGCAAATATGTTGTTTTGCTGACGGCAGCTGGGTTTTACCGAGTAGAGTCGTGTTCTATCAGCATGCCCGAAGAACGTGACAACAGACGACTCAGAACTCGACTTCCTCTGGTTTCATGGAAGTGTATGACGCATCTCGGAAAGATCTCACTGAAAGCCAATTGCAATTTTAGTTGCAACTGATTACAAAAAGGAAGATGGTGATATTATTGTGAGGAAAGAATTAGTGGAGTTTATCATATTTAGACGGTTTAAATTCACTTAAAGGGTAAATGAAACTGGTAAAGTATGACGTGCGAGATTCCAGAAAAAGTACAGTTTAAAGACAAAAGGCATCACATGTTTGGATGTCACCTATTATTACATTATTTCAGTAGTTGAGAAATTTGTTATGCTTGAGTGACAATATTTCTAGAAGGTGCTGTGTAAATTAAACGACACTCTACTATGAACAACCCTTTAATTTTAGTGAAACTGATTTCGGCGAGGAGCCTGCTAATATAGCTCTTTAGTAACCCTTTACCTTCAAAATTTTGGAAGGAGGTAGTATGGACCAAAACAAGAAAAAATATACAGTGAACATTAGCTCTATTGTGCTAGCTATGAGCACCTGTTCAATGAAAAAGCTATTTCACAATATTAAAAATGAACAAGTGCTTACAGCTTTTAAGCTTCGTTTACAAGACATTTTTTCTTGTTTCGGTGTAAGGAATATGCTGCCAAAGTTTGTCTCTTCTTTGAAGCGGGGAAGGCATCCAGTATAAAATTATCCAATGTTTCGGCCACTGATGCAATTGGCCTTCTTCAGGGAGTTTATTGGCAATCGAAAGAAGTTTACAGAGTTGCTGATGTAGCTACAAATGACTGAAAAGACAACTGAATCAAAAGTGGATAAAAATTTCCGTGGCGAATGATAGCAAACATTCTTCCCAACTTGCAAGAACTAGCACGTTTTCTGCACGGATAACAAGTTTTCGTTGTTACCAAGTCACACTGATCTTGCGCATAATACTTTTATGTTCACAAAAATTAAAGCTTTCATCGTTAAAACCAAAAGATTTTTAATTATTCCATAGATATTTTTTTTCATTCATAATTTACCTGGTTCCTGTCGACAGTGACATCATTCGAAACGGGAACTCAACATTATAACCTGAATGTAAAGATACCAGACACCGTCAGTTTGATATTTTTATGAGAGTTCCACTTTGTTAGTAACTACATATGCAGAGTTACTTACAAGACTCCGACCATACACAAAAGAGGTCGAGGGTCAACAAGTAGAATTATATGCAAAGCAAAGACATAGATTTCGGAACCAGGTCTTAAATTGTGACATACCCAGGAGCAGATATACACTCTGACCATATCTTATTGGCCATGAACTGTAGGCTGAAACTGAAGAAAACTGCAGAAAGGTAGGAAAATAAGGAGATGGGAACAGGATAAATTGAAGGAACCTGAATTTCTTGAGAATTTCATAGGGAGCTTTAGGCAACAGTTGACAGAAACTGGGGGGAAATAAAACAGTAGAAGAGGGATGGGTAGCACTGAGAGATGAAATAGTGACAGCAAAAGAGAACCAAGTAGGTACGAAGGCAAAAGCTACAAACATCCTTGGATATTATAGAAAATACTAAATTTAATAGTGGAAAGGAGAAAATATAAAAAATGCAGTAAATGAAATAGGCGAAATGAGTCCAGACGACTAAGAAATGAGATTGACAGGAAGTCCAAAATAGCTAAGCAGGAGTGACTAGAAGGCAAATGCAAATCATTAGAGGAATGATTAAATAGGGGGAAAATAGATACCGCCTACAAGAAAATAATAGAGACGTTTGGAGACAAGAAAAGCAGCTGTATGAATGTAAAGAACTCAGATGGAAAACCAGTTCTCGGCAAAGAAGGGAAAGCTGCAAGGTGCAAAGAGTATATAGAGTGACTCTACAAATGAAATAAACTTAGAGACTTGTAGGAAACGAGTAAGTATATGGAGATGAAATAGAAGATACTATACTGAGAGAATAATTTGATAGAGCACTGAAAGATCTAAGCCGAAAAAAGGCCCCGGGAGTGGTCATTCAATCAGAACTACTGATGTGTCTGGGAGAGCCAGCCATGGCAAAACTATTTCACCTGTTGTGTAAAATGTATGAGACAGGGGAAATACCCTCAGACTTTAAGAAGAATGTAGTATTTGCCATTTCAAAGAAAGCAGGCGCAGGGAGGTGTGAAAACCATCTGTTTAATAAGTCATGGTTGCAAAATTTTAACACGAATTATTTACAGAAGGATGGAAAAGCTGGTAGAAGCCGACCTCGGTGAAGATAAGTTTGGATTCAGGAGAAATGTAGGAACACGGGAGGCAATACTCACTTTACGACTTATCTTAGGAGATAGATTAAGGAAAGGGAACCCCTAAAATTTTGGCGTTTGTAAATTTGTAGAAAGCTTTTTACAATGTTAATTGGAATACACTCTTTCAAATTCTGAAGAAAGCTGGGGTAAAATTTAGGGAACGGAGGGTTATGTAGAACATGTACAGAAACCAGACAGCAGTTATCTGAGTTGAAGGGCATGAAAGGGATGTAGTGGTTGGAACGGGAATAAGACAGGTTGTAACCTTT
Source organism: Locusta migratoria (assembly GCA_026315105.1). Lineage (NCBI taxonomy): Eukaryota > Metazoa > Arthropoda > Insecta > Orthoptera > Acrididae > Locusta > Locusta migratoria. Next base: position 337,471,107 of record CM048745.1, read on the forward strand.
CTCCAATGTTATTCACTTTGTACACTGAGCAAGCTATAAAGGAAAGCAAGGAGAAATTTGTAGAAGGAATTAAAGTTCAGGGTGAAGAAAATAAAACAATTGTGTTTTGCCGATGACATTGTAATTTTGTCAGATACATCAAAGGACCTGGAAGAGCAATTGAACGGAATGGACAGTGTGTTGAAAGGGCCGTATAAGATGAACATTAACAAGAGCAAAATAAGGCTAATGGAATGCAGCCTAAGAAAATCAGGCGAAGCTGAAGGAAGTTGCTGCTGTTAATGAATGCAAGTCTTTCGTAACAAGTTGCCTAGTGTGTCGCCTGATTCAAACTAAAACGATACATTTTTCAGTGGCACTTCTTCGGCTTAAGCAATATGTTTCGTCAGAAAAGAACGGGAACAACTGCTTTGTTTCGAACAGGACTATCCCAGTACATATCCACAAGCCACAACAGTGGCTTCATCCTAAAGACTGGTTTGATGCAGCTCTTCATGCTAGCCTATTCTGTGCAGGTCTCTTATCTCTCAATAAGAACGGCATCCTACAAACTTTTGAACCTGCTTACCGTAGTTATTCATCTTTCGGTCTCTTTCTGCGATTTTTACCCCATAAACTTTCCTGCAATGCTAAATTGGTGATTCTTTGTTGTCTCAAATGAGTCCTACCAATCTTCTTTTAGTCAAGATATGTAAGAAAATCTAATTTTCAGCTTAATAGTGTAGCACGACTTTTGGAAAGCTTCTATCTTCTTTTCGTCGGAACGCCTTATCGTCCATATTTCAGACTACTAGAATTTTACACTACAGACAAATGCTTTCAGAATGTACTTCCTAACACTCAAATTAATGTTGTATGCCAACAATTTATCTTCTTCAGAAATTCTTTTCTTGTCATAGCAATTCTGCATTTTTTTTTCATCTTTACTTCGGCCATCAGAAATTACTGTGCCACCTGCATAACAAAACTCATTTACTCCTTTTATATCTCGTTATGTAATCTAATTCCTTCATCAACGCCTGATTTTTTAGACTACATTCCATTACCGTTGTTTTGCTTTTGTTAATTTTATACTCTCCTTTTAAGACACTTTCCATTCCGTTCAAATGCTCTTCCAGGTCGTTTGCTGTCTCTGATAGTATTACTATGTCACCTATATATTATATTGATGATTTTTCCGTAAGAGATAGTCAACTACGGCTAAATGCTTATTGTATCCTGTTAGAAATGTCTACTCTCTGTTTTCAATAACTTTCTGGTTTGTGGTTTGTGTGTGTGTGTGAAGGAGAGAGAGAGAGAGAGAGAGAGAGAGAGAGAAAGAACGAGAGATATAAAATAAAAACAACTACAGCAAAAGTCAGAAGAAAGAGCTACGAAGAGGGTTATATGTAAGGCGTGTCTTCATTACCAGAGGTGGAGAAAGTTGAAAGAAACGAGTTTCACACTTAAAACATAATAGAGGCAGTTCTTTAAGTTTCGAAGACCGGAATTTCAGTACATTCTTATTGACTACATGAAACAGGTTAGAAACTTCAAAAGAATAGTTCTAAAATACCCGGACAATTCTTCTCGGTTTGCAGCAAATGAAAATCCATTGATATTTGTGTACTTACCGTTTGGACAGGAGAATAAACTACTGCTGGGAGTCTGAAATGGAAAAAGATAGAAAAATTAGTGTCATTAAAACATCAAACACACTTTTTGGTAGGTAAATTAATGTGCTGTATTGCGCAAAGGAAAGGACAGAAAAACTTCACTTGAAAATGTTCTAATTTTACTTTTGGACCATTTTTCACCTTTACTACCTTGTTCGTCTAACTGAGAACCAAACGAGGATTGAACAGGTGGATAAATAAAGAAATTAAAATGTCTAATCACAAGAGAATAAATTTATGCAAACTGGAAAAGACAAGCGGAAATGATATGATGAAATATGAAATGTTTCTTTTTAGCTAAAATACTCACTAAAAATTAAAAAAAAAGACCATTGCCGTTTCCGAAATACTGTAAATAAGAGAGGGTACAAGTGATGGAGTTAGAGACATAATCAAAGAATAGGCTGTTTTACTCTAGGATAAGAAAGCCAAATGGTATGTAAAGATAGACAGTGTACATTTTCAATAATTACTCCATAGGAATAATAAAGACAAATGGTGGAATCATCTCGAAATTCATGGTAACAACACCTCAAAAATAAGTTTGAGGCTTCTCCAATATCTATGTAAATATACAATATTATTCGCTCCCCTGTTTCCAGAGACTATAATACACCACGCCTATCTTCCCCCAAATAACTTTTTATTTAGAAGCAGAATAATAATAAAAAAATAAGTCAAGTAAATGTTTCTAGGCATTAGGGGTACATTACTTATTTAGCATTGCCTTTCTTGTAAAACCCTTCTCCGGTAACATTTTGCAATTAAGGATGGTTTGTAGTGACAGTGTGGCTCAACATTCCTGCAGGACTTTCAACGACTTGTAGAGTCCGTGCCAAACCCAGTTGCTGCACTTTACCAGGAGAAAGTCCCACACGATATTAGGAAGTAACCTAGGATTTTTCTCACATAATTTTACATCATTGTTTTATTTTTACTTAAAAAGGTAAATCTTAACATTTGTTTGAACACCACAGTGCTTTACTAGGCATGGTCCTGTTGAAGGTGGTATGCCGTTGCCTTCTTCCGACCTTTCGTACTGATATAATAAGTCTTAGGATAGAAACCGACCTGGCTCACGCCGGTCTGAACTCAGATCATTGAGGTTGTTTGTTTAATTTGAATTAACTATTTTTTTATTTCTTTTTTTATGGTTTAACAGGTTCTTACTTTTTTCGTTTATTTTATTATTCAATATCTGTTGATAATAATTATTGTTCTGTTTATTCTTTTAACGATTGAAGTTATTTCTTTTGGTATACCCAGTCCGTTATTGGAGGACCTATAGTTTAACGTGGATTACGAATCACAGTGCAACTTTTTTTTTTTTTTTTTTTTTTTTTTTTTTTTTTTTTTTTCTTCACGGCAACGAACAAAGCAGAGGTGAAAGAAGTGGTAAGAGAGATGAAAATCCTAGAACTCACCGGGGATGGAAACTGGCATCTTCAGATTTGTGCTCTGACAATCTAGCATTTTTTTTCCTAGTGGTGGATCGCATTAGCGTAACTTTGGGGGGGGGGATGAGGGGGATAGAACCCCCTCCAGAACCCACCCCCTTCAAAAAAAAATCGTATAACAGCGATCTGGTAAAGGTAAAGATTGAAAACTTGGGGTGTTTTGCCTAATCTTTCATTGGATGGGAGTGAATTAGTTTCTTCAATGGAAGTGGTAGATGGTAGTTTGTCTGGAAACTAACTAAAATTTTGCTCGTCAAGCAGATCTATCCCCCCTCCCCCAAAGGCAAGTCCTAGTTACGCCAATGGTGGATCGGTTCTTTGCGGTCGTTGGATTGTATTTGTTGTTGATTGTTGACACATTACCTCAGTTTTTAAAATTATAATTACAGACGGCCCTCTTCAGGGGACCGCCTTAATGAAGCACTGTCTGTGCGGGCGAGGAGGTTTGCGCTCTGGATCTGGAGGGCTTTGCCGGCGGTAGCGTATCTGCCAGCAGGGTCACCCAAGCCGGACAGGCTGAAGGGGAGGAGCCTGACCAGGTGTGTACCTCGACTACCTACCTATCCTGCCTCCTGTCCTATCCTATCCCAGGCCTATCCCTTTTCCTTATTATTTTCATTTCGCTACAACATAGGACAGATGATAGGGCGGGGGGGGGGGGGGGACTATAGGCTTGGTCGCCAACCCCTCGAAAGGAGCTAACCCCGAAATCAAAGACCGGTCCTCCAGGTTGGGGGTTAAGCGCAGGGTTTTGCATTGACCCAAATGTTGATTACATCCTTATTTGTAGCTAGTCCAGGTAAAGTGATTGATTTTTTTAAAAATTAAAACAAAAAAGTTTCCAGACGTATATTTGTGTTATACTGCTACCAAAGAACATTTTTACGGAACAAGTGTCCCATATGGTCATTGCATTTAATTGTTAAACCATACTCTAAAATAAACAATATAAATAGGAAATCTGCATGTATCCCATTAACACTTTCGCTTATCAACAATTTGTCTTCTATTGTCACTCACCCACTTATATTTTTCTCTGTGTTTTTTTGTCTGCATGTATTCCGGTACATCGCTTTTTTCACCATGTGATGTCGAAATATCACATCGACAAAGAGTAAAAAAATACGAATGATGTTCTGAAAACTACTTAAAAACTATAATATTTTTTTGCATACTGAACAGATGCCACCGAATCAAAATCCCATAATCGTATAAAATAGCTGTTTACACGGAAGTTGCATTTCTGCTATTAGCGTATGAAACTAATGCTTCTATCTATTCAAAAGGTTTTCATAGATTAAAAGACCACTGAAGTGATTTCACTTAGGTACTATGACAAAACGTCACATTCAAAAAGAGCACAACATCGAAACACTAAGTGTGTAATTTGCAAATATGCGGAAACAGGGGAAATAATCATTATGTAAGTAATGCGCAGTTTCTAATTTCTATGAATTTCGATACGTATTTAGATTAAACCGATACACGAGCAAAGGACTTTTGACCATTGACCAAAAAAATGAATCTTGTAATCCAGGATAAAAGCTAAAAATCAAGAAAATTAATGGCAAAATCAGGAGGCGGGAGAAAAAGTGAAAAATCAGGAGACTCCCACCTAAATCGGAAGAGTTGGCAGGTATGCCCCTGCCTTGTAAAAAACTTACTATTGCTAATAATTTAACAAGGAATTCCGGACTGCCCTTACGAAGACGGAGCTGTGCATTATAAAAATTCTCCGAATCAAGAGGATGGCGAAGAACCGCACTGGAGAGGGCAGAATGGAGAAAACTTGTTGAAGAGGCCAAGACCTACACAGGGTTATAGCGCCATTAGAAGAAGAACCAGCATTACAGACGGCGGCTAACCTCTGAGCGAACGTCCTGAACTACCGCTAAGGTACCGTAGAGCACAATAGCCATCTTATTCTTCCTTTCGAGACACGATTCAAAAAAAATATTCAAATGTTTGTAAAGCTATAGGACCAGAGTGTAGTGGTCATCAGTCTCTAAAGTTACAAACTACTTAAACTTATGTAAGAACAACAAACACACGCATGCCCGAGGGAGGACTCGAACCTCCGTCGGAAGCGATCGCCCAGTCCGTAGCATGATGTCTTAGACCACACGGCCACTCCCGCGCAGCTGTACACATTGTAATCAGCATTTGATCCCAGAACTTTATCCGAGATGAATGCAGCATTTTAAAAAATTACAGAAAATAATTTTTTCTAGGAGGCGAAATGAAGTTATATACGTGCCGGTAGCTGTAAGCGGGTGGAAGATATGGTGTAAAAAATTTCGGACTGAAGGCCAGCGATGACGTTCGCGCCTCTGTAGCAAGGAGGTTACATACAGCGAAACGTGATGCCACAGACCATATCTTTGGTCTATGCGTGCTACAATGTCTTCAGCTCTTTCTGTGTAAGGATAAGCATACGAATAAGGAAATATAAGAATAAACAAATAAGGCAGTAAAAAAGAAATTTCTTTTAATACATCTTTTTGAAATCGATTTGACGTTTCGCGCATTATCTATCATAATCAACCATCACGCTAGTGGAGCCGCGGGTTTAAGATAGTGTGTGTATGTATATATAGCTGTTTGTTAGTCTTGCTAAATCTCTGAAATGGCTTGGCCGATTTGGCTTTAATACAGGCGTCGTTCAGGAAAGAAAAGGATCAGCTGAAAAATAAAATAAAATAAATAAATAAATAAAACTCGAAAATCCGACTCCTATTATCCCCTTGAAAGACAACCTGCCATACACAACTGTTTGGTAGTTGCAGCCGTAGGAAGAAAAGGAACACACTGCTACTCCTTTCGTGCATCATAATATTAATGTGTGAACACGAAACTTGAAATGACAATTTTTAATCTTACGGCTTATACAGAGCTATTCAATAAGAAAGAACAGATTTGAAATATTTATATATTTATAGTTAAGTGGCATATTACGCCTATGGAGACCGATCGAAAAATGTATATAAAGCACACTTACTTCAGCCAAGATCGCTAATTTATTTACTTAGCTGGTTTTTTACCGGTTTCGATGAGCTACAGTTCCCTGTCTCTGCGCATGCACAGTGTGCAACGAACTTGGTAATTTGGAACTAATCATTATCGGCATAGACGCACTCGCGATGTGGTCGGATGCAGAACTACACGCAGGCACGGAAGGCGTACGTATTTCAGTATTCAGTTTTGACCAGAGAATCGCTCATGCAAAAAGGACTTAAAACGTCCCTGGAAGTAGCCGTGGCAGAAGCTGACGTCTGAAGCTCACTGTCGTTGGTTGCGATACCACTAGCACACTGACAGCTAAGGGAACATTCGTACGTCAGATTTTCCCCTACTTTTTGACGACTTATGTCAGTCTTTAACCACGCTTCTCTGTTTGTTTGCAGAAAATTTGTATCTTGGGTTGTACAGTTACTAATTTCTAAATTGATTGCCTTCTTGAACGGTACCATTTCTTGTCCTTTAATAGCAGAGGTCGACCGCCTGCTGGCGGTTGCGGATTAATGTTGAGCAGATTATTTCTGACGCTGATCTAATGGGCCGTGTAAGTCAGCGCTGACCGGGAATCTGCTAGTGATGATCAGTTCTCCAGTTGCTTAGCTAAAGTATAGTGTGAGTATCGGTCATCGTGTTGAAGTGTTGACAACCGATGGAAGTATTCATTTTGTCAAGTGGCTCCAGTAAGCGCCTCCCCCTTAACGAAGCATCTGGTGGTGCTTCATTGAAAGACAGTTCCATCTTGTGCCTTAGTTGTTTCCGTCCGTCAAAATTGGGCCAATGGATCACACAAAACGACAACATGTCGGTCTAACTGTCAGAAATACTTTAAGAAATTTGAATGAAATCCGAAAAGTGCACATAAGAGGAATCACTACAGTTCGTGACGTATTAACAGTTAGGAATCTTTTTTTCGTGCGCATTTTTCTCGATTACACGGAATCTGCGTGGTTTATTATGGATTCAGCATGGTTAATTCAAGTGGTGACCGGATTCCTGTCACCATCTCATTACACTTCAAGGAGGAAACGACTTCCCTTGTGAGAAATAGTTCAGATCATGGAGACGTCTTAGGAGGAGTTAAGTAGACAAATTATAACAAGTCTGACTGACATACCTTGAAGTCGAATACATTCTCGTCCGATAAAGTTTCGGCAAATGAATCCAAACGTTCTGTCGGTGCACCCCGTAGATCGTTTTCAAACCAATGGCGGTCGCGCACAGAACAAGCGAAACAAAACGAGTTTTCACAGAAATTCTAAGGCGGCTGCGATAGTATTGCACTTGGAACATTTTGCTTACTGGTTCTGAGATTTCGTCAAGTAAGGCTACTTGTTCCTCTTGATGCCAAGTGATCGGTGATGTTACGTTATCGATGCTGTGACTTTATCGTTGACGTCACTTCCGTCATATCCCAAGAGCACAGATATATCCATGTCAAAATGGCTTAGTTATTTTGTCGCTCTGGACGTTCACCAGCTGGGTTTCAGCGAGAGATTTTCATAAATCTTTCCGCGGGTTGATCGCAAGTCAGAATATTTATATCAGTTACAGTGATTGTCAGGTGGACTGAACGTGGTGACCGCACCGTGGCGAAAGACTATTGCTTGTTGCCTTGCTTAGTTGACACTCAGTCTCTCTTGAGATAAAGCTACGATTCGAGAAGACTCTTTTCACAACAGGCGAATGACCTTTACGACGAACGGTTATGAACACGTAATGCGTTCATATTGTTCTATCGCTTTTCTCCGTGTTACTTTCCTTTGCCATATGTCGATATCTGGCTGTTACGGTTTCCAGGGACCCGAATAAAGAGTTAATGCTCATGTACAGCGGTACAAAAGAACCTTCCTTTTAAATCCAGTTATCGTCATAAGAAGGTACGACTGCATGACTATGGTACAACAGCAAATGGGCTATTTCGTGTCACTGCGAAGTTGTTAGCCCAGACTGGCTAGCGATTCTTCAAGTTAGCGGTAGCCTACTCAAACTGTATGTCTCAAACTTTCTTACACAATACAAAGTAGCTAAGCTTCAGACTGAATACGGTGACACAGTAACGTCGAAGTCTTACGACATCGCACAGAGAACCGTTAACGTTTTAAGAACGCCGTAATACGCAGCTTCCACGTAGCAGTTTTGCGCTGATAAAGCAAGCACGCAGCGAGATTGAATAGTGGGCTCTTAAACGCCTTGGTAATCGAGCTTCTCGCAGAGGCTATTACTGGGAAAAAGCAGATTGCGAATCCTACCCAGAATGGAAAGAGTTGGTTACGAGCTCTAGGAGAACTCAAAGGAACATTTTACCGTTAAATGTCGGACTGCAGTTTTTGCGAAACTCGTGGTCACCTACCTACAGCAGAGGTTGCAACCATTACGATTTAATCGCAATTGTTACGAAAATGGTTTAAAATTACGAGATTACGATTGAACTGGTTCGAATTCCGATTTACTGTTTTAAATAATAAATCGGTATCATTTGTTTTCCGTCGGCAAAACTCGGTTCCTTTAGTGTTCGTTCGTGTTACATCTGTGACAAAATATAAAACTGTTATAAGCAACACCTTCTAGCATGTGCTTGTGGAAATCACCAGTATTGGCAGTAACTTCTACGAACTCCAAGAACTGCGTAATACGGCAGACGGGATGAATGCACAAACGGCGTCCCATTCTAGAATCGAACAGCAGGCAATGAAAATGCGTCATGTCACTTGAATCGTAGCTTAAGCCCTACTGTGGCCAATAATAAACAACGTTCATAATATACCCTAGTTCGTTATCTGTTTTCATAAGTTTACGTTGGCATGGAACTGCTATGGTGTACAACGAGTGAATTCGGACAACAATTACACACAGACCATTCGTTTGCGTCCTGTAGTTTTCGCTGCAGAGCGAAATATTAACACAGGCACACGAAGAATTTTATATAAACCGATAACTTTCCATCCGAATATATACCACCCTTTTATCATTATCAACCCTCTAGCAACAATGCAACCAATAAAACCATTTTCAAAGAGTAAATATAATTTTCAAAGAGTAAAAACCTTTCTCAGGTATAAATTAGTAACTGTACAAATATTTAAGTCTATGCGTCCTGTCGTTCGGACGTGATAAGCGTACACCGAACAGACATTCACATTAATATATATAGATAAATAGCAATCAGATCGCCTTAAAACCGTGCCTAAAGCCTTCCCCGGGTAGACATTAGTAACTGTACAAATTTTTAGCTCTTTATGTCTTGTGGTTCAGACGTGATAAGCGTATACCGAACAGACATTCACACACACACACACACACACACACACACACACACACACATATATATATGAGAGATTTGGAACAGAAATCGACGAAGTGAACCGAACATTGCTCTCTTTACGTTATTACGACAGCGTGGAGTTCAATCGGCCTACTAAAATCAATCCGTGTTACGCCGGTATGGGAAACTATCGGCCAGATTGTGCTGTCGACCGATTTTGCGAGTGACGGAGCACTGGCGAGTTCGCGGTGACAGCAGCGTGGCGACTGAGCGATGGCTGCGTCGCGGCCAGCCCACGCCAGCTGCCGCGGCTGCTCGCCATCGCTCGCTGTCACCCGCGGTCCAGCAGCTGCGCGGCCCACGCCTCCATAATGAAGGGCGTGTCCCGCACGCGTATTGTCTGTCGCCTTACGTAACGCCGGCCGCCGCTTTCAGTATCGCCTTACGCTAGGGGTTCGGCTGGCGGGACCCTCCATCTTGTCGACGGCTGGTGAAACGCTTCCTACTGCACCCGTCTGGCCTGCTGTCGACACCGCAACACGCCTACCAACCGACGCCCCCCCCCTCCTCCCCCAAACCAAAGCTATTAGTCATAGTTGATACTCCATGCGATCAAAGTATCCCGACATTTGGCTGAAAATGACTTACAAGTTGGTGGTGCCTTCCATCGGTAATGCTGGAATTCAATAATTATGGTATTGGCTCACACTTAGCCTTGATGACAGCATCCACTCTCGCAGGCATACGGCCGGTCGTGGTGGCCGAGGGGACTCAGGCGCTCCAGTCACGGTCTGCACGGCCACTACGGTCGGGGGTTCGGATCCCCCCTCGGGCATGGATATCTGTGCCGTCCTTAGTATTAGTTAGTTCATAAGTAGTTTGTAAGTTTAGGGACTGATGACCCCGTAGTTATGTCCCATAAGCTATACAAACATTTGAAACATTTTGCAGGCATACGTTCAATAATGTGCTGCAAGGTTTCTTGGGGATTAGCAGCCAATTCCTCAAGGAGTGCTGCACTGAGGAGAGATATCGATGTATGACGGTGAGGCCAGACACGAAGTCAGCGTTCCAAAAAATCCCAAAGGTGTTCTATACGATTCAAGTCAGGGCTCTGTGCAGGCCAACCCATTAGCGCAGTCAAACACATTAATGATAAATCTGAAGCATAGATTTAAAATTTGTGATGCGGCCGGGAATCGAACCCGAACCTCCATGCTTACTGGCAAAACAACAATGTGTGCAAGCCCCTTCCATGAAAAACACAGCATAATATCATCACCTCCGAATTTTACTGTTGGCACTTCACACCCTGGCAGATGACGTTCACTGGGTATTTTCCATACCCACACCCTGTCATCCGCTGCATGGAGGTCCGGGTTCAATTCCCGGCCGCATCACAAATTTTAATTCTATGCTTCAGATTTATCATTATTGTCTTTCACATATTCGAGACGAAAATCCGTCTCAGGGATTGTTTATTTGTATCAAATAGACATTAGCGCAGTGGTTTTGCAACCTGTAGAGGGGTCGCAAAGCGTTGTTCAGGGGTCATGGGAGGATGTAGTCGCAACATAAAATAAACAGCACAGCGCATGTTCGAATACTAGAGTTTCTCAATACAAATAATAACCGAAGAAAATTAAAACTTTTTTTCACTGAAATGACGTAGTGCATTTCCTTGATTATCATCATAAATACGCCGTGTTAACAATGAAAAAACCAAAAGATAGAAAATTGTTCTCACAAGCCAATTGATAGATTAACAAGATGTAGTCAGTAATTTTCAGAAAATCGAAAAAAATCTCCTTCTTTACAAGTTGACTCTACAGTAGAACCTTCATTAGCGAGGATAATTCGGTTCTACGTCTTGCCTGTTATGTGTAATACTCGTTATGCAACAAATATTTTTTCTGTTGCAATTCATATGAAATTAGGGTAATGTGTTCCATACCAAAAATAAAGAAATTCATCATATAAGCGTATAACCTATAATACTGTACTCCTCTTTCTTACAAGAAAATCGTATCAACAGAAGCGAATTAAATGTGTTGCTCTTGAAATGACACACACTATTTTCCAAGCGAGGAGGGCACACACCCAAAAAGGTTGAAAAACACTGCATTAGAGGGACGATAATGTCGTGTAACCACTCCGCCATAGGCCACGAATAATAAACAGGTGCTTGATCGTGTTGAAACATCCAATCGCAATCTCCGAATTGCGCTTCAACTGTGGGAAGCAAGAAGGTGCTTAATCAATGTAGGTAGGCCTGTGCTGCGACAGTGCCTGGCAAAACAACAATGGGCGTAAGGCCCCTCCATGAAAAACACAACATAAGTTCTTCATCTCCAAATTTTACTATTGGCACTACACACGTTGGCAGATGACGTTCACTGGACATTTTCCATACCCACACCCTGTCTTCCGATCGCCACATTGTGTACCGTGATCCGTCATTCCACACAAAGTTTTTCTACTGCTCAGTCGTCCAATGTTTGCGCTCCTTTTGCACTGAATTACGTGATGTCTGGCTCATGGGTAGCCCCTCGAACATGAAATTCGAGTTTTCTCACCTCGCACCTGTCACAGAACTTGAAGTAGATCCTGATGCAGGTTGGAATTCCCCTGTGATGCCTGCATATTACACTGTACGGCCCTCTTCAACTGTCGGCGGTCTCTGTCAGTCAACAGACGAGGTCGGCCTGTACGCTTTCGTGCTGTACGTGCCCCTTCACGTTTCCGCTTCACTATTACATCAGAAACAGTGGACCTAAGGATGTTTAGGAGTGTGGAAATCTCTCGTTACAGATTTCTGATACACGTGTCACCCTATCACCTGACCCCATTCGAAGTCCGTAAGTTCCGCGGAGCGCCCCATTCTGCTCTCTCAAGATGTCTACTGAGGTTGCTGATGTGGAGTACCTGGCAGTACGTGGCAGCACATTGCACTTAATATGAAAAATGTGTGGGGGTGTCCGGATACTTTTGATCACATAGTATAGCTACAAGAAATTTCTTTTTCACGGTCAATAAACTGCTCAAGTTGTAATTATAGAGATCCTTCATTTTACTCAATCCTTCAGCACCGTTTTCGTGACATAAATCCCATTTTCAAGTGCTGATTGACTGTCTAAAGACAGTCCTAGCGTGTAACATTACAACAGTTGGTAACACGACCGAGACGAGTATCGACGCATCCACCAATGATTACAACGCACTAGGCCACGTCTCTGCGCCAAAAGACATTATAAGTTGTTTGGGTAACAGATACTCGTAGACTACGTATGTCATAAATCAAGGAGCAGCGAGACAATGATTTGTGGTCAATAACGTTGCTGCTGTGTAATCGTCCCCTTTCAGATCGTTTCTCAGTATTACAACTGAATACCTACACTATGCGACACTCTTATGGCGTCCATAACTTAGGGCGACTGCCCCCGTTTGAGCTATTCGAAGGAGTGAACTACGAGAAGCACTGAACTTTTTTCTTGTCCCTTGGGTATGCACCTATGACAGTGTAGACAGTGCTCTGGTCGAACACTCATCACTAAGTCGCAGACGACGCAAGAACACACTTGATACACAATGAAAGAAAAAGAGGACTCATGGGTTTGTATTTCGATGTAGCCCAAGAACTTCAATGAGACTGGACGTAAGCAATTGTGCTGTGACTAATACTGAAATAAAATGAAAACCAGACTATCAGAGAAAATTGTCTTTGATGTAGAGGTAGTTGTGAAATAAATACACCTACGTGCACAAGAGCAAAACAAGGGTAATGGAGTGCAGTCTAAGAAAATCAGATGGTGATGAAAGAATTAGATTAGGTAACGAAACAATAAAGGATCTAGATGAGTTTTGTTCCTTAGGCAGTCAAATAACAAATGATGGTCGCAGTACAGAGGATATAAAATACAGAATGGCAATGGGTAGAAAAGCGTTTTTGAAAAAGAGAAATTTGTTAACATTGATTATTGCTTTAAGCCTAAGGAAGTCCTTTGTGAAGGCATTTGTGTGGAGTGTTGCCTTGTATGGGAGTGAGACATGGACGATAAACGGTGTGGACAGGAAGAGGATTGAGGCTTTTGAAATGTGGTGCTACAGAAGAATGCTGAAGATTAGGTGGGTAGATCGCGTAACTAATGAAGAGGTACTGAACAGAATTGGGGAGAAAAGAAATTTTTGGCGGATCTTGACTAAAAGAAGGGATAGATTGGTAGGGCACATTCTTACACATCAAGGAATTGTGAATTTAGCGTTGGAGGGAAGTGTGTGGGGTAGAAACCGCAGAGGAAGACCAAGAAATGGATACAGTAAGCAGATTCAGACAGATGTAGGTTGCCGTTCTTATGTGGAGATGAAAAGGCTTGCTCAGGATAGGGTATTGTGGAGAGCTGCATCAAACCAGTCTCCGGACTGAAGACCACAACAACAAACACTCCTACGTCTTTCAATAATACGGGTGTAATTTCGTGCACTGTCAGAAAATTCACCCGCGTTGTTAGGACTCTGCTGGTTAGAAGGATGCGGGGTAGTGGCTGAAGACGATATTAAACTAACGGCAGCTAAAAAAAAGACGTATTGTGGTATATGTCGATGATAACGTTTTGTTTGCTCGGCGGAAAAGTCTTTAGTGCGCATAAAATGTTATGTAGCGTGCCCGGTTTAATCTGATAAAAGTTAAAAGCTTTTTCTTACTCTCAACTTTCTGTCTCTCTCTCTCTCTCACACACACACACAGACACACCCACCCACCCACCCACACACACACACACAAGTAAATCGTGAAAACAATTCGTACCAAAAATACGGTAAGGCTCTCAACTAACAGTCAAGAGGAGGTGTTTTCGAATCATCATGTGGAAATCGAGTTTTAGAGCATAAACGTCTTTCCTCGGCGTGGGACTGAGTTTCTCGTTTTTTTTTTTTTTTTTTTTTTTTTTTTTTTTTTTTTTTTGTTGATGATGGAGTTGCAACCTCGCCGAATAATTGAGAGAGAGTAAAATAAAACATCCAGGTCGTACTACGTGTAACAGATCGACAGATCGCTTCAAAAGTAAATAAATACGAGATATTGCGCAGGTGTAAGGGTAAGAATGTCCAGTACATTACTATGTAGAGATTGAACAGGATAGTGCTCGACACTCAGTTACATTGAACATGTAGTGACGATTAAAATAAAATCTCTTATAGACAGAATAAGTAGATTACTTTGATGCTAGGGGCGTACGCTAATAAACTTTATAACTGCAAACATGACTGTGTGCTCCAGTGTTTTAGGCCACGCCAGGTTGAATTAAAATCTGCGAATAAAGGTACTTAGACACGAGCTAATAGGTTTTTCAAACCGTCTGTTCAGTCAGTATGCATATTATGGAGCCGCTTGGAATGAAAGTGCGGGTTAAGGTGACATGTCATGGATTGGGCGCCTGCTCCCGTCGGAGGTTCGAGTCTTCTCACTGGCATGTGTGTGTGTGTGTGTGTGTGTGTGTGTGTGTGTGTGTGTGTGTGTGTCTTGTGCGTAGCATAAATTAGTCTTAAGAAGTTTTTAAGTCTAGGGACCGATGAAAAAATGTTCAAATGTTTGTTAAGCTTATGGGACCCAACTACTGGGTCATCAGTCGCTAAACTTACAAACTACTTATCAACTAGCTTATCCTAAGGACGGCACAAATATCCATGCCCGAGGGAGGATTCGAACCCCCGACCATAGTGGCCGTGCAGACCGTGACTGAAGCGCCTCAGTCCCCTCGGCCACCGCGGCCGGCAGGGACCGATGACCTCGGCGGTTTCGTCCCTAAGGTTTACTAGCATTTGAACATTTTAAACATACACAAACGAAAACAATTAGATCATTTTTGTGAAGTATTGTCGTCGGCAGACTGAACTAAAATGATTTGACGTCTTTCTGTCGCTTCTACAGAGTGCAGACAACAAAATTCCGGCAACAGAGATAATGATGAAAGAACGTTGTTGCAGAGGGGGTTAGCGTTGACGTGTGCTTGTTCTACCGAACGAATTACACAAGCAGTTCGGTTAAGATAGTGTAGTGAGCAGACAAGAGGATTGCAGACAAGAGGAACCGTTAAAAGAAGGCAAGGCCAAGGTAACATCAGCATGAGAACTGCAGTATGCCGTCTCACAGGGCCATAATTGGTCTCGACCCGTTTGAAGAACATACTGGGTAACTCCGGCAGTCGCGGTCGATTACCCGAGCGGTCTAAATCGCCTCGCTGCAAAGCGCGCGATTGCTCACCGTCGGAGGTTCGAGTCCTCCCTGGGGCATGGCTGTGTATGTGTGTGTGTGTATTGTTCTTAGGTTAGTTTACCTTAGTTTAAGTAGTTAGTAAGCTACGGACTGATGACCACGCAGTTTGGTCCGATAGATTTAAAAACTTTTGAATTTTTTTTTATCTCTGGCAAATGATCCGGCCTCGCAGATCGCTCGGTGCGGATCCCATCGAACATTTGCGGGACCTAATCGAGGTGTCTGTTAGCGCCCAAAGTCTTGCACCGATTTGATGAGTCGATGCCTCGCCGAATTGCTGCACTTCATTGGCCAAAGATTAGATTAGATTAATACTTGTTTCATAGATCATATATACGAAATTTCCTAATGATGTGGAACGTGTCAGTCTAATAAATGTTGTCTACACTTGACTATCAATATTTTAAGGATTTTTTATTACATTTTGTGATGCTTTCTAATTTTTTTAAATTTTATCTAAAAATTCATCTACATTGTAGAACGAGTTGCCATTTAGAAATTCCTTTAATTTCTTTTCAAATACTAGTTGGCTATCTGTCATACTTGATACTATTTGGTAAGTGACCAAAGACGTTTGTGGCAGCACCCCTTTCTGAGCCAAAGTTACACTTAACCTTGAATAGTGAATATCATCCTTTCTCCTAGTGTTGTAGCTATGCACACTGCTATTACTTTTGAATTGGGTCGGATTATTAATAGCAAATTTCATGAGTGAATATATGTATTGTGAAGCTACAGTGAAGATCCCTAGATCCCTATATCCCTAAATAAATGTCTGCGGGATGCTCTTGGGTGGGCTCCAGCAATTATTCTGATTACACGCTTTTGTGCGATGTTGAATTGCCCCAGAATATGATCCCATATGAAAGCAATGAATGAAAATAGGCGTAGTAAGCTAAGTTACTGAGATGTATATCAGCAAATTTTGCAATGACTCTGATAGCATAAGTAGCTGAACTCAAACGTTTCAGGAGATCTTCAATATGTTTCTTCCAACTCAGTACCTCGTCAATGCAAACACCTAAAATTTTTGAATATTCTATCTTAACTATAAATTTATGTTCAAAGTCTAAATTTATTAATGGTGTCGTGCCATTTACTGTATGAAACTGTATATACTGGGTTTTATCAAAGTTTAATGAGAGTCCATTTGTAGAGAACCACTTAATAACTTTCTGAAAGATGTCATTTACAATTTTATCACTTAATTCCTGTTTGTCAGGTGTGATAGCTATACTTGTATCATCAGCAAAAAGTATTAGCTTGGCATTTTCGTGATTGTAGAATAGCAAGTCATTAATATACAGGTGTTTCACTACGTGTGTTTGCCTCTGTAACTTATAAAATAATAGGTGACGGGAAATTTTAATGCGGTTGGTCAACACAAGAAATGTTACACTTTCTGCGGGGCTATGAACATAGTTTATTGTATAAATTTCCAAAGACTTACACCAAAAAGATAATTTTTTAAATGGAACAATAGTTTATTCTATCGTGTGTTGCATTCGTTTAAACCAGCTGCGTCCAAATCAATTCAAACTACATTTCTATCACTGTTAGTTTAGGAGCTACAACCCTTCAAAGTAGCGGGGGCGGAGGCTGCGATAGCGTAGCTGACTGGCTGGTGCTAATGAGACATTGGGCCGTGCCCCAGGGGATAGCCACTCGGCCAGTCAGCCACGCTATCGCAGCCTCCGCCCCCGCAACTTTGAAGGGTTGTAGCTCCTAAACTAACAGTGATAGGAATGTAGTTTGAATTGATTTGGACGCAGCTGGTTTCAACGAATCCAATGCACGATAGAAAAAAACTATTCTCCATTGAAAAAATTATATCTTTGTGGTGTAACTCTTTGGAAAATGATGCAATAAACTATGTTCATAGCTCTGCAGGAAGTGTAGCATTTCTTGTGTTGACCTACCGCATTAAAATTTCCCGTCACCTATTATTTTATAAATTACAGAGGCAAACACACTTAGTGAAACACCCTGTATATTAAGAACAGCAAGGGACCCAAGACCGAGCCTTGTGGGACCCCATTTATGATAACTCCCCAGTTAGAGGAATTAATTGTTTCATCTATATCATGTGAGCTGCTTATTTCAACAAGCGGTGCCGCCGCCAGATGGGCGGCATCCCGTCACTTCAGTCGTCTCTGTATGTGACTTAAGCTGTGTTGGGGCTGGCTGTCGCAGTGTTGCGTGTGCTGCTCCTCACCTGTGCTGCGGCGGGCGGGGGCGGCAGTCCGAGAGCGGCGGTCAGCAGCACGGCCGCCAACCGGACCAGCATGGCGGCGGCTCGCGTCAGCTGCAAACAAACGAAACAGCGCTCTCACTCACTAAAATATGACACAGCTCTAGTAAAGGCATCTAAGACTTCTTAAATAATACACTCCTGGCCATTAAAACTGGTACACCACGAAGTGACGTACTATAGACGCGAAATTTAACCGACAGCAAGAAGATGCTGTGATATGCAAATGATTAGCTTTCCAGAGCATTCACACAAGGTTGGCACCAGTGGCGACACCTGCGAAGTGCTGACACGAGGAAAGTTTCCAACCGATTTCTCATACACAAACAGCAGCTGACCGGCGTTGTCTGGTGAAACGTTGTTGTGATGCCTCGTGTAAGGAAGAGAAATGCGTACCATCACGTTTCCGACTTTGATAAAGGTCGGATTGTAGCCTATCGCGATTGCGGTTTATCGTATCGCGACGTAGCTGCTCGCGTTGGTCGCGATCCAATGACTGTTAGCAGAATATGGAATTGGTGGGTTCAAGAGAGCAATACGGAACGCCGTGCTGGATCCCAACGGCCTCGTATCATTAGCAGTCGAGATGACAGGCATCTTATCCACATGGCTGTAAAGGATTGTGTAGCCACGTATCGATCCCTGAATCAACAGATTGGGACGTTTTACAAGACAACAACCATCTGCACGAACAGTTCGACGACGTTTGCAGCAGCATGGACTTTCAGCTCGAATACCATGGCTGCGGTTACTCTTGACGATGCATCACAGACAGGAGCGCCTGTGATGGTGTACGCAACGACGAACCTGAGTGCACGAATGGGAAAATGTCATTTTTTCGCATGAATCCAGGTTCTGTTTACAGCATCATAATGGTCGCATCCGTGTTTAGCGACATCGCGGTGACGCGTGTATTCGTCATCGCCATACTGGCATATCACCCGGCGTGATGGTATGGGGTGCCATTGGTTACACGTCTCGGTCACCTCTTGTTCGCATCGACGGCACTTTGAACAGTGGCCGTTACATTTCAGATGTGTTACGACCCGTGGCTCCACCCTTCATTCGATTCCTGCGAAACCCTACTTTCAGCAGGATAATGCACGACCGTACGTTGCAGGCCCTTTACGGGCCTTTCTGGATACGGAAAATGTTCGACAGCTGCCCTGGCCAGCACATTCTCCAAATGTTCCAAAGATAAACAAAGAAGCTGAATTAAAGTTTGTGTTGTGGAGGGAAATCGTACATAGACTAATCCAAGGCGCCTTAACCTTTAGTAGTGTGGTAGTCTAACGGTTAAGACGTCTGCCTAGTAATTATGAAGGTCCGGGTTCGATTCCCGGCCGCACCACAAATTTTCATTCAATGCTTCAGATCTATCAATAATGTCTTTGACATATTTGAGACGTAAACCCGTCTCTAGGATTGTTTATTTGTATTAATTGATATTTATATCACCATAACAGGATTGTTCCACCATGTCCATTGCTGAGGTGCTATTCCGCTGCATGGAGAGCCTTGGTAGTAGTGGCAATTATCTTTGGAACAAAGAAGCTTAATTAAAGTTTGTGTTGTGGAGGGAAATCGTACATAGACTATTCCAAGGCGCCTTAATTGTTAGTGGTGTGGTAGTTTAACGATGCCGGGCGCCGTGGCTCAGCGCGCCCGGTCAGGGGGCTCAACGCCCTCTGTAATAAAAAAGCTGAGCTAAGAACACTTCGAACATCAATGAACAAATACGAACAGCGTCCGCAATAAACAGAACTACCGACAGACCAGCAGAAAAAAAAAAAAAAAAAAAAAAAAAAAACGGTTAAGACGTCTGCCTAGTAAGCATGGAGGTCCGGGTTCGATTCCCGGCCGCACCACAAATTTTAATTCAATGCTTCAGTTCGAGTCATGTTCAAACCCAGCTCTAATTTTAACCTCTGACTATCCCGAAACATCCGGGTAAGTGAGTACCTTACACGTTCCTCAATTTACTAGTCAACGTTCACATCTGACTGTATATTATCTTTCATTAACACTTGCGTAGGCCTGTATATAACCTGATGAACTGCGAGAAGTCCGCATTTAGTAGCCACTGCGCACCCTCGCTCTGTGTGATTGTGCTGTTAGCACGGAAACGCTATCGGTCGGTTCCCGCTTCAATCCAAACTGGCACGGTTTGTTTCTCCGGGCTGCGTGACCTGGATGGCGGGGTCAGTGAACAAGAAGAACTGGCTGCGGCGCGTGGCGGCAGTATGGGGACAGGTGTGTGTGAGCGCCAGACGAGACATCCGGGTCCCGCAGCGGAAGGGGAATAGAATAGCAAGCAGGGGAAACGCAGCGCGCTTACCTGCACTGCTCGCTGTCGCTGTCGAGCTAGCCTCTCCTGCAGTCCCTACCAAACCGGACATCCTCTCTCGCGTTGATTAACACGGACCAGGAGGCTAGTGCAAGTCTGGGAACAATGTGAAAGGCACAGGCCATCAATCTTACCACCAAGCAGCACGAGCGTAGGCAATTTATTTTTCTGGGCTGGGGGATTTACTACCCTTCTACTGGGCGGCTAAGTTTTCTACTACAATAAAGCCCATTTTACGCGATCGACTTTGTGGTGAAAATTGACTACTCGATGTACTTGCGCCTTTCGTGCCTGCGTGTAAATCAGCAGCCAAACCCCATTGCGAGTGCGTCTATGACGTCGGTAATCTATAGATTGTGCCGAGTGTGCAGTTCAAAACTTCAGAGTGTGCTGCAGAACGCGCATGCGCAGAAGCAAGTAACGCTAGTGGTGTCTGCTAACATCGAAAGTTAACCTACTCAGGCCGAGCGCATTATTATTACAGAAATGCTTTCGCATCTTCTTTAACCCAGATAACCATGACGTCCTTCAAGGAGGACGAAAACGGCACCTTACTTATTTATTCTTGTCTGTAAGAATTCGTGTACAGTGTCATGTTTTATTTCTTTGACTCGCCTGCTCCTGTTGCAGATCAATTTTAGCGTGTATTGTCTTTTGCAAGTGGTTGGATACAGCTACAAAGTTGAGATTCACACAGAAGATACTGAAGACTTCCTTGTAGTTGGGTTTATATTTCTTGAACTTTCTTCAATTTTTGAGACAGTTATATGTATATATAATAATGATTCATCAGATTAAAATTATAAAACTTTCATTTTGACGTCATTCGAGAAAGAAGGCCATTATTGCAAAAGTAATGGTGTGATTGTGAAAAAAAATCACTTATAACGATCATATGAAGGTAATTAATAGCTTCTGAGAAAAAAATTAGACCAAAACTAATTCCGCGCTATCTGGGTTAACTGTATTCTGTTGTTTGCATTGTGTTTTCATCATACCGAATAAGTTGCACCAGAGCCTAACATTGTTTTTTCTCTTAGTTTTCTCCTACAAAAGAAACGAAATATCTGCAAGAGAAAAATATTTTCGTTTAATGTGTAAAAAGCGTATTCGATGTTTCTATAAGAGCATAAAAACATAAACGTATTTACCGAAAATTATATCAACAGAAGAGTCTAGAATTATTAGATGAGAAAATTATTTTCGATGTTTTTTGACAAGTAGCACGAAAACAAGATATGAAAACTAAAGTAAGTAGCCGTTTTTACTACATTTTCGGTATTGTTTCATGTGTTTGTCAGTATAAATTTTCTTCAGTGAATAAATGTGCTGGTATTCAAAAGTTTCAATGAAACTTCTCCTACTATTTAGGGCCTCAATTGTGTTCAAAATTGCTACATGACATTTGAGGAGAATATCAACTATCAATGATCCTTTCGTCATTAATAAACTCAGTTATCCCTTTCCTGCTCCTACGTAAAAAGTGCCCTCATAACCTCACTTCTTCATTCAGTTGCGAAACTACACAGCAAACAGCTCTACAGTTTTTGTGTTTACGTCTAAACGAAAACGTCTACTCGAGACAGGCGAGACGCAGTACGGAAATATCACGCCAGGGGCGCTGCAGAAGATCCATTCGTCTCGAGTAGTCAACTGAGACAAGAAAGTTCGTCGTGTGGAAGGGGCTTAAGTTCTAGACTTGCGCATAATAGTTCGCGATCGGGAGCGCTTACTTTAGTTCGCGGCTCTGCGAACTAGTTCGCTCTTTTAGTTCTTACGCTCCCAGTGACGGCTGAGCGGCGTGATCTGCGCATGCTGGTGGAGGGAGAAGTTCCCCCACCTAGCTGCTTCATGCGCTTGCTGCTTGAGCCGGTAACGATATCACGCAAACCAAAAGAAACAGTTTGTGGATAATTTCTCGCGATTAAGTTTAGAGTTATCTCTATATCTTGGCATTATGGAATTTATTAGATATTGCAGAGTGCAGAACATATCAAAACAAATTTTGTAGCACTGAACTATGTAATCTAGCAGGCAGACGCTCACCTCGAAATGACTCATCAGCAGAAGACAAACACGTGATTTTTAATTCTGCTACGCGCCCTCTCGCTATTGTCCGTCGGTCTTCGGAAAAGAATCCAACGAACTATGAAGCGAGATACGTTTGGCATAACGTCCGCTGCTCCTTCTAGTTCGCCCGCTCTTTATAGTTCGTCCGCTCTTTTTAGCTTTTGCTATGGCTACTAAAAGAGCTCTTTTTTTATGACAGCTTTTTTTATATAATGAATCAGTGTTACCAAAGCCTGTGCTATTACCCATATTTTTGGGCAATTTGACATCAAATACTTAGGCAAATAACAGATTTATTTACACGAATGGATGATACAATGGTATTCAACTACTTTCCATACAGAGTACTCGCAGTACATTATTTTTAAAATAGATTTCTTGTGGCAGTGAACTATGAAATTACAGCTGAGCTGCATCTCAGCTCGAAATGAAGGTAACTGGCAGAAGGGAATCACGCGATTCTGCGCGCCCTCGCGTCCTCTCGCTGTTCCCCGTCAGTCTTCGGAAAAGGAGCGAACGAACTAAGAGGCGAGGAATGTGCGAACTACTTCGCGTAGTTCGCCTGTGGGAGCGCTCCTCTGAACTATTTCGTTCGCGAACTACTCAAGACTACTAAGTTCACTCATACCGCGTCAACGGCAGTGCAGACGCCGGGCGCGGTGGCCCAGCGAGCTTGGTCAGAGGGCTCAACGCGTTCTGTAATAATTATAAACTGAGCCAAATACTCAGCGAACAACCCAGAACGAACATGGGGGAGGGGAACAGGTGCATACACGGCTTCCCGCCAGACCACGGCAGGTAAAAACCGTCGGATGTGTCACGCGCTGTTGACGGCATTGGGAACAGGTGGTGGTGCTAAGTCCCTGATCACCAGTCTTTATGCCAATGTCCTGGTTTAATTTCCTAACCTCTCCGCGGTATCTTATGATGTGGTGGCATTGGACAGTGCTGGTGGTGATCCGTCCGTCGGATGGGGACGTTAAGTTCGGCGGCCTCCTTAGTGCTTTCCGAGATGAGTAGGCTGTGTGACGGCACCGCGTTTCACCAACGCCATCTAGATTCAAGGCCTGTGCGCTGCCTGCCAATAGTAGTCATAACACAAGCAAACTATTTGTTCAAAAATCAAATGTTTCTTAAGCTAATGGGACTTAACTACGGGGTCATCAGTCCCTAAACTTACAAACTACTTATCAACTAGCTAAGACTAAGGACGGCACAAATATCCATGCCCGAGGGGGGATTCGAACCCCCGACCGTAGTGGCCGTGCAGACCGTGACTGGCGCGCCTCAGTCTCCTTGGCCACCGCGGCCGGCAAACTATTTGTCTTATATAGCGTTGTGATGAGCTTGGGAATACGTACACATTGCAAAGTGTATTACAGTGTGTTCTTAATGTTATTTGATTCTCCGAGCAGATTTTTACTGGTATGGGACAAAATGCCTACTATGAATCGTCTGATTCCAATATCGGTAACATATCTTACTATTAGTTCATAAATATATTATACCAACGCAAATTTGCCTGCGAATCACATAAATAACATGAAGAACATTGTGAAACACAGTGTGCAACGTGTACGTATTCCCAAACTCCTCACAACGCTACATTAGTCTGCTTGTGTTGTTACTACTCTTGGCAGGCAGCGCACAGACCTGGTATCTAGGGGACATTGGTTTCACCTTCTCCCCTCTCCCATCTCTCCGACAAGACCATGACCCCACTACACACACCCTTTACAGCCACCTACACTTAACATAGACACTTCAGCACACAGTCCTCATAGTTCCGGAAGAAAAGGTACCTAGAATGCGGAGGATAGGGAGAACCTTTACAATTAGGCGGCTGAACCTGTCCTTCAGGGTCTTCCAGCCACATACGACTTTCTGGCTTTACTTTACACATATCAGTATGCAATGTATGTGAAGCCGTTGCGTTTAAAACTGCAACACAGGTTGCATTGTAAGCGACTAAATTCCTTTGCTGACTGATTAGTAGTAAAACAGCACAAACATTGATGTATCCATTGCTCATAATGTATTACACGTAACGATCTTGTTTTCGCAATTAAAAAAATAGTGATACTTAATTTTTGGATGTGCCTCGTAAAGCATTCTTCGCTGCTTGCTGGCGAATGGCCGCGCTCGAGTATTATTTCCTTTATGTGTCGTATTCATAATCTGTGACAACTTATTTGTGTATTAGTAGATTTTTCTTTACTGTGGATTTCATATTTAAGAAAAGTAGATGACGTTTTAACTAGAGACTTGTGATATCGTGGGATCAAGTTTTACATGCCTGTGTCGTACAAGTCTATTGCCTGTTATAATGGTACTCATCCTCTCAATATTAAATGAAAAGATAGATTCCACAAGCTCTAGAAACATTATTTAAGTAAAGGATACCGGCGATGCTGCGTGGCTTGAATAATAAATATTAATTTAAAATTTTGTGTCGATCACATCAATCGTAGTTAGCAGCTGACCTTTCCATTGATAATTGAAGAACTTTTAAAAATAACATCTTTGAATTATCTGTGTATCAAAGTGACTAAAAATAATTAAAATGTTATGACTTTTATACGTAAAGACTAGTGAATGTTTATGTGACGTGCTTCGTTAAATGGAACTACCGGGAAAGAAAAGATTATATTACAAAAGGAATTAATAATTTTTAAAACAAGCCCCTGATATCACAGAGTCCATGTTCATCAGTTAAAATATAATCCATAAACTGTGTTAGGCTACGGAAAGTTAAACCAGAGGCATCCGTAACTGAATATATGAAATATTATCAGGTGTACCAACTTAAATAACCAACGTATGCTTCGAATAAAAATTTTACGTGCCTGTTGTTGTTGTGGTCTTCAGTCCGGAGACTGGTTTGATGCAGCTCTCCACAATACCCTATCCTGAGCAAGCCTTTTCATCTCCACATAAGAACGGCAACCTACATCTGTCTGAATCTGCTTACTGTATCCATCTCTTGGTCTTCCTCTGCGGTTTCTACCCCACACACTTCCCTCCAACGCTAAATTCACAATTCCTTGATGTGTAAGAATGTGCCCTACCAATCTATCCCTTCTTTTAGTCAAAATCCGCCAAAAATTTCTTTTCTCCCCAATTCTGTTCAGTACCTCTTCATTAGTTACGCGATCCACCCACCTAATCTTCAGCATTCTTCTGTAGCACCACATTTCAAAAGCCTCAATCCTCTTCCTGTCTGCACCGTTTATCGTCCATGTCTCACTCCCATACAAGGCAACACTCCATACAAATGCCTTTAGAAAGGACTTCCTTAGGCTTAAATCAATATTTGATGTTAACAAATTCCTCTTTTTCAAGAACGCTTTTCTACCCATTGTCACTCTGCATTTTATATCCTTTGTACTGCGACCATAATTTGTTATTTTACTAATCAAGTAACAAAACTCATCTACCTCCTTTATTGCTTCGTTACCTAATCTAATTCCTTCAGCATCACCTGATTTTCTTAGACTGCACTCCATTACCCTAGTTTTGCTCTTGTTAATGTTCATCCTATATGCACCCTTCAGCACATTGTCCATTCCGTTCAATTGTTCTTCCAGGTCCTTTGCTGTATCTGACAGAATTGCTATCTTGTCGGCAAAACTCAATGTTTTTAATTCTTCACCCTGAACTTTAATTCCTTCTCCAAATTTCTCGTTGCTTTCCTTTATAGCTTGCTCAATGTACAAATTGAATAACACTGGAGAAAGGCTACAACCCTGTCTTACTCCCTTTCCAACCACTGCATCCCTTTCATGCCCTTCAACTCTGACAACCGATGTCTGATTTTTGTACAAGTTGTAAATAACCTTACGCTCCCTATATTTTACTCCTGCTTGTTTCAGAACTTGAAAGAGTTTATTCCAATCAACATTGTCAAAAGCCTTCTGCAAATCTATAAAAGCTAGAAATGTAGGTTTGCCTTTTCTTAATCTATCTTCTAGGATTAGCCGTAAAGTGAGTATTGCCTCCCGAGTTCCTACATTTCTCCCGAACCCAAACTGATCTTCCCCGAGGTCGGCTTCTACCAGCTTTTCCATCCTTCTGTAAATAATTCGTGGTGCCTACTGAATCTTTATGTGAAGACGACGAAAGCTTGTACTACCGCTGACGTCGCTTCTATCATACCGAAGCACTACAACAAACCAAAAAAATTTCTACCACTAACCAAAATATCAAATAAACTGGGACTGGCTAGAAGCGTGGTTTGCTTTCTCTCAAATAGAGCAGCCCAGGCGGTCGTGCCACTGACTTAGCACGGCGACCAGTAAGCGTAATGAGCGAGTATCGGCAGGACTTGAGTTACCGGCGGCTGAAAAAGAGGATGGCCTGCGCAGGCACGTAGCCGGCGACCGGTCCGCGCTGCCCCACTTGACGGCAACCACAATACCTGCCCAGCGCCACTTCTCTACTTCTGCGCCAGCCGCCAGCTGCAAAAAACAGACCGGCCAGCCGGCAGATACACTCCGCGGAGTCGCTTCAGGACCGTCTCTTAAGGCTAGTTTACACGACGACACTACGTTTCATGAAACTGCGCTACTGGCCAATGCGCATGCGCGGCAGGCGTCCGCGCAACTCGTTGACGAAACTAATTAGTTTCGGGACGTTCCAACATTGGCGAAACTGAGTGCGCCTCTTTTTAGGTTAGGTTATGACCAAAACAGAAAAAAACAACAACATAAAGGGGGGAACTGGAGAAATAATTTGGTTTTTGAACATATATGCGACGAGTAGGTGTTTGTGCGATTTTAACGGCGTGTTAGTGCTCTTCTGGCAATTATTTGTGAAATTAAATATTGATGGGTTGACGATTAGTGAATTGCAGAGTAAAATACATCCAATTTGAAATACCTATACAAACGAAGTAGGTATGGCAATTGTGGATTTCGGAACACGGTACAAGTACTGCAGAGACGAATATCTACTTGACAAGAAACGTAATGCAATTTGTAATATCAGTTGTGGTAACTATGCTTCACACATAACGGTAACTTGTTTCTTTATTGCATTACTAACTCTGGTTAAAATGAACGTTAAGTGCTCTGGTGACATTCTAAGTTGATTAAAATAACTTCTAGGGTCTTCAATCACAATTTCTTTCAGCAAGGTCGCTGAGCAAACATATTACGTCTTTTTTTTTTTTTTTTTTTTTTTTTTTTTTTTTTTTTTTTTTTTTTTTTTTAATCCAGTCACGAACCCAAACACGTTTTTTATTCTTTTTATGTTTAGTCTTATGCAGCGATTGCACACAGACAAGCAATAGATTCACCACAACTCTTACAACTACCAAAACTTTCATTTTACGGCGATTACGGCACTCACAAAACGACGAAACTGAAGTGTATGGTATTGGCGCCGTGTCTACAGACTTACACGAAACTAGTTACGTGCAATTCATTTCATGCAACGAGTTTCGCAACCTAGTGTCGTCGTGTAAACTAGCCTTTAGGCCCAGTTTACTCGATGACCGCGCTAGTAATGAATATTCGCGTTGCGCGCCATCTAGCGACGTAAACGCAGAACTACTAGCATTTCGTGAGGGCAGACGGCGTTTTCTACTATATTCGGGCCGCCGAAAGAACGACCCTGACAGTTCTCGCACGTGGGCCGCAGAGAGAGGTTGGGGGGGGGGGGGGGACACACTCAAGCACCAACCTTAGGCCGGTATTACACTATCAAATTATTTGTCAAAGAATTTGCACAAAGAAAAATTGGACGTAGTGTAATGGGAACGTCGTCCAATATCTCATCAAATCTAAGGCCTCGGCCTAGATTTGATCAAAGTAATCGCTCGTCTTCTGTTTCCTGCAGTGAGAAATGTGACCGCTTGGAGCGCTAGTAGTATACAGCTTCCTTGCCACTACAGCGGTTTTATTTGGAGGTTAAATATCTGAGATTACTTGGACATAACGTTCGTATTCGTAAACATGGCTAGTAGTGGAATGTTTGTGTAGTGTTTTCCAGCAACAACAAAATTAAAATGAATGTATAAATCAGATGGAGCGTTGTATAACAGGAGACAAGGCCAATTCGTGCTGGGAAGTGAAACAACTGTCAAAACATTGACATCTGTTTGCAAGCGAATCTAGATACGTCAGACAATTTTTGTAAGGAAATAAATAGAGCCTATTTACTTTATTAGCAATGTTTCCCCCCTTACATTGTTAATGTCAGAAGCAATTTGGATTATCCTCCTTGTCAGTGTTCACATTTTCCATTTAAAACGTTATTTAATGAAACTTGCTTTATCAACTTAACAATCTTATTCGTATACACTGTTTGAGTCAGCATTTTTGTTACTCTATTGCAAACTGTGAAGAACGCACAGCGACAAAATAATTAGCAGTGAACGGCCTGGCTGCTCTGCCGATGGCATAAAAAAGAAATCCTCGCGGTCCAGTAAGAAATTTTATTTATCTCGCTCTGACACCCACCGTTTCATCCAAGTGCGTTTCATTTTCTTTTTTTCCCTCCTTCTCGTCTAAATGCAGACACAACGCAACTGTAGTATAAACAACAGCTGAGCATTACACCGCCATTTTGAAGCAAATTTGACAAAATATTGGATGATAGTGTAATACCCCCTTTTGCGTTTCGTCCAATTTCTTTGTCAAATTATATGACCAATATTTCATCCAATTTATTCGTCCAATTGTTTGTCCAATAATTTGATAGTGTAATACCGGCCTTAGCTCTGGAATTCGTAAACGTTGCCAGGGTAACGGTGCCGCGTTGCCACCCAGCCACTCAAGGTCACGCGGGGTGGCATGCTTCAGTCGCTGCGAAGCATCTGTCGTGTGTTCATCGTTACCGGTTTTGTTCCTGCCGAGTTACGTGTCGTTAATTTCAGACGTGTGTGAGATGGCTTCTTCCTCCCACCGTAAGAAAATCACTTCTGTGACCAATAGACTGGCTGTCGAAACTGATGTGATGATATTACTCGGACACTATACTATGTCAGTCAACAGCGACCGTAAACGAATGATGAAAACAAAGCACTCTTCTTTTTATGTAAGAAGACAAATCATTTCACTGGAAGAGGCGATTTTACTACTTGTAAAGTGGTAGTCCTTATTTGTTTAGCCTCTCGGTAGACTGCAACAATACAGTGTCCAAGCCGGCCGCGGTGGCCGAGGGGACTAAGGCGCTCCAGTCACGGTCTGCACGGCCACTACGGTTGGGGGTTCGAATCCCCCCTCGGGCATGCATATTTGTGCCGTCCTAGTTCGTAAGTAGTTCATAAGTAGTTTGTAAGTTTAGGGACTGATGACCCCGTAGTTAAGTCCCATAGACTGTACAAACATTTGAACAGTGTCCGAGTAATAACATCGAGTTTGTGGAAAACGGTTATATAATATGAGATATATAAACAAAATTCTTCAACTAGCGATCTTTGGCTGAAGACTAAATTATACCTTATATTTAAAGGAATACTGGAATATATGAAGCTTTACTTTAAACGACATATATTTCTAAACCTTCCTTTTTAACTGCAACTTCGTGGTTGTTATCGTTCGTTCACACTTTAGTAGTACATAGCAACGGTTCCAAAATATCCGGACTTGATATTCGTATGCCGGCGACTGGAACGGCGTAACAACAAACAGCCGCGTAGCAGCATTGGCAACATAGCCGCTAGCTGTCAGAGTCGTTCTTTCGGCGGCTCGACTTTAGCTAGTACGCTGTAGGACACGTTCTAAATTTGCTAGTAGCGAAGTGGGTGCGCATGGGCAGAAGTGAATTCGTTGTGAGGTTTTCATGTTTATGTGTGGAAATAGCCGCGTCCTTACCAAAACTGCTTGCTTTGTTGGAGTGATATGTCTTGCATCGGTGGAGTGGAACAGAGCAGGAATTCCGCTTTCAATTGAGGCATACAGGGTCACTGCAGAAAATCCTCTCTACTGTAAGAAGGTACAGTGACTGTTATTTATGAAGAAAATAACAGAAATGTGTAGATTAAAATGAATTTTGAATACGTCTTGTTGATTAACTTCATATTTTTAAAATTTTATAATGTTTAGCATGTCAGGAAGTCAGTTGCACATAATCTGGAAAGTGTGATGCTAAAAGCAAAGCAAAATTTAGTTGACTGAGGTCCCATTATGGATCGGAAATTGAAATTGCTGTGCAGACTTCAACGGCAATATTTGTTAAGAGTCTGTACAGAAATTATTTGTGCAAAGGCTAGGCTTTCGAAAGATTCTTCTGTCGCCAGAAACCGCAATGTTGTAGCGGACCTGCAAAAAAATAACAATTACAGGAAGTAACCGAAGCTGAAAGTGTAATGCAAGTGTAAAAAGTATTTCGTACCTTTAGCTTGGCGAAATACTCTCTCTTTCTCTCTCTCTCGATCTAGCTAATTTCTCTCTCTCTCTCTCTCTCTCATCGCCGTATTTTTGTCCTTTGACGAACGAAAGCAACTTGGTAAAACACTCAGCACTTAATATTCGTAAAAAAAATCTGAATTCATTGAGGTCCTCTGGTATGAGTTACTTCATTATCTGCATGCAGTATAAATCTCATTCTTCTTTTCATCTCAACCAAGGACACATCCAACTTCTATTTCTTCTTCACTGTAGTGTTGTAACAAACAATGCCACAGCTCCTGCAACCGCCGACAATGTAAGCTTCTTAAGTTGGATATATTATCAGCTCTGACATACACCCAAACGTGAACAATCCACGTAAACAAACAGTAATAAGCCCGTATTTTCGCACAGGCGCTGCTGTTAGTGGTAATCAGACGTGTAGACGGAAGTTTGTCGTATTAACGCAACCAAGCCTGTATGATCGCACGTCATTAGTACCGAGTTAGTACGCTTGGAGTGCTGAAGCAGTTATCTTTCTTATGAACTTTCTATCGTCGTGTAAACTAGGCATTAGGCGGCCACTAGACTGCCATAATGTTGGGGAATATTACTATGCAATGCTCTGAGGTGACAGGAACCACGCGATATACAGATGGCGCAATGATCGCGCACACGAGGTATAAAAGGGCAGTAAGCTACACGGGTCAAAACAATTAGGAGATTGTAACATCAGACATTGTGTTATGAGAAGTGCGCCTGGAAAAGTGTTTTTAAAATAAAGACATTTAAGCAATGTACTTACGTGCCACAGTCGCTACAGCTTAAACCCCCAAATCGTCTGTAATCGAAGATGGGCGATCGGAGCGGTCCTCATCATGGACGTTGTCACAGTCATCTTTGAATTCTCGTACCCACTTCCGCACTTTGCCTTTACTCATAACAGTATCACCGTACACTTCACAAATGTGTCGATCAATTTCTGCAGTAGACAGGTTCCTTGGTGACGAAAACCTTATCACTGAGCGAATCTCACACGCGGCGAGCGAGTTTATAGTTTTAAACATTTTGAAAGCACAGAACACAACCGTACAGGTTAGTTACAGAGCTTAAACTGAGCACAGTTGTTCCCGAGGCATGCCGGTGCACGACGCACGTGCTTTTTGCGGTATGTGCGCGAACTACTAGTGTGTACAACAAAATGGAACTTACTTAAAAAACGCGCCTCGTATATACACCCATGCGCAAAATAAACAAATGTAACGTATTGCACACTGACAGACATAAAGACCTACTATTTTATTATTCCAAAATATTGGTTACCAGTTCCAGGAAGGAATGACATCCATAAAATATTTCGGAATATGCGATTATGCAATTGACAGTGTGAAGAGTACGTGACGTTACTCACAGGTACGGCAGATGAAGGGTAGAGATTCATTCGACGAACGTTCAGGAAATGTAGTATGGCCACAAACGTGGATGCTGTTGTCAGTCTGCGATTAGTACCAGATAGAATTGATAGAGAAAACAGTGATAATCCGAAAGGAGTACAGAGTTTCTTTACAGGAGCATTTAGTAAGTGTGAAAGCCGTCAAGGAATACTCAAGTAACTCCAGTGCCAGATGCTGAAAGAGAGGCGTGGAAAGAAGGGAACTGAGGCGTCAACGTTCTGGTTATTAGAGACGAAGCTCACGCCTGATCTTTGGGTAAGGAAGGGGAAGGAACTCGGCCGTAGGATTTGCAAGGAACCATCCGGACATTTACCTGGAAACCACGGTAAACCTAAACCTGGATGGCCGGAGGTGGATTTGAACCATCGTCCTCCCGAACGCGAGTCCAGTGTGTTACCACTGCGCCACCTCGCTAGGTAAGCCACTTTAGGTTACGTGGCGCAGATAGGAAAAAGCCTCGAATTCATGCTGGGTTCTGGGCGGTATTTGTGGCAGAAATACGCATTCATGTTGTATGTCCCACAAACTAATCGTTTCACTCACAAACCGATACCCAACAGAATACGAAAAAAGAAAATCGCTGCTAACAGCCAGATTCTTACCCGGATCTGTGGGACTATTCATCCTGCCGACAAAGGTGTTCTCTTGGCCAGGTTTTTGTTCGGCCCCCACACCACCTGCCTCTGAGATGGGGGAAGGGTGGGGGCGGCACGTTGGGGGGGGGGTAGGGAACGGTGGAGAAGGTCACGTGACCTCTGACCCTGAGGCCGCGGGAAACAGAGGCCCAGCTGTGGCTGGCGGCGTTCCTGCACCGTGCCAGGGCCAGCCGTGTCGGGTTGCACGTGGCGGCGGCACGTCCTACCACTGTGCCGATGCCGGCGTATCGCCTTTCCGTCTCAACGCATCTCGTCAATCAGAGCGTCTGCGGCGAGATGGGGCGGTGGTTAGGTGTTTTCATGCAGCCGAGAATACAGCTCCTCTGCCTTCGTATAATGTGTGAGGCTTGTCTTTATTCACACTGATTCACCTTGAACGGTAGTTGGAAGGGAATGAAGATTTCAGTTTAACTTCCTGTCGAGATCGTGGTCATTAAGAGATGGATAGTTAATTAGGGCTGAAACCCGCGACCCTAACCTGGTCGGTCCACTGATTTTTTTCAGTCTGCGTTTTAACCCAACCTTCATCTCTGAACGATGTGAGGAGTCGCCAGAAATGGCGCGTGGTTCGGATTCCACGTTAAGCTGTAGGTCCCCCTTTCCTTTCCTCGGTTGGATAACTGGGGTAGGCCAGGGACACGAAAGTCGCCGAAGGGGCGTCCAATTGAAAGACTTGCATCAGGCCAATGAGCCACACGATATTATTATTATTATAGGACTGAAACGATTTCATAAGGTTTAGGAATTGCAGTAAGAAGACTTCGATAATGTGCCGTGGTATTTCACCAACCAAACCACCAAGCATGTTCAGCAGAGTTGCCGAAATATCGTGGCAAGTCCTCTTCGTCATCCAGATGAAATCCCGAAAAATGTCTCAAATGTCTGTAAATCTATCAGACCAAACTGCGTAGTCATCAGTCCGTAGCTTATAAACTACTTAATTCTAGGTAAACTAACCTACGGACAAACACACACACACACCCATGCCCCAGGGAGGACTCGAACCTCCAAGTCGAGCAACCGCGCACTCCGCAGCGAGGTGCTTTAGACCGCTCGGCTATTCCATCGCGGCAAATCCCGAAAACTAACGGAATATCTACCACGCTGCCTCTGTTAGGGTTCCGTAAGTCACGTTTTATATTATTATTTTAGAGCTATTCACCCTTTCCAACCCAATGATGTCATATGGCATCATCACCTTTATCAGTTACCCTCAACCCAATCATTTGGCAAAGATTATAAAGAACACTGCAGGACTTTCTAGAATTCATTGTGGGTAACTTGGCTACCTTGCGTCGAGGAAACAAAGTAGCATTAGGCTTCAACACATTGACAAAATATGTGTTGGTGCTTATGTCTAAGTTAGAGTACAAACAGCAAGACTTTCAAATTGTTATATCAAGGCAAAGGAAACATAATGATTTGAAATTTTCATTAATAAATTATTGTAAAATTCTAAATCAGTGGTAAACAGTTTCAAAAAGATGGCAGGTACGGTAAAGGAAACATATCATGCCCAGTGACGACATATGAAGTCATCCCAAATTTCCCTCCAAAAACTGAAAAATCTCAAAAATTCCAAAAAATATACATTATTCCAATCATTATAATTAGAAATATGCAAATAAATACATTCGTTCTCAAATGAATAATATTTGGGCTGGAAAGTGCGATGGATGCATATCCTGGACACAATCATAATATTACATTTGTAAAATGCAATTAAACTTTGTGAGCAACTCGACTTCACACGCTTCAATCAAAGGCCAACTAGCCACTTTTCTAAAACAGGATGTGAGCCGTTGCGTGTGTCCTGGGTCACGGAGCAGGCTCGTTAAGTAGGAGTGTTTGCATGAAGACCGTGACTCTGTGTGCAGGTGGATTCGCGCTGCTGCAGTGCTCGCCGGCTGCGGTCTAGTTCCCTCAGGGCACGAGGAATCTCAAGTCATCCTCACCTTCTCAACAGACAATCAAACTCTGCTAGCATAGCACAAGAAGGAGAATGAACTCAGGAGGACACAGGCAGCCAAGGAATCTTCCGTAACCTTAGCGAAGACTTTAAATGTTGGAGGGGAAGCACTGTCTGCCTACAACAAGACAGTAGAGTGGCGAATCACAAGTAATTGTAGTTCGACTGACAGACGATGGCTGCAACAGGCGAAACGCATCACATATGTACATAAATAAAAATAATAATCTGCGGCGTGCCAGTCACGATCTGCACGGCCGATGTGGTCGGGGGTTCGAATCCCCCCTCGGGCATGGATTTTTGTGCCATCTTTAGTATAAGGGCCGCCCTTAGTATTAGCTAGTTCATAAGC
This sequence comes from Locusta migratoria, assembly GCA_026315105.1. Classification (NCBI taxonomy): domain Eukaryota; kingdom Metazoa; phylum Arthropoda; class Insecta; order Orthoptera; family Acrididae; genus Locusta; species Locusta migratoria. The sequence continues at coordinate 337,506,202 of CM048745.1, forward strand.
AGTTTGTAAGTTTAGGGTCTGATGACTTTGTAGTTAAGTCCCATAAGCTATACAAACATTTGAAACTTATGCGTCCTCTCCTGGAGTACTGTTGTGGGACCCTCACCAGGTGGGACTGACGGAAGATATTGAGAAGGTTCAGAGAAGGGCAGCTCGTTTTGTTTTATCACGTTACGGGGGGGAAAGCGTCACGGAAATGTTGCACGAATTGGGGTGGAAATCATTAAAAGAAAGACGTTATTCATTGCGGCGTGATCTGTTTGCGAAGTTTCAATCACCGACTTTTAGTTCTGAATGTGAAAATATTTTGCTAGCACCCACCTACTTAGGGAGACATGACCATCCCAATAAAATAAGAGAAATCAGATCGAAAACGGAACGATTTAGGTGTTCTTTCTTCCCGCGCGCTATTAGAGAATGGAACGGTAGAGAAAAGTTATGAAGGTGGTTAACGAACCCTCTGCCAGGCACTTAAATGTGATTTGCAGAGTATCGATGTAGATGTAGATGTACCATATGTACGAGGCGCGTCCAGAAAGTAAGTTTCGTTTGGTAATAAAATGAAATTATACACAGATACAGAAGAAATTTTTATTGCACACTATTCTGCAACTCTTGAACTACTTTTCCACATAACTGCCGAAATTTTGTAGGCACTTGTCATAGGGTGCTACAAGTTTTTGCGTCCACCCTTCACAGAAGGATGTCGCCTGTGTATTCAACCATGTGGTAACAGCTCCTTTATCATTGTTGAGTGGTGACCACCAAGGACAGATTTTAGGTGTAAGAAGAGATGAAAGTCGCTAGGAGAGAGGTCCGAGCTGTAAGGAGGATGATAAAACACGTTCCATTGAAATTTCCGTAAGAATTGTTTGGTCACATTCGGTGTGTGAGGTCAGGCATTATAGTGAAAAAAAAAAAAAAATCTTTTGACAGTAATCCTCTTGTTACACCTAAAATCTGTCCTTGGTGGACAGCACTTCAACGATGATGACGAGCTGAAAGAACATGTTACCACATGGTTGAATACACAGGCGGCAACATTCTATGAAAAGGCACACAAAACCTTGTGTCATACTATGACAATTGCCTCCATAATTTCGGTAGCTATGTAGAAAAGTAGTTTAACAGTTGTAGATTTTTGTACAATCAATATTTTTTCTAGCATGTAGGCTTTCACGGCCGGCGTCTTCATTAATTAAAACTTCCGGGCTAAGTTGCCGTGGTCCATCAATAAAAGTTCTTACTCCCGACGTTTCGTTGCCTACTGTGGGCAACATCTTCAAGGGTGAGTCGACGACTGCCTACTAGGCGCTGGAGGTCCTGCTTATATAGATGGCATAGATGGCGCTACCACTTGTCACGTGCTGCCGACTATGAAGTTATCTTTGACCAACGACATGTCTCTCGAGTACAGGTAATCGATTGTCATATGTTTGGTTCAAAGTTGACCGTCAAATCTTATCTAATTTCAAACGTTCTTCTTTCCTGTTAAAATTATTGTGGTGTGAAGGTTTGAAATTATATAAGATTTGGCGGTCAACTTTGAACCAAACATGTGACAATCGATTACCTTTAATCGAGAGACATGACGTTGGTCAAAGATAACTTCATAGTCGGCAGTACGTGACAAGTGGTGGCGCCATCTATATAAGCAGGACCTGCAGCGCCTAATAGGCAGTCGTCGACTCACCCTTGAAGACGTTGTCCGCAGTAGGCAACGAAACGTCGGGAGTAAGAAGTTTTATTGATGGACCACGGCAACTTAGCCCGGACGTTTTAATGAATGAATATTTTTTCTGTCTCTGTACCCGTTCGTTTTTATATAACCAAACGGAACTTACTTTTTGGACGCGCCTCGTATATTATGTATGATATCTCACCTGACCCTTCACTGTTTTGAGCATTGTATAAATAAACGCAGCGGTGTATTAGTGGCGATTTGAATTCTATAACAAGTTCTCATTATTAGAATATCCACATTTTTTAAAACACTTACGTAAGACAGATGCTGACTACGACTGTTGCAGTGGTATAACGATAGTCTTGGCGTATCTTACAAGACGGCGTCGGTTGCTTGCCGGCAGGGAACTCGTGCAGAGGCGAAGCTCCTGGTGACGACGGCAGCCCGCCACGGCGGTGTCGGCAGCCGATCACTCGAGTGGAAGGCTGCCTGTGCTTCCGGCCGGCGAGCGGTCGGAAGGAAGGAGACAGTTAGTGTCCGGCGTGACAGCGACTATCGGCACCGTTACGGGGCGGAAGGCGGCGGCGGCGGAACCTTATCTGCCGGCACGGTGACCCGCCTGCCTGCGGTGCGGAAGTGCGCGCCGGGCCGGGCCGCTACCGACCTCGTCTTCTGCACGCGCTGGCCGCCTCTGACACCGCCTGCGTCACCCCCTGCTACCTGCTCCACATTCCCTCTAGGCACTCTTTAACGGCGCAGCGGCTACGGTGACCGCACACTTACAAACGCGGGCACTAGCGACCCCGGACATCTGCGCCTAACGGCTCCCAATGTTTGGCTATGCTTGTCTCCTCTTCCCTCCCCCCGCCCCCCCCCCTCCGCCCGAGCCCTCCCACACACTTTCAGGTCGAGGGGACTGAGGCGCTCCAGTCACGGTCTGCACGGCCACTACGGTCGGGGGTTCGAATCCCCCTCGGGCATGGATATTTGTGCCGTCCTTAGTATAAGGTAGTTGATAAGTAGTTTGTAAGTTTAGGGACTGATGACCCCGTAGTCAAGTCCCATAGACTGTACAAACATTTGAACATTTTCAGAAGCAGCCCTTTAAAACTGGCCAGTAGAGTTGGCTACGGTTTCATGGTTTCGAAACCAGGTTTCGATACACACCAGTGTTTCAAAACCGGCATGTTACACGGTTTCGAAACTATGCGGTTTCAAATGTTTGTTAAGCTTATGGGACTTAACTACGGGGTCATCAGTCCCTAAACTTACAAACTACTTACAAACTAGGACGTCACAAATATCCATGCCCGAGGGGGGATTCGAACCCCCGACCGTAGTGGCCGGGCTGACCGTGACTGGAGCGCCTCAGTCACCTCGGCCACCGCGGCCGGCTATGCGGTTTCATTCCGTTCTGTTTCGGATCACATTCGCGGTCGATTGTTGATACACTGAAACCGTTTCTTCAAGTCGGTTTCACGGTTTCGTGTCGGTTTCACGGTTTCGTGTCGGTTTCACATCACCGGTGTTTCAAACCACTAATGCAGAAAGGCGGAACAGACTTATGGTATCGAAATGTGGTGTTTCATTTTACTGAAGAGAGTGTCAAATAGTAGTTGAACTCGTGAGTCTGCTGCTTATGATTACTGAAATCAAGATTCGTTTGCAAGAGACTGCTGCATTCCGAAATGACATAATGTCTGCTTTATAAATGTAAAAGAACAATAAAACAACGTTCACTATTTGCATTTAACTAACCACTTAAAATCTAGGTTTATCTACCATATTAAAAACACCAGTGAAACTACATTTTTTTAAAATAAGATATAACATGAAGCCTGAAATAACATTTCTTATACGAACAAGGGTAGATCGCATATTTAATCTCGTGTTAAAGAGTTAGTTTCTTACGAGCGAAAACGAAGTTACCTACTGTCGTTATAATTTTCGACTGTCATATTAAAGGAATTGCGGCAGTGGTTTAACGGTCAAGACGTACAAGTGGTGAACTTATCTCTTATTTTATTATTTTTGTAATTCCATAGCATTATTTGTGATTATTTAGTGTGCCCTTTATTCCCTATAATTTATTTCAAATGTTTAAATGTTTGTTAAGCTTATGGGACTTAACTACGGGGTCATCAGTCCCTAAACTTACAAACTACTTATGAACTACTTACGAACTAGGACGGCACAAATATCCATGCCCGAGGGGGGATTCGAACCCCCGACCGTAGTGGCCGTGCTGACCGTGACTGGAGCGCCTCAGTCACCTCGGCCACCGCGGCCGGCTATAATTTATTTAGTATGTATAGAAAGTAGCATTTATGATCCATCTCTGTAATACGCGTACCGTATTGCAGTTTGTGGGTACCTAACGGGGTAAACTTTTACCTACCATACCGGCGGCCTCGTGTGACTGTGTTGGCAACATCAACAACACGGGAGAAAATCTTTATCAACATGTTTCGTATAGACCAAGAAGTAAATATGTACTCTATGGTTGACAGGTTCTTGTATGTACCCTTGTCTACATAGTGAAATATATTGCCCTCCTAGAACGAAGACTTCATGATAAAACATACATTGCTTCACGGTTTCATGGTTTCGAAACAGTGTTTCGAAACCACAGATGCTACGGTTTCATTAGTTTCGAAACCGTCAGATGTTTCAGTTTTCGCATCTCTACTGGTCAGAGCAGGCGGCAGGTGGCGGCTGTCCCCACCACCACCTCCCCTCAAACGCCAGCAAGCCGGACACAGCCGTGGCCTCGTGGCAGGCGGCACGAGCTCTCCCCTCAGCCTCCCCTCCACGCTACCCTCTACGTGCGACACTCTGTGACACTTGCCACACCTGACCCTTCGCTAGGTAGTAGGATTAGCGGCCCCTCAGGCAAGGAACGCCCTTCCCCGTACTCCTGCTGTTTGCTTCCAAACCTCGGTCTCGGATCTTACACGATAGAGCCAATACGAAAGAGATCTATTTCTTTGATATCTCGCCGAAATGTACTACTTTTTTTCAATATCCCGAAATCGAAATATTTATAACTTTTGGTTAACGAAAGCAATACCGTCGCCTATGTCAGAGTGTAATTAGTTCTTCCAACCACAAATATGGATCCATTCTCCCTCCGTTTGTACGGTAGCTTTCTTCCACACTTACTGATTACATAGAAACAGCCCATCGCCATGGAAGGATAATTCGAATGCTCAATTATCATTCAAGTTTGATCACTGCATTTGTACATATATTAATTGCAACAACTGCGTGAAAAAAGAGAAAAGAAGAACGATACACTTCATAAATTTACTCTTTTGCGGCGAAATATTAATTACTAAAGTGAATTGGGACAATGTTCAAATCAATGAAGGAAATTCCGTTTACAAAATATAGATAAGAGCGTCTATGTTTGACAGATCACCTACAGTCGACATACAAATTTGAAATAAAGAAATGAAGGAATATAGAATGCTATGCTTCTAAAGTACACCATTGTTCTACATTGTTTAGCTGAGTCGCAGAGGAAACACCCTAGTTTTTTTAAAGGAAATGCCATAATTGCTATGATCTGCACTACAAAAGAAACAAAAACCCAATATAATATGTGTACTAGCTCACAAGCGAAACTAAAGTCGATAGTTCCTGTCAGTTAGTGTGAACAGATGTTATACTCGACCACCGGAATAAATTAACTGCCGCGGTGGAGCGGCCAAGCGCATTGAGGCGCTATGCTGCGATGCGCGAGGCCGTTCCCCGTCGGGGGTTCGAATCCCCCATCGGGCATGGACACAGACAAGAAACCGGGTGCACACTTGCTTGAAGATTAGCCTCACCTCAACATCATATAATTTCTGAAATTGTATCACTTTCCCTTTTCTCTTCATGCTTCTTTGCAGAAAATAGTACATGTTTAGCAAATAATCGTCAATGGCAGACTATGAGTTCCCTTTTTTTTTGCAGCCGAATTTAATAAATGAAACATTCCTTTTCCTATCATGTTATAGGGAAATATCACAATGTCAAACAATACAAGCTGGCCGCGGTGGTCGAGGGGGCTAAGGCGCCCCAGTCACGGTTTGCACGGCCACTACGGTCGAGGGTTCGAATCCCCCCTCGGGCATGGATATTTGTGCCGTCTTAGTTCGTAAGTAGTTCATAAGTAGTTTGTAAGTTTAGGGACTGATGATCCCGTAGTTAAGTCCCATAGACTATACAAACATTTGAACATTTGAAACAATACAAACTTCAAATAGCATACCTTTCCTAGATTCGATGATGCACAAATCGTACCAAAACAGCTTCGAAAACAGTTTTTTATTTTATTTATTTATTTATTTATTTATTTGCCATACTGGAACACATACCACCGAATCGATATTCCACGACATGTAAAATCGGTGTACACAAAGTTGCATTTCCGCAACTAGCGTTTGAACCTAACACTCTGAACTATCCACTCGAAAGGTTTCCTCAAGCAACTCCACTTCCTCACGACGACAAAACATTGCCTCCAAATAGCGGTCGACACTGAAAGTGTACGCGTACGTCTGCTAATAGCGCAGGGAAGAGCAAAAATAATCGATATCCAAGTTTCGCATGATTCCTAATTTCTTAAAAAATGTTCAAATGTTTGTTAAGCTTATGGGACTTAACTACGGGGTCATCAGTCCCTAAACTTACAAACTACTTATCAACTCGCTTATCCTAAGGACGGCACAAATATCCATGCCCGAGGGGGGATTCGAACCCCCGACCGTAGTGGCCGTGCAGACCGTGACTGAAGCGCCTCAGTCACCTCGGCCACCGCGGCCGGCTCCTAATTTCTATGAATGTTAATACGTATGTCGATTAGACTGACGAGTGATCAAAGGGCTTTCGACCATTGGTGATAAAAATTGCTGTATTTTTAAAATGAATCTTAGGTTCCACAATAAAAGTTAAAAATCGGGAGAAATAACGGAATAATCAGGAGGCGGCAGGTCTGGGCTACACCCAAAGATGCCGTTCGTAAGTGGTACTTCTCAGCAGAATGCCGCGGTGAGTAGCCGAGCGGTCTAAAGCACCTCGCTGCGGAGCGCGCGGTTGCTCGCCGTGGAGGTTCGAGTCCTCCCTGGGGCATGGGTGTGTGTCTTGTCCTTAGGTTAGTTTACCTAGGTTTAAGTAGTTTGTAAGCTAAGGACTGATGACCACGCAAATTGGTTTTTCAAAATGTTCAAATGTTTGTAAATCTATCGGACCAAACTGCGTGGTTATCAGTCCGTAGCTTACAAACTACTTAAACCTAGGTAAACTAACCTACGGACAAACACACACACCCATGCCCCAGGGAGGACTCGAACCTCCACGGCGAGCAACCGCGCGTTCCGCAGCGAGACGCTTTAGACCGCTCTGCTACTCCACCGCGGCGAACATTTTTTTCAGCAGAACGACAGCGTTACAGAAAAATGACGTGCTACAGTGGGGGACTATGGTACTGGTATGCATTTTGCTATTAAACAATTTGATATGCTATTATGAGGAAAGATAGTGTTCGAACGGTGACAGGGAGGAGGAAAGGGAATTATTTCGTATTCAGATAAAGGTGTGGTGGCGACCAAAGTTTTTAGAGTGGCTGGTGGCTTCAGAACTGAAATTTCGCACCCTGGATTAATGGGTGAGGCAATAAACCTGCTCGGACCGCAGTTCACGTGTTAACACAGTGAGGTGGAAGCCGACCCGGTGTAGGCAGTTCACGTGCAGCCAGATGGAGGTGGCCGGATGAGCAAGCCAGAAGGCTGCAAGGCACACATGCTCCCGGAAACGGCGCGCCGCAGACGGCCGTGTGTGTGTGTGTGTGTGTGTGTGTGTGTGTGTGTGGCGACATATGGCGGCGGACACGCCCTCCATACCCCCTGCCCCGCATCCAAGGCAGAGAAAGCAGCGTCGCTGTTCCGTGTAGCGCAGTCACTCCTCAGGGCTGCGGGTTCTGCGTAACACTCAGCATTCTGACATACATTTCCACGTAAAACTGTTTGTAATTAAAACAGCGACCAACCGCAAGTATGACGTAAAGCCATCTTCAAATGCTTTTTCATGCTGATGAGTTGGAGCCTCGTTTTGTACCAGTTACAGTATCGCAGACCTGGGATAGACAAAGAATATTTCGTTTACTATTTACTGAAGTTCACTTTCGTCTGCTGAAGGAATTAGATTAGGTAACGAAACAATGAAGGTGGTAGATGAGTTTTGTTACTTGGGTAGTAAAATAACATGCGATTGTCGCAGTACAGAGGATATAAAATGCAGAATGACAATGGGAAGAAAAGCATTTTTGACAAAGAGAAATTTACTGACATCGAATATTAATTTAAGTGTAAGGAAGTCTTTTCTGAAGGCATTTGTGTGGAGTGTTGCCTTGTACGGGAGTGAAACATGGACGATAAGCAGTGCGAACAGGAACAGAATAGAGGCTTTTGAAATGTGGTGCTACAGAAGAATGCTGAAGATTAGGTGGGTAGATCGCATAACTAATGAAGAGGTACTGAACAGAATTGGTGAGAAAAGGAATATTTGGCATACCCTGCCCAAAAGAAGGGATCGGTTGGTAGGACACATTCTTAGACACCGAGGAATCGTAAATTTAGCATTGGAGGGAAGTGTGTGGGGTAAAAATCGCAGAGGGAGACCAAGAGACGCGTATAGTAAGCAGATTCAAGTGGATGTGGGCTGCCGTTCTTATGAGGAGATGAAAAGGCTTGCTCAGGATAGAGTAGGGTGGAGAGCTGCATCAAACCGGTCTGCGGACTGCGGACCATAACAACAACATTTTCGTCTTTATCTACATACTAACTGAATACCCGGCGTTGCCCGGGTATTTATTTATTGATTCAAGATTTGAATTAGTACTTCTCATATCCCTTCTCTCTCTGCCCATCTCCTTTCTTTTTTTTTTTTTTTTTTTTTTTTTTTTTTTTTTTTTTTTTTTTAATAACATATCATATTTATGGGAGAGTATTCAAGAAATAAGGTTGTCTTGCATAATGTACAAAATGATAACTGCAGTATCCAAAAAAAAGAAAAATAGTCATCAAGATGCAAATGATACGTTACCTTAATAATTCATTTAATTCGAAACTTGATTATAAACAATGTTTTTGGTTACTTGTCAAAAATCTAATATGAATGAATTTTTTGGGGAGCACACCCCTGAGAAAGCGACATGTAGTTGTCTGTGTGAAAAACATGGAGATGTCAAAACCAATCTGCAAAATTTAATAGGTTGCCCTGTGATATATTAATCGTGACAGAAAATAGAAGTCTCACTTAAAACTACAGACTCTGGCAATTAAAACTTATATCTGCCGGAAATAACTTGTATTCGATGGATCTACACTTTCATTCTCTTCCACTCCTTGTAGCTTTACACATGTGAAAGGTTATTACGCATCGCATTATATACGATCCCGTATTTATTGAATTATATGTTGTAACATTGTACAATTTTGTAGGTATATATTAATTTGTGTAAGTTCTGGATGTCGGTAAAATCTGTTACGTATACAGTTAGTAGTAAAGAAGTAATAGAAAGTGACGTACCGTGATTAAATTTCCAAGTCACATTCAGCTATATGTGTGTATACTGTCTGTATAATTTCCTGCGACTATAATTTGTAATGTAGAAATTATAAATTGTAACGTCATACCGAATGCCGTAGTTTTATTCCATAAACAGCGGAAAAGTAGAAAGCGAGAAACTTTTTTCCTTTCATCATTTCACTATGCTTGCCAGCGAGAACAAATTTAATAAGGTTTGAAATTATGTTTAAAGTTTGTTGCAAGTCGCTAAGTATTGTCATTCTCAAACAGTGTATTTCTAAAGACTCGCCGCATTATATGGCATTTTTTGCGATTTCTTTTGGTTATGACGAAATATCTATTGAACCATGTGCCGTATGTGATTCTTAACCATGCAACAATTGTTACCTCACGGTAAGGAATGTGTGTACCAAATTTGGTCGAAATCGGTCCAATGGTTTAGGAGAAAATGAGCAGCATTTTCGCAAAATGCAGCAGTTTTTCGCGTATCTCATTGTTTATGACGTCATATCTCGTGAACTATATATCGTATGTGATTCTTACACTTACGGTGACGATCCTCATGGATTGATGCTTACGTGTACAAAATTTCATAAAGATTGGAACAAAACTGTAGATTTGTATGCAACACGTACTAACGTACTCTTTATATATTAGATTTATAAAAGAGTTTCACGGTTAAAAATACCTGAAGTGGTAGCTGCACTATATGCTGCTGCTGGCGTTACAGTACGGCGATCTTGGCGGACGTCTGTGTTGCTTGCGTGGACGTCCAAAACCTCGTCTACGGGTGTGAGTGGGAGTGTTCACGTGATTATTGCAATCAGCATCGTTGCATAAGATGGTAAGAACAAAATTAAGATAATCTGCTAGTTCTTTCGAAACCTAAGTTATCGTCTGGCACTCCTGGTCATAATCTTCTTTATATATAAAGCAGAGTGCCCGTGTGTTTGTTTGTGTGTATGTATCGCATACAAATCTGCAGTTTTGTTCCAATCTTTACTAAATTTTGCACTCGTAAGCTTCAATCCACGAGGACGGTCGCCGTAAGGATCACGTACGACACATAGTCCCTCAGATATGACGTCGTAAACAATGAGATGCGAGAAAAACGGCTGGATTACGCGACAACGTTGCACACTTCCTCCTAAACCACCAGACCGATTTCAACCAAATTTGGTATACATATTCCTTACCAAAAATGATCAGATGTTTGTGAAGCTTATGGGGCTTAACTGCGCGGTCATCAGTCCCCTAAACTTACAATCTACTTATGTACTACCTTATAGTAAAGACAGGATGGACTTAGGTTGGGGGGGGGGGGGGGCGGAGATGGCAGACCGCCCCGGGCCTCCGGTCTTGGGGGACCTCCAAATACCTCAAAATGATGGCATGAAGTTCTGCTGAGGGCCTCCAAATCTCAGAAGCAATTTTTCAGACTGTCCCGTGCCTCTCGCCCTGGAAGGGGCCTCCAAATCTTTTTGATAGTAATACATGTATTGCCAAATGGTCGGGGGAGGGCTCCTTTCGTTTCGCCGCCGCCCTGGGCCTCCAACAGCCTTGGTCCGCCACTGCCGAGAGAGGATTCGAACCCCCGAGGGGAACGGCCTCGTGCATCGCAGCTTAGCGCCTCAATGCGGTAGGCCGCTCCGTTGCGGCTATTCCTTACCGTGAGGTACAATTCTGTAACGGTAAGAAACACATACGACACATGGTTCAGTAGATATGCCATAAACAATAGGACTTACAAGAAACTACCATACAATGCGACGAGACTTTAAGAATATATTATATGAGAATGAAATTACTTAGCGGCCTACAACAAATTTTAAACATAATTTCTAACCTTTACTGAACTTTTTCTCGCTGACAACCAAAGCAAAGGAGCGTTAAGCCACACCCGGGCAACTGGAGTGGAAAACCGATGATGATGATGATGAAACTCTAACTGCACGGCCACAGTGGATGTTGGCTACACATCTCGGGAGGCACAGAACGCCGAAGGACGGCAGCAGCGGAGTCGTTCCTGTCCTTGGCAGGCGCGCTCTTTGTGGCGGTGAAAGCGTTTGCGTGTCGCGAACAACGGCTAATGCTTTACTCCGCCGAGTTGCGCACGAACTCGTTCGTCGGAATGTTTGATCGTGCAGCGCAGGAATGCACTTGCGCAGTCAGGCTGTCTTGCGTAATGCCCCCCCCCTCTCACCTCCCACGCAAGTCGATTCTGGTTCTGTATTATTTTGCGATTCGGATTAATTACTTATCATGTCTCAGATAAGTCAACTTGAGTTATTCGGCACACTAATGTCGAAATGAGCTGAATTTCGTCTTTCTATTTATTTCTGGTATATCTGGCTTGTACTACCCTGTCAGAATCGGCTTTACGAGATATTTGTACGGAATACTACAACGATTTCATATGCCCTGAGTAACAAGCTTTACTTCGGCCGTTTCTCCTCTGCGGTTTTCGTGTCGCATCAATCGTGTAGACGACGGACCATGCTTGGCTTGACTCGGCTAACGGTAATTTCCAAGAATGCTTGCAATCTAAGTAGCTCGGTCAGAAATGATTAAATCGATTACGCGTTTACAAAAAGGTACGGCCATACTTTCAGGAAACATTCCTCACACACAAAGAAAGAAAATATGTTATGTGGACATGTGTCCCTGTTAGAGCTCATTTTATTACTTCTCTTCAAATCACATTAATCATGGAATGGAAACACACAGCAACAGAATGTACCAGCGTGACCTTAAACACTTTGTTACAGGAAATGTTCAAAATGTCCTCCGTTGGCGAGGATACATGCATTTACCCTCCGTCACATTGAATCCCTGATGCGCTGATGCAGCCCTGGAGAATGGCGTATTGTATCACAGCCGTCCACAATGCGAGCACGAAGAGTCTCTACATTTGGTACGGGGGTTACGTAGGCAAAGGCTTTCAAAAGTCCCCATAAATGAAAGTCAAGAGGGTTGAGGTCAGGAGAGCGTGGAGGCCATGGAATTGGTCCGCCTTTACCAATCCATCGGTCACCGAATCTGTTGTTGAGAAGCGTACGAACACGTCGACTGAAATGTACAGGAGCTCCATCGTGCATGAACCACATGTTGTGTCGTACTTGTAAAGGCACATGTTCTAGCAGCACAGGTAGAGTATCCCGTATGAAATCATGATAACGTGCTCCAGTGAGCGTAGGTAGAAGAACACGAGAAATACTAAAATGAGCTCTAACGTGGAAATTAAGCGTTTCCGGACACATGTCCACATAACATATTTTCTTTATTTGTGTGTGAGGAATGTTTCCTTAAAGTTTGGCCGTACCTTTTTGTAACACCCTGTATGTACTATATACACTAAATCGATTACGCGTTATTTACGCTCGTTTTGATTGCACCCATGGGAACGTATTTTATTGGTTTCTGTGCCGTTGAGTGACGGTGAAGTTTTTTTTATTCACTATGATTGGACTTCATACCCAAAGCTACGCAAAGGAAAAACAAAACTGTGATACATTTAAAGACTAGTTCTGGAAGTACTATTCTGAAGACATTCTGCTGCGATTTATCATGCTATGAAAGTCGTATCTACAGTTGTCATTTATTTATACAGATAAAATTGTTGATTTTTTTTGTCGTCGCTCATCTCATAAATATGCACTGGATGGATACCTAATTCATATTCCACATTACATTACAATTTATATAATCAGAAACACGTCAACGCAGCTTTACAATACCAGTCGCCAAAATAATTAGCGTGTAAACATTCATATTTTGTCATCTAGTGCATCAATGAATGCGTAATCGATTTAGAGTTGCACGTTCGATGTATATCGTTTGAAGCCGAGCTACTTCGATTGCAACCATTCTTGCAAATTAACTGCTAACTTCAAACGAAACTCGTTGCGATATTGTTTGAAATAACCATTTTGTAAATATGGAAATCTATTGGAGAACATCTCGGTAATTCTTGCTGAACGTCTCGTGAAACGGCTAACTATAAACGTTCCGAATCCATTGTTATGAACTGCCGGACGTTGCCCAGCAACAGACCTCTTGGCAATCAGCCACATGTCAGGAAAGCGGAGAGACCGAGAGGTTACGGCCGCCTCTGGGAGCAGACGGAGCCAATACCATGGGGTGCAGCGTCGTCTGGTTGGAGCCAAACGGCGCTAGTGCTCAGACTAAGGTATGACTTAAAATATTATGCAAAACAACAGCCAACAGCGCCAATTAGAGAACCTTTTTCGGCAGATTATACTGTCATCATAGGATCTGTCAATCATATGCACCACATCGCATTGATAAGTTAGTAAAAATGTAGTTTTTCGCCAAATCACTGTTGGCATGACGTTAGTCGAATAAAAAGTTTTCCTCATTTTGCTATAATGCGATGCGATTTTGTTCACGTTAAAACAGATCGCCCCCAATAATAACGAACTTCCTTAAAATAGCAACTGCTGTTGCAAGCAATGACAACCATGCGCCAACAATTTTTTTTTCTTTTTACCCCTGGAGACCCGGCAGCATAACCTCATAGCCTCCTTTAGTTGGTCAGTGTTACGAAATTAATTTTCTGTGAAAGTAATTATCGGTTAAATTGTACGACGCTTCTCGACGAGCTGCAGTGGTTATGTTGGCACCAATGGTAATGACGGCAACTCAGATGACCAACGAATGTTTTTTGTGACAACTTCAATTAAAACATTCTTTTTCCTGAACGGACAAGGGTACATACAAGAACGTGTCAATCACAGAGCAGCAACAACATTTACTCTGTAGCTCGTGAAAAATATTAACGCTATTCTACACTTCATTGTTCATCTGTTGCCAACATAAACACTGGAGGCTGGCAAGAAGCGTCGTAAAATTTTACCTTACTATCAATTTCGATACAGGAATTAAAATATACTGGTCAGAAACGCCACATTTTCATGAAGAGTAGTCGCACAGTTTAGTATAATTGGAGAAACTTTACAATTGATTCAAACAAAGAATGAAAACTGAAAAAACTGGAAGCGTTAATTGCCACTTTTGGTAGCGCATCTTATGGCTTTTATATGAACTGCTTACATTTGATCATTTCACGACGCGCTTTTGGGCACACTGAGAATGAGTACTGGAATAGGACAGTTATTGTATAAAAGTAAATTACGTTTATTTTTAAGTATTTTATCCATGGCAGCAAGTGTTCAGGTTATTCATAAAATGCAGTAACCAGTTGCTTATAATAATTTATTTAAGTCACAAATAAATTTTGACAAGCAACTGATTGCTGCATTTTATGAATTAATACGTTTATTTTGTTTCGTTCAATTTTATTTCTTCTTAGGTTCTTAGTCGATACTAGATCTAATTGCACTTTTTATTTCAATCTTTTACCTGAGTAGCAATTACTGCAATTACAATTTTTCTCCTTGAGGGTAACTTGCGACGATTTCAGTGTGTTGTTTCCTCTCGGAGAGTGAGCTTATTTCTAGTTTTCTGTGATATCAATCATTATGACTGAAGTTTGAAAAAAACGCAGTTGATTGGTGCATGAGGATAGTTAGGACTCATCACTATCGCACAAGTTTGGGCATTTATTCGGAGCTTGTTACGATTTACATGATGAAAGGATGGAACCCAATAACACAATTAAAATTTATTTGCACTTTCCATTCTATAGGATGTTAATCTTTATACGGCATTGTGGCGCCATGTACCCTCATAGAAATAACGTTATGGTAACGCCAATCAAAAGCAATTCTGCCATTGGTTTCGCTACCTTATGTCACCAGTCTAACATCTCCCCTTGCGAAATGCTGTACCATGTCTGTCTGTTTCTTCTTCTTCTTTTTTTTTTTTTTTTTTTTTTTTTTTTTTTTTTTTTTTTTTTTTTTTTTTTTTTTGCTGAATCTCTGGGCATATGAAATGACAAATTTTATTATTTATGGTGGTACACATACTTCTTGTATTCCTTACAGTATCTTAGATACAATTATAATGCATCTCCTTATCGTTTAATTAATACTGAACGTCTGCTAATCTTTTGCCGGAATACCTATAGGTCTATATTGCTGACGTCAGTCTGTAGCATAATTTTTAGCAAACCTTTTATGCTAGCGAATTATGATTTATTTGCAGAACGGTAACTACCACATAAAAATACTATCTGCATCAACAGTGATTTTGCGCCTTCGACTAATTCTCTTGATCCAGAGGACACAGTGCGATGCCGTTTCTTGCCGTCAGGATGGCTTTCGATAAACTACCGTACTCTTGCCTATTGAACAAAACACGAACTTACGCATCAGTGCTTTAATTGGAATCAGGACTTCCCACCAGATACAATCTACACATTCTTCTTAATAGGTCCAAAACATCGGATTTTTTTCTAGATTTATTACTCATAGGTTTTAGCAACACACAGAAGCTACGGAAATTCTCCGTGAAATCAAATGGGAATCCCTGGCTCGGAAGATAATATATTTTTTCGTGATCCAGTGATCGACATATACCTGTGCGATGACCGCAAATATAAGAGAAATCGGGGTTCATACGGAAACATGGGCTTAGACTTTTTTCCCTCGCTCCATTAGAAAGTGGGACAGGAAATGCAATAAGTACTGGTGGTGCAGAGCAGCCTTCGTCAGGGATCACACGGTGGCTTATCGAGTATGTGTGTAGATACAGAAGCCATGGGAGCGAAGAACTGGGAACCAGTCCTGTGGAGGAATGCAGCATTCGTTTGGATGCTAACTGGAATGCTGGAACCGGATTAAAGTCGGGAGGCCGACTGGGAGAGATTTACGATGCCCTTCTCTTCGTTCCACTCCACTGAAACCCTCCACTCCCATCTGTTGATACAGGTAGTGCTCTCAATGGGTAACATGAGTAGTGCATCGACATTTTATAATCTAGCCTCATCACTTGGTGGAATCAGTGACATATGTAAATAGTATTCTCAGTGGAAACAAGTGTAACGACCAGAAAAACTTTTAAGTACGAGGGTGTGTTCAAATGAAATGGAACGAAACGACACTGTGGTTATAACTGGAGTCTTTATTCAGAAATGAGAACAACTATCCCACTGTTTAACGAGCCGAAGGATTTCCTGTAGCCAGAATTCCTGTGACTGTGACAAGTACCGGTCTTCTACGGTGTTCGTCGTCGGAATTGAAGCGCTGCCATTTGAATTTTTTTAACGGAGATCGCGTATAAAACGCTTGTACGACCACGTCTTGAGTATTGCTCAAGTGTTTGGGACCCGCAGCAGATCAGTTTAGAGGAAGACATAGAAGCAATTCAGAGGCGAGCAGCTAGGTTTGTTACTGGTAGGTTCGACTAATGCGCGAGTGTCACGGAAATGCTCCGGCAACTCAATTGGGGACTGCTGGAGGAAAGACGACGTTCTTTTCGTGAAATTCTGTTGAGAAAATTTAAGAGGGCCGGAATTTGAAGCAGAGTGTAGTACGATCTTGCTGCCGCCTACTTACATTTCGCATAGTGATCACAAAGACAAGATATGAGAAATTAGGGCTCGTACGGAGGCATATAGGCATTCTTTTTTTTCCTCGTTCTATTTGGGAGTGGAATAGGAAAGGAAATGCCTGGTAGTGGTACAGTGTACCGTCCACCACGCACCTTACGGTGGATTGTGGAGTATTTCTGTAGATGTAACAGGGCGACATGTACGGGCTGTAACGCGGATGCTCAAGCTGCTTCGCCTTGAATTTGGCCGGTACACTTCGTGTGACCCTGGAGACGCACGTTAGCATGGAGCAGAATCACTTCCTCCGTGAGCAGTCCAGGCCATTTACTCTTGATCAAAAATGTTCAAATGTTTGTTGTTCTATGGGATCAAACTACGTTGGTCATCAGTTCCTAGTCTTACAAACTACTTAAACTAAGTTAAACTAACCTAAGGACAACACACATATAGATGCCCGAGGGAGGATTGGAACCTCCAACGCGGGAGGCCGCGCGACTCGTAACTTGGCGCTCCAGACCGCTCGCTTACTCCTGCGCGACTTGATGGAGTTGCGCTGGCTACAATGAGTTTCACAGTAAACGTCACTGTTAACTGTCTTTCCGAGCTCGAGGAATTCGATGAGTATCGGACCTCGGACGTCGAAAAAAACGGTGAGCATCACTTTGCATGCTGAGGGCACAGCCTTGAATTTATTTATTTATTTTTTGTGGGGGGGAGGGGTGGGTGGGTGACGACACATGCTTCGCGTCCCTGGATGTGGCACTACTTTACAAAGCGGTATATTGAAATTTCAGCTAGTTCGGTAGTTAAAATGCTTCGTACATCCCTCGTAGTTCAGCCTCTCGACGTGTACCTCGCTACAGGGTTTCTTGAGAGGCCTTCGGTTATAATAACGTGCTTTTCGGAACTGTTTCCTCTAGCAAAACAGAAAAGTAACCGCCGAATGTTGTACCAGTTTCTACTCAGACTAAACGCCGTGGGCGTATAACAGAGAAATCGAAGTGGCATCGTTAATAGGCTATTCTCTGTCTTTTGTGCATATTCCTTAAAAATGAGTTACATATGCACAGTAATTCTCTCCACTTTACGTTATAGTGTGCTCATGACAGAACTAAAGTTGTCTCAATCATTAAGCGTTTTGCGCTACTGAAATTTCTGTTTGTGCTATACAATCGAAAATTTTGGTTATGATGAGATCCAGATGAACTGTATATTTTATCAGTCGTATTTTATTGTCAAATGATTGCATTATTATTATCGGTACTTTAAAATGTTTCATTAATCAAATAGGAGAAATTCACTGCGTAACAAAATCTCGTAATTTGTTAAAACTTAAAAATCATGTTTATAGGAAATTTTAAAATGGCCTAGACCGCAGTATAAATTAAAATTTGGAACATGGTGAGCGTACTAATTTAGATTGTTAGATACGATCATCGACCATGCTGACAGTTTGTAAACTGAAAGCATTTGCATGCATATGCATTTGTAATTAGTCAGTAAGGCCTATGCCGATATATTTTTCATCAAAGCCTTATGAGGTGCCTCGGGGGAGTGGCCGAGCGGTCTAAGGCGCCTTGCTGCGGAGTGCGCGTCATAGCATAGCGCCTCAATGCGCTCGGCCGCTCCGCCGCGGCAGAATTTGTTTCGTGTGACTGGTTAGGACACTAGTCTGATAACACCACAGAGACGTGTGACGAAATGTTTTGACGGTGCTGCTCTGACAGTGGGCAGTCTTGAGGAAGCTGGTCTCTAGTTTGGCTGTCTGCCTGCCTCCACCGTGTTTTCAGTACGTGACGAAACAGACAACTTGTAGCGCGCTGAGTTACCGGCAATGCACGCATGCCTTCTTAGCGTTCTCGCCACCACGTCCTTCGCCGCTGACAAAGAATGGCGTGAGCAGAGTAGCAGTTCTGTTTACTAATATAAGAACGTTAACGAGGTATCGACATCTATGCTACAGAAATTAACGCGCACCACAGGTTAGGGCTTTGTTAGAGCTGAGCCACGTCACAAGTGCAACTTAACAGGTCACGAATCTGTGCTCACCTAACCTGATTTAAGTTTCACGCGGTTTCTCCATCTCGCTTCAGGTAACGAAGAGTGAGTCAGACGGAATGAAGTCGATTTCCTGCCTCACCCTCGTACCCGATCCAAAGTGTACTCCGCTCTCTCACTGTGACATTGCATCGCAATCATTACTTACAAAAGAGGCTCCAAAACGAGTTATCGATCTCTCGATATCACTTCTAGTTGGTCGTGGAATCACCTAAAAATAAATTCTGGAACTGCGGCTCTCGGTGCCATGTTTCTTATTCCACAATGGCTAAGTAATCGCTCCGACGGAAAGGCTCTCCCGTTTTGAAACGTAGTTGAATTGTCAGGTGGCTGCTTGATTTGAAAAGTACGACTAATATGGACGGACGAAATGCACTACCTAATCATTCAAAAGTATCAGGACACCTATTAGTAGATAATGATAAGGGCTGTATCCCCTCTTCCCCTTTACCATGGCTTGAACTCTTACTTCCAAGGGGGTCTCAAAATTGTTACGTTGGCTTTCCCGGCGTAATAATTCTTCGTATTTTCTGTGTGTCTGCTGCCGAATCTTGAAATCAAGCTGAATTAATATTTCGGAGATCCATCTGTTCGCCATCTTCAGGAGAAAGTGTTGATGCTAAATCTCGCTGGCAATTGTACGGATGTACTGTACGCATGGACCTGCCGATGTAAGAATTCCGAAATGATCCAGGGGTTTCCGAAAGAATTCGAAATTCATTGCAGAGGCGACAGAGTACTGCATCCAGATGCAAGGAAGACACCACCTTTAACAGGTGACCCATACATGATATGTGAACTAAATGTGATGTAGAACCTACTAGTGAAGTCTAAATTTCAAATTACTGTGCACTAACTAGGGCGATGTTTACAATGATGGCAGTGGCGGCTTGGAACCACACATCCGTAATTATCTCCCAAACGGCTTGTTTGCGGACCCTGTTTACTTTGTATCTAATATCGCGTACTTTCAACCGTCTAAGTTTGTGCCAACCTTTTTGATACACCATACCACACTATCTGCTACTTCGTAAGTTTTATAAAACTTACTTGATTCGATAACTTGCCGAATTTTTGCACCAACTTCTGACTTTTGGTTCTTGTTTAATATTTAGCAGAACATCCCTTGAGTATGTCTTTAGCGGTTATTTTTCACTCTTTAATTTTCTTTATAGCACTATTCAATCCACCTTCTTTTCAATAATTGTATCGTATTTTCATTGCATTTTTCCTTCATCGATCAACTTAAGTGTAGAAACGACGGTCGGCCGCGGTGGCCGAGGGGACTGCGGCGCGTCAGTCACAGTCTGCGCGGCCACTACGGTCGGGGGTTCGAATCCCCCCTCGGGCATGGATATTTGTGCCGTCCTTAGTGTTACCTAGTTCATAAGTAGTTTGTAATTTTAAGGCCTGATGACCCCGTAGTTAAGTTCCATAAGCTGTACAAACATTTGAATTTTTTAGAAACGATGTTATCCTGTAAGGCGGGTTGTAATATTGGAACGTTACACTAGCATTAACAAGAGCAAAACAAGGGTAATGGAGTGCAGTCTAAGAAAACCAGGCGACGCTGAAGGAATTAGGTAACGAAAAAATAAAGGTTGTAGATGAGTTTTGTTACTTTGGCAGTAAAATAACCTATGAAGGTCACAGTAGAGAGGATATAAAATGCATAATGACAATGGGAAGAAAAGCGTTTTTGAAAAAGAGAAGTTTGTTAACATCAAATATTAATTTAAGCTTAAGGAAGTCCTTTCTGAAAGCTTTTGTGTGGAGCGTTGCCTTGTATGGGAGTGAAACATGAACGATAAGCATTGCGGACAGGAAGCGGATAGAGGCTTTTGAAATGTGGTGCTACAGAAGAATGCTGAAGATTAGGTGGGTGGATCGCGTAATTAATGAGGAGGTACTGAACATAATTGCGCCGCGGTGGAGTAGCCGAGCGGTCTAAGGCGTTTCTACGCGGAGCGCGCGGTTCGTCGCCGTCGGAGGTTCGTGCCCTCCCTGGGGCATGGGGCTGTGTATTGTCCTTAGGTTAGTTTACCTTAGTTTAAGTAGTTTGTATGCTACGGACTGATGAGCACGTAGTTTGGTCCAATGGGTTTACAAACATTTGAACATTTTTTGAACAGAATTGCGGATAAAAGGTATTTCTGTCACACCTTAATCTAAGGAAGGGGTCGATTTGTAGGACACATCAAGGAATCGTGCATTTAGCGTTGGAGGGAAGTGTGTGGGTTAAAAATATCAGAGGAATACCAAGAGATGAATATAGTAAGCGTATTGAAATGGACGTAGGTTGCCGTTGTTATGAGGAGATGAAGAGGCTTGCTCAGGATAGAGTAGAGTAGAAAGCTGCATCAAACCACTCTCCAGACTGAAGACAACAACTACCCACTACCACCAATAAAGCTTCTAGCTATTTTTAGTAAGTCTATGATTTACCGAGTATAGTCGTATGAAATAACTAACCATAACGAAACAGATATTCGATCAGGAAACTGATTCACGCCTTAATGAGCAAAGTCATTAAATGGCTAAAGGCCTCTTTTTTCACTTTTTTCGGTAGATAGATGCTTTGCGGTCTTTTTTTTATGTTCGTTCTTGGTTGTTCGGCCTCTGTTGAGCCTTGTAACCAAGCGCGCTGAGCCCTCGGCGCCCGGCAAGACCTCTTGGTACGTCGCCTGGGTGAGCAACAACGCCGCAGTTACAGCGATGCGTGCCGCAATGCCACCAGAGATCACGCACTGGCGTGTAACTGCTCAGCTTAGCTCTGTAGGCCCGCTGAGACCGCCGAAAGATGAGGCGCCCACCCGTAATGTGACGCTGCCGCAGATAAGTGACAATCGCGATCCGCCACTTCACGTTTTGAAACTCGGGGATGATTTCCTAGCTGCAGCTGTGGAGGACGCGCCGAGGTGGTGGATGTTATCGCTGTTAGGAGTCTTTCTCGAGGGAGCAGAGAGGAAGGAGGCGCCCCCGCTGGGATCTGGCTGCTCGGTAAGTCAGTAAGTGGGCCGCTTGGGCAACCGCGGACCAGCTGCCTAACGGCACAGACTGCTCCGTCTTCCAGGTACCGCTCGCTGCTCGCGCCTCCTACCTGTAGTCCTACAGGCACTGAGACTCGCGCTCGCCGTTCATTCACAACTTTCGCTTACGCGTTCGCGAGGCAAGTTAAGTTCCAGGAGAAGAAATGACGTGCGCCCATGACGATGTAATTCTGACACGGACTAGTCTAGTGTAGTTTGCGAACGAGCTAGTTCGGAAGAGCGCTCCCACAGGTGAACTACGCGAACTAGTTCGTAGATCCCTCGCCTCTTAGTTCGTCCGCTCCTTTTCCGAAGACTGACGGAGAACAGCGAGAGGACGCGAGAGCGCGCAGAATCGCGTGATTCCCTTCTGCCAGTTACCTTCATTTCGAGCTGAGGTGCAGCTCAGCTATGCTCTGTATGCAAAGTAGTTGAATACCATTGTATCACCCATTGGTGTAAATAACTGGTTTATTTGCCTAAGTATTTTATGTCAAATTGCCCAAAAATACGGGTAATAGCACACGCTTTGGCAACACTGATTCATTATATAACAAAGCG
This sequence comes from Locusta migratoria, assembly GCA_026315105.1. Lineage (NCBI taxonomy): Eukaryota > Metazoa > Arthropoda > Insecta > Orthoptera > Acrididae > Locusta > Locusta migratoria. The sequence continues at coordinate 337,528,583 of CM048745.1, forward strand.
GTCATAAAAAAAGAGCTCTTTTAGTAGCGTAAGCAAAACCCCAAAAGAGCGGACAACTAGGAGCAGCGGACGAACTAGAAGCAGCGGACGATAATGCCAAACGTATCTCGCTTCATACTTCGTTGGATTCTTTTCCGAAGACCAACGGGCAATAGCGAGAGGGCGCGTAGCAGAATTAAAAATCACGTGTTTGTCTTCTGCTCATGAGTCATTTCGAGGTGAGCGTCTGCTTGCTAGATTACATAGTTCAGTGCTACAAAATTTCTTGTTTGATGTGTTCTGCACTCTGCAATATCTGACTAATAAATTCCATAATGCCAAGATAAAGGGGTAACTATAAACTTAAAGGCGATAAATTATCCACAAACTGTTTCTTTTGGTTTGCGTGATATCGTTTGCAGCTCAAGCAGCAAGTGCATGAAGCAGCTAGGTGGGGGACCTTCTCCCTCCACCTGCATGCGTAGACCACGCCGCGCAGCCGTCACTGGGAGCAGACGAACTATAAGGGCGAACTAGATCGCGGCAGAGGCGCGAACTAAAGTGAGCACTCCCGATCGCGAACTATTATGCGCAAGTATAACACGGACGGCTTAGGAGTGCGATAATAACAATGAGAATAATACTAGAGGACCCGTGCGATTACTTGACAAAGTTGGGAAAAATGGAAGTAAAGTTGAATGTGCACGCATAGCTTTCTTCAGAATCAATCAGTGCTAGTGTACAAAAAACAATAACAAAAATAAATAAATAAATAAATTCGAAAACTGTTTCAAAAAGATTATATATCTCTTGCGATACTGGAACACATACGCCTACCACCGAATCGAAACGCATAATCATGTAAAATAGGTGCATAGACGAAAGATGCATTTGTGCAATTCGCGTATGAAACTAATGCTCCTGACTATCCACCCAAAAGGTTTCCACCGATTAAAACACCACTGAAGCGATTTCACTTACGTACAATGAGAAAATATCACATTCAAAAAAAGCACAACGCCGAAACACTACATGTTTATTTGCAAATACGCGGGAAAGAGCAGAAATACTCGAAGTCATGTGCAACTCCTAATTTCGATGCGTATTTAGACTTATAAATGAGCAAAGGATATTTGACCATCGATCAAAAAGCGAATCTTGGGTTTCAAGATAAATGCTAAAAATCGGTAGAAATAATGGCAAAATCAGGAGGCCCGAGAGAAATGAAAAATCCAGAGACTTCCGCCTAAATCGGGAGAGCTGGCAAGTACGCCAACGTCTCTAGATGAACGTAACAATCGAGAAGAAATCCACATTGAATTGCAGCAGGCGAGGTGAATATTGGTTTGGAACCTACATAACAACACTTCTTTGATAAATTAAGCAGATATGCGATAATTGAAAAAGGCTTTACACAATAAAACTAGTTTAACTTAACGTAGGCAAGATATAACACACACTGCAAATCATAGCTAATTCGACTTGGAAGTCATATTTGTGATCTTCTTAGCTTCCTGCAAGATATCTTGAGAAAATATTTTGTTTTGACAGGTGCCACAACTACTGCTCTGCAATATACAAAGACTCGGGAGATGGATTGGATATGAATGATTTGAAGTCTGTTCTATTTTCCTTCACGAGGATGATAACACGTTCACATTTTGCATTGGTATGGAGTGGGGTGAGAATAGAGAGCACTACTTAAGAATAAGCGAATTTCTGGAAAAGTCCTTCGTTTCCACAAATTCTTCGTATTGGTGTCCAACTGGAATCATCTGCAGCACCTTGATTTGCAACCAAACTGTCATCTAAGTGAATTGCTGTGGACTGCCTCCGAAGCTCATTCGCCATCTCATCGGTAGTTTCATTCTCTTCCTTGCATAACAATATAGGAAACGTTTCCATTGAAAAAGTAATGTATGAACACTGAGTACCTTCAATTTTGCCAAACCTTGAGCGCAAACTTGTTGATGTAATCACAGGCAATAGGTACAAAAGTACTTTCTCAATGATGAAAAGGGAAGGAATTTTTCTGTATCCTGGAGATCGATCACTATGTTCTAGGTCTGAATGCCAACAACTAACTCATGATCACTTCTTTGAGTTTGTGGTGCAGAGCCTGTCGAAACCTAAGATCAAACGGAAGAACTGTTATCCCGTCTTTAAATTCAACTCCAATGACGATACAAACATTACACTATTAAAAGCATCAATCGTTATCATAGAACTTGTTATCCTCTATCGTAGACTTGCCTTCGACCCACACAAACAATCGATTGTATGGAAGTGGAGTGATTGTCAAATGTTGACTTTTCAAATTTTTGCCCTCGAAGTAGTAATGTAAATTGCTACAATTGCGGTAAATTTTACGGATAAACCGTAAAAGTTACCAGGTATGCACAGTGTTAGCTTATTGTACAACCCCTAGAAACCAGGGACAGAGATTCTGAATTCCCCAGAACTCTCGCCCTGGCATCTTAGAGGCTCCACTTCCATCTACAGACTACTTACTGCAGGTATAGACTTACCAACAGTCCCATTTCTGTTTTCACAAAATGGAATATTCTCAGAGCCGAATGTAAATGTGAATATAAAGAGAAAGGTCAGTACCTCGTAAGAAAGTTGCTTTTAAATATCACATTTAACTACAAATATCTTGTGTATTCAAACCCATGATACAGTTATCTGCACTGGTTTGAGATGTAGGATTTTGGGAATCGTTGTGGAACGAGAAGACAAACTGAACTCACCAGGTAAGACTGGCTTGGGACAGAGGCATTCAACACTGGATACTCACCTAGAACAGAAGAAAACGAAAATTAGATTCAGAACACTGGAATCATTAAATCATTTAAAATACGTATTTACAAATATCAGCTAAAACTAAACCGTCATCACATCACACCCCAACACAACAACGACAGCTTTTAAGCAGGTTTCATCTGTAAACTGCGTGACACTAGCGGCACAAAAATCCAATAATTTGACACATACTGTAGTCAGAGCAAAGCAAGGCAAACGCAATTCTCTCTGCTGATTGTTCACGTACGACATATTCACTGTTTATGGGGGGTCACAGATGAATAATTATATTTTATTTGTAGTTGGTGTGTGAATGAATGACGGTTAACGACGACATCGAAAATTATTGCTTGTGCCAGTGCAGGATGTAATTCGATTTTTATCTAAATATAGGGAAATGCATCATCTGGAGATGGTTCTAGTAGCCCATTAACGCCTCGCGTTCCCATATGCCAGCGGTTTTAAACCTATTAAAGTATGCGACCCCCTTCCAATTAAAAATATTCTGGCAACCCCCCTGAACCCCCCCACAACACGAACTCAAAATGCTCAAATGTTTGTTAAGCTTATGGGACTTAACTACGGGGTTATCAGTCCCTAAACTTACGAACTACTTATGAACTAGCTAAGACTAAGGACGGCACAAATATCCATGCCCGAGGGGGGATTCGAACCCCCGACCGTAGTGGCCGTGCAGACCGTGACTGGAGCGCCTCAGTCCCCTCGGCCACCGCGGCCGGCAACACGAACTCTAACAAAACAACGTTCGTTATCCCAAAGGCAACGAATGCAATGTTCCTTCAGTTGCTACAGCTTTCTTGTAAATTGTTGGACGTTGTTTTAATGTTTATTTTTCGGAATGGAAAACATTATTTTACATGATTTCCGACGGAAATGTGTATTTTGCATAACCAGTGTTTCGAACTTAAACAAGATTCAGAACAGAATTGAGCTGATTAAGAAGGCTCAAGTCAGCAGGGGTAGAATACAGGGAAAGGAGAGTTATTTACAACTTGTACAAAAGCCAGACCGCAGTTATTAGACTCGAAAGGCATGAAAGGGAAGCATCAGTTGGGAAGGGAGTAAGACAGGGTTGTAGCCTTTCTCCGATGTTATTCAATTTGTACATAGAGCAGGCGGTGAAGGAAAGCAAGGAAAAATTTGGACTAGGGATCGCCGTTCAGGGGGAAGAAATAAAAACATTGCATTTTGCTGATGATATTGTAATTCTGTCAGAGACAGCAAAGGACCTGGAAGAGCAGTTGAATTGAATGGACAGCGTGTTGAAGAGATCATATAAAATGAACATTAACAAGAGCAAAACAAAAATAATGGAATGCGGTCTTAGAAAATCAGGCGATGCTGAAGGAATTAGATTAGGTAACGAAACAATGAAGGTGGTAGATGAGTTTTGTTACTTGGGTAGTAAAATAACATGCGATGGTCGCAGTACAGAGGATATAAAATGCAGAATGGCAATGGGAAGAAAAGCATTTTTGAAAAAGAGAAATTTGCTAACATCAAATATTAATTTAAGGGTAAGGAAGTCTTTTCTGAAGGCATTTGTGTGGAGTGTTGCCTTGTACGGGAGTGAAACATGGACGATAAGCAGTGCGGACAGGAAGAGAATAGAGGCTTTTGAAATGTGGTGCTACTGAAGAATGCTGAAGATTAGGTGGGTAGATCGCATAACTAATGAAGAGGTACTGAACAGAATTGGTGAGAAAAGGAATTTTGGGCATACCCTGACTAAAAGAAGGGATCGCTTGGTAGGACACATTCTTAGACACCGGGGAATCGTAAATTTAGCATTGGAGGGAAGTGTGTGGGGTAAAAATCGCAGAGGGAGACCAAGAGACGCGTATAGTAAGCAGATTCAAGTGGATGTGGGTTGCCGTTCTTATGAGGAGATGAAAAGGCTTGCTCAGGATAGAGTAGGGTGGAGAGCTGCATCAAACCAGTCTCCGAACTGAAGACCATAACAACAACAAGAAAGCTCCCACTGTATAGACAATTTTAAGAAGTAGATTTAAAAAAAAAAATTCTTAGAATTAACTATTACATTTTGTATTTTTATCTAACGAATGATTCCTGAAACATTTTTCAGACTTTGTGATTATTCATCGATAACACACTATAATACAAAAAAATCTACGTTATATTCAACTGAGAATTAATGTTAAACAAGGAATTATATAATTTTAACAAAAAGCAAAATTCTCTTTAATTAGGTATATATTTTTGTATTACGGAACCCTTTGTAGTCAAAGGTGCACTGGGCTAATTGTTCAATGGTGCAAGTACTTCCTTGTGTGACGGCAACCCTCCCGAACAAGCCATTGCGACCTACAGGTTGAAAAACACTGGCATAAAACTTTCACGACACTGACTGAAAGTTAATAGTTAAATCTAGACGTGTAACACATATATGTGAGTGTTCAACATCTGCTCCTAAGCTAATGGTCCCATTTCCACCAACCCTGGTACACACATTCCTAACTATCAGACGACAATCGCTGTAGGGTTAAAAACCACCGACGACACACAGATCAGGAGTTTGACGTCATAAGCCTTGAAATTCCGCGAAAATCTGCCACACCGTAAGACTTTTATCCGTTGTGTTGGAACCTGCGACTGTTTCTTCAAATAGGTTTCAGAAATTACTGCAACCAGTCGCAATGAATTAATGGACCGATTTCAACGAAAGTAGTAGAAATATTCCTTAACATCAAGGGTAAAAAACGATCTACGGCACACAGTACAGGAGATATGACGTCATATACAAAGAAAACTGCTACATTGTGCGTCACGTAAATAATGGTACTTTATTGATCCACTATTTTAGAATGAGAGCACTTGGCGCTTTGCAACAAAGTTTACACTTAATTTGAAACCTTTACGAAACTTTCTGTCGCTGACAACCCTTATAAACTTTTCAGCTGTTCACGCAGTATAGCCGCGACATTCGGCTTGACGTTATAATTTATTACATCTACACTACTTACTGTATTCTCAAGACGTTATGCAGGCAGTGAACACCAATAAAAGGTTAAAAGGCGCCGGCACTGCGTTCAGTATGCCGCACGCTCTCTTAGCATTCACTCGTGGCGCGCCTGTCAATTGCATTCACGTCCACTATTCGCATCTATCTATGCCTCTAGCTCGTTACAAAATGTCAATGTCTGGGCTGTAGCTCTTAAATTGCTAAGAATGAATGCCAAATCTCGACCTTTGTCATATACAGTATCACTGTCCATGTATGGTAATGAATCTTTAAAAAGTGATGCTTGGGAGTAGATAGAATTAAAATTATCAGAGGAAAAACATGTTTAAATGTTGAAACCTTTTGGATCAACTGCTATAGTCATCAGTCTCTAGACTTAAAACTACTTTAACTTACACTAATGGCAACACACGCACACACCGCAGGGAGGACTCGAACCCCCGCTGGGAACGGCTGCTCAGTCCGTAGCATGACGTCTTAGACTACGCGGCCATTCCGCGCGGCTGTTATCAGAGGATTATGAATAAATAACCAGCGAAGAAATGTCGATGCAAATACATAAAAGCGTACTTTTTTTATATAAAAAAAATGTTTGTATAGCTTATGGGACTTAACTACTGGGTCATCAGTCCCTAAACCTACAAACTACTTACGAACGACGGCACAAATATCCTTGCCCGAGGGGGGATTCGAACCCCCGACCGTAGTGGCCGTGCAGACCGTGACTGGAGCGTCTCAGTCCCCTCGGCCACCACGGCCGGCCGTATTTTTTCACTCTAATAAATATAACCTTCCTAAAGTACCACAAATTGTCCTTTGAAATACCGTTTGTTATTCTGAGAATACACCCAGTATTCTTGCACCACAAACCGCCTTTGCTAATAATTTCGGGGAATTCATTTCACGTCCAACAGCAGCGACAAACGAGACAAGACTATTTTTAAACCATACATATTGATCAAGAACGTTTTAAAAGCGCCAATATCAGATTTTAGCCCAACAATTTTTATCTTTTGTACAAACGAGAGCTATCACCCACAGTGAATTTTTTATTCTATTTATTTTTACTTTTAATCCATCCCTGATGATAATGGCGCCCCCAGTTTCGAACGGATGGCTTCGTTTGGGTCAGAGTGATACAGCATTATGGTTTAATTTATTTCATTTGGGGGTGGTGGTGCGGAAGATGTTTGTTGGAGGCCCTTGGGGGCAGTTCTTGCGGCCTGCGGATCGCGCAAACTTTGAGTGGAACAAACTTTATTCTTTTCATTTTCCACTCTGAGGAGTGGAGCGGGCTGCTTGAGATACGGCCCATGAGTCGCGGTTCTATTCGGTCAATTATCATCAGACAAGATTATAGTGGGGCAATGGCGGATCCCAATTGGGAATAAGTGGGAGGGGGCTTAAAAGTTCCGGCAAACGCCTTACGACCAAGGAAAACCTCCCGAAAACCTTGGTCGAAACCGGAGGATTGGGGCCAATTTAATTTATTTCTGGGACGTTGTCCCAGACTAAAATTTTACTATCAGGAGAGCACGAGTGCACTCCCGACAACCAGACATTACAACGGTGTCCACAGTGCCCATCCATTACCAGCGGGGCGACCTAGGTGGTGTTAATCTTCCCCGACCACCAAGAGTTTTAGTTTTTCTGTGGTCTTACACCCCGTTTCAGGCGATTGCTATGGTGGCTGCACTGCAAGGGCTTGGTGGATAGCTGACATAGCTGGAAGATCACTGGTGTGACAGTCCAGCTACCAGAATTATTCGTTTGGTACAACCCGGGGGATATGCGCAGCTTAAGGAATGCTGCAGACGCGAATAACACCCCACCCTCCAAGAATAATAAACTAGCCAACCACAAACTTAACATCTATCTCGACGGTGTGAAGCTCAAACATAATGACCATTCAAAATATCTGGGAGTAATATTGGATCGCTCTCTCACATTTAAAAGCCACCTTCAAAAAACAGCTGCCAGAGTTAAGGCCAGAACTTGCTGGATCATCGTGGGGAGCTAACGCACAAATCCTGCATGCAGCTGCTCTGTCCCTGGTTTATTCATCGGCTGAGCATTGTGCTCCTATGTGGCTGAACAGTGCCCACGTGCGAGAGGTTGGCGTCCAGTTTAACAGAGCCATGAAGATAATTAGTGGTAGCCTCTTGGCTACACCACTTCGGTGGCTCCCAGTTCTGTGCCACATACCTCCCCCAGATGTACGTCGCCAGAGTATAAGAAAATATAATCTATCCCACAACTTTAAAAAAAAAAAAAAAAAAAATGTTCAAATGTGTGTTAAGCTTATGGGACTTAACTACGGGGTCATCAGTCCCCAAACTTACAAACTACTTATCTACTACCTTATACTAAGGACGGCACAAATATCCATGCCCGAGGGGGGATTCGAACCCCCGACCGTAGTGGCCGTGCAGACCGTGACTGGAGCGCCTCAGTCCCCTCGGCCACCGCGGCCGGCTCCCATAACTTCCCACTACGCTGTATCTCCCACAAAACCACAACCGACTAAGTCCAGAAAGCTTCCTTTAGTCTTAGCTTACCAGTTGATAGCAGAGGATTTCTCGCCCAACACAACATGGGCAGCCTCAGGGAACGTCTTTGAAGGGCGAAATAAACACATCATTCCCAGCCCATTCCACTAAAGTCGATGGCATGAACCTCCCTCGCAGGGAGCGGATTCTGCTGAATCGTTTCACATAGGAATTGGTAGATGCAATTAATGGAAATATAAATGGGAAATGACACTGGATCAGTCATGCGATTGCGGATCAAACACCTAAACTATGTATCTGGCTTAAATCAATGGACCTGACTCTGTGACGGGAGATCCTATTCATACATAACTTTTTTATCCTCTGAACGCAAGTAATATGTACTATTGTGACAATATTTAATATGTTGGCCGACAAGAAACATACGATAATAATAATGATACTACAAGTGCTTTTGTCAAACCTTGATTTCAAACTTGTTGATGTAGTCATAGGCAGTACGTACAAAGTGCTCTCTCATTGATGAAAAGAAAAGAAATTTTTCTGTATCCTGGAGATCGATCACTACATTCTAGGTCTGAATGCCAACAACTAACTCATGATCAGGAATCCTACTTCACGTAAGAAACTTTTCTTTCGTAATCCGAACTGTAATGTATCGACTGTGAACATGCGCTGTGATACTAACCGCTACGGGTACTCGTGTCTTATGGACAACGTAGTGTTATCTTTGTTTTGTCTAAAAATATAGAAATCAAAATGAGGAGTAAAGTTCTCTACTACTTATTAACAACATCGTTGCAGTAGCTAAGATCACCATTCTCTTCTGACTGTGGAGTCACTAGCAACAATGACACATATTTCTATGAGACACTCTGAAGAGATTTGGGATTTAATCGTCAGACACAGTCTGTAATAGGCGAAGTGAATACCATATTATCCTTTCATCTACCCGGCAAGATTAATTAATTGTTTTTGTTCGAGACACAAATCGAGTATCATTGCGTCGAAGGCCACTGCTCTACTGACCTTGGTTTGGGAAGCAGTTATACGGTACTGGCGCGGCCGTAAACAGCAAAACAAGCAACACGACGGAGCCGGCAGCCATCGTACGCTGCAGCTACGGACCGACGTTCCACCACAACCAAACCAGTGCCTCTGAGCAGCACGAGCACATGAGACGTTCACGAAACGCCTAATTTTAAATCCTAACTGCGTAACATGTCGACCATCTTTATTACACATTTCAGTACTTTCACAAGGGAAGTACATGGGCTCGAACAAACATATCTGTATGAATGTTTGGTTCAAAAAAATGTTCAAATGTTTGTTAAGCTTATGGGACTTAACTACGGGGTCATCAGTCCCTAGACTTACAAACTACTTATCAACTACTTACAAACTAGGACGGCACAAATATCCATGCCCGAGGGGGAATTCGAACCCCCGACCGTAGTGGCCGTGCTGACCGTGACTGGAGCGCCTCAGTCACCTCGGCCACCGCGGTCGGCGAACGTTTGGTTAAAGGATCTCTACGTACACCTCAATGTGCTGGTGGGTGTCGTTTTTCTGCAAAGCTCTGCAACCATGCTCTAGATACCACTGTAGATGTAATTGTAAACGCCATACGTAATGCAGATATCTTAACTAAACATATGTAATAATCGTCGTACATGTTCTCTAGCGAATTGTCATCAAAAGCCGTGACGATAGTTGCAAATTTAACCTTCTTCCCGAAAGACTGTTGGTATTCACTGCCACTGCTTCCCTCGCCTCTTCCCGCACTTACCGTAGCACTACCGCTTGCAATGAGTTGTTCGTCATTATCATCCCTATTATAATTATGAGTTTGTAACAACAGTATCTAACTTATGCTCATATTTCTGTACCATAACAGATACGAGAAAGCATGCAAATGATTCATCTTCTACACTAATACCATCTTCACGAAGAAGGGTTCTTCGTAACTTCATCTCAACTAATCGCAATACATTATCAGGATTGATTAGCAATCGCCGTCCCATCTGACGCTTCACCACACAAATACCATCACAAAACGCAGCTTCGGAGGCATACTGCACCGTCCCTACTGGCGAACCGACAGGTCAATTTGCAAAAATGTTCAAATGTTTGTAGAGTCTATGGGACTTAACTACGGGGTCATCAGTCCCTAAACTTACAAACTACTTACGAACTAGCTAATACTAAGGACGGCACAAATATCCATGCCCGAGGGGGGATTTGAACCCCCGACCGTAGTGGCCGAGCAGACCGTGACTGGCACGCCGCAGTCCCCTCGGCCACCGCGGCCGGCGGCTACAGGTACAAGCAGGTGGCTTTTGACACCTGGTCTTCGCCCATCATCTCTGCAGTATCGGCTTCAGAGATAGGAGAAAGTCTCGTCGACGGTGTGGTCATTAGAGACGGAGCTCGCGCTCGAATTTCGAGGTAAGGATGGGGGAAGGAAATGGGCCGTGTCCTTACAAACGACCCATCCCAGCATTTGCCTGGAGTGATCTAGGGAAATCACCGAAAAACCTATATCTGTTTGGCCTGGGGTGGATTTGAACCACTGTCCTTCAGAATGTTCAGAAAATTTCTATTTAATAGGGTATGAAAATTACAGCTCACTGTGTTTTTTTTTTTTTAATTTTCAAAAATCGATAATCCGATAAATTCGTTCGCGTCTGGGCGCTCATACTTGCTCTTAATACGTCCATAGTGAGGTGTATACCGAACCAGGACTCGTGGAAAATTTAATGTGATGCCTCTCCTATATGAAGTTTCGTCGGTAAATATGCTAGTCGAAGGTTATCCCCCTTACATGTGGCGTGAAACGAATTTCTGCAAACGGCCAACATCGTAATGCGATTTATGAATGAAAAGCCTGATGTATAATATTACCTTACATATGGAGTTGGTGTTACTTTCACCTACTTTGTGCCGTTGTGTAGAAAAGCTAATCATTTGCATAAGCAAGTATGTAGTACACTTCATAAGCATTTACTGCCTGCGGCAAGTCGCCTTCATGGTGGAGCAATTTTGACGCTTGGAAATGTAGCTTTCTGAGTAGCCGAGGCGTTAGTGGCGTCATTATGCTTCCTTAATGCGCAGCCAAAGCCATAGAATGAACATCCGCCTCTCGACTAAACTGTTCCTGCGTTGTGTTTCTCGGTATTATGTGTGATAATAGTCTTTTCTTCTTTATTATCGGTGTTTCTAATTGTTCTCTGCCGAGGAAATGTTATTTCAAGGTTTACGGTGATGTTGCATGAGTATCCAACACGAAACGCACAGGCCTACTGGACCACCTTCTGCTGCTACAATAGATGAAAACACGATAATTAGCTGACGAATTATTGCGGACCGAAATAAAATGTACTGATTGCTTCGTAGTCTAGAAATTGAAATGGACCAAACAAGTATTAACCGTTATAATCCAGATGTAGCTCGAGGAAAGTGTCTCTATAATCTTCACGGCCCACTGTAACATGATGGCAGCTGTCTATTTCTGAGCGGCTATGTAAACTTCGAAGCTTGTATACGTAACTCAACTTTTATTTCGTTGCATATTTCGGTATGCCAGGAGGGACAAATTCGGTCAATAGTCGTCGAAACAGTCCTACCACAAAATGACCCAACAAACAGTTTCTTTCTTACTTCCAGCTAAGTGAAATTGCTTACTACATTACTGTGTCACTTGGGCGAATTCCTTAGTTCTTGCATATCTTCTCTGAATTGGTTACTGGGAAATATGCTTCCGTCTTAGTTCTTTCCTGCCATAATCGAACTCAGCAACGTCTGTCTTCCGTCGTCGTCTTTCCGTCATAATCCCAAGGCTTTTAGGGCAATACTCCATGGGTGAAAATATTAAACAAATATATAGGCACTTATCGAAATTTTTTATGTCACGTACTGAGAAATTGGGACCCCAGAACACACTGTTATACACTGTCAGCTCTATAAAACACACACTCACACTATGTTTGACACGACTAAAGACCTAAACGAACTAATACGAGATAAGAACGGATGGGACATAATGAACAGGCTGACGGAAGAAGTCTCACTACGAAAAAAAGACGAGTACACACAGAACGTAAGACGTAATGCAACACGAAACGCCCACAACAGAAGGCAAAATACTTATGATGAATCTGACACTGAAAGCGCAAACAGTGCAAATTACACCACAGATGACAGCCCCGAAACAGAGGACGATATAAACACATGCAAAATGTAACTTGCAGATATAGCTCATAGGAGTCTCCAAATGAGAAAACTCCAGGATGGCAGGGCTCGAAGTAAATTCCGAGGCCTCCCACCCTGGACTTTCCACTCTTATTCTTCAGACTATCACTTAAACCAATCTTTCCTATCTTCCATTATTCTCTTCTTATGATAGTTGATGTTTTTAAGTTGCCTTTCCATTTTCCTTATGACAAATTTTTACTCTTTTTTGTATTTTTTATCTAGTTACTGTGAATGTATAAAGAAAGTAATGTATCACAGTCGCATAAATGTATCACATAGTTTTTGTAATCACGACCAGACGTATACCCAAAGGCAGCTGGTCCGCAACAAGGGTAAATAAATAAATAAATGTCGAAATAAAGACTGGTGTCGACAGGTCGATGTATCTGTAGCACTCAGCTCATGATGACGTCAAGCCGACGTTTGCCTAGCGTGTCACTAAGCTCACCCAGCTGGTGTTAAGGCCGGCATTACACTGTAAAAGATCTTTGACAAAGATCTTTGTAAAAGATTTTATCCAAGGTCTTTGACGAAACTACTTCACAGGAGCACATTACACTAGCGTACAATATTTCGTCATAGTTGCTCAGAAAAGACTCCAAAATAGTCAATCGTCTCTATTATAGTGCGTAATATATTGTTGCTCGGGAGTGCATTCACTGCAAAGAACGAAAAATGGGAACAAACCGTGAATAGCGAGAGGAAAATACGCGAAAAGTGCACGCACAAATGTACTACACAGTACACTGCTAGGACATAATAATCTATAGTTTAAGAACTTGTGTACAAACATTTTAATTCGCCCACATATTTATGAATACTTCATCATAATCGAAGTTTCAGGAAGCCCTAAACCTGTGTCAATGGGTAAATAATGAAACACTGAAATCATTTAACGTGTTTCATGCTAAAAATAAGCTCGTTAGTCACTTTTATCATAATAAGAAGAGAGAATATTTTCGTAGTTCTTTCATATCATACTTCATTGCGGATTATGCGATCCGAAAGACCTTTTTATAGTTTACTGCAGACTCACATTTATTTTGCCTGATTTTCCGAAACATAAAATATCCCTATAAATACCTGCACTTGTGGTTAAATGTCGAAAAGCATCATGCAAAGCAAGAAAAAATATGGAGCTAACTAGTGCAGTATCTCATTACGCAAATCATGAATGCCTTTTCCGCTGAAGATCGTCTCATTTATATCCACATACAAAATCTATTCCAGCAGGCAGTAAAATACACAAATCCTACAGTGTAGGCCTAAGATTTCACGTATTATTCCAGACATAAGTGAACCAAAATGTAAATCACTTTAGGAGGACAAGGTTAGGTTAGAGTACAAATAAAAACATTTATTTCACTTGTGCATCTCCATATATCTTTTGATCCATATAATTTCTTCCCTATCATCATCCACAGTGAGTCACTTTGAATACAACTGACAGCAGTAGCTTTTTATTTATACGATTCTAACCGTATATTTTAGTAAATGTGCTTTGTATTAAGAAATATTCCGTACACTTCTCAAGTTCTCGCTTTGAAACGATCACTGTGGCAGTAGCGACACAACAAATACACTTTGACCTCAATTTGTAGGTTAAAAGGCGTCAAAGCAAGGAAAGACGCGTGTATACAATGGCGAACTTTTATAAAAGGCCGGCCGCGGTGGCCGAGGAGACTGAGGCGCTTCAGTCACGGTCTGCACGGCCACTACGGTCAGGGGTTCGAATCCCCCCTTGGGCATGGATATTTGTGCCGTCTTTAGTATAAGATAGTTCATAAGTAGTTTGTAAGTTTAGGGACTGATGACCCCGTAGTTAAGTCCCATAAGCTTAACAAACATTTGAACATTTTTGATTTTTTATAAAAGCTAGGCTCTCACGCTTTTATCAAATATCTTTTATAAAAGAAATCTTTTATAATAGATGACCTATTACACTGTCAAAGATTTGACCAAAGAGCTTTGATAAAAGATCTTTGTCAAAGATCTTTTACAGTGTAATACCCGCCTAAAGGCTAGTCTACACGACGACGCTAGGTTGCGAAACTCGTTGCATGAAATGAATTGCGCGCAACTGGTTTCTTGTATGTCTGTAGACACGGCGCCACTATTATACACTTCAGTTTCGTTGTTTTGTGAGTGCCGTATTCGCCGTAAAATAAAAGTTTTGGTAACTGTAAGAGTTGTGGCGATTGTCTGAGTGAAGTCGCTGCATAAGACTAAACATAAAAAGAATAAGAAACGTGTTTGGGTTCGTGAATGGATTAAAAAAAGACGTCAGCTCTGTTGCTCAGCGACCTTGCTGAATGAAATTGTAATTGAAGACCCTAGAAGTTATTTTAATCAAATTAGAATGTCACCAGAGCAGTTAACATCCTTTTGAACAGAGTTAGTAATTCAATAAAGAAACAAGTTACCGTTATGCGTGAAGCACTGTTACCGGAACTGAAATTACAAATTGCATTACGTTTCTTATAAAGTAGATATTCGTCTCTGCAGTACTTGTACCGTGTTCCGAAATCCACAATTGGCATACTTCGTTTGTATAGGTATTTTGAATTGAATGTATTTTAGTCTGCAATTCACTAATCCTGAACCCATCAATATTTAATTCACGAATAATTGCTTCAACAGCACTAACACGCCGCTGCTTAAAATAGCACAACACCTATACATCGGATACATGTTCAAAAACCGAATTATTTCTTCCTTTCCCCCCTTTATGTTGTGTTCTGTTCTGTATTGATTATAACCTAACCTAAAAACACGCGCAATCAGTTTCGCCAAAGTCGGAAGGTGCAGAAACTGTTTAGTTTCGCCAACGAGATGCACGAACGCCTGCCGCGCATGCGCACTGGAAGTAGCGCAGTTTCATGAAACGTAGTGTCGTCGTGTAAACTAGCCTTAAGAGGTGGGGGTGTCCCCTGTGGGTGAGGGTGTCCGGTGTCTGCGCTGGTAACGGCTGCTGTGTCGATGTGGGCCGCGAGTCAAGGCCAGTCAGCAGGCAGGCAGCCCCTAACGGGACGCAGATAGGCCGCCTGCCGCCCGCCACTACATCCGGGACGGCCGCCGCCTGGCCGCCCTGCTCCCGGCTTTCACGCTCGCTGCCTCTGCCTCTGCCTCCACTGCTGACCCCATTCCTGCCGCCGCTAGCCCCATTCCTACCCCCTCGCACTTCCGTATGCCACCCCTTCTTCTTCTTCACATTCTGCTGGCACGAGACCGACACTTACTTTCACATTTCCAGCGTGCTCCGACACACGGCGCCGATTTCTTAGAATACGCGGCTATATCGGTTCCGGGTACGGCCGAGAAGGCGACATTCACGGCCACTTTTGCGCTCGTTGTCACCGTTCAAAGAGTGAGGTACACAGATTCGTTTTACCGATTCCTATAGAGAGTACGTTTAAAAAGGAAACAGTGATGCTTTTGACAGTGGAATGAGGGCCTTGCCACTGATAACGCGAAAATATTTCATCATTATATAAATACGCCAACAAGGAAATTAAAGTTCCACTTTCTAATATTAATTATACAAAGAGGACAATGGAACTTATGTAATTCAAAAGGTGGTTTCCCTTAGATGTTCACATAACAAACATCGTGTATGTACGGACCCGTAGCGCTGGAGTGGCCGCGTGGTTTGAGGTGTCATGCTACGGACTAGGCGACCGCTCCCGGCGGAGCCTCGAGTCCCCCCTCGGGCACGTGTCTGTGTGTGTGTGTGTGTGTGTGTGTGTGTGTGTGGTGTTGTCGTTAGTTTAAGTAGTTTGTAAGTCTAGGGACTGATGACCATACCATATAGGTCCCATAGGTGTACATTCATTTGAACATTTTTTCTGTACTGAGCCGTTAAGAGTAGTTAACAGAACTGAGTTTCGTTACTTTGTAAACACACTTAGTCAAATTTCGACCACGGGGAATACCAGTAAATGAAATTCGTCAAGATGTAATAAAATTGTAGCTCGACGACGTTTGTACCTAGAACATATTTAAGAAAACTCAATCTGAGGAGTCTCTTACAATAGCAATAAAGCGAAAAAAATAAATAAAAAATTAAAATATTTATTTCTTATGCATCCCAACCAAAGAAAACTTCCCGAAAACCTTGGTCGGAACCGGGGTGTTCGCATCAATTTAATTTACTTCTGGCACGAACAAGACGCCTTAGAGCGCACGGCTACTCAAATCAAATGTTCAAATGTTTGTATAGCTCATGGGACTTAACTACGGGGTCATCAGTCCCTAAACTTACAAACTACTTATGAACTAGCTAACACTAAGGACGGCACAAATATCGATGCCCGAGAGGGGATTCGAACCCCCGACCGTAGTGGCTGTGCAGACCGTGACTGAAGCGCCTCAGTCCCCTCGGCCATCGCGGAGGGCGCACGGCTATTCCTGTGCGGTGTAACGTTTTCCCCAGTTTTCTCAATATAGAGATCACTGACCTTCCCAGTCAAAGAATTGACTATCCGGACAGTACGAGTGCAGTCACGGCAACAAAAAATGGAATTACGAGTACTGGCAGAATCAGCTCTACCAAAATTGCAATCTTTCTCTCTCTCTGGAGGTACCGCCCAAAAGAGCACGGTAATCTCTGCATCTTTGAATTGTCAATTTGACCACATATTTACGCGAGCATCACGCGAAGACTACTACACGAAACTGTTCACGGCTTTCGCAGTTGTATTTTTGGACTTATAACTTAAATGTGGTACATGTTTCCTAGAATTGGAGTTGACTAAAGATATGAGCGTTTTTTTTATTTTTTATTTTTTAATTTGATCAGTGCGTGAATATCGAAATGCATAGGGGATACAGCGAAACTGTCTTCGGAACCTTTAGCTGTTTTTTGCGAAAGATAAGAAGGAAGATTAGAGTTTAACGTCCTATCGACATTTGATCATCAGAGTTGCTGTTTTTGGTTAGGAATGGTGAAGGAAATTGGCTGTGTCCTTTCTAAAAAGCCATCATGTCATTTGTCTGGAGTGATTTAGAGACGACTCTAGTGTGTTACCACTACTAGACCTAGCTCCTTTTTAAGAAATTGACATATTCAAATTTTTTGGTCAAGCTTGATTTGCTGCAATATTGGCAATATTTTTATGTGAATCAACTCAGTACTGTGTATTTCCTTCTTCAGTTTATCACTTAGCATAAAAAAAATAAAAAAAAACTAAATACAAATATTGTGCCCAAGTTGGCCAAATCGGAAGAACACAATGAAAATCGCAAGACAATAAAAAATTATATAATCCAATGATGATACCCTAAAATACCGGGCCAAACATGTATGGTGGAATAAAGGATTGCAGCAAGAAAACCGCTGTTTCTTCCCAAAAACGAATATTTCTCTACGTGCCTCGGAAGATGGCCACACAAACAAAATTATTAAGTTATCTTTTGTTCACTGACTAAACTGTGGTGGTATTTGACGGGAGTGTTGTAAGTAATTCCTAATTGGCAACAAAGATGCAAGCTTTTGAACTGTTCTTTTCCTTTCTTTCATTCGAGTCCATTGTTTCTCTTTTAAGACGAACTCGTGTGTCGGCGACTCTTGTTGCTAAAGGCCAGAGCAGTGATGTAAAAGCAAGGAAGTGTTCTCACAAGCAACAGTGTTAAATGTTGGCAAATTCGGCGTGAGATCTTCGCTAATTAGCGCTCTGGGAACGCTCAGATGTAAGCATGCTAACGCAATCATACAAGCGCATTCCCATTCCAGTTTCTCTAATAGTTACACAACCTGCATGAGGCAAACATACTGAAGCCGCAATCTGCGTGTTTAGTTCTTTGTGTGGGGCAAACGCAACCGTGATTCGTTTAATCATCACGGCGGTCATGCTCAGTTGTTGATTGTGATCATTAACGATTTGCATCAACGGAAGTTGTGTTAATGGAGAGATTTCAACTTTTGAATATGGCAAATAGTAATGCGACGTAATATGTATGAGCGGGGAGGGTGGCGGGGGGTGGGTATGTTTGAAGGGTTCCAGTGAGAATAAGTGAATGCAGAATGATCAAAATTGTGAAGTCAGTTTTGTAGGATTGCAGAATATATATGGGCAGCGTATTACTACATCATTCTGCTGTGTACAGCAGGAATAATGTGTGGATGGGGAGGGGTGAAGCAAAACTAATTGTTTTCTTCCTCAGAACCGAACATATTAGATTTGGTGATTTCCAGAGATATATAGAAGAATCATTAAAAATTACACAAAATCACAAGATAACATAAAAACGTAACTTACAGAAACAGTGCAGGTTAAGATATTTCGTTGAGTGTGCAGGTTATGAAAGGTACAAGTCAAGTGACATGACGCAATTTCATTGGCTGCTGCTAGATTCCAAAATGGCGCGCCTTTGTGGATTCGTCCCGTATGCCGTATTGCTTAGTTTTCGAGTTCGTAGAAGTTACTGTCAATACCGATGATTTCCACAAGAACATGCTCGAAGATGCTGCTCATAACCACTTTATTTTTGTCGATGACATCACACGATCGAAAGCAAAGGGAAACGAGTTTTGCCGACGGATAACAAATGACTGATTTGTTATTTAAACCTGAAAATCGGAATCCGAACCACTCGAATCTTAAACTCGTAATTAAAAAAAATTGAAAATCGTAACAATTACGATTAAATCGTAATGATTGGAACCTCTGTTAATGTATACTGCGGAAAAAATGTCGTCCTGCTTTTTTTACTGAGAAATACGCAGTCTGCCTGTTGCCCTTCAAGTCATGAGAGAAAAGGGCAAGCACGATCGGTGCTTCCTGAACTGTGCTGATGCATAGACAGAAGCTTTTCCGTCTCGAGAAAATTTACTGTATTAGAACTGAGAATATGTTCAAGAATTCTACAGCAAACTGATGTAAATGATATAGGTCTGTAAATGCGTGAATCCGTTCTATTGCCTTTCTTATACGCATGAGTTACCTGTGCCTTTTTCCAGTCTGTTGGTACTTTGCGCTGGATCAAAGGTTCGCGATGAATGCAATCTAAGTAAGGGATGGGCCACTGCCGCCGAGTACTGTTTGTAAAATCTGATGGGTACCCCATGTGGACCTGGCGACTTGTCTGTTTACAACTCTCTCAGCTGTTTGTCTACACCAGCTATGCATATTACTATGTCCTCCATTTGAGAGTTAGTGCAAACATCAAATGAAGGTATGTCTGCGTGGTCCTCTTGCGTGAATGATTTCTAAAACGTTAAAGCTTCAGCCTTCATTTTGCTGTCTTCTATCACCGCCCGAGAATGATGGAAAAGTGACTGCCGCGGTGGAGTAGCCGAGTGGTCTAAGACGCCTCGCTGCGGTTGCCCGCCGTCGGAGGTTCGAGTCGTCCCTAGGGTATGGGTGTGTGTGTGTGTGTTGTCCTTAGGTTAGCTTACCTTAGTTTAGGTAGTTTGTAAGCTAAGGACTGATCAACACGCAGTTTGGTCCGATACATTTACAAACATTTCAACATTTGAAAAAGTGCCCGGATAGAGACCTTTGATCCGCTTACCGATTTTACATAGGACCAGAATTCTTTCGGGTTCTCGGCAAGATCTTTTGCTAAGGTAGGACGGTGGTAGTCGTTGTATGCTTCACCCATTGCTCGTTTTATAGAAGGGGGAAGGATGCCAGAACCAGCGACTGGAGAATGCACCATCTACTAATATAGGAGATTCAGTGCATATCGACACTTGGTATCTCAGTACCGCTTGTGCTACTGACGTAAATGAAATTCTATCATGTACTCCATATGTACTGTTTCAACAATAAATCTTGATAAATTGGAAAACTCTATAAGGATGCGCTAACTTTTATTTCCGGTAGTCTTGTAAATGACTGATTTACAGTAGAACCTGTCTAATCCGTCACCTTCGGGACCGGAGCCATGGTCGGAACGAAAAAAAAGTCGGATTATCCGAAAAATCTAATACTTATCGCAAAAAATATAAAAAGGCATTTAATACAAAGAAATTAAACGATTTAAGAACTAAAAGACGTCAACAATAATATAAAAAATGTTTTCTACACAGTGTCAAGCAATATAATAACCAAAAAAATGTCTGCACACACTATAATATTTATTGGTTTTAAAAGGAAAAACGACAAACAAATTACAGTACTGTACTGTCCTTATTGTAGAAATAAATCGGACTCCATGACGAGTTTTCCAACGATCAATCCAGTCGACACTGGGAGGAAATTTACTTTCGGGGTCCAGTTTTTTGTGCGTAACTATCGCTTTTTCTTTGAGAATTGGCCCGGATATTGGAGTTCCTTTCCGATTCTTCAGAGTATTTTCAACATCAATCGTAACTGTATAGGCTTCAATGTGTTTCCGATTCTTCCTCCAATCTTCAGTTAATTCAGTTCCATTGCAATTTTTTCGGAGCGATTCTCCTTTGTCCAGCCGTTGTAGCACTGCTAATTTTTCATTTAGTGAAGACGTTACGTGCATCTTCATGTTTTCGCGGCGCAAAAACTGTTCAAAGATGTTTCGGGCGTGAAGCCGCATAAAGTTTACTTCTAATATTTCGGATGAGAATCGTTCAGCCATCCTCAGAGACAGTCGAAGACTGACGCTCCAGCACGCGCTTCGTGCTTATAAACGCGCCGACCGCGCTACTGCGCATGCGGCCACAGATACAACAAGGCGCCAAAGACGTTACTCGGCGGAAGGAAGTACACGTATGTGTAAATTATGTCTGTGGCTGAATGGTCGATGTGTTATGATCTGTGCTGTGGCGGCGTCTTTGTAAATTTATTAACGAAAGTGCCGGATTCCAAGATTTAACTAAACTGAAACCGCTGTCTCTGTTAATTAAATTCGTCCCCAAGCGAATTTCAATTGCTTCTTTCACCATTGAGTCCCAGAAAGATGAAGTGGAGGCTAAAATTTTGACGTTTTAGTACGTTATGGAGTGTCCGGTATCAATACAGTGCTCTGCCACTGCCGATTTATTAGGTTGTAAGAGACCTTTGGTGTTCCGTGCATCTTTCCTGGGCTGTACGTTTCGTTTGCCCTATGTACGAAAGGCCACATTCACATGGGATTATGAACAAACACAAAGTTAAAGTAATTTTTCGCTTTCCACCAAAGACATCAGCGCTTTTGAGAGCTATCAAAGATGATTTGGAGCTCCGGAAGGCCGGGGTTTACAAGATCCCCTGTGAATGTGTCGTTTCGTACGCCTTGTTGCATCTGTGGTTGCATGCGCAATAGCGCGGTCCGCGCGTTTATAAGCACGAAGCGCCGTGCTGAAGCTTCAGCCTTCGACTGTCTCTGAAAATGGCTGAACGATTCTCAGTCGAAATATTAGGAGAAGTAAACATCTTTGAACAAGAAGTTACGTGTTTACGTTTGAATCGAGACATGTTGAAAAACATACAACTGTATGCACAATGGATGTAATAAGTACTGTAGAGAACACAGAATAAAGCAAACAACAAAGGATAAAACTGCACAGTAACGTACAGTATAGCAGTATGCACAGCGATAGACACCGCAACAATGGCCCGACAGGCGTCCAGTCGGTGACACGTCGGCACAAGCTCGCGAGAGTCTGAGCATGGTCGGACTAACCGCAGTGACGGACCATCCAAGGTCGGATTAGAGGGGTCCTACTGTACTTGCTGCTGGTAATTTTTTCGGCTTTATTTAAAATAGTTGTCACAGATATGCTGCAGGAACCGGAAATGACATTCCTAAAAGCAGTTGCAGTGGTTTTTCTTTGCCAGATATCTACATTAATTGCTGCACGATAACTAACTGGTCGAAAAAACCTAATCGGCCAGTGGTGGTCGTGAGCAGAGAGTGCAGCGGCCTGCGGCGGGCAGTCACTCCACTCGACTCCCTTGTCCTGTCCCGTCCCGTCCCGTCCCGGCGACCAGCTGTCCTTGGTGGGTCAGCCATCTGGAGCCTCAAGGCTGCCCGCCTTCTGCACGGCGCGGACACTCGCTGCCTCTTCCACCAACTCTGCTCTCGGGTGCGGTCGGCGAGCACTACAACTGAAGCTTATACAACCAATTTACTAGATCTTAGCGTCTTTCACCGTACTTTTTTCAACGGAGCAAACTAGCCTTAGTATCCGACTTTGTCACCCCTTGGGAGTGGAGAGGAAGGGGGATAACTGAACTCATACATGCCTGCCAACTTCTGAAAAAGCCTATCAGTAAAAATCAAGCGCGACAAAAAAAGGCTCACTAATTTTGACATACGCGGGCTTCACGAAGATAATAGTATTCAGGGCTACAAAATACAATGATTCGTCGTTTAAAAGGGATACTTCAATGAAATCATATCTACTTACATGATAAGGCCAATATTTCTAAATGAACGCCGCGGTGGAGTAGCCGAGCGGTCTAAAGCGTCTCGCTGCGAGGCGCGCGGTTGCTCGCCGCGGAGCCTGTCGATACGCAAGATTGTTCCCGGCTTTAAATTCAGTTCTAGTGATGACACAATCATCAAATCAAAGAGTGAGTCATCGACTCTCGTAGACTTGCCTTCGACCCACGAAAACAATCTATTATACGGAAGTGGGGTAATTATAAATTGATAACGTTTCAACTATTTGTCCGCGAAGTCGTAAAATGACACCGTCCATCCGTAAAATCGTAAAATGCTACAATTTTCGTAAATTTTACGCACAAACCGTAAAAGTTAGCAGGTATGCTCATAGAAGTCGCCGTGCTCCGTGCTGTCTCCAAACTTGGTAAGGGAACGGGGTCTGCAAAACCCTATTAAGAGGACTTTTCTGTGTCTCTCTCTTTTTAAGATGACTGGTTGTAGGGGCTACATCTACAAAGATACTCCGCAAATCACTTTCATAACTTTTCTCTACCGTTCCATTCTCTAATAGCGCGCGGGAAGAAAGAACACATAAATCGTTCCGCTTTCGATCTGATTTCTCTTATTTTATTGGAATGGTCATGTCTCCCTAAGTAGGTGGGTGCTAGCAAAATATTTTCACATTCAGAAGTAAAACTCGGTGATTCAAACTTTGCAAACAGATCAAACCGCAATGAATAACGTATTTCTTTCCCCGAATTTCGGAAATCTCTGTTTAGTAATTCTACCTTAGCAGTACTGTCATCGGTAATATTACCATTGCTATCGCGTAGTGAAGGTATTGTTTGTGTTTTGCCGCTAGTGTACTTCACATATGACCAGAATTTCTTTGGATTTTCTGCATGATTACGAGAAAGGATTTCGTTGTGGTGACTACTATGGGCTTCTCGCATTGAAGTCCGCACTAGGTTGCGAGTTTCAGTAAAAGATAGCCAGTATCGTGGATTCTGTGTCTTTTTAAATTTTGCATGCGTTTTTTTTCCGCTTCTGCAACAGTGATCTGACCTGTTTTGTGTACCACGGGGCGTCAGCACCCTCTTTTATTAATTTATTTTGTATAAATCTCTCGATTGCTATTGATATTATGTGTTTGAAAGTAAGCCACAACTGATCTACACTCGCATTTTTAGTTTTGAAAGACTGGAGACTATCACTCAGGAAAGCATGAAGCGAACTTTTATCTGCTTTATTGCAGCGGGGTCTGGGATGGGAGAGGCATTCGGCACAGTACTTATTCCATTCTAATGTTAGTCCATCTGCTTCATCCCTCCTCCCCCAATACCCTCTATCGTCCACCAGCACTTTCGTTTTAACGTGTCTCAATCTTTATGACGTCATATCTACCATTTGGCGCAGCGCCGCGGTTGCCTCCCCCTTTTAGATAATTATATTTTCGTTAAAAGATCTGCAGACTCTCTTACACCTCGGTTTGTTTCCGCTTGCTTCGACTCGAGCAAATGCGTCAGCCTACCAAGCTCCTTTATTTCTCACTTTTGCTCCAAGCTTAAAGCTGAGTAATGTTATTCATTTTTTGGCCCACTTTAGGTTCCGGTAGTAACACTAAAAGTGCGCCTTTGCGATCGTGTTTTGACAGCTCGAAATTTAAATGAAAATAACGGCTTAACCGTTCATCCGACACGAAAATTGAATAACCGAATTTGTAGAGGAGAAAATTCTCTACAACTTTGATCTCTTATGTTTTTCTTGTCATATCTCACATCGTTTCAGAAATATTTAAAAAATAACGGCGATTTTGGTATGTCTGTCTGTCTGTCCGTAACGTGTTCCCTGTTTTTAAGACTAACCGTTCAACCGATGAACACCAAATTTTACAGGCATAATTGTAGGCCGTCAGAGACCAGAACCTCCCTTTTTCAAATTTTTCGGACAAAAAATACGGTAGTAACGCCAAAAAAAGCCGTTTGTAATATAATTGTAATTGCAAACGAACCGTTCATCTGACACGAAAATTGAATAGCCTAATTGGTAGAGGGGAAAATTCTCTTCAACTTCGCTCAATTATGGTTTTTTTTTCATATCTTCAACCGTTGCAGAAATATTTGCAAAAATAACGGCGATTTGACGATGTCTGTCTGTGTTCCCACGTTTTAGGTCGAACCGTTGAACCGATAGGCTCCAAATTTTACAGACATAATTGTAGGCTAACAGAGACCAGAACCTCGATTTTTCAAATATTTCGGACCATAAATACGTTATTAATACAAAAAAAAGCTGTTTGTAATGTAATTTTAATTGCAAATAAACCGTTCATCTGACGCGAAAATTGAATAACCGCATTTGTAGAGGAGAAAATTCTCTACAACTTTGTTCCTTTTTTTTTTTTTTTTTTTTTTTTTTTTCATATCTCATATCGTTTGAGAGATATTTGCAAAAATAACCCTCCATTGAATTAACAGCCGTTCAGAGATGTCACGTGAAATTCCTCGCCCAGAACTCTCTCTGGCACACGCCA
The DNA here is from genome assembly GCA_026315105.1 of Locusta migratoria. Classification (NCBI taxonomy): domain Eukaryota; kingdom Metazoa; phylum Arthropoda; class Insecta; order Orthoptera; family Acrididae; genus Locusta; species Locusta migratoria. The sequence goes on from CM048745.1 coordinate 337,553,952, forward strand.
TTTTGCGTTGCGTATTTGATGATTTTCTTATTGTAACTTACACGTTGTCATATCAAAGCAATGGCGCACTGAAGAATTAACAAAAACACGTACGATACATGATAATCTAGTGTCTACAAAGTGCCATATTAGCATCAGTTAACAACGGCCATCAATAGTACGAGATTAAATGGCACAAGATTTGATTGTTAGCCGTAGCGTAGTGGGCGGTGCGTTGGAGTGTGACACTGAGGGTCAGTGGTTCGGAACCCACCACTACCTAATTTTTTTTTCCTATTAGGGTTTCAGACACCATTATTAATTTTTTTTATTATTTAGATTATTAATTTGGTCCAAAAGTTTGCAAAAACACGTCAGTGCGATATTTTATTTGATTATAAACACTCCGTTACACGCACCATCTCTAGTTCGTGCCCCAGATGGTACGCCTCAGATTACTGGGGGTAGCCTCACAGTGGGCCCGACTCGTCTGCGGTGCATTATATCCGGCCTATGAGGCAATGAGGAGGCGCGTCACGTCCGCGCGCTGCGCTCACCACCGTGACGTCAGCACAGGCGGAAGCTCCGAAGCCCGCGCCGTGCCCTTTCCCAGCCGGGCAGCACCCGTCTCCGGTTACCTGCGACACTACTGAGGCGGCTCAACCTCATATTGGGTACACGCGGTACCTCAACAGCAGTTATCCCAGCGCAGGCGTGCCAACGCTCCACGTTTTTAAGTGTGCTTTGCGATAAATTTCACTTATTTGGTATAAGACAACACTGAAGCACCCGATACCACCCGTCTGCTTTGACCCATGATGTCAATGAAGGAACGTACTAAACGAGACACACAAAAAACTCATAAAATAAAGCTTTAATTAAAACACGAGGCTCGGTTAGGTGGACCGGTGATCGTAAACTGAGAAGTTCGTATTGTAAATTGTTGTATAAAGTAACAACAGAAACATGATCAACGCTTCAAGTTATACAACACGACACGACTTTTTCAAGGGTGAAAGCCGACGGGTGGTATCCTGTACTTCAACTGACATAGAGGCATTTCCCGTTACTACAATGAAGTGACAAAAGTGATGGTACACCTCATAATATCGCGTCGACTTCTCTTTTGCTCGTCGAAGTTCATGCTGCCTCTATTGTTGTTATGGTCTTCAGTCCGAAGACTGGTTTGATGCAGCTCTCCGCCCTACTCTATTCTAAAGCCGCGCCGGCCGCGGTGGCCGAGGGGACTGAGGCACTCCAGTCACGGTCTGCACGGCCACTACGGTCAGGGGTTCGAATCCCCCCTCGGGCATGGATATTTGTGCCTTCCTTAGTCTTAGCTAGTTCATAAGTAGTTTGTAAGTTTAGGGACTGATAACCCCGTAGTTAAGTCCCATAAGCTCTACAAACATTTGAACATTTTTTGAACCTAAAGCCGTCCTCACACGGGACGTGTTGTCCCAACGTGGCGCAGATCAGACGTGCTGTCTAGCTAGCTACAGCACGCTCTGAAACGACCCGCTACATCCCACGCTGCTCATCGTGATTTGCTTTGCGACCGCAGCGCTTCTCAGCGCCCGTTGCGGGCTGGCGCGTAGATCACTGTGTTTACAATGAATCACCGCACAGTTCTGCCAATACACCGCCCTTTTATACCTTGTTTACGCGGTCCTACCGCCATCTGTTACCGGTGCCAATCACTATACCAGAGATGCCAAGTTTCCAAAGAATGTAATCGTAATGGGGATAAGATGTTCGTAAATTTATCGGACCAAACTGCGTGGTCATCAGTCCGCAGCTTACAAACTACTTACACTAAGGTAAACTAACCTAAGGACAACACACACACACACCCATGCCCCAGGAAGGACTCGAACCTCCAACGGCTAGCGACCGCGCGCTCCGCAGCGAGGCGCCTTAGACCGCTCGGCTACTCCACCGCGGCACGGGGATAAGAGAATCGAGTAGTAGTTTGAGGAGTAGGGACAAGGTCCGTATCGGAATTTGTTTTATAGACAATACAATGTCCGTTTGAAGCGTAGCTATGACTCTTTAAGAAAGAAAAAAACTGAAGACACGAAAAATACGGCGAATAATAATAAAACATTGGTAGAGTATTCGTGACAAACAATTACATCGAACTTTACATTGCCGGCCGCGGTGGCCGAGGGGACTAAGGCGCTCCAGTCACGGTCTGCACGGCCACTACGGTCGGAGGTTCGAATACCCCCTCGGGCATGGATATTTGTGCCATCTTTAGTATAAGGTAGTTCATAAGTAGTTTGTATGTTTAGGGACTGATGACCTCGTAGTTAAGTCCCATAGACTATACAAACATTTGAACATTTTTTTTAACTTTACATTCGTTTTCCCTTCACCAGAAAGTAGAAAGAAGTGCAATAGTTAATTGAATGGTGCTCAATAATTCATTTGCACTTGACGGTAACGTAACAGCATGAGCATTAGTACGTCAATCGTAGCGTAACTACAAATGTTCCCGCAGTAGTGAAGCGAGCGAATCACCACCATGTAGACATCTTTACTGTATGTTATAGTCTGTGCTCGGCAGATGACAATGTATCGCGATATTTCTCAAATAACACTGGTTCAGAAAATATTGCAACGAAAAATAGTATGCGGCCAAGCTACTAAAAATAAATCAAATAGCGGAATCCGTAATTTCAGCTGGGGCTTCCGTAAGACCGTAATTGTAGCCTAGAGTTCGTGATAATTACGGAAAAATCGTAATACTTGGCATGTCTGCTGCTCCATGACTTCTGCTCCCTGACACAGACCAATGTAACAAATTACTATCAGCAGCTAATACAATCAAATACATGGACATTGTATTTGCAGTATTTTGTTGCACTGAAGGAAGTCTCGAACCACTAACCTATTATTCGAGTGGCCGGTCTTGGTCTTTAATCACCTAGTCGTCGGCAGAAAGTTCCTCTCCAATTATTTCTTTCATTTCTTTTTCATCCAACTTAGGGTATTGTAGGTTTCTCTACAGCGATTAAGGTACAGGCAGATATCGTTTCTTTGGGAAGCATAGGTGAGTCCCTTCCCTCATTCTTACCGAGTGCTCCGCCACTCATCACCTCATCAATCTTTCTATTTTATCTAATAAATGCACTACGTAGATTTTTATTCCCCAAAACCGGCATCTTAAACCTGAAAGCGATTAGTTACAACAGCTTGCGCGACCTTCTCTCGCGGAGCAGTAGTCTCCCATCACTGTCAACTGTTACAAGGACAGCAGTTAGTTTTAGTTGTTATTGCTATAAGAGAGAAAGTACTTACTGATTGAACAACCGTTCGCAGCGTTCAGCTCTACCATAAAAGGTGGAATAATCTGAAATGCTAATCCATACACAAGTACGCAATAAAGTTCTGGAACCATCTTCAGGAAAAACTTGCGGCAACTGGCAAAGTTGTATGTCGCTACTGATGATGTGGTTTTCTGGAACTGGGAGTTTTTAGTGCAGAATTATAGTTGATCGTCAGGGTGTTCTAGAATTCGTTTCTAATTTATCGAAATGCGTTCTACTCAGTTGTCTTACCGACAACTTATTTCATTTGCTGCAAATGTTGTATCCTTATTCGTAGCTTTACATAGCTTGATTAGAGCAGAATTACGTGTTTTATAAGACAAAGAGAATAGTATGTCTGTGCATTGAAATAGAAAAAAAAAAAAAACAACAACTGCTACAGATGACCAGTTAAGGTAAACTGTCGCACAGAGTTATTGTGAGGGCAAAGAACTTCTATGATTCTCGCCTTACGCTCTGTAAATCAACGTTCAGTGCTTGGCTAACAATGTATTTCACTGCAAAGGAACTGTACGTAAATGTCGCGGTTGCGTTCGTCCACATAACATTCTTGAGGGTATTTCGATTGTTAACAGTATGGCAGGAAAGTGAGTATTCGATTTATCAAGCGTGGTAGAAGAGTCGTAGCGACACGTGTGAACACACCTATAGTACGTCGAATGTAACGTTGTAGTCATTCCCCTCAAAGAGAACCCAATTTTGACTTTATGATAATTCACAAAGACACTAGAGTTGAAAAAACAATGGGCGCTTTACGATAGAAACAAATATTGTTATATACATCTTTGTGCCCTTACTTTTTAGATCGCTTCTCTCCTAAGCTGTAGCAAGAAGAGCCGTACGTGTGCTTCCGCATATGCGAGTGACTCACCAGAAACAAAAGAATTACATCTTGGATACACGAGAGAGACATTACGTCAGAGGGGAAACTACCACTTAACGACGGAAATGCCTCTTGGCAGATAGTATACGCCGGCCGCGGTGGCCGAGGGGACTGAGGCGCTTCAGTCACGGTCTGCACGGCCACTACGGTCGGGGGTTCGAATCCCCCCTCGGGCATGGATATTTGTGGCGTCCTTAGTTGTAGGTATTTCATAAGTTTAGGGACTGATGACCCCGTAGTTAAGTCCCTTAAGCTTGACAAACATTTGAACATTTGAGATAGTATACCACACAATCCCGACTCTCTTCGTGATATTCTCCTTTCCGAGAGCAAAATACTACGGCCATTCGTCCATCTTGAATGCATGTTTTTCTCTGCTGGGTCACTTTTCTGCCATCGAAGAACCACGTTAACCTAAGATAAGAGGGTAAACCGAGAGGCATAATTTTATTTTGTGTGTTTTCGTATCTTGTATTATTTGCTTGCCTTCTTTCTAGAATGCAGATTTGCAACGAGCCCAGTTCTTTTCAATACGAGTGTTGCCAACCGTCTAAAATTACGCACACGAATTATAAACATTGAAACAGCTTATGGCAGTTGAATTGCTTTTTTTTTTTTTTTTTTTTTTTTTTTTTGGATAGTAACTTGATGAACATATTTTACTTCAATATAAATTAACCTTTTCCCCCAGAAGAAAATATTACCATCGCCCTTTGTCTGTAAGAATCCAGCTGTCAACCCAGCGCGCGGATTGTATTCCAGTACCCCTCAATTAACCCCGTCACCCCCCCCCCCCCCCTCGGCCTGTGCGTTGTGCACAGTGAGCAGAATGTTCCACTTTCCTGCAGATGGCGAATAATCGCGACATTGCCAGAATGGGACAGCGAGCGTGGCCCCCAAGCTTGCCTTGTAAGGAGCGCACGTGGGATGCAATGGATCGCCGGCGGCTAGCCTTGGGCTTCTTACAAGAGCTACAAGCTTATGCGATATGTCTTAAATGACCGTGAGTAGTTGACATATAAATGCCACCTTCATTCACATAAATTTTTCGCTGAAACCATACACATGGGCATCGAAGGTAACTTTCAGATGCCCAAGTACGAGGTATGTCCACAAAGTAAGTTCCGTTTGGTTATATAAAACAAACGTGTACAGATACAGAAAAAATATTTATTGTACAAAAATATACAACTATTAAATTACTTTTCTACATAGCTTCCGAAACTTTGTAGACATTTGTCATAGCGTGGCATAAGTCTTTGTATGCCTTCTTCGTTGAAGGTTGCCGCCTGTGTATTCAAACATGTGGTAACATGTTCTTTCAGCTCGTCATCATCGCTGAAGTGTTGACCACCATGGACAGGTTTTAGGTGTAAGAAGAAAGTCGCTAGGCGCGAGACTGTACGGAGGATGATCAAACACGTCCCAGTGAAATTCCCGTAAGAATTGTTTGGTCATATTCGCCTTGTGAGGTCAGCCGGCAACGTGAAGGGAAGAAGAAGACTCATTTCATCTCTTCTTACTCCTAAAATCTGTCCTTGGTGGTCAACACTTGATCATGAGCTGAAAGAACATGTTTGCCACATGGTTGAATACACGGGCGGCAACCTTCTATGAAGAAGGCACACAAAAACTTGTCCCACGCTATGACAAGTGCCTACAAAATTTCGGAATGTATGTAGAAAAGTAGTTTAACAGTTGCAGATTTTTATACAATAAATATTTTTTCTGTATCTGTTCACGTTTGGTTTATGTAACTAACTTTGTGGACATACCTCGTATATAGAAATGTTACGAAACCTAATAAACGATTCTTATTCAAAGTAACAGAAAAATGATAGTCCCAAAGTGTGTAGCAACTTCAGGTTGAAGTCTATGCTTTTTGCAACGACGTATCTGATATGCCTTAAAGCACATCGTTAAAAATAGTAAAAAATAAATAAATAATTGTGATGGTTGATTGGATGTCAGTGTAACTTCGTTCACGTACTCAAAATCGGCGAAAAAGTAAATTATTAGAGTTGCAATTCTCTGTGATAGGTACTATGGCGACCAGTGTGCAGTATTGTTGTTCGTTCAAATGTTTGTAGAACGTATCGGACTTAACTACGGGGTCATCAGTCCCTAAGCTTAAAAACTACTTATGAACTAGCTAAGACTAAGGACGGCACAAATATCCATGCCCGAGGGGGGATTCGCCCCCCGACAGTAGTGGCCGTGCAGACCGTGACTGGAGCGCATCAGTCCCCTAGGCCACCGCGGCCGGCTTGTTGTTCGTATTTAGTATTTCTTTAGGTCTGGTAGGATGCATAAGGGGCGTGAACAACGTCAGCAGCTGTATGATAACACTGAAAGACATGGATTTGCAATGTAATAGTGCGAGGCAGTGTTATCAATACCTGGCAGTCTTTGAAGCGGGTGTCATAGTTAGGCTCCAATTGGTCAGAAGCAATCAAATTTTGACGTTCCGATTTTACATTAGCCAATCGGGCCCGACCGATAATTGGACGTGCTAATGAGTGACATGTAATTAGCACATCGCTCTCTTGGTCATTGTTGGGTTTCTTGACTTTGCAACAACCACTCGTCGGTCAAGTCGTTCCTCAGTTGGCCTCACGAATGATTACCGTTCGAGACCTCCTTCCAACGAAAAATCATTGCCGAAGCGAACAGAATCGAACCCAGTTTCTCCACATGCCAGTCAGTCGCGCTGAACACTCAGCCGCGGTTGACTGAACGAATCGTTCAAAGGTTTGTGGCACATTCATATGTTGGACTACATGAAAATCTGAAGCATGGGATACGAACACCACCTAAAGAGGAGGCCTCTACGCTGCTGTCTCACGTCACACAGGGTAGGCTCCAATCACGTAGCTCACTGGTTGGCTGCTATGGGACAGTGGGCTGTCACTCAGAAGCCAGCCAGTGAGCTACGTGATTATGGCCTACTCTTTGTGACATGACACGACTGCGCCCAGGCTCTCTCTCTAGGTGTTGTTGGGGGATAATCGTCTTAAGGCCCCATTTGACCTCGCCTGACCACTATAACAACATGCACGACCCCATTCACATCTGCGCATATCGTCTGGGAAGACGCCTTAGCACGTATGTCACGACACGTTACGTCATCACAGAAGGCTTGAGACAACACGACCGCTAGCTGACTGGCTGGCCTCTGGGGAATAGCACCGTCTCACAGCAGTCAGTCAGTTACCTACCAGCCACGTTGTCTCAACCCTCCTCTGATGACGTGACATGACTAAAGCACCAGGGCAACACGTCTAGATACAAGGCATCACAACAAATTTGTGTCACGTCACACCGATAGGATGCCATCGCTAGCTGAGTGGCTGGCCGCTGGGGCACAGCCCACTGCCTCGTAGCGCCAACCAGTGAGCTTGCGATGGTGGCCTATCGGTGTGATGTGACAGAGGATTGTGTGAGGCCTTGTATCTAGACAGTGTTGGCCGGGGTCTGTCTTTCTCGTTGGCCTCGGGCGTACTCCTTTGACGTCACGCATAGTAGGCTTTGATCCCGCAGCTAACTGGCTGACGCTAGGAGATAGTAGGCTGTGCCCTAGCAGTCAACCAATCAGCTGTGCGATCGCGGCCTACTCTATGTGACGTCACAAGAGTGCGCCGCCTCCTTCTCTAGGTGACTCCCAACATTTTCTAGAGCATGAGCCACTTTGGTTTCTCTCTTGTAAGCAGGGACCACAAGGTTAATGGAAAGTAAAATGTGTCAATCTAAAACTCAAAGATTAATCAGAATTTCTGACATATTCGTTAAACTCAAAATAAATACGTATAGAAACTTTTAGTAGAATATCAGATTCGGTTTGGAGCAGTGTGATTTTGCAACTTTCATCTTATTTTCAAGTTCGGTAGAACTGTGAGTTAATACTGATGCTCAAAGCTACACTCGTATTCATCACTTACTTTCAATCGATTCGAGGAAATCCTTGTTTACCTAAATAAGTCGTGAAGAAAATCATATGATAGCGGACGGTGATTTCCGGAATGTTGTTGCACGATTTTTGACTTTTTACAACAAAACTGTCCGGGAGGCTGGATTCAAATCTTCTTGCAGTTTCTCCATTTGGGAATTCAATGAGCGTTCACAACACAAGGAGACAAATGAATATATTTCAAATTGTACCGATGTTACCCACTATGTCACAAGCAGTGAAGTTGTCAAATAATCGTAGTCTCAAGGTACGATAGCGTGACACGTAAGGGAGAATTAGTAAATTAAAATGAATAAGAGCTTTAAGTCTCACGATCCGCTTGCGGTGCATGGACCATAGAGGTTGGGAAGCACTGCTCTAGGTGGTGGTGATGGAAAGGTGGTGAGTGTGTAGGCGACTTGGGGAAAGATCACATTCTTCCAATGTCTTGGAGAGGCACAATGGCGTTATTGCTGGCGTCATAACCGAGCGATGTGGTAACACACTGGACTCCCATCAAATCCACCTCCAGCCATCCAGATTTAGGTTTTCCGTGATTTTCCTAAATCACTCCAGGCAAATGCCCGGATGGTTCTTTTCGAGGAGCACGGCTGATTTCCTAACCTCTTTCTGACCCAAAAATCTGTGCGTAGGCTCCGCCTCTAATGCAGTGGCGGCTCGTACAAAGTTTGACCAGTGTGCTACAATATTACAAAAATTAACAGGAAACAAAATATACTAAAATAAAAGGTCAACCTTTGTATGGTTGCCTTTAATTAAATATCAATTAATATTGTATTGACAGTAAGAATGTTCAAATGTTTGTTAAGCTTATGGGACTTAACTACGGGGTCATCAGTCCCTAAACTTACAAACTACTTATGAACTACTTACGAACTAGGACGGCACAAATATCCATGCCCGAGGGGGGATTCGAACCCCCAACCGTAGTGGCCGTGCTGACGACAGTAAGACCTTCAGGGAAATCTGTAACAGCGCTGCCAACTGCATGTATTCACTGCAGGTAGTTAATATAACGTTTAAAATATTAAATTTTATTTACAGAAATTAAAAATTTAGACTCAGAGGTATTTGAATACGAGCCTCACACAGGTAGGTTTGAGAGACAACGTGCAAGACGCCTGAGCCAGCGCGCTATTTGACTCAGTATGCCGCAATATTCGTCATATACTATTCTTCCGCAACCGTTACACGCAGCGCGAAGAGAAATATTGATCTGGTGCTGCAGTCGGTCTCAGCACACATGAGTCGCCAGGCCTGACGTCACGTCTGCGCATGCGCACTAGCGAACAGACGACTGCGCCGCCTCTCTGCGCACGTACCAGCGCTGCTGAATCCCACACGGAGCTGGTTTCCAGCTATCGCGGAGAGAACGCTCCAAAATGCGTTTTAAGCCTTATTACTAGCATTCTAATACGCACTGGAAGGGAATTGGCATAATTTTATTGTGATATCTGTCTCGTATTCCAAGAGAAAGGATGTAATTTTACAGCAATTTCTCGCTTGCATTCTAAGAGAAATGGCATGATTTTAGTAATATATTTATATTGTTCTGCAGCACATTATCACCAGCCGCCACTGCTCTAATGACCAACCTGTCGATGGGAAGTAAAAACTGTAAGCGTCCCTCCATCCTTCTTGACAGCATGGTGTGGAGAGAGGCCACATGTTACTTCAGGTGGGAGAGGATGGCGACTTGTATAAATCAGCGCACGTGGGAAAATGTAGCTCGCGTGAGTCTGTGTGCTAGCCGTGTGGCAAGAGGTGTCCGTTAATCGGCGGATAGCGTGTCGCAAGCGCAGCCGAGTCCTCGGCGCTGCCTGGGGTCTTCCGTTCGGCAGGTGTCTGTCTGTCCGCCGGCGGAAGCGGTCGGCGGGGTGGCCGGTCTCCACGTCCAAGTGTTGCCAACTTCCTCTGCTGCTTGCAAGGCGCAGCTGCCACTGCCGCCGTGACGACACCTTTCCTCCGGCCAGCTCGCAGGTGTTGGCGGCCATGTTTTCCGCCCTGTCATTATATGACGACTCAGAGACTAAGACGCTGGATTTCGGGGGGCACACCTTTTCTTTTCCTTTTTTAGTTCGTTTCGGCCTACTACGGACCACGAGCCTCGTCTTAACTCTCAGCTAGCGTCTTCTGCTTTTTCTTGACCCGGTAGGTCTTCACCTTTTGGGCGAGAGCCTGCTTTCTCTCACCAGTCCATTTAGGCCTGTACACTTCTTGCTTGACAGTGGGAAGACTCCCTGTAGGATGGCCTAACGCTATGGAGTTCGGTTCTAGATTGTCTGCATTGGGATCTGCAGTTCCTCTAAGTCTGTTCTACCAGAGGTGGACCACTTGGCTTTGGACACCTTTCCCCTGCTTGTCACTTCAGGAACTTCTTGGTGAGCCTGGAGTGATTCAGGCGGGTCATGTGCCCAAAGAAGGTCAGTCGCCTTTTCCTTCTTCCAGGTGTTCATGCAGCTCGTTATTGTGGCTGATTCTGTAAGTACTCTCTTCCTCTCTTATGAGTCCTAATATTCTCCTCAGGATCTTCCTCTCTTTAAATTCTAGTTTTCTGAGTGGACCCTTTCGATTCATCAAGAGGCACTCGAAGGCATAGAGTGCGCAGGGTCTGACTACCGAGTTGTAGTGCTTCAGTTTTATGTTCTTGGACAAGTACTTGGAGGTATTGATATTCTTACAGGAATGATAGGCCCTCTAACTTGGTGCGCCTGGCGTCTATGTCTCTCGCTTGCTGAAATCCATTCTCCCAAGTACTTGGCTGCAGGAACTTTACAGATGTTATTGTTTCCTGGTGCGATTGTAGAAGAAGCCTGCTTGATATTGGTGATGAACTCAGTCTTCTGCAAGCCGATTTGTACTGCAACATTATAGAGACTCTGTAGTTGATGAGTAACCTCCTCCACGCTGTTGGCCAATACGGTGAGATAATCTGCAAAGGCTAGACATGGTACTTTGAAGTTGACTTTCTTGTAGCCAAGCTTCAGGCCTGTTTCTGGTCACAATGTGAAAGTTCATTCTCTGATAATTTTTTCCAGAACACATTTCATGATGATGCACGAGAGGCCATCCCCCTTTTACATTATTACACCTTTTCATTATTACTTTATCTTATTTTTCATTATCTTCCCTGGGGTGCTTTTTATTTATTCGTGTCAAAGGCTTCAATTACAAGTTTCAAGAGAGTTTACATAGAATAGAAGAAACAAGTTCCTGGACAGTAGCCATTAACATCAAAGATAAAGCAGTAATTAAAATTGTTTACACCCAGAAGTGGGAAGAGTTCAAAGAAGTAAAGTTTTCATACGAAACATATATATAAACAATTACAAGTACAGTTATATTTAAACAAAGTAACAATCATTAACTTAAATTGTTTTAGCTCAGAAACGGGCTACGTCCAAGGCATTAGAGTTGCCCAGCCTTAAATCCTCTTCGGTGCAGGATGACGGGCACAGATGACAGTTTCGTAGGTGATACATTGTCTGCTCCTCGCCACACTCACAGGTTGAAGGTCCACTAACGTATTCCCATTTTTCGAGGCTTACTTTACACCGCCCAACACCAGTTCGTAACCTGTTGAGCGACTTCCACGTACACCAGCTCTCATTATGACCGGGGGGTAGCTCTTCTTTAGGTATTCTTCAGCCTAGAGGAGCAATTTCTACTCTCTTTCTCCAGATGTCTATCGCTTGGTTTGTGCTTTTGTTGTTCACATAGACTCTTACAAAACTTTTTCTAAACTTCAAGCGTGTTGGTGCTGGTGATAGGCCAAACAGTAGGTGAGTATGAGAAGTCATGGCTTTATGTCCTTCTGCTTGCGCAGCAGCCCTCCCACCCCCCTCACAACTGGCGGGGTAAGCCTGATCGAAGGACGCATTACCTTCTCACCCCGATGAGGGAAAGCGAGTCGTTACGGGGAATGCTGGCGCTCTTTTGCAAACAAATAGTTTAACGCTGAATACTCTCATTGGAGGAAAGCATCTTGAACGCATGAACTATCAACTAGCGAGTAATTTTAATCGGACTGGAGACAGGTTTCACGTTAAGTAAATCTAGAAGAAATGCAACAAACTGAATACCCCCCGTGTCTCACAGTTAACCTAAATTACGACACAGTACGTGAGGATCACTTCAGCGATCGCGGAAGGTTTCTAACTTACAACTAGGCCGCAACCGATTGCTTCCAGTTAGAACCTCCGCTTCTGAGACTCTCGTGATTCATGGTACGTTAAAATCGAGCGCTTTTTTCCTGATCCATTGCGGGCGGAAAGTAACGGCGTTACGAGAGCGAGAAATACCGGAAAGAGTGTCGTATTCCCCCATTCCTGGCGCCTCTTCTCGTTTGTCACCCGCCCTCTGTATAACTACGCAACACACGCTGTGTATTCAGATCTAAATTTGTGTCAATTTGTGAGGAGTCTACAAGGATCCAATTTGTCGTAACTGACGTAGACGTCTCACCAACGTCCACTTGCTGCTCGCTAGCAATATGCTCTGTGAAGGCCGATCATCACCGACTATCATTTGAAGCCGGAAGAACCCAGAGCGTTTCGGTGAGTAGGTGGGCAATACTTCCGCAGTTATATGGAAAACTAACATAACAAGCTTAATGGGTAGCATGTTGCTGATATTATTTTTTGCCAGGTTCGTTGCTATTTTTGCTAAATCTGAAGTTATTTGTGGCTAACTGGGCGCTGTTTTTTTAATAGTTATTTTTATGATGAATCGGTTAATTTTCTCCCAGATTTAGTCTTTATTTTTTGCCAAATTCGATGTTACTTTTTATAACAGCTTGAATTTTATGTCAAAACCGGTGTTACGTTTTGCAAAATTCGATATTATTGTTGCCAAATTCGATCTTCTTTTTTGCCAAATTCGGTGTTATCTTGTTGGACAAATTTGGTGTCGTTTTTTGTCGATTTAGATCATATCTTTTTTGCCGATTTTTCTACAAATTTGGTGGTGTTTTGATGCCCAATTTGATGGTGTAGTCTCCCATATTCGGTGGCTATTTTCTAAAGTTTTCTATTATTTTTGTGAGAAATTCGGTATTTTTGGTCAAATTGGGAGTTTTGCTGTATTTGAGATGTTTTGCCGCATTCGGAGTTTTTGTGAAATGGGCATGGTACTATGGGAAAAACCACACGGATTCCACCTTATATGTGTTTGGTGAATGAAAAGGTCAGAAAGTAATTTAAACCCATTCCTGCTCAATAAATCATTGACCAACTTACTCGCTAATACGTTGAAAAGTTACAACTTCCAAGGAACAGAAAAAACTCAAAATGTTCATATGTTTGTAAACTTATTGGAACAAACAGCTATGATCATCACTTCCTAGACTTACCAACTACTTAAACTAATCTATACTAAGGACAAGACACAGCCCCATGCCCGAGGGAGGACTCGAATCTCCAGAGGGAACGGCCGCCCAGTTCGTACCATGACGTCACAGACCACGTGGCCATTCTGCCCGGCCAGAGAAAACTAATTAATAGTTTTTTTCATATAAACACAGGAGAATGGTGGTAGACTCAGACGGTGCATCGCTTCTTCTGTTGCAGTTGATGATACTTGTCAACGTAATGCTTCAGTGTGCAGAAGTAATTTGTTGTATCAGAACTCCTACTACTGCATTACTTAACTTGTTTTGTATACAGAACAAAATTTTCAGTGTGCAGCAGAGTGTGCCCATAAAATAAAATTGCCGGCCGCAGTGGCCGAGGGGACTGAGGCGCTCCAGTCACAGTCTGCACGGCCACTACGGTCGGGGGTTCGAATCCCCTCTCGGGTATGGATATTTGTGCCGTCCTTAAGATTAGCTAGTTCATGAGTAGTGTGTAAGTTTAGGGACTGATGACCCCGTAGTTAAGTTCCATAAGCTATACAAACATTTGAACATTTGATAAAATGAAATTGCCTGACAGATTAACACAGTCCCGCGTCGGGGGTTCGAATCCTTCCTCGGGCGTGAATGTGTATATTGTCCTTAGGTTAATTTACCTTAGTGTAAGTAGTTTGTATGCTACGGACTAATAACCTAGCAGTTAAGTCCGATAGATCTACAAACATCTGAACATTTGATTAATACAGTGGGGCGGATGGCGGACTCAAACTCCGGGGCCGGCGGCGGTGGCCGAGCGTTCTGCGGCGCTCCAGTCACGGTCTGCACGGCCACTACGGTCGGGGATTCGAATCCCCTCTCGGGCATGGATATTTGTGCCGTCCTTAGTATTAGCTAGTTCACAAGTAGTTTGTAAAAGTTTAGGGACAGATAACCCTGAACTTAAGTCCCAAAAGCTCTACAAACATTATAATTTTTTTTTTTTCTTTTTCAAATTCTGAGTCTTTGCCTTTCGTGGGGTATTGCCCTATTTTTTTGGGGGGGGGGGGGGGGGGAGGGGGGAGGTGTAGTTCGATGACTTGCGGACGTGGAATCGTGTTTGCACTATGTTGGTCGTTGAGCTCATGGCTGAGTTCTGTTTATTACAGAAAACGGCTAGCCGTCTGAAAGCACGCACTGAGCTACCGCGCCGGCAATTGAGTTACGTACCTCGATTCCAGTCCTGCAAGGTATGGAGGAGAGCTTCTGTGTAATTTGGAAGGTAGCAGACGGGATACCGGACGAAGAAAAGCGGCGAGGGCAGGCCTCGACCAGGCCCACATCTGTAATCGGCCAGTACGGACTGTAACAGTTATTATGATCGTCACGGACTCGGGTCGGCAGCGCCAGACGAGGAGCCGGCCTCTTCGCACATTGTCGCCTACGGAGCTGGCTGGCTGCGGTATGACTCACCGGGTCCGCCCAGACGGCTGAAGGTGCCAGCGGCCGCTCGCCCACGGCCTTCGGCTACAGTTTGGTGAGTCAGGCGGCCGCTTCACCTTTCACCTCTGCAGCTAACTGTCTACTGGCACAGAGTAACATATACAGAGAAGCAGCCCCACCTAAACCACTGTCCTACGCTCCCCTCGTAGTTCCGTAAGATGCTAGCAGGTGCCAGGCTTAGGGTGCCTCTCGCACGTCAGAGGGTAGCGTGGAGGGGAGGCTGAGGGGAGAGCTCGTGCCGCCTTGCACGAGGCCACGGCTGTGTCCGGCTTGCCGGCGGTTGAGGGGAGGTGGTGGTGGGGACAGCCACTACCTGCCGCCTGCTCTGGCCAGTTTAAAGGGCTGCTTCTGACCGCAGCGCCATCATGGGACATCTTACGGAACTGCTTCAGCACCCCCCGTCCCGCACCCCTGAGCGTGGGACCGGGCCCTTACGGAGGTTTCCCATCTGTATATATTTGTCTGTGCTACTGGCACAGGCCGCGAACGGCTCTACCCACTGATTAGGTAGTTCAGCACTAACTACTCTGTTGGCATTGCCATATACTGGCTGTTGTCTTCAGTTCGAAAAATTGTTCCACGCAGCTCTTCTTGCTTGTCTGTTCTTCGCACGCTCCTTCATGTTGGATGATGCTGATGATGCTGTGGTGTATGGGAGGGTATCGTCCTTAACTGACTGTAATAGCTTACAAGATGACTTAGAAAAAATTTCTAGTTGTCGCGAAGAATGGCAGCTAGCTCTCAATGTAGAAAAATGTAAGGTGATGCGCATGAGTAGGAAGAACTATCCTATTCGAATACAGCATTAGTAGTAAGCTTCTTGATGCTGTCGCGTCGTTCAAATACCTAGTCGTAGCATTGCAGAGCGATATGAAATGGAACGAACATGTAAGGACAGTTGTGAGTAAGGCGGACAGCCGACTTCGGTTTATTGGCAGAATTTTGGGAACACGTACTTCATCTGTAAAGGTGACCGCATGTAAAACGCTTGTATGACCACGTCTTGAGTATTGCTCAAGTGTTTGGGATCCGCAGCAGATCAGTTTAAAGGATGACATAGAAGCAGTTCAGAGGCCAGCAGCTAGGGTTGTTACTGGTAGGTTCGACCAATGCGCGAGTGTCGCGGAAATGCTCCGGCAACTCAATTGGGGATCGTTGGAGGAAAGACGACGTTATTTTCGTGAAACTCTGTTGAGGAAATTTAGAGGGCCGGAATTTGAAGCTGTGTGTAGCACGCACGATCTTGCTGCCGCCTACTTTCAATTCGCATAGTGATCACAATGACAAAATAAGAGAAATTAGGGATCGTACGGAGGCATATAGGCATTCTTTTTTCCCTGGTTCTATTTGGGAGTGGAATAGGAAAGGAAATGCTTAGTAGTGGTACAGTGTACCCTCCGCCACGCACCTTACGGTGGATTGCGGAGTATGTATGTAGATGTTGCTAAGACAACTCCAGCCTGCGTGATTTCCCTAAATCACTCTAGGCAAAGGCCGGAACGGTTTCTTTCAAATAGCACGGCCGATTTCCTTCCCCATACCAGACAAAAACTATCCGAAAGTGTGCTCTGTATCTAATGACCACGAGGTGAACGGGACGTTAAGTCATAATCTTCCTCCCTTTTTTATTTTACTTCAACCTGCACTCCTTGCACCTGCTTACTGTAGCAAGAATTGGCGTCTCTAATAATTTCTACTCCTTGCTCTTCCATTACCAAATTAACTATTCCTTGAAGTCTCTTGATATATCCAGCCATTTCTTTTGTCAAGTTGCGGAGTATGGGATTACAACACGTGCCAACAGAGATACACCGGTGAACACAGCCGTTTTTTTTTTTTTTTTTTTTTTTTTTTTTTTTTTTTTTTTTTTCTTCCCCTTAACGGTTTCCAAGTACGTGAACGTCGGTCCTAGTGGTCTACCGGTTAACTGCTTATAAACAGAGAGGTTATGGGATCCAGTCACGGTCCTACCGCAGAAATTTTCAGCCGGCCTTTATTCTAGCTTTCATCTCTGCGACGATAGGTTTCACCAGTAACGAGACGTGATCATGATTTCACGTTAAACTGTGGGAGCCGTTTCACCGGTAGACAATGGGAGTAGAACAGTGTCGTCCAACTGAAAGATTCGCACACGGCCTTTTTACAACAGGCGTAATAATAATAATAATAATAATGATAACAGTATCAAGAATGTACGTTATTATGAGAGTCAATAATTTTTTGTATGTTGCTATCGGCAATAGACGGTAAAGAAATAAACTTAATCAGCTCTTGCTTAGCCTTGAGTGTTAAGTAAATAAAACACCTTAATTCACTGGAGGCTATGAAACCTTGAACGCCTGGCAAGTTATAAAGTCTGCGTTGCAATTCCCGAGACCACTCATCGCGGCAGAAGGACATTCTTGCGGATAAGAAGTACCTACGTCACTACGGTAAGAAGCGTGAGAGATGAGTAATTGTAGGAAACACACACACAAATAAAAAATAAACAAACAAATGTATATAGAGGGTGTCCCATTTACACCTTTCACCCCAAAATCCTCTAGAACGACAATAGATATTGAAATACGACTTTCGTGGTCATGAGTGCACGGTAGGGGCTTATGAAATTAAGTACTATGACATACTCGAAAACGTAAACAAGTATTATTTTCAACACAAAACTTGTGTATCTTTTAAACGGATACCCCACATTATTTCTCATGCAATCAAAAGCATAGAAAATCACTAAAGGAGTGGCATTGGTTGCATCGTGTTACATCCGGACAAAATGCGAATCGATGTTGACGTCTGAAGTGCGCAGCTAGCGCGTTCGACTCTCACGCATCAGTCTCGGGAGGCACTAGCTGCAAGTTTTATTTATTACAAACATCAACTTCGATTCGCATTTTGTCCGAAGTTCAAATGTTTATAAATCCAAGGGATTTAACTTCTGGGATTGTAAGTCCCTAGTCTTACAAACTACTTAGAGTAACTCACGCTAAGGACAACACACACACACACACACACACACACACACTTCCATGCCCGAGGGAGGACTCGAACCTCCGACGGCGAACAACCGCCTGCTCCGCAGCAAGGCGCCTTAGAGCGCTCGGTCGCTCCACGGTGGCTCTCCGGAATGTAAATCGCCTATTGCGATACAACCAACGACATTATTTTCGTGATATTCCGTGCTATTGGTTGCATAATAAATAATATTGGAAATCCAATTAAAAGACACATAAGTTTGTGTTGAAAATAACACTTGTTTACGATTCAGACTGTCTCGTAGGACTTCTTTTCATAAGGACCCCTGCACATTCCCAGCTATCTTGCTCACCCAAAATACGTCTGGAACAACAACAGCTATTGTAAAACGACTTTCACCGGTATGAATGTAAGGCTGGGGCTCATGAATGTACATATTTTGAAACATTCTGAAACAAAAGGGTATGTGTTTTTTAATACAAACGTACGTTTTTAAATGGACAGCCTATATTATTTCATCAACAATCTATAGCATGACAAATCACATAAACAATGGTGTTGATTGCATCGCAATATTCCAATTACATCCCGAGATATTGAGACGCGAATGTAACGCTTGAAATACGCGAAACGCGACGCTAGCACACGTCCTGAGCAGCATGGGGTTCTCGCCTGAGTCTCAGGACGTGCGCTAGCCGCGCGTTTCGCGTATTTCAAGCATTCAATTCGCGTCTCAATATCTCAGGATGTAATGGGCGTATTGCGATGCAATCAACGCCATTGTTTATGTGATTTCTCATGCTATAGATTGCTGAGGAAATAATATAGGGTGTCCATTTAAAAAACATAAGTTTGTGTTAAACAACACATATGCTTTCGTTTTAGAATGTTTCAAAATATGTACATTCATGGCCCCAGCCTTACATTGATATCAATAGCTGTTGTTCCATAGATATTTTGGGTGAGCAAGATAGCTGGCCGCGGTGGAGTAGCCAGGCGGTCTAAAGCGCCTCGCTGCGGAGCGCGAGGTTGCTCGCCGTGGAGGTTCGAGTCCTCCCTGGGGCATGTGTGTGTGTGTGTTTTGTCCTTAGGTTAGTTTACCTAGGTTTAAGTAATTTGTAAGCTTACGGACTGATGACCACGCAGTTTGGTCCGATAGATTTACAAACATTTGAACAAGATAGCTGGGACACCATATATACTGTTGTGCTCCAAAGACTGGTTTGATGCAGGTCTCCAAGCTACTCTGACTAGGAAAGGTAACCCATACCCATTTGAAGCTGCTTACCGTATTCATGCCTTGGGGTCTCGTTCTGCGATTATATCGCCTCCCTTCGCACGCACACAGCACTGCAACACTAAAGATTATAAGCTGATGATTCCTTGATGCCTCACTGTGTTCTACCAATCGATCCCTTCTTTTAGTCAAGGTATGTTAAGTTTCTTTTCTCCCCACTTGTGTTCAGTACTACCTTAGGCGATCTTCATTTTCAGCACACTATAAAGATAGGGTTTATCTCGGACTTCCACGGCCATTCCGCAAGCAGCAGTCGGAGCGGTGGTTGTTTCTGGGGATTCGTCGGTTTACGATTTCCTGCGTTCCCCGCCTTGAGCGTTGTGTTAACGGTCTGTTTACAGGTGTAGGCGTCCGTTCCTCGGTCTGCCGCTTCCCGGAAAAGGAGAATTGCGGCTAAGGCCGGCGGCGTTACAAAGTTAATAAAAGCCCAACCGCCAGCGGCCAGTAGGCTGCCGTTGCTTACGTCACGGCGCCTGCAACAAGTGCGGCGTCGTTGCCATCGAACTGAGCATTCAGCTGCGGATTGCAATGCGCTGCCAATGATCTCCGTAGGTGGCTGCATCAAAAAGAAGAAATGAAGCCAGATGCAATTTCGCGGACACTGGATGGCGGAGAAAAGGCAGTCTTTCCGCACGTTCGTTCAGTCAGCAACACCTACCGTTATTCAAGAGCTATGACAACGAGAAAAGAAGCACAGCCGTGGCTGTGTACTAGAGTCCGTGCTTTTCGCGGTACCGTTAGAGCATACTAGCCTGTCGAAGAGGCTTACGGAAACCGGATCGAGGAGGAGGCGTTTGAAGCACAGCAGACCCAAACGACACATCTGTTCGACTGTGTCCAATTTCCCCGCACTAATCTAAACAATTTTGAAGACTGACTGAAAAAAATCATTTTTAACGTGCTGTCTTCCATCAGAAAAGGAAACGAAGCGTTGGCCAAGGATGAAATACCGGTCGTGTCCTTTTCAAAGCAATAATCGCGGTATTGGCTTTAAATGACTTATTGGAAAAGGAATTGCATATAGTGAAGACCGGACGGGAATTTCAACCTGCTTTCCTTCGCGACCAGCATCATATCGACAACGCATTGTCCTGATGGCTCAAAAAATGTTCAAATGTTTGTAAAGTCTATGGGACTTAACTACGGGGTCATCAGTCCCTAAACTTACTAACTACTTATGAAATACTTACAAACTAGGACGGCACAAATAACCATGCCCGAGGGGGGGATTCGAACCCCCGACCGTAGTGGCCGTGCAGACCGTGACTGGAGAGCCTCAGTCCCCTCGGCCACCGCGGCCGGCGTCCTGATGGCGACGGTGGACACACTCATATATGTTGCTTCGTACTCTGCTAACAGAAACATACAGAACGTTTTTACCTTGCGCACTTATAGAAGAAAGAAGATATATTTACAGAGCGTAAGCAGCTCTATCCTACCTTAATTTACGTCTGAAATATGGCAGTCGGAAGCTTAACGTATCGGTTACGCTAGAACCTTAACGGGGAGATTGTTCTTATCATGTACCTATAATCCATCCACTGCTCAACTCCCTGTCACACGACGAGATAGATTGTTGAATTTCACTGTCGTTTATTGCCATTTACGAAATGTTTCCAGCGAATATTCTGATTCATTCTCATGCGGTTCAGAGAATAGTTCTCTCTACATCTTAGATCAATTCTCATAACGTTCGCTATGCTACCTTTCATAAGCAGTTCCAACAAGAAATTCACTTCCACTAAGTAACCAATATTCCCCCAAATTACTGCAAATTGCTTCAACGGAAATTACTCCCGGCTGAAAATTTCTCGAATGTTTGTAAATCTAAGGGACCAAAGTAATGAAGTCATCGCTGCCTAGACTTACAATATACCTAAACTAACATACGCTAGGGACAACACACGCCTACCCATGCCCGAAAGAGGACTTGAATCTCCGACGAGAGCCTCAGACAGCGCCGCCTAAAATTAGCACCATGACGCGTGTTGATACATTTGTTCTTGACTAGGTCTCCTGTCACAGACTTCTGTCCACGTTGGCGGAAACAAATACAAAGCAAGATTAGAAGTTGCGACGCAGAGCAGCGATATTCGCAGACCGATAATGTATTATTGAGCTTGTACGGAAATTGGTAACATTCCTTTACAATACGTCAATGTACAGCTTGTTCAACCAAATTTTTCCCTGATGGCTGGTACGGATCAGAGTTGTGTTCTGCTTCTGCGTACGCATGTCACAGGAAATTAAATAGCATATCGAGCATAGATGACCAGGACATACAATATAAGTACTACCGTACTGTACGTAATACGTGGAGCGCCATAGTTGGCTTGTATGGGCTAGAAGTTGGCGGTACCTTCTGTTCGCAAGTATTTTGGCTCTACAACACAAAAGTAACGATGTCAAATACTCGTCGAAATCACGAGTCACCCAAATTCCGTGATCTTACCTAGTTTAGTTCGTTCGCTAGCTTCTGGCAATCAACTCGGCAACAGAACGCTTGTTGTGAGTCTAATGCGCACTGCGGCTGCCACAGTTCACTCCGGTGGGAGACAAGTGTGCTAAAACATAGGTACTGCTGTCAAGCTGCGGCGATTATTAAAGGAGTCTGAAATATTTCCTCGTTAATTACTACGGCGTCTGCTTCTCTAACTTTCTGCTACCCATCTTCTCTCCCACAAAAAAATAATAACTCTACTGTTTGCTGACTCGGCTTGACGAAAACATGTTTCGACTGTTGCACGTTTTCTCAGGGAGCCTGATGACAGACTTGCACAGGAAAAGTGTTTCGGAAACAGAGCCTCATGTGGGCGAGCATCCTGAGAAAAGAGGCAACATTATGCAATACCAGCCCTTGTTTTGTGCGCGGTTGCTCGCTGGCAGGGAAAGTGCTACCCACGGCTGCCAGCGGAGGAGCGTCACTGGATGCCCGCAAACGACCCCACAATTGCTACACACTCTGGAATGCTACCACTGCTGACATCGCGTGTTTCGTGGCTTCAAGAGTCGGTAGTCGCTACATAATCATGTACCGGATTGTATCATTTCTGTCTCTAAGACTAAAAATGTTCTCCCAGTTTAGTTAACTGCAGGTTGGGTAATATTTTATAGTTTCGAGACTGCACACGACATACACTATCTCATTAAAAGTAACCTTAGATCACTAGATGTCACGAGATGCGGGTCCATCGGTAAGAAAGAAGGAAGAAAGGATTGTGTTGTGAACAAAAAAAAAAAGCAGCAACGGTGCCGGGTGGCGTCGCCAGTGAGTTCGGCACTTGCTTCGTATAGATACAGAAAGACATCTGTGATAGGAGACCTCGTCGAGAACAAACGTATCGTCTTTTGTTTACAGGAAACGAATTTCCTGAACGAGTCTGCGATCTTCATTTTTTCAATTAAAATAAAAACCGTCTAGATCACAAAAATTATATTTATCGATTATGACATTTCGGCGTCTTCTAGCATCAGATAAAATAAATAAATAAATAAAAAATTAAAAAAAATTAAAAAATACCCTGAACTTGCACAATATTAAGTTCAGCGTCAATAATAAAATATCTACTTAGTAGGTACGTCAACTCGTTGACTCATTGACATATTTTATCATTGACGCTGAACTTTACTGTGCAAGTTCAGAGGTTTTTAGATCTGATGATGGCAGATGCCGAAATGTCGTAATGAATAAATTTTAGCCATGTAGACTGTTTTTATTCCTATTGAAACGTATCGTTAGAATGTGTCACGGGAGTAATTTTCGACTAGCGGCGATCGGCCAAGAGACTTCCGTGACTAGGAAAGTTGATCAATCATTAGATGTCAATTTAGTAACACAACTATAAAGAAAACGTCAACCCTTCTAAGTTTGCCAAAGTATGCTACCTTCCAAACTTTACAGTCGATCTCCTGCATATCTTGTAAGACTCACATCATGGGAGTAGGGATATTTCGGAGATACAGCTTGGCCGCACCGTGGGAAGTAAATCTGTGAGGATGGAGCCTGAGTCGTGCTGGGGAAAGCTCAGTCGGTAGAGCGCTTCTCTTCAGACGTTGTTGGCAGAAGTTTCTGCGGCCGCAGCGATGTCAAAGATTTCACTCGTTAGATGATTTTATGGGAAAATCCCCATCTCATCGCTACCTCGGAGATGCAGTGTGCCACCTCTTGTGCGCCGACTACAACAACACGTTCAATCTCACTTAAATTGTGATAAGCAGTCATTGGAACAGTTGTAACCGATCTAACACTTTACGACTTCTAAGATTAAGGAAATGCAAAATAACATTTCTAGCTTTTCTAGATTTGGAGAAAACTTTTGACAATGTTGACTGGAATATACATATTCAAATTGTGAAGCAAGCTGGAGTAACACATAGGCAACGGAATGTTACTTACAACTTGTACAAAAACCAGATTGCAGTTATCAGAGTTGAAGGGCATGAAAGGGATGAAGAGCTTGGGAAGGGAGTAAGGCAGGGTTGTAGCCTTTCTCCAATGTTATTCAATTTGTACAACGAGCAGGCTATAAAGGAACGCAAGGAGAAATTTGGAGAAGAAACCAAAGTTATGTCAAAAACATTGCGTTTTGACAATGACATTATAATTCAGTGCCAGCAAATGACGTAGAAGACAAATTGAACGCGATGGACAGCATGTTGAAAGGAGCGTGTAAGATGAACATTAAAAAGACATAATAGAATCGCCGTGGTGGAGTAGCCAAGCGGTCTAAAGCTCCTCGCTGCGGAGCGCGCGGTTGATCGCCGTGGAGGGTCGAGTCCTCTCTGGGGCATAGGTGGTGTGTTGTCCTTAGGTTAGTTTACCTAGGTTTATGTAGTTTGTAAGCTACGGACTGATGACCACGCAGTTTGGTCCGACAGATTTACAAACATTTGAACATTTTAACATGTGGGTTGCCGTTCTTATGAGGAGATAGAGAGGCTTGTTCAGGATACAGTAGGGTGGAGAACTGCTTGAAAGCAGTCTCCGGACTGAAGACGACACAACAACACATGTATCTACATAGGTCACAGTTGATGTAATGTGCACAACGTCGGCAGTTGATCAGCGGCTGTCATTCGCTGTTGCTGGTCTGCATCGGTAGCAAGCTGCTGTCCTCCCCAGCTTGTCCGCGTACAAGCATGCGGCTGACGCACAGCACATAACCTGTCAACTATTTGATTCCCTAAATAAATGCCGATGTGACTACGTTTCGTGGATTTAGCGGTCAAAGTATAGCTCTGAAAGTGCTGTTACGCTACAACACACGTTTTTATAAAACGTAAAATTCAGATTGCCGGAGATGTTGTAAATTGGACAACAAAAGTACAGTTGCGTAAAGTTTTTAGCACGAGACCCTACACTGTCGCTCTATGCCTAAGCTCATCGTAATCAGTGTCCGCCTCCGTAGTCCAGTGGACAGATTACCACGAAGGGGGCCTGGGTTCTATTCCCGGTCGGGTTGGAGATTTTCTCCACTCGGGGTCTGGCTATTGTGTCGTCTTCATCACCATCGATGCGCAAGTCGCCCATGTGGCGCCACTTGAAGACCTGCACCAGGCAGACCGAACACGATCCCAGCTGGCTCTAACGGCCAAAAATGCCACACGAAATCATCGCAATCGGTAATGGACATAGTTGGTGCCCCTCGTTACAAGATGCCAGGTGAGTGGGACTCGGCAGTACAGTGTAGCGAAGTGCCGACAGCGAACAGCCGCATCAAATGACGGTGGGGCCTGGTGGATGCCTCGGCGTCGCGTGTGAGGGTCCCACGGCCGCGGCGCGGCGTCCCGCTAAACGCCCTCCTTGTGCAACGGTGGCCGGGGGAGAGGCGGCGAAGCCTTGCGCAACAGCTCAGGGGAAACGCACCTCTGGCCTCCCGCCTGCTGCCTCTCGACAAACGCAGGCGAGTGTTCACTCGCTATCAACACCCTTTACATTTATTGCCTCCTTTTTTTCCAGGAACGTTGGAATTGTGTTTCGGTCTCTTGTAGTTTGGAAGAAATAAATGTTTGAAATTTGTTCCTGCTTTTTGGATAGTCTTGTTTAGTGATACAATAAAGCTGTGTTTCCCTGTCTTTTATGGTAGTGGGATCCACAATATTTATGGAAAATTTTTCGCGACCTAATCTATGTACAGGGTGTCCCATTTAGCTAGGCCATCCAAAATATATCTGGAACAACCACAGCTATTGTAAAACGACTTTCAACGGTAGCAATGTAAGGCAGAGGCTCATCAATGTAAATATTGTGAAACATTCTCAAACGAAAGCATATGTGCTTTTAGCAGAAACTTGTGATTTTAATAGAACACCCTGTATTATTTCATCAGGAATCTATAGGATGACAAATCACATAAACAATGGCGTTGATTGCGTCGCAATACGCCAATTACATCCCGAGGTATTGCGAAACGAAAACTGACGCTTGAAATACGCGAATGAGTCCTGTGAAGTTGGCACCCTTTTTTTGGAAAAATGTACATTTTTTTAGATAATAGGCAAAAAAATTATTTTGAAAAAACTAAAGTTTGTGGTAATTTTTCGTATTTATTCGGCGAAATTTTGTAGAACTATTTAAATTTTGTACAGAGAACTCCAGAACTATTGCATATGTGTCTTTTACTCTGAAAAAGAAATTACATTTTCCAAAAAAGAGGTGCCAACTTCACAGGACTACGCGAATGGCGCGGCTAGCGCATGTCCTGGGCAGCATGGTGTTCTCGCCTGAGTCCCAGGACGAGCGCTAGCCGCGCCATTCGCGTATTACAAGCGCCAGTTTTCGCTTGGCAATACCTCGGGATGTAATTGGCGTACTGCGATACAATCAACGCCATTGTTTACGCGAATTTCGGAAAGCTGATCCGAGACAATAGGAAGTTGTCCTGCTTACAGTGTAGTGGTGGCTGCAGAACGCCGAGTGTCGTCCAGTTGCAGGTAGTCGGCTAGTAGTGTTAAGGCGAGGTTGGTATGTGTCAGTTAGGAGCGGCCTGGCGTCCACAGGTGGGCGGTCGCGCCTTGCGACAGGGCGGGATGTGCCGCAGCCACAGGCAGCAGCCGCAGCTAGCGGCTAACAGCCAGCAGCCACATACCGCGCCGTTAGCCGGCCTTGGCCAGCCTTTTGAGGCCGCGTCGCCGCTGCCTCTGCCTCTGCACGCTCTGGCTCGTGGCTCGCCACACCTTTTTGCCGCCGTCTCTGTCACTCTCCGCCTCCGACACTCTCTCCTCCCTGTCCCTATCTCTCTCTCTCTCTACCATTCCAGTCTCCCTCATCTCTATATTCCTCCACTCCTCCCCTTATCTGTCTTCTTTTCTTGTCTCTCTCCTCCTCTCTTCTCTGTCTCTCCCTCCCTCTGGTTTTTCTGCCCTGCGAAGTTCGGAAGGTAGGAGACGAGGAACTGGCTGAACTAGTACTATGAGGACGGGCAGTGAGGCGAGCTCAAGTAGCTTAGTCGATAGAGCGCTTGCACGCGGAAGGCAAACGTCCTGTGTTAGAAAACCGTTCCGTCACACACTTTTAATCTACCAGGAAGTTTCACATCAGCGCATACTCCGTTGGAGAGTGTACATTTCATGATGGAAATACCATCATTGTTTAGGAAGACAACTGCTAAGTGGCTGATAATGGTCTACAAGTGGCAGAAAATACGAGGAATGGAACTTAAATAGTGGCATCACAGCTGCGGAGACACGTCGTAACGCATCCATTTCTGCATTACCGTCAATTCATGCGAGACCCATCGTGATGCATTTTTTCCCATGCCCGGGCGTTCCTTCAGGAACCGAAGCACCGTCATATGCGCTAATCCGGTTCCGTGGGCGAGCTCACAAATCGTCTGCTCGGCCGCTGTCTACTAACGTGGCAACAGTATGCTGTCCTTCTTCAGAGACGCTAGAACGACCTGCCCAATGCATGTCTGCCACAGTTTGCCGATCTCCGTTGAAGGCTTTTACCCATCGTGCCACTGTTCTGTACGGCAATGCCGATTCTCCACACGCCTCTTGAAGACCTTGATGACACTGTCCTGCTGTACGACCTCACGCACATTCAATCTTGATCCAACTCCGTTCTTCCTGTTTCGAAAACATTGTGACACCGTTACGTTAGACCGCTCGCTCACAAGTGAGTGTGTTTTCCTCGATTATGCGCACGCCGGTGACATGGGACGGGCGAGTCCATTAGCTCGGAGGTAAGGTAGGTATGTCAACAACTTGTACTATCAGCGACAATAGTAGATTTCATTGCATAGTGTCTCCATAGCAGTGTTGCCACTATTTAAGTTCCAACCCTTGTATTTCGCTAGATCTTGACCTTCTTCGGCATGGACGTTTCAGTGTTGCTTTTTTTTTCCCTTTGATCACAGTTCTGTACACCATCTTCCGGTTTTCATGCGTAATCAGTGTTTACTTTTTAATAGTCTATCTATTGAGCCATCTTTGCACTAAAACTGAGGGGAATGTGTAGTTTACCTTGTTAGTAAAAGTCACTCCATAGGAACACAAATGTAATTAGTGCAGCAAGGCAATATCACAACTATACAACTTTATGCAAAATCTAGAAACGAAGGTGAGGACGTAGTGGACGGATGGCGTAGAAACAGGAGAAGCTCGAGGAATTTTTTTCCGGTGTTGTGTGTTGTTGACTCAAGCATACTTACCCTCTTTGAGGGTTTACTCTTGTTCTGTGTGAGTACATTTTGGGTTATTTATTTACGTTATACTTTGGGAGGTAACTGGCGCACACAAAACGAGTCCTTTGGTCCTCTGGGGTCAGCTGTCATGGGACTTACTTTTTGTATTCTTTTTTGGTGGTAGTTGACGTTGTAGGGGTGATAGTAGAGCTTGAAACATCAGATGTTCTCATCGGTGGTATCTTATTGGTAGTATCTCATCGGTTGGTGTCAGGTTATGGTGGGTGCCACCGGATCAGCGACCAGGCAACCATATACTTGTGCCAACGCTGTGGATGTATCAGCTCGACGAGGCGGAGTTGGCGAACTTCCTCTCTCATCCTGTACAGTAGGGTAGCGTAGTCTTCAACTTGTTCCTTGAAAATTTTTTCTCCAAGTCCGATGCGCAGTTCATGGCTCCCCGTATAGCGCGCTGCCCCCAGGGTCTATCTTAGCTATCGACTCCAGACAGGTTCTAAAGATTTTATATTGGAACCGCAGGTGACTCCCCGCGCTGCGCAGCCATACACCATTTCTGTTGTATCGTCGATTTATAGAAACGGTTCAGGTTTCTGCTGGTGAAGGGGGACGCTAAGGCATTCACCATTTTCAGGGTGTTCTGCTTCCGGTCATGTATATTTTCCTAGAAGGCGAGTGAGTTGTCAAATATCACCCCTTCGTGTGGAAGGTGCCCAAGGTATATTCTGGCCCCCAAACCTCAGCTGTATACGTCAATCTGCACGATGTTTCTTCGTGAAGAGGACGGCCGCCGTTTTCGCAGCGTTGACCGTTATTTTGATAAATTGCGGCCACTCCTCCATGGCGTCGATCTGTCGTTCCGCACGAGTTATCAGTTGGTCGATGATTCTGACATGTGACAAAAGCACTGTCCTCCGCGTATAAGCTGCAGTTCACACACGGGATAGTCGGTACGTCTTTTACTCTACTGGCCATTAAAATTGCTACACCAAGAAGAAATGCAGATGATAAACGGGTATTCATTGGACAAATATATTATACCAGAACTAACATGTGACTATATTTTCACGCAATTAGGGTGCTTAGATCCTGAGAAATCAGTACCCAGAACAATCACCTCTGGCCGTAATAAGGATCTTGATACGCCTTGGCATTAAGTCAAGAAGAGCTTGGATGGCGTGTACAGGTACAGATGCCCATGCAGTTTCAACACGATACGACAGTTCATCAAGAGTAGTGACTGGCTTATTGTGACGAGCCAGTTGCTCGGCCACCATTGAGCAGACGTTTTCAATTGGTGAGAGATCTGGAGAATGTGCTGGTCAGGGCAGCAGTCGAACATTTTCCGTATCCAGAAAGGCCCGTACAGGACCTGCAACATGCGCTCGTGCATTATCCTGCTGAAATGTAGGGTTTCGCAGGGTTCGACTGAAGGGTAGAGCCACGGGTCGCAACACATCTGAAATGTAACGGTCTCTGTTCGACGTGCAGTTGATGCGAACAAGAGGTGACTCAGACGTGTAAGCAATGGCATCCCGGGTGATACGCCAGTATGGCGATGGCGAATACACGCTTCCAATGTGCATTCACCGCGATGTCGCCCCAAACACGGATGCGACCATCATGATGCTTAAAAGAGAACCTGGATTCATTCGAAACTACGGTCGGGGGTTCGAATCCCCCCTCGGGCATGGTTATTTGTGCCGTCCTTAGTATTAGCTAGTTTATAAGTAGTTTGTTAGTTTAGGGACTGATGACCCCATAGTTAAGTCCCATAAGCTCTACAAACATTTGAACATTTTTCATTCGAAAAAATAACGTTTTGGCATTCGTGCATCCTGGTTCGTCGTTGCATACACCATCGCAGGCGCTCCTCTCTGTGATGCAACGTCAAGGGTAACCGCAGCCATGGTCTCAGAGCTGATAATCCATGCTGTTGCAAATGTCGTCGAACTGTTCGCGCAGATGGTTGTTGTCTTGCAAACGTCCCCATCTGGTGACTCAGGGATCAAGACGTGGCTGCACGATGCGTTACAACCATGCTGATAAGTTGCCTGCCATTTCGACTGCTAGTGATACAAGGCCATTGGGATCCAGCACGGCGTTTCGTATTGCCCTCCTGAACCAACCGAGTACATATTCCGCTTACAGTCATGGGATCGCGACCAACGCGAGCAGCAATGTCGCGGTACGATAAACCGTAATCGCCATGGGCTACAATCCACGTGATGGTAGGCATTTCTCCTCCTTACACGAGGCACCACAACAACGTTTCACCAGGCAAGGCTGGTCAACTGCTGTTTGTGTATGAGAAATCGGTTGGAAAGTTTCCTCGTGTCAGCACGTTGTAGTTGTCGCCACCGGCGCCAACCTTGTGTGAATGCTCTGAAAAGCTAATCATTTGCATTTCACATCATCTTCTTGAGGAGTGTATATACGAGGCGCGTCCAGAAAGTAAGTTCCGTTTGGTAATAAAATGAAATTGTACACAGACACAGAAGAAATTTTTATTGCACAAAATTCTACAACTCTTAAACTACTTTTCCACATAACTGCCGAAATTTTGCAAGCATTTGTCATAGCGTGGCACCAGGTTTTGTATACCTTCTTCATAGAATTCCGCCGCCTGTGTCTTCAACCAGTTGGAAACAGTTTCTTACAGCTCGTCGTCATTGGTGAAGTGATGACCGCCAACGAAAGACTTGAGATGTAAGAACAGATGAAAGGGAACCAGTTCTTCCGTAACCAAAGGTGGACGCCCACTTCGTTCTTAATCGTGCACATCACTACGCCCGCCACTGAACTGTCGGACCCATCTTCTCACCATCGAATCACTCATCGCATTTGGTCCGTAAACATCACAAATTTGCCGATAAATTTCACTTGTTTCACTTTCCTCGCATTCAGAAACCGAATCACCGAACTGATTTCACAGGCGGCGGGATTTTCAATCAACGCTGACATTTCAAACAAGCACAACAAAGCGTACGTAACTGACAGCGATCTCCAAATGGCGCACGTTATTCTTCTTGATACACATCGTCTACACCGCATGTGCGGAACTGCAATCGCAGCGCTGCAGCGGAGATAATTTGAAACGGAACTTACTTTCTGGACGCGCCTCGTATTAGTTGAAGAGCAAGTGCAAGATAACAGAGCCCTGCTGGTTGCATCCTTCTGGCGTATTTGACGCAGATCGCTTCCCGTCGACTGTTGCACTGAAATTCCGGTCTTGGAGAAAGCTGTCGATAAGGTGTGTATATAACAGTCCGGTAGTTGCGTTTGGAAGTACGACTTTGCCATCAGATTGTCCCGGCACACCTTGTCGTACGCTTTTTCTATATACATCTACATCTACATACATACTCCGCAATTCACCGTAAGGTGCGTGGCGGAGGGTACACTGTACCACTACTAGGCATTTCCTTTCCTATTCCACTCCCAAATTGAACGAGGAAAAAAAGAATGCCTATATGCCTCCGTACGAGCCCTAATTTATCTTATCTTGTCTTTGTGATCTTTACGCGAAATGTAAGTAGGCGGCAGCAAGATCGTACTACACTCAGCTCCAAATTCCGGCCCTCTATATTTACTTAACAGAAATTCACGAAAAGAACGTCGTCTTTCTTCCAGCGATCCCCAATTGAGTTGCCGGAGCATTTCCGTGACACTCGCGCATTGGTCGAACCTACCGGTAACAAATCTAGCTGCTCGCCTCTGAACCACCTCCATGTCTTCCTTCAAACCGATCTGCTGCGGATCACAAATACTTGAGCAATACTCAAGACGTGGTCGTACAAGCGTTTTATACGCGGTCTCCTTTACAGGTGAAGTACATCTTCCCAAAATTCTCCCAATAAACCGAAGTCGGCTGTCTGCCTTACTCACAACTGTCCTTACATGCTCGTTCCATTTCATATCGCTCTGTAATGTTACGCCTAGATATTTGAACGACGCGACCGCATCAAGAAGCTCACTACTGATGCTGTATTCGAACATTATAGGATTGTTTTTTCTACTCATGCGCATCACCTTACATTTTTCTACATTGAGAGCTAGCTGCCATTCTTCGCACCAACTAGAAATTTTGTCTAAGTCAACCTGTATGCTATTACAGTCAGTTACAGACGACACCCTCCCATACACCACAGCAAAGACTCCGACTGTTGACTGGCGTGGGTTGAACTGGTGGCGGATTTGTCCTGTCAGCCGGAGAGAGAGCGGGTAGCGCAGCCCGGCGCATAGCTGAGGTGTGTCGTGGGCGGTGGTGTGCAGACTGGACAGCCAGCAGCCGGCTGCCGTCTTTTTGCGGCGCTCCCAGCTGCCGCTGGCTGTGAGGTTCCGGAACGCGGCGGCAGGCGGCAGGCCACAGCCGTGACTCACGGGCCTTCGAGGCGAGGCGTGTGCGCTGGGCACGGCTGTCACCGCTCGCTACATTGACACTCTGTTTCACAACGGCTAACGTATCCAAGTTTTTTCCCCCCTTTCTTGCGAATATTTTGCGAGCACTTCGTAATACGTCACACAGCAACTGCACCCACTCAAGCAACAGCAAAACAGTTATACCATATTCCAGCGTTTTTCGACCTGTATGTCTGGTCTTCGGTTGCTCAGTGGTAGAGTGTCAGACTACAGACTAAGGTTGTGGGTTCGATCCCCGCCGGGTCCTAGAATTTTTATCTGTCACTTTCCACTTCTTTCACCTCTGGCGACCGAGCGAGGTGGCGCAGTGGTAACGCACTGGACTCGCATTCGGTAGGACGGTGGTTCAAATCCACCTCCGGTGGTTTTCCGTGATTTCTCTAAATCACTCCAGGCAAATGCCGGGATGGTTCCTTTCACAGGGCACGGCCGATTTCCTTTCTCATCCTTAACCAAAACTCCGAGCGTGAGCTCCATCTCTAATGACCAAGCTGTCGACGGGACGTTAAACCCTAAGCTTCCTTCCTCCTTCGCCTCTGGCAGTGTGGCTGATGTGAAAAATACCGAGTAGCACCGTGGTTCTGAACCCACGTTAAACTGTAGGTCCCCCCTGTAACTGGCTGGGTAAGTCAGTTCGAAGGTTGGAGGAAGGCAACGGCATACCACCTCCAAACAGGACCATGCCTAGTAAAGCACTGTGGTGTTCAAACCAATCTTCGGATTGTTGACTGCTGCTTTAGGTCGTGGCCCCCCGGGGGTCGCAGAGTCTTGATCGGGGGTGTCCGCCGTCAAAGGAAGAAGCACTTTCACCATAAAATAACTACGGGATTCAGTAATACAAAAACGTTTGCCTAAGTGAAATTTATTTACTGTTAAAATTACGGAGTTCGTTGTATAACATGAATTATCAGTTCAGTGGGTCATAGACTGATTTACATGTCGTGTGTTAATGATGAAAAAGGCCGAAAGTCTCAAAGCTGTT